>AP025059.1:24552918-25193300 GCA_036186865.1 Eustoma russellianum
AAATTGCTTCCCCCCACAAGTTCTGAGGTAAGCCCGAACTTATCAACAGAGCATTCATCATCTCTTTCAGAGTTCGGTTATTGCGTTCTGCAATACCATTTGATTGAGGGGAGTATGGTGCAGTCGTTTGATGAATAATGTCATGTTCTGAACAAAATTCATTAAATGGTGCATCATATTCGCCACCTCTATCACTACGAATTGACTTAATTCGTTTGCTAAGTTGATTCTCAACTTCATTTTTATAATCTTTAAAAGTATCTAAGGACTCATCTTTGCTACTTAGCAAATAAACATAACAGTATCGAGTGCAATCGTCAATAAAAGTCACAAAGTACTTTTTACCGCTTCTTGTTTGCACAAACTTTAAATCACAAACATCTGTGTGAATTAAATTTAACACTTCAGTGTTTCTTTTGATTAAAGGAAATGGTAACTTATCTATTTTTGCTTCAACACAGACTTGGCACTTTTCATTATTGAAGCTTAGTTTGGGTAATAAGTCGAGATTAATCATTCTTTGCAATGACTTATAATTAACATGACCCAAACGTAAATGCCATAAACATGAAGACTCAAGCATGTAAGCGGAAGTAGAAGCAGTCTTATTAGCCTCATCGGGCGTAGTTTTCTTTGGTACAACAGTTATAACACTAAGTTTAAACATATTGTCCATCAGGTACCCCTTCCCCAGAAATACACCATTCTTAGTCAGAATACATTTGTTACAATCAAATACTAGTCTAAATTCCATGCCTGACTAGTAAAGCACCAGAGACTAAGTTCTTGCGGATGTCGGGAACATGCAGCACATCCTGCAGTGTCAATTCTTTTCCGAAGGTCATCTTCAGAATCACTTTGCCCGAACCTTCAATCTTCGAGCTATCCTTGTTTCCCATGTACAGCCTTTCATTGTCTTTCGCAGGAGCATATTCCTTGAACATTCCCCTGTTTGCACAAACGTGTCTAGTGGCTCCAGTGTCCACCCACCACTGGCTAGGATTACCTACAGCATTACATTCAGAAACAACAGCACACAAGTCCAAATCATCCATTGCACTTACAAGGTTGGCTTTGGCTTTCTCTTGCCTTTTCTTGGGCTTCCTGCAGTCAACACTACGATGCCCCTGAATCCCACAATTGTAACATTTTCCAGTGAACTTTTTGGCAACCTTCTTGCCCTTCACGTTCACTCCGACAGAATTTCCTTTCTTCTTTTTCGTCGCCTCTGCAACGTGAGCTTTGGCATGGCCAGAACTGGAAGACGACTTCTTCTCTGCCCTTCGATTGTCTTCCTCTATACGGAGTCGGACAATCAAGTCTTCCAAAGACATTTCCTTTCTCTTGTGCTTGAGATAGCTTCGGAATTCCCTCCACGAAAGAGGAAGCTTCTCAATCACAGCAGCAACCAGAAAAGATTCACTGAGGGTCATACCCTCCTCTTTCATCTCAGCAACAAGCATCTGAAGTTCCTCAATCTGAGAAACAACAGTCCTGGAATATGTCATCTGAAAATCAAGAAATTTTCCAATAATAAATTTCTTAGTACCGGCATCCTCAGTGCGGTACTTTTTGTCTAACGCCTGCCATAAGGATTTCGCAGTTTTATAAGTAGAATACAATCCATACAATGAGTTATCCAAACAACTTAAAATAGTGACTCAAACAAACATAATTGCTGTAACTCCACACTTCAGCAATCAGATTGTTTTGTATGTTCACATTCTGGTCTTCCACCGGCACCACCTCCGGAGGATCCTCAGTCAGCATCTTAGCCAAACCTAACGTGGTCAAGAAGAACAGCATCTTCTGCTGCCAGCGTTTGAAGTAACTTCCTCCAAACTTCTCTGGCTTTTCAACCTGTCCAACAACAGGAACAGGAGCAGTGACTGGAGCAGCGGGTGCAACAGGAACAACCTTGTTTTGTTCCTCAGAAATGCCCAAATGCACACCGTTGAACGAGTTGGAACTTTCGCCTTCCGTATTTCAGTTTTCTGTTAAAGGAGAAACGGCAAACTGAATCAGTATACACTGATTTACAAACAGAATAGTACAGAATAAATAATCAGATTTCGTCTTAAGAATGTTAAGAATTACAATATTCTATACTATAAAATAAATTCATTAAACTCTGTAGATAGCAAACAACATATATTAATAAATACTGATGCAGTAAACATGCAAATAGGAAACAAAGGTAAACCAATATGACGAGTATATTCACAGCATGCATTTTGGACAGGACATGTACGACAAACAAAATGACAGTATGCAAACCGAGGCGAGTCAACGACTCTGTCCTTAAGACGAAATGCCCCGGTATTCTGTGCCCAACCGGACATAGCAAACGTCTCCCAGGATACAACGGTTTCAGTTCATACGAGCGGCACTACAGCGTAGGAACATCGACAAACATGTTAAAGGTGTTCTGTTTTCTCGAGTGGACTGTGTCGTAATGGAATGCAGAATGCTTTAGAAAAAGGAGAGGATTGCAGTACTGAAAAACCCAGTCTTCCAGAACGCATGCATGGCAACAAATTATAGATGGAGGGTGGTTGAAGGAAGTTGAAGACGGTTTATGGTCAGAACGAATCTGGACCATTGGATTAGAACAGCTAAGATCTCCACCGTTAGATCGTAATCCTTGTCTAAACATACGTAGGCCATTGGATCAGTAAACTGAAGATAAGATCAAATCTGAGACGTAGGATTAACAACCGCACTGAACCGCAGGATCATATTTGATCTGGAGATTTGGATCACCGCAGATGAATCGTAGACCGTAGGATCAAGTAATTATTTTTTTCTGGAAAATTTTAATGAAAAATTCTCCAAAAAGATAAGAACAGGCCACGAAGCCACGAAGCCCCGAGCCCGAGCCCGACAGGCAGGCAGCGGCGGCGCGCGCGTGTGTGGTGAACCTTGCTTGAGCTGCGTCCTGACTCCGTCAAAAACTTCTCATGCCCAAGGGCACATTTTAGAAAGCTCCAACTAACACTATATATGATGACCTTTCCATCTCAAGTGGGCAATGTGGTATATAAGCAAATTGGTGATGTGTTCACTCCTCAAGAGGCCACATCACCAATTTTCTAATTTCCACCCAATTTTACTCCAACTTTGAGCATTAATTTCTCATTCACCCGGTATCGGAATCGAGTGATTCAAAAGCCTAAAATCATCTACTCGTTACGCAGATAATTTAGAAATTTTTAGTTTCCGTTTTTGATTAACGAATACTAATCGTAATTAAGCCCAAAGTATGGTCGTTGAAAAAACCCACTTGCCATCCAAACTTTCCAATTTCCACTTCTCCAACATATAATGTATCAAAATCATATATGGGCATATGTCAATATATGCGTCCAGTGTAAACAGTGTATGTTAAACCATTTCATGGTGTATGTGATGCAACAGTGTGAACTCATATAGCAAGTACAATAGCATCACCGTGATGCAGTGTCTTACATACCATAATCATTGTGAATTTGATGTTTATGATACTGTCATGCAAAATGTATGTGCACATCAACATTACACCGTAATCATGGTGTAATTGTCCTGCATAGAAAACAATCAAATATTTCTCGTTTGCGGTTGAAGATACTTCTGCAAAAACAGAGTAAATTTGTAACACGCGGCAAATACAAGCGTCTAGATCCGAAACAAATTTGTCCTGCCATTATGTAGTTGGCAGCAATTTATCAAAGATTTAAAACTGATTAAGAAGACAATGAATTGCAAAATGACGAATATAGTCTTTTTGTAATGCTTTCAGTTAATTTAGAGATAACAAGAGATAAAAGTGAGACTTTACATTTTATTATAAAGATGAAAGATGCAAGGGTGTATTTTTAAGAGCGCCCGGGGGGGGGGGGGGGGTGTTATCTGGCAAAGACAAAACTTTCAACGTCTTGCTTTTTCCGCTTTTGTCCAAAGAAGACAATGTTGGACTGCTTAAGCAGATAACTGAAATAGTCTGACCGTGAACTAAATCATAGACCTCACACCACCGAGTTGAGAGGTGACTAAAAACTGATTATTTTATATGAAAGAACATTTTATTAATGAATATTAAAATAGGTATCATATAAGTATTTTACACTATCTATTTGATTATTTTTTTTTACCAAACTCATGGTTTCACAAATATTTACAAGCACGAGCCGCAAACTATTATCTATAATTATGGTTCCATCCACAAGACTTCAAGAATTTCAGTATATTGATATGGAATCGGATATAGTTTTGGCTTCTTTTAATTGGTCTAGAATTAAGATTTACATTGACGATAAAATATATAGGGGAAATAGCACTTTTGTGTCATGAGGGTGTCCTTCATTGTGCAAAGAGACATATTCGATTAAATGTATAATTTTTCGGTGGGAAATTTCAAAAAATGTTATAGTTTTAATAAGTTATTTCATAAATAGGATACGGTGGAGAAATTTTAAGAGCACTTAAGACGGCTTTGCCAATGGTGCCTAGACATTTCAAGAGCACTTAAGATGGCTTTCCAATAGTGCCTAAGACGTTCTAAGGCGTCATTGCTAATGGTGTCTAAGAGACACGACATCTAAGAGGGAAAAAACTTTTGACAACTGAAAACTGCTACGGAGAGTCCTGAAAACCGCCATGCTCTACCTTAGGTGCCAGAGATGTCATTTACAATAGCGTCTTAGAGTATTCGCAATTCATAAATCCACCCTGATTTTAGGCTAGACACTGTCATCTGAAATTTTACATCGATTTAAATATAATCATTTTTCAGTGCACAAAAGAATGGAAGTTCATATATTCTATATCTTTAAGAAGGAGTCCGATCCTATTGTACTTAATGTTTCGAAGAACACAACATTGGATGAATTCGCTAGGAACGCATGGTCAGAAAAGACAAACATAAAGATTGTTGCAGCTCGCTCCTGGGCTGAGTCGTGCTACCGAGCACGCATTCGCAAACAAGAAAAATATAATATTTACCATCCCATAAATGGCTGCTTGTTCCTTTTGAGGAGCAAATAAAGGCAGTTTGTTGAACCCACCCTGGCCGTAAAACAATGTGTGAAACAAATATTGTAAAATTGCTAGAATTTTGGTAGCAATAAAATTATGTTGTGATGACTAATTTTGATGTAACCACCCAATTACAACTATGATCTTCTTATTTGGCATCAGATGAAAATTTTAGTAGCAAATTCAGTAAAAATTACAATCCATGAATATTATAATATCAGTTTATTTAAATAACCTGCTAAAGCATTATAAAAGAAATAATAATAATAACCAAATAAAATAACATTAAGGCATCCAGGGAAGGAGATGACCAAAATACCCTCCAAAGGGGCCGGCCACCCTCCCTCTGACACCCTTCAAGATATTTTGAAATTCTAGAGAAATCTAAGCCATAGACAAAAACTTATACCCTCTTAAAACCACCCTAAAAAGCCACCCACACTCTTAATTAGCCCAACCTAATTACTATCCTCTTACATGCATGCAAAAGAGAATAATCAGGGTGCCCCCTCTCTCTCTCCTTAAAATCGGCTACCCTCTTGAAGACAAAGGAAAATTTCAAGACAGCTCCTTAACACACACAACTATCTGTTGAAAAATATGTTTGGATAATTTTCAATGTCGTGATTTTAAGTGTTGAATGCATAAAAATGTCACACATGGTGTGACAAGTGATTAAAAGTTGAAAAAATTGAGAAAAATGACATCGATCTCTCAGGTTGTTGCACTTCAATCGATCAATGTACTTCGATCCCTCATATCGATCGATCCATGTAAGGCAGAGAAAGTTCTAGACCTTACTGTGAGACATCGATCTCTAAACTTGAGACACATCGATCAATCGATGTATACATCGAACCTTCACTTCGATCGACCGATGTAGGTCAGCGACAAACTCTGAAAATCACTGTGAGACATCAATCTCTGAAGCTGAGGCACTTCGATCGATCGATGTCTAGGGTTTTTAAAAATGTTTTTCTAAAATGCGATAAAGTGGTTGTTTTCATTTGTACATGATTCATATATGTTCATTATGTTGATATTATGTGGTTTTGATAATTATAAATGCATTGGGACTAATATACCTTGAAAGTTTCTACAACTTACCAAAAAAGGCAAAATTTGTATTTTTAGTTTTTCAGGAGCATGATATGGTGGAAATATTTCAAGGACTTATTCTCATGCTATTTATCATGAAAAACATGTTATTATATCTATTTCTGACCGTTGGGGTCATTTCAGGAGTTTTCTCTCACTAGGGGCATTTTGGTCATTTTACCCCTGAGGGTATTTTTGGCATTTTCTCTCAAGGAATCTCTTGAGTATATTATTATCTTCATTGAAGATTGTGTATGATTATTTTGAAGATTATTTGGTGGTTCTTTATCTTATTCTCTCAATTGATGGTGTTATCGACAGTAGCGGGATATGTGACAAGTTGTGATGTCATATTCTATTTCTTTCTTGAAGACCCTCTTATATATGTTATTGGGAGATATTAATCATCATATTTCAGAGAATTTAAAGGTGTTAAAGGTGTGGAAATGATCACAACATAGAAGAAGAAAATGTTAGGAATTTTGGTTTTACATGTTGACATAATCTTGTCAACTATTATTTGTTGATTTCTTCTTCAAACATCTGAGTTGATATTCATATGTATAGCCTCAAAAACGTGATTTTGCAGTTGGAGATGATATTTTATTCATTTTATGGCTTGGTGACAAGTGGACCAATCAAAAAAAAGCTAGTTGGCAAAAGTTCCCAACTTGGAAAATTTGAAAAGTTTGAATTGGTAGCCAACGTCTACTAGGCTATGTTCAGCAGATTTTTTGTGTCAAATTCAGCATTCACATGCCTATTATCTTTCCAAGGAGTCGAGGTTTTGTTAGTGATATTATCCCTTAGTATTTTCTCTACTTTTCAAGCAAATTCCAAGCCATTTTTAAAGGTGAAATTTCGGCTAAGATGATGTCCTAGGTGGACCAATTATGTTGCTTCATTTTGAAATGTGTACAAGATGATTGTATGGGCAACTAATTATGTGAAGACACTTAAGCATTGATGATGAAAATGGTGACACATAAGAGTTCTTATCTTCAATGCTCAACTCACACTATAAATAGGAGGCAAAGGTGAAAATAACAACACACACTTGAAAACAATAGTTGAATTGTCTTGCTATCTTCTTCTTTCCATTCTTGTTTCATTCTTTGTAGTCAAGGTGTTCTTGTGATATTTGTTGTAGAGCTACAAGCCTCTTGTGTCTCATTTGTAAGATTGATTAGCCAAATCTATAAGGCTACATCAATAGGTGATAGAGGTGTTGCAGCCAAGAGTTGCGTAGAGGTGTTCATCCAAGTCTTGAGTAGAGTTGGTGTTTAACCCAATGATCAAGCTTGGCTCTTGTTGTGATTTGGTTCATACCATAGTGAAATCCAAGGAAAGGTGTTCCTTGGGACTGGAGTAGGTCACATTGACCGAACCAGGATAAATTCTCGGTATTTTTATCTTGTATCTACATTTCTGTATTCTACCCATTTTTCACTGCAGATTTCATACAAATTTTCATGTTTTCAAAAAATAGCTAAACAATTTAGAAATTTCGTGATTTTTGGTGGAGTTATAGTTCATATTGTTAGCTTTCATTTGCAATAAGAATCACTTGATTTGAGCAAGGTAGAGTTAGTCTTTCATTCGTTGCAAGATAGCTGCTCCAATCTGGCTGCAATCTGACCTTTTTAAAGAAAACTTGAATTCTGTTTTAACCAAGAATTGTTTAAATTCAGGACCTTTTGGAAACATAAATTAGACATCCTAAGGAGTGTTTTGACATAAACATCAACCTTTTTGGTTAAGTATTCAAAGAGAAACACGTTTTCTAATTTCATCAACATTCTGTCCAATACTGTCCAGATTGACCATCTGAATATTTTTATTTGTTTTAAGGGTTAACGATATTATTTTTATCTGAATTTCGGACAGAGTTTTTTCAAGACATTGAAGTTAAGTTATGAAAATTTTCATAATTTTTGGAGTTGTGTACAAGGATTTTCGAATTTTTCAAAAACGGATTTTGAATTTGAGGTGGTCTCAGATTCTGTTTTCAAAGGGGATTTTAATCAAGGGTAGTAGTGTAATTTCCGCTAACCACTATTCACCTTCCTCTAGTGGTGTATATTGTAGGTGCACAGTCCAACAATTGATATGAGAGCGATGTTAACACCACTCAAAGAAGCAAGATTCAACACCATACGAACAAGGCAAGGCCAAGAAAAAACAACACTTTGTAGCCTGCACATCTCAAGTTAAAGGTACAATACAATGGCCATAGTATCTCACAAAGGTGAGTTGGAAGGTATGTCTACACAACGTCCTCCTCTTTTCGATGGAAATAATTTCGTTCATTTGAAACTTAGAATGAGGTTATTCTTAATGGCTGTAGACATCGACTTATGGTATATAGTTGAAGATGGGCCGTACATTCCAATGAAAATTGTACAAGTTAGTGGAGTCACACAGGAAGTAGAAAAATATAAAAGCGAATGGTCTTCCGAAGATTAAAAGAAAATGTCGATGAATGCTATGGCTATGCAATTATTGTTAAACGGACTAACAACTTCTGAAGTAGGATACGTTTCGAATTGCACAAATGCACACGACATGTGGAAATCTTTAGAATTAAAGCATGAAGGTACTAGTAGTGTAAAAGAGTCAAAAATAAGCATGCTTATGTCTGAGCTTGAATCTTTCAAAATGTTGCCGAACGAATCCGTAACATCTATGGATTTGAGAATTACTAATATTTTCAATGCCCTTGAAGCTTTAGGAAAAATATTTACCAACAATGAGAAGGTTCAAAAGGTGCTGCGAAGCCTTCCTGCTGAATGGGATCCTAAGGTCACGACAATTGAAGAAACAAAATCAATCACAAAAATACACGAAGTGATAGACTCACTTAGAGTATATGAGGTAAAACTAAACCAACGGAAGTCCGAGTAATCTAAGTCATCCGGTAAGTCTATAGCTTTCAAATCAATTGAATCACATACAAATAATGATGATAGTAATAGTGATAATGAATTAGACGATGACTTAATGATAGCTAGAAAACTTAGAAAGTTTTTCAAACTGCCTAATAGGAATAGACAACAATCTTTTTCTTCTTCTTCTTCTCAACCTAAGAAAAATAACTTTAATAACAACAAATGGTATAATAAAGACTTAAAATGTTATGAATGTGTTCAAAGAGGACACATCTCTTATGATTGTCCGACAAAGAAAAACGCCAACAATAATAATAATAACAAACAAGAAAAGGAGACACAAAAATCAAAGGCAAAGGAGACCAAGCCAAGGAAAGACAAACGAGCAATGAAGGTGAGCACATGGAGCGATACATCCAACTCAGAATCTGACACTGAGGAAGCTCAAGTCTGCTTCGTATCCAACGAGATAAGTTCTTCATCTGATGAAGATTCTGATAATGAAATGCCATTTGATGAGACGTATGAAGAATTTTTAAGGATGCATGCTCACTGTAAAAGGCTCTCTAAAGAAAAGAAGAAACTAATTGAAGAAAATGACAAGTTGAAGACGTCCAACTTGGAATTTTCCGATCAATTAGGAGCTTTTAAACAAGAATCTACTAATACTCTTGATTTTTTAGAGATTAAAATTGAATCATATAGAAAAATGAACATGCATTAAAAACTGAAAATAGTATGTTGAAATCTAAGTTATAAAGTTGTGAAAATGAGATAGTTCAACTTAAATCTTCTAAACTAAACTTAGAAAAAATGTTACAACAGTTTAAGTTTGGAAGTAACATGCTGGATACACTAACTTCATCACAAAAATATGGAAGCGATAAAACTGGATTAGGATATAAAGAAGAAGATGTCAAAGTAGATAAAAAGACTAAGTTTGTTTCGTCAAGCACTAAACAACTTTATAAAGAAACAAATATAAAATCAACTTTGCCTGTTATATCTTCTTCTACTCCTTCTTTTGCTTATTCCGAGATAAAAATGCAACACGCACCCACAAAAGGACACACATATAAACATACAACTAGGCAAAACTTTGCATCTAGACCACATAGAAATTATGTCTATATGTATACAAATGCATCTAAACAAAATCAAATGCATCAAACATATTATGAACCTAAGTATAGGCAACATTCATATAAGACTTATAGAAATGCATATGAACACAAGTATATAGCACCATTCAAGAAATAAAATCATATTCCTTTCACCCATTATCAAAATCGGCCAAGACATAGCACTTATCAACCAGGATGTAACATGTATGACAATGCATCATCTTGTGGATGGAATGGTCAAATACATGTTAATTCTTTATATTCAACTAATGTTAAATATGTGCCTAGAAGGTACGTCCAAGTTTGGATACCTAAGGGATATCTAAACAAGGGTGGTGCCCCTAACGTTCTAGGACCCAAGTAAAGGGTACCTAAAACTCTGTCTCCATTGTAGGAAAATAGCAAGGAATGCAAGAAGAAGGCAAAGTTAAAGAAGCTAAAAACCAAATGGTTTTTAGACAGTGGATATTCAAGACATATGACGGGTAACCCCAAACTATTCACCGAGTTAGAACATATCGAGAATGGAGGAAAGGTGACATTCAGTGACAATAACAAAGGAAAAATTGTTGGAAAAAGAACAATCGGGGACCCTAACACATTTCGAATACGAAATGTGTTGTTAGTAAGAAATCTTTCTTATAATTTATTAAGCATTTCTCAACTTACAGATTCCGGTTATTATGTTTCTTTTCTCCGTGATTCTTGTGATATAACAAATGAAAAAGGAGAAATTGTTTTAAAAGGAAATAGGGATGGTAATATTTATACCCTTTCCTTAGATAACATGTTAGATGCTAAGGTTAAATGTTTAATATCACATGACTTAGATGTAAACTTGTGGCATAGACGACTAGGCCATATAGGGATTTCAACTATTGAAAAGTTATCTAAGAAGAACTTAATTAGAGGTATGCCTAAGTTCGACTTAGATAATTTTCAAATGTGTAAAACGTGTATTAAAGAAACATTAAAACCAAAAACATGAAGTGAGTACTAGTCATGTATTAGAATTGCTTCACTTAGACTTATTTGGTCCAAGTAGGACAAGAAGTCTAGGTGGACACTACTATGTGTATGTCATAGTAGATGATTGCTCACGATACACATGGACATTGTTCTTAACACACAAAGATGACGCTCCATTGGCAATCGAAACTCTTATCAAGCAACTCGAAAATATTTGAGAAGAAAATGTTAAGAGAATTAGAAGTGATAGAGGTGAAGAATTTAAAAACAAAGATGCAGTAAAGTTTTGTGAGTTACATGGAATTAAACATGAATTCTCACCACCTAGAACACCACAACTCAATGGAGTTATTGAACGTAAAAATAGAACAATTCAAGAAGTTGCTAGAACAATGTTACGTGAAAAAAAAGTACCAAAATATTTATTGACTGAAGCTGTTAGTTGTGCATGCTGTATTATAAATAGGCTTTCTATTAATAAAAAATTAAATAAAACACCTTATGAATTGTTAGATAATAGACAACCTAAGGTAGATCATCTTAGAGTTTTTGGTTGTAAGTGTTTTGTTTGAATACTAAGGATAATCTAGACAAGTTTGAACAAAAGTCTATTGAAAGCATATTTGTTGGTTATTCAACTAATTCAATAGCATATAGGTGTTATAATCCTGCATCTAGAAAAATAATTGAATCTATACATGTGAAATTCAATGAAGATGCATGCTTTGAAGTTAGTGATAAAACTCAGCATAAACAAGAAAATAATGTTGAAAATATGTTTGATGATGATGATATATTACTTGAGCCTGTATTTGATCATCTAGAACCAACTCCCCCTGAACAAGACATGCATGAATCCTTAGATGAAATAAATGAATAAATTTTGCAATTAGAAGATAATACAAGTAACTTGCGAGATGATCCAATTGTATACGACAATGTTCACACTAATGAAACATTTGAACAAGATAAGGGTGAACCTAGTCAACCTAGGAATTGGTGGCTTATAAAAGATAAACATGAACACCCTAAAGAGTTAATCATTGTGGATCCAAGTGTTGGGGTTAGAACACGTAGAAATATAAGTCAACCTGAAGGGCATAGCTTAATCTCACATTTAGAACATAAGATGTTAAAGAAGCCTTAGGTGATATATCATGGATAGATGCCATGCATGAGAAATTGAACCAATTCACCAGGAACAACGTGTGGGACCTAGTACCTAAACCAGAAAACAAGTCTATGATAGGAACCAAATGGGTTTTTAGGAATAAAATAGATGAACAAGGAAACATCACATGAAATAAGGCTAGGCTAGTCGCACAAAGTTATAATCAACAAGAAGGAATAGATTATGAAGAAACCTTTGCACCCGTTGCAAGACTAGAAGCAATTAGATTGTTTCTTGCCATTGCAAGTCTAAGCAACATTAAACTCTTCCAAATGGATGTGAAGAGTAAATTCTTGAATGGGTACATCCAAGAAGAGGTGTTTGTAAAACAACCCCTGGATTCGAAGATTCAAAGAATCCTAACCATGTTTACAAGCTTAAGAAGGCTCTATATGGTTTGAAACAAGCTCCAGAGCTTGGTATGATAGATTTGCAAACTTTCTTATTGCAAATAATTATCAAAGAAGCACCATAGACAACACATTATTTCTAAGAAGAAAAGATAATGACTTATTAATTGTTCAAATAGGTGATATTATCTTCGGTTCAACTAATCCTACCTTAGTAAAAGACTTCAAAGGGTGTATGAAGTCAGAGTTTGAAATGTCAATGGTAGGAGAGTTGAATTACTTCTTAGGACTTCAAATCAAAAAAACCTCTCAACGAATCCACATTAGCCAACTTAAGTATGTCAATGATATGATTAAGAAGTTTGGATTTGAAGAGTTGAAACCAACACCTACCCCCATGAGTGTTAGCACCAAACTAGATAAGGATGAAAATGGTAAACATTTTGATGACACACTTTATAGGTCTATGATTGGTTCATTGTTATATTTAACTGCATCAAGACCTGACATCAGGTTTAGTGTGTGTGTATGTGTGCTAGGTTTCAATCTTGTCCTGAGGTATCTCATTATAATCCAGTGCAAAACAACTTTAGATATCTTAAACACACACCTCACTTAGGACTTTGGTATGATAGAAATTCTAAGTTGGAATTATACGCATATAGTGATGCTGATTATGGTGGTTGCAAATTAGATAGAAAATCCACTAGCGGTACATGTCAATTCATAGGAACCAGCTTGATCTCTTGGTTTTCTAAAAAGCAAGTTAGTGTAGCTCTTTCTACCACTGAAGCCGAGTATATAGCCTTGAGTTTATGCACTACCCAAATACTTTGGCTTAAACAACAACTTAGTGATTTTGGCCTTAAATTGAATAAGATTCCAATTTTCTACGATAGCACAAGTGCGATCAATCTTTCTCAGAATCTGGTACTTCATTCTAAGGCCAAACACATTGAGGTAAGATACCATTTCCTTCGAGATCATGTTCAAAATAGGGACATAACCCTAGATCATGTAAGAACTGATCATCAAATAGCTGATATCTTCACCAAACCCCTTAATCAAGCCACTTTTAAAACTTACGAGCCAAGTTAGGTATGATGACTTATGATACGATTGCATAGTTCTATCTTTTGTATGATTTGCAAAATAAAGGGGGCGATAGAATAAGAACATGATTTTAGTTGGTAAATCATGATTTGGATTTGAGTAGAATAATATGCTAAGTTTCAATTGGTATAAGTTTTGAGCATGGGTTAAGGGGGAGAGTATAAGTTGAGGGGGAGCACATAAGCACATGAAAACATGAGTTTTGAGAGTTTGAAAACAATTGGTACAATTGGTATAGAATTGATGAAAAAATTGGTAATTGGTGAAGTTTTCAAAACAATTCAATTGGTAAAAATGTGATAAACAATTGTTAAAGAGTTATGACATTAAAATCATGTTAAATTGTTTTGAAAATCATCCAAAAGGGGGAGAATGTTGAGAAAAATTTTGGATAATTTTCAAGGTCATGATTTTAAGTGTTGAATGCATAAAAATGTCACACATGGTGTGACAAGTGATTAAAAGTTGAAAAAGATGAGAAAAATGACATCGATCTCTCAGGTTGTTGCACTTCGATTGGTCAATGTACTTCGATCTCTCACATCGATCGATCCATGTAAGCCAGAGAAAGTTCAAGACCTTACTGTGAGACATCGATCTCTAAACCTGAGACACATCGATCGATCGATGTATACATTGAACCCTCACTTTGATCGATCGATGTAGGTCAGCGACAAACTCTGAAAATCACCGTGAGACATCAATCTCTGAAGCTGAGGCACTTCGATCGATCGATGTCTAGGGTTTTTAAAAATGTTTTTCTAAAATGCGATAAAGTGGTTGTTTTCATTTGTACATGATTCATATATGTTCATTGTGTTGATATTATGTGGTTTTGATAATTATAAATGCATTGGGACTAATATGCCTTGAAAGTTTCTACAACTTACCAAAAAGGGCAAAATTTGTATTTTTAGTTCTTTAGGAGCATGATATGGTGGAAATATTTCAAGGACTTATTCTCATGCTATTTATCATGAAAAACATGTTATTATATCTATTTCTGACCGTTGGGGTCATTTCAGGAGTTTTCTCTCACAAGGGGCATTTTGGTCATTTACCCCTGAGGGTGTATTTTTGGCATTTTCACTTAAGGAATCTCTTGATTATATTATTATCTTCATTTTGAAGCTTCTGGATGATTATTTTGAAGATTATTTGGTGGCTCTTTATCTTATTCTCTCAATTGATGGTGTTATCGACAGTAGCGGGATATGTGACAAGTTGTGATGTCACATTCTATTTCTTTCTTGAAAACCCTCTTATATATGTTATTGGGAGATATTGATCATCATATTCTAGAGAATTTAAAGGTGTTAAAGGTGTGGAAATGATCACAACATAGAAGAAGAAAATATTAGGAATTTTGGTTTTACATGTTGACATAATCTTGTCAACTATTATTTGTTGATTTCTTCTTCAAAAATCTTAGTTGATATTCATATGTATAGCCTAAAAAACGTGATTTTACAGTTGGAGAAGATGTGTTATTCATTTTATGGCTTGGTGACAAGTGGACCAATCAAAAAGAAGCTAGCTGGCAAAAGTTGCCAACTTGGAAAATTTGAAAAGTTTGAATTGGTAGCCAAACCAGGATAAATTCTCGGTGTTTTTATCTTGTTGTAATTTGGTTTATACCATAGTGAAATCCAAGGAAAGGTGTTCCTTGGGACTGAAGTAGGTCATATTGACCAAACCAGGATAAATCCTCGGTGTTTTTATCTTGTTTCTACATTTCTGCATTCTGCCCGTTTTTCACTGCAAATTCTCACGTTTTGCAAAAATATCTAAACATTTTTAAAATTCGTGATTTTTGGTGGAGTTATACTTCAAACTGTTATTGCATAACTTGATTTGAGCAAGGGAATGTTAGCCTTTCAGTCGTTGCAAGATAACTGCTCCAATCTGGCTGCAATCTGACCAGTTTTGAGAAAACTTGAATTCGGTTTTAACCAAGAATTGTTTAAGGTCAGGGGCTTTTGAAAACATAAACTAGACATCCTCAGGAGTGTTTTGACATAAAGATCAACCTTTTTGGTTAAGTATCCTAAGAGAAACACGTTTTCTAATTTCACCAACATTCTGTCCAGATTGACCATCTGAATCCTTTTATTTGTTTGAAGGGTTAAACGATCTTATTTTTATCTAAATTTTGGACAGAGATTTTTCAAGAAATTGAATTTAAATTATGGAAATTTTTCATAATTTTTGGAGTTGCGTACAAGGATTTTCAAATTTTTCAAAAACGGGTTTTGAATCTGAGGTGGTCTCAGATTCTGTTTTCAAAGGGGATTTTAATCAAGGGTAGTAGTGTAATTTCTGCTAACCACTATTCACCCCTCCTCTAGTGGTGTCTATTGTAGGTGCACAATCTAACATTATCTTCCTAGCATTTTCCTACCTCTTCAACTACCATCCATCACCATCCCAAGCTCCCCCAAGTTTCGACCATTAGAAGGAAAGAGCAAGCTCAAGACTTCAAGCCATTTCAAGACTAGGACACCACCTTCCAACTTTTCTAAGAGAATTTTCAAGATCAAGGGGTGAAGGAGCTTCTAGGTGGCTTAGAGCATCCTTCAAAATCTATCAAGGATGGGTGATTTTCAAAAGCTAGGAAGGACAAAGAAATCAAGGCACTAACTTTGAAGCTAGCAAGGCAAATCTTCCTTGATTCTTTCTTGAGACATTGATGAACTCTATATAAGATATTTTAGTATGTTTAGGACTTCAATCTTGCTTATATTAAGAACTTATGTGAAGAATACCATGCTGGAATTTTGTAAAGATTATTGTAGCAAGCTTTATGAAGCACGTAAATGGACTTAGAAAGATGTTTGGTAACTAGGCTAAAGACTAATCCTATACGGCAAAATAAGTTGAAAACCAAAGGATTTCCTTCTCCCCTAACCCACGGCTTGATGAGCTTAAGGGGGATGGGATGGTTCACTCTCATTATGTTCTAGTTTAAATGTTAAGTTCTCTTGAATGTTAGAAATTTAAGGACGGTGTGGTAAGCCCTTTTTTTCCTTGACCCCTAAATGAGTTAAGTACGGTGTTAAGCATGATTAAACTTTAGATAAGGACCAGTAACTAAGGGGTTAAATCACTTAAGGTGAGGAACACATGTTTAGAGAGTAAAGAAGACAAGTTGGTGGTCGTATCCTTTTTATATCACCCCATTTTTTTATCATGCTAAGGGGAAATGATTTGCTTCATTTTCTAGGTTCTAGGGATGATTTATCAACTATCTTGATGTTAAGTACTCACTTGAAATAAGGGATAAAGGACTGTTTAAGCTCACAAGGCTTGAGAATTACAAGATGTTTGATATGTGAAGTAAGGTACCTTTAGTAGGCTGTTTTACTCTATCTTAAGATTGAACCTTCCAAGGCCTAAGGAATATGTTCAAGCATGTTTACAAGTGTTAAAAAGAGCTTTAAAATAATGGATAATTTGTTCAAGAGGTAGAGCACATGCTAGGAGACGATATAGGAGCAAGATGAAAGGTAATCTACTCCCTACACAACACTGTTTTGGTAGGGAAGTAGAGGGGATGTTGTTCTTCATTTCTAAAACTCTAAGATAATTTAAATCTCAGTTAGATACTTAAATTTCTCTTAAATAAATGATTAAGGGGCTGTTTTGGTGAATGACAAGGTTAGATGAGTTTTAAGGACCTTAAGTTACATGTTATGGTGAATATGTGCATCTAGGGGACTGATTTGATATACCACTTTTGTGGAACTTATATATGTGATTTTTAATATTTGGAAATGTTTATTTGAAGCTATTGAAGAGGTTCTTGATTGATGAGGATCAAGGGTTCGATAAGGATCAAGGATCACATCAAGAGGTCAAGGGCCCTATGACAAGAATGAGGGCAAGAGAACTTTGTCATCAAGTTGGAACCTTCTTGTATAAGCATGTTCAAGATGAACCTAAGGTTCCATGGGTTCATTTCATTGAACCCACCCTGTGAGCATTTACGCATGTGCGTGTGTGTGTTCCTTATTTTTGAACTTTATTTTGTTTCTTGTGATCTTTGTTTTATGTGTTTTCTTTTTAGGCAAATTAGGTACACGGAAGATCCAAATAAAATGGAGGCCCAAAAAGAGCATTATAGGCGTGTGTTACAAAAGGAGACAAAAGAAATGTTGTCTTGAAAGGAATGTTTGTCTCTACAAAGACAAATTCAAAGTGTCCTAGATGGAATTCCTTGTCCAAATTGAAATCAAAATCATCTCCAAAGATCACTAAAGGGCTGGCCACTTTGAATGCAAGGATGAAGTTCTACTTGAATTTGAACTTGAAGATAAACTTGAATTTAATTTCAACCATTTTGAATTCAAGTTTCAACCAATTGGAGATTTAAATTTCAAGAAAATTTCAGCCTATTTTTCCAGCCTTGGACACGCCAACTTGAAGGATAATGAAGATGAGATCACAATTCAAAGTTGAATCCAAGTTTGAATTCAAATTCAAATCCAATTTGAATTCAATCTTCAACCAACACTTGAATTCAACATCTCAGCTACTTGAAGACCCTCCCACACGCCATTTCATCCATTCACACGGAAACTTGGAGATCAAAAGAGATGGGATCACAATTCAAAGATTGAATTCAAGTTTGAAGTCAAATTCAAATTCAATTTGAATTCAATCTTAAACAAACATTTGAATTCAATTCCAACCACTTCATCTACATCAAATCAAGTCTCCAACACCATCTTCATCATCATACATGGCCGGATACATCAAGGATAGGATCTTGCAAGATTTTCAAATGTTAGCTAGAATTTGTCGTAGATTTAAATTCAAACAATTTTTAAATTTCAAGTTCATTTCAAATGCTGTCTAGATACTTTCTTTAGAGATAACACCTGGTTATCTACATAGCTTTAGGCGTCTATAAATAGGCCCTTTTGGCCGAAATTGAGGAACAAATTTTGATGAATAACAATTCTTGATATTTCCTTCACTTTGTGTGAGAATTTGTTTTCTTGGTTTTTGCATTAAAAAGCTAAGTTAAGATCCTTCAAAGTTAAGAATTTTGAAGATGTTGCCATTGCTAAAAGGTGCCGTCCAGGAGGGCCACATTGGTTTGCCTGATCAACGACCATCTTGAAGTGTTGGTCTTGCTCACTTGATCCACATGTTTTTATCACTAAGGAAGCAAGGGGAAGTCTTCTTCCTTGTGCCTAACCCTTTGTGAAGGACGTTTGGAAGGTGGAATTGTTGGAGCCCACGTCTTGCACGCATCAAATTGGTATTAGAGACCAGGTTACTATATTCCACCATCTATCATTTCCTTTTCGTTTGAGTCTAGTCATTTCAAATTCAGTTGTGTCCTTCTTCTACCCCTCATTCTACACGCCTTTTGTCTATCATTCATACAAAAAAAACGTCCAGGTTGTTTGAGTCATTTGCATTTTGTTGAGTCTTGTTCTTCATCACTCTAGCATCTTTGTTGATTCTTGTTCTAGTGCCACGTTTATCCAACTTATGCATCAAACACCTGACATTTTATCATTCAAACTTGAACAATTAGGGTTTGAGCATCTAGAGTACATTCAGCTCTCTTTTTACTACAACCATCAGCCTATAAAGCTACATCGGTTTCAAATCATCTTGGTGCTACCGAAGCTTTTAGTTGGTGATGATTGTATGCATCTTGTGATTCGCATTGTGATTGATTTCATGCTTTAAGTCAAGTTAGTCCTACGTGTGTTTGTCTTCACAAACCATCTTCAACAACAACAAAACCCTAATTCTATTCCCAAGCCCCACGGCCCAAACAAAACCACCCAAACCCGACCCTAAAACTCATCAACCAGATCAAAAACTACCTCATTTACACTCTTAACAAAAAGCCCCAAACCAATTCTGCCAAAGAAAATACGAACCAAAAGTTCCCAACTCATTCAAAAAAACTCTAACCCTAGAATTTGAATTTTGTTCAATTCTGTCCTACACCCATCCACTATCCAAATTGACCACAAAAATCCTCAATTACCAACCCAAACAGCCCATATGCACCACCCATTCAGTTCCCAAAACGCGAATCCCACCCATACCCAACCACGCTCTCAAGCCCTACATTGGAACCCTAACCCTAATTCTTGCCAACCCCAATTTCCCTCACTTTCCAAGGTTATTTTGTTGCAATTCAAGGTTACTTCAATTTAAAGTCATTGCACTATTGTGCCCAAAAAAGAAAGTTCTGCATACAAAACGCATGAAATTCCAATTCTGCCCCTAGTCAAAAAAAGAAGAATCTGAACCTTGATCACATTGAAATAGCAAGGAAGGGAAGAAAACATAAAAACAAGAGAAAAGAAAAAGGGCAAAACGTTTGTGCATTACTTGAAAAAAATTTTTTGGTGCAATTTGAAAACCTTTGATACCGTATTTCGTTTTTGCTACATACTGCCATCTTCCCACATCTTATTTTCCTTATCCTGCTCTTCTTGAACCAATCACACGCTTGATTGCTAGATTATTGCATGACTTGAACTATTTTGTGGATAGTAAGTGCATAGAATCAAAATTAACTAAAGATTGCCCACGGCAACCCCTAGGTCATCTTTGGTTCAGCCTTATACATCAATTTTGGTTGCTTACTTTCTTTGAATCTTAGTAGAAAGTTCAAATTTGTGTCTGTTTCACTTGATTCTATTTTGATACTATTTGCTGCAACTTGAAAGCAAAAGGGAGAAACAAGTGGAGATCGTTGTGATTTGGAGAAGTATTGGCAACACACTTTCTTAATTGATCACTTTGAGCCTTCTTAACTTCAGGTTATCCAAGAAGCAAAGTGGTAAGAGAGTGGAAAGAAGATAAAGAGGAGTGTTCATAGCTTGTTTTTACTAATCACTTAACGTTTGTTTGTCTTTGTGTTAGTTTGCTTCTTTCCTTTTTTTTTCTTTTGTTTTTGTTCCTTAGGTAAAATGGAGAGCAACGCTCATTCCGCTTCTAGCAAATCAAAGGAAGCCGAGACTTTGGACAACACGCAACAACAAATGCTGGAGATGCTCAAGAAACTAATGTACGACAATGAGGTAATCAAACATCGATTGGAGGATGTTAAACGGAGCTACAAAACGAGTGATGGCCAAGGTACAATTAGGGCTGTTCCCCTACCACAACCTAAGAGTCAATCCCCAGAAGAAGTTGAGGATGACAACCTTAGACCACCACACATCGAGGCAAGAAGGTTTGTTTCTCCAACACAGCCAAGAAGGTACGCTCAAAGAAGGTGCAATGATGATTATATCCCATTTGAGCATGATGATTATGATTTTGATGACCACCCTCCCCGTGGTTACCACAGACGCCAAAATCCCCTTTTCCCGCAAGATGACAATTTTCTCAAAGCAAAAAATAAATATTCCAACGTTTTATGGTAAAAGTAATGTGGAAGAATATTTGGAATGAGAAACAAAAGTGGATCTCATCTTTTCTTGTACCAATTACAGTGAATTACAAAAAGTGAGGTACGGTTCTATTGCGTTTTCTTGTTATGCACTAAATTGGTGGACAAATTTGTGTCAAAATAGAACTAAGACAAGACAACCGCCAATTGCCACTTGGGAAGAAATGAAGTTTGAAATGAGACAACGTTTTATCCCAAACAATTATAAGATTTCTATTTTCACGAGTTTGCAAAACTTACGACAAGGTTCCAAAAGTTTAGACGAGTATTACAAAAAGTTAGAAATTTTGTTAGAAAGGTCTAGCTTGCAAGAACCCGAAGAAGCCACCAAGGCTCGTTTCTTACATGGTTTAAACAGGGAGATTGTGCAAAGGGTTGGCCTTCAACCTTATCTCGACCTCACAACCATGGTGCATATGCCTGAAAAGATTGAACACCAATTAAAGGTACGTAGTTCCTCCAATTTCAATTCTACTTATCGTAGTAATCAGTCTTCATCAAGGTTTTCCAGCAAGCCTTCAGGAACGTGGCCTACAGGAGGCCAAGCACGTGACCAAGGTGCGTCACAAAGGATGGACAATCGTGTGCAGTCCACACAACGGTGAGATGACCGCGCCCAACAAAAGACTCCTACTGGAAATTCTTCTGATCTCTCAAACAGGTTTAGGGACATTGAATGCTATAAATGTCAAGGACGTGGTCACATAGGAAAAGAGTGTCCTAATGAAAAATGAATCATGTTAATTGAGGAAACAAACGAATATGTGTCTGAGTCCGAGCATGAAAACGAATCTGAGCATGATAATGAAATTGAAGCTGAAGAAGATCTAGACGCATTAGATGATTTTGACACTAAGGAGTTTCTTGTTGTGCGTAGAGCTTTGAATGCATATCCAAAATTAGATGATCACGAACAACATAGAGAAAACATTTTCCATATTCACTGCATGATAAAGGGTAAAGTGTGCACCATGATCATTGATTCCGGTTCTTGTGCGAATGTGGCTAGTATCGAATTGGTATGAAAATTGAATTTGCCTATGACTAATCATCCGCATCCTTACAAACTTGCATGGTTAAATGATTGCGGTGAAGTTAGCGTAAGTAAACAAGTTTTGATTTCTCTTAGCATTGGTAGTTACAAAGATGACGTTTTATGTGATGTTGCACCAATGCACGCTAGTCATATCTTACTCGGTAGGCCATGGCAATTTGATCGACATGTGACATATGATGGTTATTTGAATCGTTATTCTTTCAAATTGAATGGCAAATTGTACAAATTGCATGCACTTCCACTACACAAAGTCCACGAGGATCACCAACGCATGTCTAAGTCTAGGGCCGATCCTAAGGAAAAAGAAGCTGAGAGAAAATTCGTGGAATGCATGAAAAGTGAAAACAAAAAACAAAAGAGCAAGGGAAAAGAGGTAGTGCCCATAAGTGTCGACGAGTCCAAAAAGAAGTGTGGGTATTTCGCAAAGAAAAGAGAGGTCACACGAGCCCTTTATAGCAACCAAACCGTCCTCATCATCATTCCTAAGTCGTGTCACCTTTCCCTAGAAGAACTCCCACCAAACTTGCCTACCTCAATTGCGTCCCTTATCCAAGAGTACGAAGTTCAATTTCCCACCGAACCACCATCCGGTTTACCACCTATTAGAGGAATAGAACACCAAATCGATTTTGTCCCAGGAGCTGTGTTACCAAGTCGCCCAGCCTATCGAGCCAACCCCGAAGAAACCAAGGAAATCCAAAGGGAAGTAGAGGAGCTCCTAACGAGTGGACAAGTCCGAGAGAGCCTAAGCCCATCAGCCGTCCCAGTCATTTTAGTACCCAAAAAAGATGGAACTTGGAGAATGTGTACTGATTGCCGTGCCATAAACAAAATTACCGTCAAGTATAGGTACCTCATACCTAGGCTGGATGATATGTTGGATATGTTGCACGGATCTAAATTCTTCACCAAAATCGACCTTAAGCAGGGGTACTTCCAGGTACGCATTAGAGAAGGGGACGAATGGAAGACTGCATTCAAAACCAAGTTCGGGCTCTATGAGTAGTTAGTGATGCCCTTCGGGCTCACCAATGGCCCTAGCACCTTTATGAGGCTAATGAATGAAGTCTTACGAGCGTTCATAGGACGATTTGTTGTTGTTTATTTTGATGATATCCTAATCTATTCCCAAACCATAGAAGATCATCTTGACCACATTAGGGTCGTTTTTGACAAACTTAAGCAAGAACAACTTTATGCCAACTTTAAGAAGTGTTCTTTTTGTTTGAAATGAGTAGTCTTCCTAGGATTTGTCATTTCGGCTGAGGGAGTAGAGATGGATGAGGAAAAGGTTAGGTCAATTGTGGAGTGGCCTATACCTAAGAATGTAGGGAAAGTTTGCAGTTTTCATGGACTTGCAAGTTTTTATAGACGGTTTGTCAAAGATTTTTCTTCCATAGCTGCACCCCTAAATGAAATTGTGAAAAAAGATGTGCCTTTTAGGTGGGAAGAGCCACAACAACAGGCATTTGATGAGCTTAAACGTAGGCTAACCACTACACCCATGCTTAGGTTACCAAATTTTGATGAGACCTTTAAGATCGAGTGTGATGCAAGTGGAGTGGATATAGGCGCAGTTTTAACCCAAGGTAAGAAACCCATAGCCTATTCTAGTGAGAAGTTGAAAGGCGCTGCATTGAATTACTCTACTTATGATAAGGAACTTTATGCCCTTGTGAGATCCTTACAAACTTGGCAACACTATCTTCAACCTAAAGAGTTTGTGATCCACACTGACCACGAAAGCCTTAAGTATCTTAAAGGGCAAGGAAAGTTGAACAAGAGACATGCCAAATGGGTAGAGTACATAGAACAATTCCCTTACGTGATTAAGTAAAAATAGGGAAAGGATAATATAGTTGCTGATGCGCTCTCTAGGAGATACACATTAGTGACTACATTATCCTCAACCTTCTTAGGATTCAAATCACTTAAGGAATTGTACCCAAATGACCATGACTTTGGCTCCATTTTCAAAGAACATAAGTTGTGTGTTCCTCAATCATCCCTACGAGAAGCATTGACTAGAGAAGCCCATGGGGGAGGTTTAATGGGTCATTTCGGAGTGTTCAAAACCCTTGAAACTCTTAAGGAACATTTCTATTGGCCTCACATGAGAGTATACGTCGAGAGGTTGTGTGGTAGTTGCATCACTTGCAAACAAGCCAAATCCAAGTCCCAACCACATGGCTTTTACACGCCTTTACCCGTCCCTGATTCCTCTTGCATTGACATTTCCATGACTTTGTTTTAGGACTTCCTAGGTATCGAGGAGGGCGCGATAGCATTTATGTTGTGGTTGATCGATTTTCAAAGATGGCACATTTCATTGCATGTAGGAAAGTTGATGACGCCATACATGTTGCTGATTTGTTCTTTAAAGAAATCGTGAGATTGCATGGCATGCCACGTACAATTGTAAGTGATAGAGATACGAAATTTTTGAGTCATTTTTGGCGTGTTTTGTGGGCTAAACTTGGAACACAATTATTGTTTTCAACCACTGCACACCCACAAACTGATGGACAAACTGAAGTCGTTAATCGTACTCTTTCTCAACTTTTGCATGCCATCTTGCAAAAACATACTAAACAGTGGGAAGATTGTTTACCATATATCGAATTTGAATACAATAGGAGTGTCCATCACGGTACCTTGCATAGTCTATTTGAAATAGTGTATGGTTTTAACCCCTTGTCTCCCCTTGATTTGATCCCTATTTCCGTGCATGAACGTTCAAGTCTTGATGGTAAACAAAAAGCGGAAAAGATCAAGAAACTGCATGAACAAGTTAAAACACAACTTTAAAAGAAAAACAAAGCTTATGAAAGACGAGCTAACAAACATCGAAAACGAGTTGTGTTTAAACTTGGTGATTTAGTGTGGTTACATTTGCACAAAGAAAGATTTCCCAATGAGCGAAAGTCAAAACTGTTACCTAGAGGAGATAGACCTTTCAAAGTTTTGAAACGCATAGATGACAATGCATACATCATTGATCTTCCTGAAAGGTATGGTTCCATTTCGCCTACTATTAATGTTGCAGACCTCACCCTTTCACTGATGACCTTTTTGATTCGAGGACGAATCCTTTTGAGGAGGGGGGATTGATGAGGATCAAGGGTCTGATGAGGATCAAGGATCCCATCAAGAGGTCAAGGACCCTATGACAAGAAGGAGGGCAAGAGAACTTTGTCATCAAGTCGGAACCTTCTTGTATAAGCATGTTCAAGATAAATCTAAGGTTCCATGGGTTCATTTCATTGAACCCACCTTGTGAGCATTTACGCATGTGCGTGAGTGCGTTCTTTATTTTTGAACTTTATCTTGTTTCTTGTGATCTTTGTTTTGTGTGTTTTCTTTATAGTCAAATTAGGTACATGGAAGATCCAAATACAATGGAGGCCCAAAAAGAGCATTATAGGCGTGTGTTACAAAAGAAGGAGACAAAAGGAATGTTGTCTTGAAAGGAATGTTTGTCTCCACAAAGACAAATTCAAATGTGTCCTAGATGGAATTCCTTGTCCAAATTTAAATCAAAATCATATCCAAAGATCACTAAAGTGCCGGCCACTTTGAATGCAAGGATGAAGTTCTACTTGAATTTGAACTTGAAGATAAACTTGAATTTAATTTCAACCATGATTTGAATTCAAGTTTCAACCAATTGGAGACTTAAATTTCAAGAAAATTTCAGCCTATTTTTCCAGCCTTGGACACGCCAACTTGAAGGATAATGAAGATGAGATCACAATTCAAAGTTGAATCCAAGTTTGAATTCAAATTCAAATCCAATTTGAATTCAATCTTCAACCAACACTTGAATTCAATATCTCAGCCACTTGAAGACCCTCCCACACACCATTTCATCCATTCACACGGCAACTTGGAGATCAAAAGAGATGGGATCACAATTCAAAGATTGAATTCAAGTTTGAAGTCAAATTCAAATTCAATTTGAATTCAATCTTCAACAAACATTTGAATTCAATTCCAACCACTTCATCTACATTAAATCAAGTCTCAAACACCATCTTCATCATCATACACGGCCGGATACATCAAGGATAGGATCTTGCAAGATTCTCAAATGTTGGCTAGAATTTGTCTTAGATTTAAATTCAAACAATTTTTAAATTTCAAGTTCATTTCAAATGCTTTCTAGATACTTTCTTTAGAGATAGCACCTGGTTATCTACATAGCTTTAGGCATCTATAAATAGGCCCTTTTGGCCGAAATTGAGGAACAACTTTAAATGAAAAACAATTCTTGATGTTTCCTTCACTTTGTGTGAGACTTTGTTTTCTTGGTTTTTGCATTGAAAACCTAAGTTAAGATCCTTCAAAGTTGAGCATTTTGAAGGTGTTGCAATTGCTAAAAGGTGCCGTCCAGGAGGGCCATATTGGTTTGCCTGATCAACGACCATCTTGAAGTTTTAGTCATGCTCACTTGATCCACACGTTTTTATCATTAAGGAAGCAAGGGGAAGTCTTCTTCCTTGTGCCTAACCCTTTGTGAATGACGTTTGGACGATGGAATTGTTGGAGGCCACGTCTTTCATGCATCATTGATGGTGTAGCCACTAGGAATGGTTAAAAGATTCAATGGAAAGCTTGGAGTCATCAAAAGCAAAGTTCTTATGTTTGTTGGTCTATCGTATGAAGTTATCTTGGCATGACTGAATTTATACCTAGGTAAAATGACAAAAGAGAAAGTTAAATACTACCTAAAATTGATCCTTGGGGTGTTGAGGGGTTGTTGAGGGTAAATGGGAGTCATAAAAAGACGCTTTCAATGCCATAAAGGCATAGGAACCGAAACAGTAGGCTGTTTCTGGTTTATTGCACAACCAATCTGGTTTTGACCTCTAGGTCCATCCAATGACACATATAATTCATGATCAAATAATAAGGGACCTAAAGGAATCGGTTTATAAGATATTTTGTAAGATGGAACTGTTTAGGGCCAAAACAAGGAATAAAATATGCCGACACAGAGCTGAAATTTTCAGCTTTGCGATATATATAAGTAAAGAATCGTAATCATTATGGATATGGCCCTAAGGACATTTTAGACCCTAGAAGCCATCACGGACTGCATTATGCATCATGTGCATGCCATGTAATTGTTTAAAGGTAAAGTTCTGTTTTGAAAAAGAAAGTTAAAACAGTTTTAAAAACCCGTATCAAACGATTTGTCTTTACATTTGATTCCGATATATATACTATTTTGGACTCGATATCAAGGTACATGTTCTGTTTTAGAACCATATGAGGTACTATTTTGTTCTGGACCCGAGAGTCACATCGTATTACGGTAGCCGGGGTATTGTTCTGGACTCATATGAGGTATTGTTCTGTTATAGACCAGATATCGGGGTATTTTTTGGACCCGTACATAACATCCTCAGTAGGTTACAAGGTAAACGAGGTATTGTTCTATTTTGGACGGAATCACTTGTAGTATACGATCGGTATATACAGAGAAAAGTAAAGGCCATGGCTTAATATTCTGTTCTATTTTGTTCTGTTCTGACCTGTTTAGTTCTGCTCGGTTCTGTTCTGTTCTGTTTTGACCTGTTCTATCCTGTTCTGTTTTGTCCTGTCCACATAGTCCGGTCCTGTTCGGTCCTGCATGTCGTCATACTGCATTAAATTGCTCTAACCTCAGCCTGTAGAACGTATGGAATTGTCTGTTATTAGTAGAGACCAAGTTATGGTACGGAATGGCATGTTATAGTTCTGGTGGGATACATCAGCATAGATCTTGGTCTGATAGGCCATACTACACTATGGTAACCCCCCACTGTAGAATGTAATGAGACGGTATGAGAAGTGAATAGTTAATTACAACACCAGTGGGAATAGTCAAACTGTAAGTAGGATTATGATGGGAATGGATAAGAGCTTGGATCAGCAGGTATGTAATAGTGTTAAATCTTACTATTATGGGTTTCTAATTTTTTTTATAGTTCTAATGTGTTTCGTTAGAATAAAGGGATACTTGCTGGGTGATTTATCACTCACTCCTTATTTATCATTTTTCCAGAACCACAGGAATCTGAGATCGAGTATGACGAGGATGAGCCGCATGTGTCTTATCCATGAGATTTGTTGGCGGCTAGGACTGATAGTTATTTTTGATTAAGGATTATTTCAGATTACTTTGGGACTATGTTTTCATGATTTGTACTATGTATGACACTATGGACTCTGAATGTTTAATGTTTTAATTCTGCCTGTTTATCGCCACTGTTTGATGTTCCATTGGTAAACCATGACTTACACATGGACTTGTATTGGACTCGCATCGACGCCTTATACTTTCCTTAGTGAAGTACGGCGGGTGCACCATACCTGGGGCACAGCTCGAGTGCGGGGCGTACACGTGGTATCAGAGGCCAGGCTCTAGATTCATGGCAGAACGTAGAAACTAAGTGCTAATCTTAGAACCCTAAGTCATGATCTTAGCATGAGAGACGGCCTTAGTCTAGCAAACGTGACACGGATTTAGAGAATCCGTTCCCTTTGATTCCCGACTAAAGAAATAGGTGTAAATAAATTCGAATGGAATAAAAGTACTTAGAAATCTTAACATTCAGCTTAGTCCTCCCCAAATATAAATAGAACCTTATGAGTTAAAATCAATTATATATATTCACTAACCGCATCAGCCTCGCTTTTTAAAATAGGATGGCATTGCAATCCGAAAGTCTGATACTATCACTTTCACCCCCATGAAGCAGCGGGTTTTACTACCGGCAGCTAGTAAGGGCACGTATTCTAAGCTTTGGCGGCGAATCTAATCCAGAAGAGGCAGAATGATGGTTAAATGAAGTTGAGAGTAACTTCCTACTGATATGAGTACCTGACAAGATAAAGGCACAGATTGTTCGACCTTTTCTGATCAGCAAAGCCACCCAGTGGTGGAGGACTTATATCCAACCACTGCCTCGGCCGATGACTTGGGAAACATTACTAGAGGAGTTCTGTGGGTTCTTCCTCTCCCCGGCCTTAATCATGCAGAGGATTGGGAAATTTGACACACTAAGGCAAGAGCCAGGCGTCACAGCCTAAGAATACGTTCGCCGCTTTATTACCTTGGGTCGATATGTCCATTCGATAATGGATGGTGAAAAGCTTAAGGTGATCAGATTTATGCGAGGGCTGGACCTCCGGATTATGATTTCGTTGGTCAAGGCATATTTGAGAACTTTTGAAGAGTTACTAGGCGACTGCTATAGAGCGGAACAAGTTATCACACAGACGCAGGACCGAAATAGGAGGTGGGACGCGTATCCGCAGAGGACTAATATAAGGTCAATCAAGGAAACTCAATCTATATCAGAGGGTGCCTGATCCAGAGACTCCTGAATCATCGAATACAGAAATAGGTACGCCTAATTATGCATCAATATAAGGTACCAGTGTTCTAATTTACCTATTAACCAAGTATTAATGGTAGCAATATAGAATAAATTAGCTCAGCAAGATGAGAACCTTTGGGAAAGATTCCCACAAGGAAAGTAATATGCTAGACAAAGAAGACAACTAGAGCGTAGCAGAAGTGCGAAAGCTAGAATTTTGTTAGGCAATTGCTTCCCAAGCAACCGGGTAAGGACCCCGATAGTTAGATCACCGAAGTTCCAAATGAAAACCCATAAGTTATGATTCTAGAAAAGCATGTCCGAACCCTAATTCAATATAATGGAATATGTGCGGGACATGTGATAGGGGTGGAATCAGTAGAGTAATGTTAAGCAGTGGATTACGACTAAACCTCCAAGTTTCGAGGACAAAACTTATTATAAGGGGGATTGTCGCAGCCCGCTCCCAGGCTGAGTCATACTACCGAGCATGCATTCGCAAACAAGAAAAATATAATAGTTACCGCCCCATAAATGGCTGCTTCTTCCTTTTGAGGAGGAAATAAATGCAGTTGTTAAATCCACCCTCGCCGTAAAACAATGTGCGAAACAAATATTGTAAAATTGCTATAATTTTGTAGCAATAAAATTATGTTGTGATGACTAATTTTGATGTAACCACCCAATTACAACTATGATCTTCTTATTTGCCATAAGATGAAAATTTTAGTAGCAAATTCAGTAAAAATTACAATACATGAATATTATAATAATCAATTTATTTAAATAACCTTCTAAAGCATTATAAAAGAAATAATAGTAATAACCAAATAAAATAGCATTAGGATATCTAGGGAAAGAAAGTGACCAAGATACCCTCCAAAGGGGCCGGCCACCCTCCCTCTAACACCCTTCAAGGTATTTTGAAAATTGTTGAGAAAAAGGGGTTTGAGTGATTTCAAAATGCATGATTTAAATAACGTGTTACAAAGAAATGCACGACATATTTTGACATGACACGTTGTTGCATAAAAATTGCCTTATATAGTTCATATATAATGTTGTCGTACTAACGAGCCGTGAAGCTTTAAAGCTTACATCAAATGGCAAACATTTGTTGTGTTTGAACTATTTTCAGGTGCCATAATTAATGAACTAAACTAGTTCATTAAGAGAAGTACTTAGTTAATTAAACTAAGTAGTTCATTAAAGGAAGCAATATTTGAAAAAGGCTCCAAGGCAACAAGTTGAAGAAAGGAAAGTCTTCCACTCTCTCTCCACACATTCACACGCCATTATACATATATATACACATATTTTCAGATTTTTTGAAAAAGGCATATACACATATATTCCAACGTACTACCGACACGTTATATATTTTACGTACGTACATTAACGTCACACCACTATACTTAACTCATATTTATGAGTATATTCAGGTCTTATATCATATGATATAAGTCATGGTGATGACAAATTTAATACGACACGTTAAAAGATTCTAAACCGAAAATTGTCGTATCGGGCGAATACCGAAACTTTGCCAACATGTCACGTACTTGCCATAAATAGATGGCCAGCCCCTACACTTCAAAAATAGCCCATAAATTTTGTGGCTTACATGGCATGTGCAGCCATAAAATCATTCCATGTTGGCAGACACAAATCACCCCATATTAAGGCCAAATTGTGGAGATTCCAATTTCAATTTTGTGACATGGTTTAGACGCCACTTTAAGATCAGCATAAGTGCTGAATATTAAAGTTTAATTTATGTATATTATGTGTAACATAATATATATAACATGTGCAAAAATTTGGAATTTAATTAGAGAAAAATTGGGTAATCGATAAACATCGAAAATTTGGTTTTCTACGTTACGACACATGGAACGTTTTTGGCATATCATATAACATGTATCTAGACACTTTTTACATATCTCATACATCTCAAAGTGTTCTAGAAAATTCAATTAAGGACTGATTGGAATATACACATGGTATATAATTAAATGTGCACTATTTTACAAAGTTTGCAAAAATAAAATTCAGCACATGTACATGATGTGTCACACGCCCAAACCAGCTGAATTGGAGCATATGTGGAGCTTTGTTGGCATTTTGATTGGCCAAGAATGAAGCATGCAATGTTGGTGACATAAAGAAAGGAACTACAAAAGGTAACATTTCAAACTTATGTCACATTTGTAACACATGCTGAAAATTTCAGCATGTGTAAAGATCTTGCCGATTTTTATCACTTTAATGAGCCATATTTTGTTGTCTTGAATCATGTGGATAATTGGGAGATAGTATGGAAGTATTTTGAATGTATTATGGAATTAAAATGGTGATATATTTGAATATCACACATGCTAAAATTTTCAGCATATGTGTAATGTGTAGGGCGAAATTTTATGGCTTATTGGTGACTAATTTTTATTCCAAAAATTGATAAAGATGTCTTGTACTAAATGGTGATTGATTTATTGGATTAAATCAAAGTAAACTTGCCAATATTTTGAATGAAATGAGAATGTTACACATGCTGAAATTTCAGCATGTGCAAAAGGAGCTTATGGCCGATTTTAATGTAGTAAGTTGTGACAATTTGTCTAGCTAATTTTGTGTGATGATCTTGTGAATTATGGTAACTATTTTATGATGATTTTGGTACATGTTGTAAGTGTTATTCTCAGATTTGTCTAGTCATCAAGTGATGACAACATTCAACCAATCAATGAGTGCCAAGTAAGCAAGAGCTTAATGATCATCCAATGAGGAGATGCCAAGTAAGCAAAGACATGTCACAATGATGCCATATACTCTTCCTAGGACTTAGAAGATAATTTTCAGGAGGAAGAAAAGGCATAGAGGGGGGCGGCCAAGGTTGATAAAAGGAAGAAGAAGTAGTGCAAAATAGAAAACAAGTCTCACAAGTGCAAAAAGCGAAAAACGTTTTCTAGACTTTCTTCTTCTATCTTTCTTTCTTTCTTTTCTCTAAAAGTCTATTGTATTCATATTCATACATCTTGAATAGGCTTCATATAGTCCACCACATATTCTTTATCATTGTAAAAGATTGATCAAAGTGTGATCAATCTTGCACTTGCGAGGTGGTGGTGTTCGTGACAATTGTATTCTCATACAAGGTTTGTAAAGGGTTGGAGTTGGTGTGTAACTCCATCAACCCTGTGGTAAGGCGTTATTTGTGTTGTATGATTAGTGCTAACCGAGGAAGGTGTCATCGAAGACTGGAGTAGGTTGTTGATAACCGAACCAGTATAAAATTCTTGGTGTCATTTACTTTCAACACTTAATTTCAGTTTCAGCACTATTTATCGTTTTTGATCACGTTCATAAAAATAGTAAACGGATTTCAAAAATCACGAAACTTTCAATAAATATAGCCACACGTTTTAAGGTTCTTTTGGCGCAAGTTTCAACCCTTGTGGACAAGTATAAGTCATTCAAATGTCCAAAGTTCTGAGACTAGTGCAGTCTGATTTTCAGGCTTGCAAAGGTTGAGACTTTGATCGTATTTGACTAACTTCCCAAAATAATTTTTCAAAACTCTTTCAACCCATTTAAATAAAACATATAAGGGGTTAGTCTTTAAATTTTCAAAGCATTTGGAGTTACGTACAAATAGAAATTAATTTTTCAAATCACACTACCGTTTCTGGGAGATTTGCGCAATCTGACCACCAATGATTTTTGAAGGGTTAGAGGTTGAACTTAAATCTGAAATTTTTAGGAGATACTCATAACATCTGAGGCTAAGTTCTCTCCAAATTTCAGAATTTTTGAAGACCTGCAACCTAGTTTTCAAAACGTTTTAAAACTGGTCCTAAAAACAGAAACTGTTTTCAGAAGTTGGGTTTTTGGTTTAAACAAATTTTAAAAACCACATTTTTCGCATCCACTATTTAATCCCTCTTCTAGTGGTGCCTTGCAGATCCTACAAAATTCTAGAGAAATCTAAGCCTTATAGAAAAGCTTATACCCTCTTAAAACCACCCTAAAAAGCCACCCACACTCTTAATTAGCCCAACCTAATTACTATCCTCCTACATGCATGCAAAAGAGAATAATCATGGTGCCCCCTCTCTCTCCCCTTAAAATCGGCCACCCTCTTGAAGACAAAGGAAAATTTCAAGACAACTCCTTAACACACTCAACTATCTTCCTAGCATTTTCCTACGTCATCAACTACCATCCCAAGCTCCCCTATGTTTCGGCCATTAGAAGGAAAGAGCAAGCTCAAGACTTCAAGCTACTTCAAGACTAGGACACCATCTTCCAACTTTTCTAAGAGAATGTTCAAGATCAAGGGGTGAAGGAGCTTCTAGGTGGCTTAAAGCATCCTTCAAATCCATCAAGGAGGGGTGATTTTCAAAAGCTAGGAAGGACAAAGAAATCAAGGCACTAACTTTGAAGCTGGCAAGGCAAGTCTTCCTTGATTCTTTCTTGAGACATTGATGGACTCTAAATAAGATATTTTAGTATGTTTAGGACTTCAATCTTTGCTTATATTAAGAACTTAAGTGAAGAATACCATGCTGGAATTTTGTAAAGATTATTGTAGCAAGCTTTATGAAGCATGTAAATGGACTTAGAATGATGTTTTGATAACTAGGCTAAAGACTAATCCTATAAGGCAAAATAAGTTGAAAACCAAAGGATTTTCTTCTCCCCTAACCCACGGATTGATAAGCTTAAGTAGGATGGGATGGTTCACCCTCATTATGTTCTAGTTTAAATGTTAAGTTCTCTTGAATGTTAGAAATTGAAGGACGGTGTGGCAAGCCCTTTTTTCCTTGACCCCTAAATGACTTAAGTACGGTGTTAAGCATGATTAAACTTTAGATAAGGATCAGTAATTAAGGGGTTAAATCACTTAAGGGGAAGAACACATGTTCAGAGAGTAAAGAAGACAAGTTGGTGGTCATATCCTTTTATATCACCCCATTTTTTTTATCATGCTAAGGGGAAATGATTTGCTTCATTTTGTAGGTGCTAGGGATGATTTATCAACTATCTTGATGTTAAATACTCACTTGAAATAAGGGATAAAGGACTGTTTAAGCTCACAAGGCTTGAGAATTACAAGATGTTTGATATGTGAAGTAAGGTATCTTTAGTGGGCTGTTTTACTCTATCTTACAATTGAACCTTCCAAGGCCTAAGGAATATGTTCAAGCATGTATACAAGTGTTAACAAGAGCTTTAAAATAATGGATAAGTCGTTCAAGAGGTAGAGCACACGCTAGGAGACGATATAGGAGCAAGATGAAGGGTAATCTACTCCCTACACCACACGGTTTTGGTAGAGAAGTAGAGGGGATGTTGTTCTTCATATCTAAAACTCTAAGATAATTTAAAACTCATTTAGATACTTAAATTTCTCTTAAATAAATGATTAAGGGGCTGTTTTGGTGAATGTCAAGGTTAGATGAGTTTTAGGGACCCTAAGTTACCTTTTATGGTGAATATGTGCATCTAGGGGACTGATTTGATATACCTCTTTTGTGGAACTTATATATGTGACTTTTAATATTTGGAAATGTTTATTCGAAGCTATCGAAGAGGTGTTTGAAGGCGTAGCCACTAGGAATGGTTAAAAGATTTAAGGGAAAGCTTGGAGTCATCAAAAGCAAAGTTCTTATGCTTGTTGGTCCATCGTATGAAGTTATCTTGGCATGACCGAATTTATAACTGGGTAAAATGACAAAAGAGAAAGTTAACGACTACCTAAAATTGATCTTTGGGATGTTGACGGGTTGTTGAGGGTAAATGGGAGTCATAAAAGACGCTTTGAGTGCCATATATGCATAGGAACCGAAACAGTAGGCTGTTTCCGGTTTATTGTACAACTAGTCCGGTTTTGGCCTCTAGGTCCGTCCAATAACATATATAATTCATGACTAAATAATAAGGGACCTAAGTGAATCGGTTTATAAGATATTTTTGTAAGATGGAACTGTTTAGAGGCCAAAACAAGGAATAAAATATGATGACACAGCTGAAATTTTCAGCTTTACGATATATATAAGTAAAGAATCGTAATCATTATGGATATGGCCCTAAGGACATTTTAGACCCTGGAAGCCATCACCGACTGCATTATGCATCATGTGCATGCCATGTCATTGTTTAAAGGTAAAGTTCTGTTTTGAAAAAGAAAGTTAAAACAGTTTTAAAAACTCGTATCGAACGATTTGTCTTTACATTTGATTCCGGTATATATTCTGTTTTGGACTCGATATCAGGGTATATGTCCTGTTCTGGAACCTTATGAGGTATTGTTCTGTTCTGAACCCGAGCGTAACACCTATTACGGTAGCCAGGGAATTGTTCTGTTCGGGACTCATATGGGGTATTGTTCTGTTCTGGACTTGATATCGGGGTATTTTTTGGACCCATACATAACATCCTTAGAAGGTTACGAGGTAGATGGGGTATTGTTCTGTCTTGGACGGAATCACTTGTAGTGGATGATCGGTCCATACGGAGAAAAGTAAAGGCCATGGCTTAACATTCTATTCTATTTTGTTCTGTTCTGACCTGTTCCGTTCTGTTCAGTTCTGTTCTGTTCTGCTCTGATATGTTCTGTCCTGTTTTGTGTTGTCCTGTCTGCATAGTCCGGTCCTATTGGGTCCTGAATGTCGTCATATAATATTACATTGCTCCAACCTCAGCCTGTAGAACGTATGGAATTGTCTGTTATAAGTAGAGACCAATTTATGGCACGGAATGGCATGTTATAGTCTGGTGGGATACATCAGCATAGAGCTTGGTCCGATAGGTCGTAGTACACTACGCTAACCCCCCCCCCCCACTATAGAACGTAATGAGATGGTATGAGCAGTGAATAGTTAAATTACAACATGGGTGGGAATAGTCAAACTGTAAGTATGATTACGACGGGAACAGATAAGAGCTTGGATCAGCAGGTATGTAATAGTGTTAAATCTTACTATTATGGGTTTCCATTCTTTTTTTATTGTTCTGATGTGTTTCGTTAGAATAAAGGGATACTTGCTGGGTGATTTATCACTCACTCCTTATTTATCATTTTTCCAGAACCACAGGAATCTGAGATTGAGTATGACGAGGACGAGCCGCAGGTGCCTTATCCGTGAGAGTTGTTGGCGTCTAGGACTTATAGTTATTTCTGTTTAAGGATTACTCAGATTACCTTGGGACTATGTTTTCATGATTTGTACTATGTATTACACTATGGACTCTGAATGTTTAATGTTTTAATTATGCTTGTTTATCGCCACTGTTTGATGTTCCATTGGTAATCCATGACCTACACATGGACTTGTATTGGACTCGCATCGACGCCTTGTACTTTCTTTAGCGAAGTACGGGGGGTGCACCGTACCCGAGGCATAGCTCGAGTGCGGGAACTACAAAGATGGTCTTTAATTTGTTTGTAGATTGTCACATTCAAGTCAAAGAAAATGTGAAGGATTTAGTTAGAATGTCATAACGATATACACTGAGGAAAGTATGATAGAAGTACTAACTTTGTGCCCACAACCGATAACGTTCACTGTACATTATGTTACTAAAGAGAGTCAAAGCAGCACAGAGCCTAGAGGTACAAACAAAAAAATTATAAAACTCGTTAAAAGACCAAACTATTGAACTACAATTAGACCTTTGTAATGTTGTGTGAGTTGCAGCAATAAACGTGCAATTGAAATTGCGTTGAATGATATATGTAATATGGTCTAGTTTTCAAGACATAAATTTTTGCACAACTCTAATCATAATTGTTGCGTAATGCTAACTCCAACCCTAATTGTTACATAATCCTAACCCTGACCCAAATTCGAACCCAAACCCTAACTCTAACCCTAACACTAACCCTAACTCTAACCCTAACCCTAAACTCCGACCCAAAACATAAACATGTCCCTGGACTGTAACCCTAACCGTACTTAGAGTTGTAACTTCTCTCTTTCTTGTTATAATTGTAATGTAGTGTAATATTGTTATATTGTGTTCCAAGTACCAAAGAGTCATTCCGTTCGTAAGTGTCAAGAAATTTTCAATAACAAAATAATTAAATCATCACCAAGCATTCAATATGGGTACATAAGAAACATTACTACAACCAACATCCAGAGGTTAGCAACAAACAACATCCAAAAGTTTATAACAAACACCAACAAATGATGTATAACAACTTTTTACATATCAGTATTTCACAACTGTTGTGCAATAGGACAAGTGTTACGGCTGTGTCCTGCTTGTCTACATACACCGCATTTTTTATTTTTGTTGTGGCGATCCATCTCTCCATGAATGCGAGTTGATTGAGGTTTAGCTCAACCATGTTTTCTATGGATGGGATTGGCTTCAAGTCTAAATGGAGCTACAAGCTAATACGTTGAGTCTTAGAAAAGATGAAACGGAGCCTTGTATGTTTCTAACATCGCACGACAAGAGTAAAATAGGGCAACAAGTTCTACTTATACAATGTGCATATTTTAGCGTACCTTCATAGCGTGTGATTAGGGAATATGGTAAAGCTAAACTTTTCAACAAGCGCAAGTCTTATTGTGTAGGTTTACAGTATGAGAAGCACCAACATGATCTGGTATACGTCAAGTTACAACCTCATACAAGCCTTGTCGTATATCATATGCCTACGTCTAGTGCTTTTCGGTATTTCTTTTGTTTTAAATATACAGTTATGTCACCTTGACTGGTCATCTATCTCCTACTGCCAAATGTTCCAATGCCTTTTGTCGTGCATTATTAAACATTTTCACCATCCTTTTGAACAACTCTTGCACATAAACACTAATCCACAAATATTTAGCCCATTGAGTATGTTGTTCCATGATTCTGGGAAATTTGTTCATATCACATAAAATCTTCTGCCTTCATCATGGGGCAGTGTCCATGTGTCAAGTGGTATCCACATAAGATATTCATATGCGTCATTTTTTAGCTCCTTTAGCTTCTCCATACGTTCATCACACTTATGAACCTTGTGTTCTGCTCCAGCTCTCCAAACCATGTTGCACAAAACCTTACCTAGAAATTTTCTTGCGGGTCACAAAATTTAAATATATTTAACAATTTATTATGATGACAATACATTCAATAGACATGAATATTACTTTTACTAAGACTTATCTGTAAAATTGGCTCTGATATGAAGAAGACAATATCTATGGTAGGCATAAGATGATTGCCAAGTACGATCTCCTTAAAATGCAGCGTGAAGTCCTGTCGATCGATCTGAAATCAAACATATGCTTTGCTTGTCTCCAAGTATATGTTACCAGATATTTCAAAGCAACCACCCTCAATTATGTTCACTCTCCTCGTCAATGATAGCATAAGCTACTGGAAAGATATGATCGACAACATCAACCGCGACTGCAATCGATAGTTTTTCACTATACTTGCTATACAAATGTATACAGTCTGCTGATATATTGGCGGACATTGTTAGAACCCCAAAATTGATGGTCGGAATGCCCAAAAAAACTGCTCCAAACACCTCCTGATCGGCAGTGCTCCTCTAGATCATGCCTCCAACGGACCATGGTCCCTTCGTTTGATTCCTCTATTACAGACATGCAGCGAGGCAAATCACGAAAAGGTTCATGCTAATCACCATACACCATTTTCATTGCTTTTATGTCTTGTGGAGCCTTTTGTATTTGGTGTCCATATTCAAGGTAACTTTAATGGATTCACGGACACCTGCAGTTCTAAAATCCACATTTTGACGAATGCGTTCTTTGATGATCCTCCCAACTATAATTGAATTGGCATTCCTGTGATCCAATGTGTTGTTAACGTTTGAGATAGCGCTCGCGAAAAATGCTAATCTCCCAATAGTGATGCATTTGTCTCAGGCTTGCTCTAAGACAGACTGACAACCTTGGGTCTTATAATATGCGCACCTAATATAACAGTATTTTTTGGTGTTTTCCACAACCTTGAAAAACCTATTATGCTTAACTGCCCATAACTGCACAGCATGTTGCACGCCTTGTTTGGTTTTGAGTAACATCGTCTCTCTATGTATACATGTTTAATCTCCTTCCAAAGACGATATCTACGCCCGCTGTGACCATGAATGGGCATGTCTTCTGGACGTCCGTAGTCTTACAAAAACACAGCGTTTTGTCAAAGTGAGTAACCATTGGCCATGCCACCTCTTCTTCATCCTCCTCATCCACCAGGTCTTTTAAATGACCACCTCCATCTTCATCGTCCTCATCATCATCCTCGAATTTTTTATAATCATCGTCATCATCTTTTTGATTTTCCTCACAATTTATGTTTCTTTGATATTCTGCATTCGCATGTAATGAATAGCTTCCAACAACAAGATTTATAAACCTTACCACAATATCTCTATCTAGAGTACCACCAGCAACATTTACAACCGGTGGTGGAACATCACGCAATGCCACATATATCTCTACAACTGAAAGGGATGGACAACGAATTGGCACTTTAAAAACTGATTACGATTCTTCATTATCAAAAATGTTAGCCAAGATGTAGACTTAACCAGGCCCATTAGACTTAAATGGGTATCGATAGACCAACATAATTGCTCTAAGATCTGCGTTCAGCTTCAATCTGGATTAAACTCGCTTTTTAAACTATGTATATATGATATCATTCGACACCCTCATCATTTTTGTGGATTGATGATCATACAAAATTCTATTGTGTGAATTTACCATTTGACCACCGTACTAAAGGAGCTTCTTTGTTGCCGGTGCTCCCAACCCTCAAACGCTTCAATCCATCACTGGGTTTACCTTAGGAACAATGCCTTTTAGGCATCTGGGCATCCCAATTGCTGGTTACAAACTACAAGCTGCTTATTTTTCACTATATATTTCAAAACTAGAACAAAAAACAAACCTTTGGAAGTCATCCTCCTTGTCATATGCAGGAAGGCTGCAGTTGATAAAATCCGTCCTCCAACGGATTCACTGTTTTTGGTTGGGCGCCCTACTATCCCTGTTTCAATTCTTGACCAAATTAACCGAACTTGCATGCATTTCCTTTGGGGTTACACTGATGATGGGAATAGAATGTAGCCTGTAAGCAAGTCTGTATGCCCAAGGAAGAAGGTGGATTAGGTATCTTTAACCTTAAGGCCTGGAACGCTTCTTTATTGTCTATGCACATTTGGGATCTTCATAGGAAGAAAGACTCCTTTTGGATACAATGGATTAACCACAGGTACAAACTTTATGCAACCTTATGGACTAGGCCAATCACAAAATCTTATTCCCCATTGTTTAAAAAATTACTTCAAATCTGGGATTCCCTAGTCCATTCACAAGGTAGTGTTAATTATGCGCTAAACCTTCTCCAAAAATGGGTCACCGATGACTCACTGCAATCAAAAAAAGCATATAAATTCTTCCGTCCAAAACGGACAAAAGTGCCATGGGCTGGCATTGTCTGAGACTTCATCCTAACTGCTAAACACTCATTCTGTCTTTGACTGGCTTCCTTGGAAAATGGAAAACTAGAGACAAACTGCCATTTATCCAAGATCACTCATGTGGTCTATGTGAAGTTGGCATTGAAACCTTGAGACATCTTTTGTTACATGCCCCTTTGTGAAACAAGTTTGACATTCCATCGGTATCTGGAACGACATGCCTACTACCCTCCTTAATCTAACCAGAACTTTAGTTTGGTCTAAAGCTAGGCTACGAAATAAATTCCCTAGATTTAAGGCAGTAAAAATCTCTATTGCAGCAGCTATATACTACATTTGGCAAGGAAGAAACAAAACAATATTTGAATACTTTGCGTTTCTACCTGCAGATGTAACTCGTCTCATATGTACACATGTGTATAGAGTTATGCATAATTCATACCTGCATCTGATATCATAGTGCTATAGTCTAAAGCATCGATTATAGTCATTTGCTTTTTTGCTTACTTGTTGACACATAGCATGTTATGTGTCTTCAGTACAAGTTTCATTATTGTATCTTTTTGTAGTACTTTGCTTTCACATAGGGCAGCCAGTTGTCTTTGCGTTTTTGGAATTTTGCCTTGGCTTTTTCTGACAGACCAACCTGTTGCTCTGTCATTATTATCCAATATACGGGTTGCACCCTCTTTAAGGTGCATTGCTTCAGGTCAGGATATGCCTTGATCCATTAGGTATATTATTTACATTGTTCCCAAAATTTGGATTTTGTGATTTTTAGCCCCCATTATCACGCTATAAAGATTGCAAAGAAGGAACATAATATCGCGGTTAGAGATTGCAAAGGACTGGAAATTTGTGGATATACATCTTCAGAGCTGCACTAGCACTAGGCACCTAAGGCACCATTCACAATGGTGCATGAGAGTATGACAGTTTTTATAGCTCAAGGGACAGTTTGTAGGTGTTAAAAGCTATTTTATTCTAAGGTACCATGGCAAATGACATCTTAGATGTGTCTCTTAATCCCCATTAGAAATGACACTTTAGAGCGTCTTAGGCTCCATTTTTTAAAGGCGCCTTACATATTTTTATAATTTCTTTAAAATGTATCAAATAAATTATTAAAACTATTTTTTTGTTTTTCTTCGCTGGTCTTACGAATTTCACAGGGGGAATAGGGTAAAACTAGAACTCTGTGAATGCTATAATAGGTCTCGCACCAATACATATAGAGTTTTCACTCTACGTTTTTGTCGTTGCAAATATAATTAACCTAAGTTTAAACTTAAAATTAGGTCTATATTTATACACGTTTCGCTTAACTTTATTTTGTTTCTAATTTGGAATGAGGTGCTATACATCATCCCTTTAAATGAGCTAGCTTCCCCCAATGAGCTATCTAGGATTCTGTGCCCGCCTCTTGTCTGGCAGTCAGCATCTGGAATTTCTAATAACTTGGGACAGACCGTGCTACTATAAAGTCGAGTAGAATTAAATGTCAACTTTCTAGATTTCATCTTTAAAGAACTAAAAATAAAGTGAAAATCATCTTTTGCTCTCCTGTGCTTCGGTTAATTATTCGTTTGTCGTTTTTATGTTTGAAATTATATACTTAACACCTCTGTGCTTTTGGACTGATGAGAAAATGGCATTTTTGTAAATTTTTGGTGCCGGACATGCTGCACACGCGCCCGTTAAGTGAGTATTTTAGAATATAACTTAATCTTGCTTAATTATAGACAAATATACCCCTTCCCAACATAACGGTCATGTTAAACTGATTAACCAAATCACCTAAGTCTCAACAAATGCGACCCTCGCACTTTCATGCTTTCTCTCTGCATTTCTTTTGCAGATTGAAGGTGTTAAATTTATACTCCAGTCTTAGATTGAAGCTACCATGGACAGATCTTCTTGTAACAGCTATGGTGGCTACGTGGGTGGTGAATGTAAGTACCCGAGGTATGTTCATATGAGATGCAAATGTGGAATAGATGTTGATATCAGGATTGTGAGGAAGGAAAGACCTTCAAAAGGCTGGATGTACTTCGTATGTGAGGTAGGTAAGTGTGATTTCTAGAAATGGTGCAACCCAATAGGCATGGAAGGTGTTGTGCAATCAGATGTTACACGCAATCTGGACATTAAGGAGATGAACAGTTCAAGAGGATCTGATTTTGAAGTATTGCTGATAAAGCAAAGCATCACACATATGAAAATGATGATGATGTGTGTGTATAGGTATAGCTATGATTTCCCTAGTTGTTTCTATGTGTTTGAGATTATGATGTAGTGTTGCTGCGTGCAAGTATGGTGATGTGTGACAGATGTGGTTCTCGTGCTGAGTGTAAGAAAGTGACATTAATTTGGTGTAATGATTTGCATTGGGGGAATTCAAGGTTATTTGGTGGTGTGTGCAATGGAATGATTTTTAATTGCATTTGTTTGAACTGTTACAAAATGCAATGGACTGTGTCTGATGTCTATCCATATGTTAGTAATGATAGTGCATTGTTTGAGAAGAATAGACTATTGGTATGAAGACATGCATTCCCCTTTCTCTTCAACGGCTTTTTGAGAATGCCAAAAATCTTCTTGAGAGTCCCAAAAGTTTTGTTCTTGAATGGGTAACCTCCCAGTACTCGTTATAAATAGCCCAGTCCTTCAAGTTTTTCTTCACATTACAATCAACTTCTTTGCTTTTCCAGCTACCGTGTACGAAAAAAATGTCTTCCAGAAACCCTTATCCTCATCCGGTGAAGAAACAGAAAATAAATCCTGGTGAGGGTCCGAGTGCACCCAGGAAACCAAACAAAATACAAAATCCAAAAGACCTTGTGGAAGAATCGGTTGTATCTCCCAGAAGGAGAGTTGAGAGGATTGAATATGATGAACAAGTTGAGATTGGGGAGCTGTGGGATAATTACTACTTGATAAGTGAAAAGCAAGATGATGATGCTTCAAGAGTGGAAGAGGTGGATGTCAGGCTGAGAAGAATGACAGAAAAGTACGAGAAGATGAAGTCAAAGTTGAAGGCCTTGGGGGCGGTTTTTTCTTCTGACGATGAAGCTGCTTGAATGATGATGTTTGTTGGTGCTTTAGTTTGGTCCTTGTTTTTGTTGGTTCTTTTCTGGCCATGGTTTTTGGTTGTTTTGGTGATGTTTGTGCTCTCTGCTGCTGCTGTGTTTGGTTATTTTCTATGTTTGCTCTCTGCTGCTACCGCTGTGTTTGCTATCTGACTGGTCCGGATTTTTGTTCTTGCTGCTGCTGCTTCTTGTTGGTGATGGTTATGATGTAGGTTCTGGGAAAATTGTTGATATGATTTTGTTGCTTTTGGCGAAGTTAGGTTAGGTTGAACAGTAGAAGATGTTGACATTGTAATGATGTAATATTTAATGGAATGGAATGTTTAGTGTTTGATGTTTGCCATCAAAATATTGTTTTGTGTTTGATTTTTTAAATTTTTACCAAGCAATTGTTCAGCTGCTGTAGATGTAACAGAATGCAAAGGAAGAAAGAATATTGAATGTGTTTTGATGCAATGACTGGCAGCACAGAGTGCATCAGCATACACATGACTGAAACAATATTGATGGTGTTTGATGCATTGACACATAGAATGCATCAGAGTGCACCAGCAAAACTGAAATTGCAAAACTGAAAATGCATCAGAGTGCACTAGAAAAAACCTTACTCATAAAACCAAAATTTCAAAACAGTAAATTTCATCGACTAGGGCAGTTGAATCTGCCAACATACAGCAAAAAGCTTTAGTCTAGGCTTAGACACGTAGAAAAATGCCTATTACATATCAACAAAGTCTTCAGTGGTTACAACTGTGTTTCCAGACAAAGATTCAGTTCAATAGGGGTTGACCCTTCAGCTGATACTTGTGATGAACTAGCTACTCCACCTGGATGTGAGGCAGTAGCACATGCCCATAGAAGATCACCCACTTCCTTACCACTAAACCTTTGCTTAAAGTTTTGGTACATATGCCTAACACAGAACCTTTGCTCACATGATGGAAAAACTGTGTTAACAGCATGCACTAGTCCCTTTTGCCTATCACTTATAATTGTGTATTGTTGGCCGTCTGGCCTTTCACCAATACACTCTGACAGATGCTCCAAGAACCATTTCCAACTGCTAAAGTTCTCTGCTTCACATACACAAAAGGCAATTGGGAACGTATTGTCATTTCCATCTCTTTCAATAGCACTAAGCAGCTGACCCTTTAAGCTACCTTTCAAGAAACATCCATCAAGACCAAATATTAGTCTACAACCATTAAGAAACCCTATCCTGCAAGCATTTAAACACACAAATAACCTCTCAAACTTTAGAGGTGACCTATCATCCAATACAGTGTTTTTAATCCTCACTTCACTGCCCGGATTAGTCCTTCTAATCATCTCAGCGTAGTCCCGTAATTGTGCAAACTGGTCCATCTCCAAACCTTCAATGTCCTCCTTCGCCTTGTGTTTTGCCTTATACACCTGTTCCCGGCTCACATCAACTATCAATTCTCTTCTCACTTGGTTTTTAAAACTTTTACTGTGCGCATCAGGGTTGTCCATGAAGTGTTGCTTGTATTTTTTTTGCTTAAGTACCTAGACGTACAGTATCTATTAGTGTAGTCCCGTCAACAGCTATGTTCACCCTTCAATTTCTTAACCATAAAGGTTGACTCCTTTCCAATCTTAGAACCATGAATTCTCCATTTACAGCCCCTGGCACATGAAGCTGTGACCCTTGCCCCTTCATTTTTTGATACTTTACTCCATACCCACCCCTTATATTCCACTCAATAAGTGCCTCTCTAAACTTCTTAGCAGATGCACATTTCTGTCCAACCCTCAATTCAAATGTTGTCTTACTAAATTCTTCCTCAAAATCAAAATCACAAAATTCATTCACCTCATCTTCTTCAGTCCTATGCAACAGTACCAGTTCATCTTCCACTTGTTCATTCTAGTCACCAAACTCTATGCCTCCAGTATCATCATGGAAAAATAGTAAATTACACGTACAATTCACATACTTATGCCAAACAATAAACAGTAACTAATTAGGATCACATCACTAAATTCACAAGATCCTAACCTGGATCTTCAACTGGTACATCATTTCTTTGTGCTTCAGATTCACCTGAACGAGTGGGTTCTAGGATCTGTCTAGATGCAAAATCCCAGAAGATGTCATCATCTAGAATGTAATCTAGACCCTCAAAGGTACCAACTGGATCTGCATCAACTTGAACTCTCTCAGATTCTACACCAGGTTCAACACTTGTGCATTGAATATGTTCCCTTTGTTCTACAGCCAACAATGCTTCAGCATGTGAAGATGATTCCCTTGGGGCTGTAGCTGCAATATTTGTAAAGTCTTGTGACAGCTCAATTCTACTTGGGTGCACATTGACCCTTTTGTCCTTGCATAAAAGGTTTTTTCCCTCTTTGTGGGGGTTATTTTTATACCACCTATTACCCTGCTGTCTTTATTACCTCCAGTCATCCAACAGATACTTAATTCCTCCCTTGTATCCATTTCTTCACTGTCTTTAATGCTTAATGCACACACCATCATTCAACACTTTACTCTACCATGAAATCAACTTAAAGTTATTTCATTTACACTACATATTGACTAACAAATCCATCTACGTACACAACAACAACATCCATGCAAATCCATTTACGTATACATATTCTTTCTGTAACAGAATACATAACAACAGCACCTATGCAATTTTCACACAAGGACATGAATCCATACACAAATGAGCTACCATCGACAAACCAAAAAATGCCACAGTCCGAAGAAAACATCATCAAATTCCCGTTTTTAAGTGACCTGTTAATGGTAGACACTATTTCTTCAAGAAATTAGCAACAGCTTCTCTGTTTCTGGAAGAAACAATGGCTCTCTGTTCCTTCTACGACTGCAGCAACAACTTCCCTTACTTACAAACACAACTGAAAGGCAAATTTTAGCTTAGTTGAATTCTTCTTCTACCAAAGCTTTTCCTTATGCGTGTTAGGTAGCTTCAAATGGAATGAGTGTTTGCCCAATATTTGTTGGTTTTGGTGAAGATTGATTACCTCAAATGTAATCTTTCCCTCGTTTTTTCAGAGACGTTGGTGACAGGGGCATTTTTGTCTTTACAGCACGTCCGGCGTCAAAAATTTACAAAAATGTCATTTTCTCGTCAGTCCAAAAGCACAGAGGTGTTAAGTATGTAATTTCAAACATAAGGGAGGCAAATGAATGATTAGCCAAAGCACATGAAGGCAAAAGGTGATTTTCCCAAAAATAAACAATATCAGTTGACATTTATGCACATACTTATATATCTTATTTTGTTTTACTTTTTATCTGGTGTGAGATGGGAGATTACACTTGCAACTGCTTTACTCGTACTTATTTGATCCAATATACTGAATCCAAAAATAGTTGGTATATATATGTGTGTGTTTTTTTAAGGCCAAAAGATCTACTTTACTTTTATTTTTTTTAAAGTGGATGCTTTAATTTTGCTTACAATATTTATTTATCATTATTATTAACATTGTTTGTTTTATCTCACGTTCTTCGCCTTAGGGAGAAAAGATAGAGGAAGAAAGACCAAAATTTAGCTTTTTAGTTTTTTTCTTTAGTTGCAGTTAGAAAATTTCTTTTGTGGTACTGATAAATTGATAATACCTAAACTGTAGTTGTTTCGTATCGACTTACGTGGCCACCTATCAGTTGGACTATGCTACTTATTTGTTTGATTATACCTTTCCTTGTTTCCTCATGACTTTAATAATTACAAGCTGCTGAAATTATTGGAAGATGGAGACAGGACAAAGGGGATACGAATACGCTTCAGAACGTTGTCTGATTTTGTTCTCGCTGGTTTCTTCGCTGAAAGAAAGAAAAGACAAGAATAAAGTTGTTAAAAAAACCAAAAATAAAGTTTTAATTAAGGTGAATATTCATGTGTCCTTTATCCCAATTAACAGTCAGAATCTTAACTTGTATGGTGCTGAAAGTCCTTTTTGATTGTCTTAGCTATATCAGCCAGGCGAAGTTTTCACTTCTACAGAAATTCATATCTTTTTGTTTGTGAAAGTTCAAAAAAAAAAAGGTTTTTGTGTACTATACTTCAGCGTTTGCGTATGGTTTAGAGAGAAACCGAATCGCTTTTTGATTTAATGTACGTAATATTACTCTATACTTTGTGAAAGTAAACAATGTCAAATTTCACTTTTGCTTGACGTCTCAAAATAACTTCTACGTTATAAAAGTAGTACAGAGGTGAGCACAAATCGATTATCCAAAGAACCAAAAACCTCTCCTGATACAAATACATAAATAAACTATCTTGCAATTTCCACACGTTAATAATCACAAAAACTATCTATAATAAACACAATAAATAGTTGACTTAAGACATGCCAGAATTCTAATCATGGCTACCTCTCTAAAAGATCGTCAAACACGTTGTTTATTCAAAGTTATCTTAATCATAAGTGTACCAACTTGGACACACTAGTAACAATTTAGAAACACAAAAGTTGTTGTCAAGCCCATCAGCGTCTATCCCCACTCTCCATAAGACGCTATCCAGACTATGGTCGGCCCCATCCTCCCAAGAACCAAACTGTTACAGCCCGTCCCGTTAGAAAGGGAAAAATAGATAAATAAAGTAAATAAATAAAAAAGAAAGAAAGAAATATTAGGTATAGATAATATTATATATATATGATTAAGAATAGGAAAAGAAAGTAGGATATATTTTACTTATAATTAATTAATCTTAAATATGTTTTTTTGAACCTTAAATATGCTTTCTATATCTATTAGGAAAGATACATACTTATCTATAAATATACCTCCCTAAATCAAAAAAATTCAAACCTTTACCCATTCCCACTCTCCTCTAAGCCGCCCTCCCCCCCTAAATCAAAAAAATTCAAACCTTACCCATTCTCACTCTCCTCTCAGCCGCCCCTCCCCCTTGCAGCTGCCGTTTTCCCCTCCCTCACCATAAGAAAAAGGAAATTTGCAACACACCCTCAATTCTATTCTCCCACTAAGAAAATTCAGCCACCCTTATATATATACACACATATATTCAGCCTACTCACTAATCGCCGCCCCAAGAACCAAGCAAAGTCGAGTCACGTTACATTTGGTGGAAATCCTCACATCCAGGGCAAAAAAATTTCCTATGAAGACTATGGAACAACTCGCTACCGATGGTAAATAATTTACGCTGCTGGCTCATCTCAATGCCATCACAATGCATTTTTTGTCGACATCAACATGATCATCAAGACCATGTCTTTCTGCATTGTTCAAAAATACGGCCTCTATGGATGGATATGTCAATCACATTCTCGGGTCCAATGCCACAATCAAGCACAATCAAAGCGCATCTCTAACGTTGGTGGAACACTTCTTCGTCGACATCTATGACCGGACAACTACGAGTAATAGTACCTTCGCTAGTAACTTGGGAGATATGGAAGGCATATGCAGCATGTAGATTTGGAGACGAGAATTTCAGCCCCGAAAAATTACATACAAAGGTAAAGACTGCTATCTACACATGGTGCGCTTCAGTGAATGGGAAGAAATTTGCCATGAATATACCTCACCTAGTCCAACAACAATATTCGCCACCAATCCGATCAAGGCGTTTGGCCATAGTCCGTTGGCAATTTCCACCATCTGGAAAGCTAAATCTAAATATTGATGCATCAGTTGGACAGCGACTAGCAGCGGGAGCAGCGATTTGCGCTTGTCCGATGGTCAGTTCATATCGGCTGTTTGCTTTACACTACCTTTGGTGACCCCACTGCGAGCAGAACTGCAAACCATGACATATGCGTTGATCAGTAACGCACAACAATATGACAGCATTATTCTAGAAACCGATTGCCAAATGATGGTGTCACTTCTGGTGGAAACTCGGTCTGTTACAGGCTTATTATCCACGGATATCGCGCATGCTAAACATTTTCTTAGTCTCAACCATACAACCCTACAATACTGCCCCCGTGAAGCGAACTCTGCTACGCACAAATTAGCACGATATGGCTACAGAACGGCAGGCTTACGCACTTACGTCTCCAATCAAAGACTTCCAAGTGAAGTACGTGGTGCTTTACTCATGGATCTTCAGCTACCGGCCCTTCGTCATTGACAAATGTTGCACGCTGCATCGGCTCTATCCCCTTGTCGTTGCCTGTGTTACTGCGCACAGGCAATGCTGGTGCATTTTCCTACTATATGTTACTTCATTATATCCGTGCTGCTCAACACTATATTTTACTATACATCTCTTTGTCTGATGCCTGTGTTTCTTTTGTTATGGTTGAAAAAAATGCTCATATCATTGATGAGGATATTCACACACACCAAAGTCTCATGCCAGTATAACCGGAAGATGTCATTCGGGAGCAACCATAAGCTGTCGTCGCCCTGGCTTGAATTTAGCCAGGGCGACTGAGGTATGCGTTTGGTTATTACTTATGTAATCATTTCTTGCTTCATTGCCATGATGATAACTGCTTCCTTGCTTTTCCATGAGGTACATCTTAACGTGGATCCAACTGTACCATTATCGACTTCAAGCAATCGACCACTCCATCGGAACAGTAGCGTCTTCAACTACACTACCATTGCGACGATGCCTTCATGTTTCCATAGCATTTGTATCAATGACAGCCGTATAAATATGTACGTTTTTTCCTTCGCCAAGGTTTTATCCACAAGGATGGTTTTACTTGGCAAGGTTTTAATGCGGCATATCATATACGACTGGAGATACACCATTATACAAATTTTATTTCACTTATTTTCGTACGATGACGCTTGTAAATGATGCTTGTAATATGGTTTTCCTCCGCCATAAGTGAGTCTTTTCAATAAATAAAATTTCTTTCAAAATATATATATATATATATATATAAAGATTTCAACACCTTGCAAAGACCAAGGTCAGCCAAGTCTAGGAGGAGAAAGAGGGAGGAAGATTACGCGTAGAATTATTCCGCCAAAAGGTAGGTTGTTCAGAAAAGGGTTTGAGTGATTTACAAATGCATGATTTAAATGTTACGTACTTACCAAATGCATGAATAAATTGTTACTTGACACGCTTATGTGATAAACATGCTTTACATGCTTATATATTGCGGCCGTACTAACAAGCCATGAAGCGTTAAAGCTTACATCATATGAAAAATATTTGTTGTCTTTATACTATTTTTAGGTGCTATAATTAATGATCTAAACTAGTTCATTAAGTGACGTGCTTAAGTTAATGAAGTAACTAGTTCATTAAATGAAGACATATTTGGAGGGAGCTATATAACAACAAATTGGAAATGGAAAGTCTCCTCATCTGACGTACCACCGACACGTGACATATGTTATAAACGTACATCGATGTCATACCACTATATACACCTCATATTTATGAGTATATTCAGGTCTTATATCATATGGTATAAGTCATTGTGACGTCAAAATTATAACGACATGTTACAAGGTCATAAACTGAAAATTGTCGTATCGGATGACTACCGAAACTTCACCGACATGTCACGTACTTTGCATATAAAGATGGCCAGCCTATATACATCAAAAAAAACTTCAAAATTTCTTAGTCAACATGTTACACTCAGCCACAAAGTCATAGCATGTTGGCACACACAATCACCCACAATTTAGCCTAGATTTGTGGAGAATTCAAATTCAATTTTATTTTTAAACATAGGACGTTTTTCATCAGCCATTATAGCTGAATATACGCTTCATTTTATGTATATTATGCGTGACATAATATATATTACATGTGTAAGAAGTTTTAAATTAATCGGAGAAAAATCACGTAATCGATGAAAGTCGAAAATCCGGTTTTCTACGACTTACACACATGGAACATTTTTGGCATTGATTTAACATGTATCTAGACACTTTTTATACATTCAAGACATGTTAAAGTGTTCTAGAAAATTCAAACTAAGGCTGATTGTAATTTACCATATATGTGTGAATATTGTGCATTATTTGACAAAGTTTACCAAAAGAAAATTCAGCACATATATAGGAATTTCACATGCCATTTTCAGCTTTTTGGAATCTAGGTGGAGCTTATTTGGCACTTTAAATGGTGAAAAATAAGTCACACGTGATTGGTAACATTGAAGAGGGCAACACACAAGGAAACAATTCGAAATACAACACATGCTGAAATTTCAGCATATGTTGTTTGTTATGTCTGAATTTCGGTGCATTTTTGTCTTCAATTTTATTCCAAAATTGCAGGAGATTAAATTATGATTATATGGTAATTATTTGACTTGATTCTGAGCACATGTTTTCAGATTTTTGAAAAATTTACAGCTCATTTAAAAGGTACCAAGGTGGACTAATGTTGGCCAATCAACAAGTGACAACTAGGCAAGGACAAGTCATCCCTTTAATCATATTGCACCAAATAAGCAAGGTTGTGTCATCATGTACACAAGGCAATCTTCCAAGGGCATTCAAGACAATTCTCAATGAAGAAATTAACCCTAGGAGGTGGCCACAATGTTATAAAAAGGAGCAAGATGGTGCAAAACAAGGCTAAGCAAAAATGGATATTCTTACAAGTCCAAAAAGCAAGACTCTCTCTTCTTCTTCCTCTCTTTTCTCTTGCTCTTAGCCTCAATCCTATCATTCGCATATTCCATATATTATATAGGATTTGACTATATCACCTACACTCATTCATTTCTTGTAAAAGGTTGATCAAGGTGTGATCAAACCTTCATTCGATCGGTGGTGGTATTCGTGTTGGTTTGTTTGATTGTTTGATTGTAAAAGGGTGGAGTTGGTGTTTAACTCTAGTCACCCGCGCGTTAAGGTATTTTTGTGTTCAGTGAAAACCGAGGAAGGTGTGCTCAAAGACTGGGGTAGGTTGTTTTAACCGAACCAGTATAAAATTCTCGGTATTCTTACTTTTCAGCACTTTTACTTTCAATTTCCAATTTCCTGCATCTTTTTCATTACAACGGTAAAAATAGCAAGCAATTTTCAAAAATCACAAAATTTTGCAAAAATATAGCCACACGTCCTAGCTTTCATTTGGAAAAAGTTTCACCTCATTTGGATAAGTATAAGTCAGTTAAATGTTAATAGATCTGAGACTAGTGCAATCTGATTCTCAGATTTGCAAAGGTTGAGAACATCAACGTGGTTGACATACTTACCAAAAGAATTTTCAAAAACTGTTTAAACCAATTAAAATAAACATCTTGAGCATCAAAACATAAAATTTTCAAGTCATTTAGAGCTCCCAATTAATAGGAATAAAATGTTTATTTCGGAGTACAGTTTCTGGCAGATTGACGCAATCTGTATAAAAACAAGTTTTTAAGGGGTTAGGCTTGGAATTATAATTTGAAATTTTTGTGAGACACTCACAACATCTGAGAGGACATCCTCACCAAATTTCATAATTTTTGAAGGTCTAAAACCAGGTCATCTAGATTAATCAAATCAGAATCTGAAAACAGAAACTGTTTTCAGAAAAGAGTTTTTGGTCCAAAAAGTTTTTAAAACCAATTTTTCCGCACTCACTATTCAACTCCCCTCCCCTTCTAGTTGTGCTATACAGGTACTACAAGTGGTATTAGAGTGTAGACACACTCACTATAAGAAGATCCAACGATCTTTGTGAGATGGCTTCCACTAGTTATAAAACCGAACTAGAAGAAATGTCAAGCGTAAGGCCTCCTCTTTTTGACGGTGAGTCTTTTATACAATGGAAACTTAGAATGAAACTTTTTTTTATTGTTGGACCATGCACCTGCAATAAACACCACTAGAGGGGGGTGAATAATGATTAGCAGAAATTACACTACTACCCTTTATAAAAATCCCCTTCGAAAACAGAATCTGAGACTACCTCAAATTCAGAACCTGTTTTTGAAAAATTCAAAAGCCCTTGTACACAACTCCAAAAATTATGAAAATTTTCATAACTTAACTTCAATGTGTTGACAAGACTCTATCCAAAATTAAACAAAAATAAGATTGTTTGGCCGTTCAAAAAAATAAAAATATTCAGATGGTCAATCTGGACAGAATTGGACAGAATGTTGCTGAATTTGGAAAACGTGTTTCTCTTTGAATACTTAACCAAAAAGGTTGAACTTTATGTCAAATCACTCCTTAGGATGTCTAGTTTATGTTTCCAAAAGGCCCTGACCTTGAACAATTCTTGATTAAACAGCATTCAAGTTTTCTCAAAGCTAGTCAGGTTGCAACCAGATTGGAGCAGTTATCTTGCAAAGACTCAAAGACTAACTTTACTTTGCTCAAATCAAGTGATTCTTGTTTCAAATGAAAGTTAACAGTCTGAATTATAACTCCAAAAAAATAACGAATTTTAAAAGTGTTTATCTACTTTTTTAAAACGTGAGAAATTGTGTGAAAACTGCAGTGAAAAACGGGCATAATGCAGAAATGTAGAAACAAGATAAGAACACCGAGAATTTATCCTGGTTCGGTCAATGTGACCTACTCCAGTCCCAAGAACACCTTTCCTTGGATTTCACTATGGTATGAATCAACTTACAACAAGAACCAAGCTTGATCCTTGGGTTATACACCAACCCTATTCAAGACTTGGATGAACACCTTCTATGCAACACTTAGTTGCAACACCTCTACCACCTATTGATGTAACCTTATAGAATTGGCTAATCAATCTTACAAATGAAGCTCAAGATCTCTTCAACAAATACAACAAGAACACCTTGGCTACAAAGGATGGAACAAGAATAACAAGAAGAAGATAGCTAGACAAATCAACAAATGCTTTCAAGTGAGCTTCAAGTGTGTTCTTTTTCTTCATCCATTGCCTCTTATTTATAGTGTGAGTTGAGCCTTGTAGATAAGAATGCACATGTGTCACCATCTTCATCGTCAAGATTAAGTGTCTTCACATCATTGGTTGGCCTTGTACACTTGGCAACATCAAGCAAAATGATTGGTCCACCTTGGAGACATAATGTTGGCCGAATTTTACACCTTGGCAAGTCTCAATTATCCTTTGGAAAATAAAGATAATGAGAAGAAGATAGAATGAAATATTCCTCCAATACTCCATGAACTCCTTGGCTTGAGAATAGACATGTGAGAATTGACAAATTCAAACCAAAAATCATCTCCAACATGTGTGTAGTAGCTGTTGGCTACTAAGTAAAATTTTCAAAGTTGACACTTTTGCCAACTAGCTCCTTTTTGATTTGTCCACTTGTCACCAAGCCATAAAATGAATAACACATTATCTCCAACTGTAAAGGCACGTTTTTGAACACATATATATGTATATCAACTCAGATTTTTGAAGAAGAAATCAACAAATAATAGTTGACAAGATTATGTCGACATGTAATACCAAAATTCCTAATATTTCTTCTTGTATGTTGTGATCATTTTCACAAATTTAACACCATCAAATTCTCTGTAATATGATGATAAATATACTCCAATAACATATAGAAAAGAGTCTTCAAGAAAAGAATAGAATGTGACATCACATCTTGTCACACATCCCGCTATATTTAATAATATCATCATGTGAGAGAAATAATATAAAACAACTATATAGTCTTCAAGATAACCATAACTCAACTCCAGAATGAAGATAAGAATATAATCAAGAGATTCCTTGAGTAAAATACCAAAAATACCTTCAGGGGTAAAATGACCAAAATGCTCCTGGTGAGAGAAACTCCAGAAATGACCCTGATGGTCAGAAATAAATATAATACCATCTTTGTCATAATAAACCAGATGAGAATATGTCCTTCAAGTATTTCCACCATATCATGTTCCTACAAAACTCAAAATATGAATTTTGCCCTTTTTGGTATGTTGTAGAAACTTCGAAGGCACATTAGTCACATGACATTTATATTTATCAAAATCACATAATATCCACATAATGAACATGTATAAATCATGTACAAATGAAGACAACCACTTTATATAACATTTTAGAAAAATATTTCTAAAAACCCTAGACATCGATCGATCGAAGTGCCTCAGCTTCAGAGATCGATGTCTCACAGTAAGCTTCAGAGTTTGTCTCTGACCTACATCGATCGATCGAAGTGAGGGTTCGATGTATACATCGATCGATCGATGTGTTTCAGGTTTATAGATCGATGTCTCACAGTAAGGTCTTGAACTTTCATTGTCTTACATAGATCTATCGATGTGAGGGATCGAAGTACATTGATCGATCAAAGTGCAACAACCTGAGAGATCGATGTTAACTTTTTCAACTTTCTGTCACATATAACACCATGTGTGACATTTTTATGCATTCACCACTTAAAATCATGACTTTGAAAATTATCCAAACATATTTCTCAACATTCTTCCCCTTTTGGATGATTTTCAAAATAATCTAACATGATTTTAATGTCACAACTCTTTACCAATTGTTTATCATAAATCTACCAATTTTAAACCAATTGAATTTAAACTTTGAATCTCATATGTTTATGTGCTCCCCCTCAAATTATACTCTGTCCCTTAACCTATGCTCAAAACTTATACTAATTGAAACTTAGCATATTATTAACTCAAGTTCAAATCATGACTTACCAACTAAAATCATGTTCTTATTCTATCTCCCCCTTTATTTTGCAAATCATGCAAAAGATAGAATTATGCAATGGTTTCGTAAGTCATCATTCCTATCTTGGCTCCTAAGTTTTCAAAATTGGCTTGATTAAGGGGTTTGGTGAAGATATCAGCTATTTGGTGATCAGTTCTTACATGATCTATGGTTATATCCCCATTTTGAACATGATCTCGAAGAAAATGGTCTTCAATGTGTTTGGCCTTAGAATGAAGTACTGGATTCCGAGAAAGATTGATCGCACTTGTGCTATCACAGGAAATTGGAATCTTGTTCATTTTAATGCCAAAATCACTAAGTTGTTGTTCAAGCCAAAGTATTTGGGTAGCGCATAAACTTAAGGCTATATACTCGGCTTCAATGGTAGAAAGAGCTACACTAGCTTGCTTTTTAGAAAACCAAGAGATCAAGTTGGTTCCTATGAATCGACACGTACCGCTAGTGGATTTTCTATCTAATTTGCAACCACCATAATCAGCATCACTATATGCGTATAATTCCAACTTAGCATTTCTATCATACCAAAGTCCTAAGTGAGGTGTATGTTTAAGATATCTAAAGATCTTTTTCACCGCATTATAATGTGAGACTTTAGGACAAGATTTAAACCTAACACACATACACACACTAAACATGATGTCAGGTCTTGATGCAGTTAAATATACCAATGAGCCAATCATAGATCTATATAGTGTGTCATCATAAGGTTTACCATTTTCATCCTTATCTAGTTTGGTGCTAACACTCATGGGTGTGGGTGTTGGTTTCAACTCTTCAAAGCCCAAACTTCTTAATCATATCATTGACATACTTAAGTTGGCTAATGTGAATTCCTTGAGGGGTTTGTTTAATTTGGATCCCTAAGAAGTAGTTCAACTCTCCTACCATTAAAATTTCAAATTCTGATTCCATACACTCTTCGAAGTCTTTTACTAAGGTAGGGTTGGTTGAACCAAAGATAATATCGTCTACGTATATTTGAACTATTTATAAATCATTATCGTTTCTTTTTAGGAATAATGTGTTGTCTATGGTCCCCCTTTGATAATTATTTGCAATAAGAAAATTTGCAAATCTATCATACCAAGCTCTTAGAGCTTGTTTTAAACCATATAAAGATTTCTTAAGCTTGTAAACATGGTTAGGATTCTTTGGATCCTCGAATCCGGGGGTTGTTTGACAAACACCTTTTCTTGGATGTATCCATTCAAGAACGCACTTTTGACATCCATTTGGAAGATTTTGATGTTGCTTAGACTTGCAATAGCAAGTAACAATCTAATTGCTTCTAGTCGTGCAACGGGTGCAAAGGTTTCTTGATAATCTACCCTTCTTGTTGATTATAACCTTGAACGACTAGCCTAGCCTTATTCCTTGTGATGTTTCCTTGTTCATCCATTTTATTCCTAAACACCCATTTTGTTCCTATTATAGACTTATTTTCAGGTTTAGGTACTAAATCTCACACGTTGTTCCTTGTAAATTGATTTAACTCCTCATGCATGGCATATATGCATGATATATCACCTAAGGCTTCTCTTACATTCTTAGGTTCTAAGTGTGAGATTAAGCTATGTCCGTCAGGTTGACTTATGTTTCTACGTATTCTAACCCCAACACTTGGATCCCTAATTATTAATTCTTTAAGGTGCCACCAATTCCTATGTTGACTAGGTTCACCCTCATCTTGTTCAAATGTTTCATTAGTGTGAACATTGTCATATACAATTAAATAATCTTTTAAGTAGTTGTATTATCTTCCAATTGCAAAATCTCTTCATTTATTTCATCTAAGGGTTCATGCATGTCTTGTTCAGGGGGAGTTGGTTCTAGATGATCAAGTACAGGCTCAAGTAATATATCATCATCAGACATATTTTCAACTTATTTTCTTGTTTATGTTGAGTTTTATCACTAATTTCAAAACACGCATTTTCATTGAATTTCACATGTATTGATTCAATTATTTTTCTAGATGCAGGATTATAACACTTATATCCTCTTGAATTAGTTGAACAACCAACAAATATGCATTCAATAGACTTTTGTTCAAACTTGTCTAGGTTATCCTTAGTGTTCAACACAAAATATTTACAACTAAAAACTTTAAGATAATCTACTTTAGGTAGTCTATTGTTTAACAATTCATAAGGTGTTTTATTCAATTTCTTTCTAATAGAAAGCCTATTTATAATATAGCATGCACAACTAACAGCTTCAGCCCATAAATATTTTGGTACTTTATTTTCACATAACATGGTTCTAGCAACTTCTTGAATTGTTCTATTTTTACGTTCAACAATTCCATTGAGTTGTGGTGTTTTAGGTGGTGAGAATTCATGTTTAATTATATGTAATTCACAAAACTTGATTATATCTTTGTCTTTAAATTCTCCACCTCTATCACTTCTAATTCTTTTAACATTTTCTTCATAAATATCTTCAAGTTGCTTAATAAGAGTTTTGATTGCTAATGGAGCATCGTCTTTGTGTGTTAAGAACAATGTTCATGTGTATCGTGAATAATCATCTAGTATGACACACACATAGTAGTGTCCACCTAGACTTCTTGTCTTGCTTGGACCAAATAAGTCTAAGTGAAGCAATCCTAGTACATGACTAGTACTCACTTCATGTTTTGGTTTTAATGTTTCTTTAATGTGTTTTCCTTTAATACATGTTTCACACATTTGAAAATTATCTTAGTCTAATTTAGGCATTCCTCTAATTAAATTCTTCTTAGATAATTTCTTAATGGGTTGAAATTCCTATATGGCCTAATCTTCTATGCCATAAATTCACATCTAAGTCATGTGATATTAAACTTTTAACCTTAGCATCTAACACGTTATCTAAGGTAAGAGTGTAATTGTTACCATCTCTATTTCCTTTTAATACAATTTCTCCTTTTCCATTTATTATATCATAAGAATTGGGAAGAAATGAAACATTGTATCCGCAATCTATAAGTTGAGAAATACTTAATAAGTTATAAGAAAGATTACTTACTAACAGTACATTTCGTATTTGAAATGTGTTAGGGTCCCCAATTGTTCCTTTTCCAATAACTTGTCCTTTGTTGTTGTCACCGAATGTTACTTTTATGTTCAAACTCGGTGAATAGTTTCGAGTTGCCCGTCATATGCCTTGAACATCCACTATCTAAAAACCATTTAGTTTTTAGATTCTTTGATTTTGACTCCTTCTTGCATTCCTTGAGATTTTCCTACAATGGAGACAAAGTTTTAGGTACCCTTTACTTGGGTCCTTGAATGTTAGGGGCACCATCCTTGTGTATATACCCTTTGGGTATCCAAACTTGTATGTACCTTTTCGGCACATTTTTGGCATAGTTATAACTGGAAAAATAAGGAGAATTAGCATATACATTCCATGAAGATGCATTGTTATACATGTTGTACCTTGGTTTATATATACTATGTTGGGGCCGATTTTGATAGCTTATGTATGGCATATGATTTTGTTTCTTATATGGTGCTATGTATGTATGTTCATATGCATTTCTATAAGACTTATATGAGTGTTGCATATACTTAGGCTCATAATAGGTTGGATGCATTTTATTATATCTAGTTGTATTTGTATACATATAGGCATATTTCCTAGGTTGTCTAGATGCAAAGTTTTGCCTAGTTGCATGTTTATATGTGGGTACATTTGTGGGTGCATGTTGCATTTTTATCTTTGAATAAGTAGAAGAAGGAGTAGAAAAAGATTTAGCAGGCAAAGTTGTTTTTATAGCTTTATAAGGTTGTTTAGTAGTTGATGATACAAACTTAGTCTTTTTATCTAGTTTGTCATCTTCTTCTTTATATCCTAATCCAATTTTATCATTTTCATACTTTTGCAATGATATAAGTGTATCTAACATGTTTGTACCAGATTTAAATTGTTCTAACATTTCTAAGTTTAAGTTGATTTAAGTTGTACTATTTCATTTTCACAACTTTCTTAGTTTTTAACATACTATTTTCAGTTTTTAATGTTTATTCATTTTTACTATATGATTCAATTTTAATTTCTAAAAAATTAAGAGTATTAGTAGACTCTTGTTTAAAAGATTCTAATTGATCGGAAAATTCCAAGTTGGACGTCTTCAACTTGTCATTTCTTCAATTAGTTTCTTCTTTTCTTTAGAGAGCCTCTTACAGTGCGCATGCATTCTTAAAAATTCTTCATAAATTTCATCAAATGTCATTTTATTATGAGAATCATCATCAGAGAAGAACTTACCTCATTGGATACGAAGCAGACTTGAGCATCCTCAGTGTCGGATTCTGAGTCAGATGAGTCGCTCCATGTGCTCACCTTCGTTGCTCGTTTGCCTTTCCTTGGCTTGGTCTTCTTTGCCTTTGATATCTGCGTCTCCTTTTCTTGTTTGTTGTTATTATTATTGTTGGCATTTTTCTTTGTCGGACAGTCATAAGAAATGTGTCCTTTTTGAGCACATTCATAACACTTTAACTCTTTATTATAACATTTGTTGTTATTAGAGTTATTTTTCTTAGGTTGAGAATAAGAAGAAGAAGAAGATCATTGTCTATTTCTATTAGGCCGTTTGAAAAACTTTCTAAGTTTTTTGGCTATCAATATTAAGTCATCGTCTAATTCATTATCACTATTACTATCATCTTTATTGGCATGTGATTCAATTGATTTGAAAGCTATAGACTTACCTGATGATTTAGATGACCCAGACTTCTGTTGGTTTAGTTTTACCTCGTATACTCTTAGTGAGCCTATCAATTCGTTCATTTTAGTGATTGATTTCGTTTCTTCAATCACTGTGACCTTAGGATCCCATTCAGCAGGAAGGCTTCCCAGCACCTTTTGAACCTTCTTATTTTGGTGAATGATTTTCCTAAAGCTTCAAGGGCATTAAAAATGTTAGTAATTCTCAAATCCAAAGATGTTATGGATTCAATCGGCAACATTTTGAAAGATTCAAGTTCAGACATAAGCATGTTTATTTTCGAATCTTTTACACAACTAGTACCTTCATGCTTTAATTCTAATGATTTCCACATATCGTGTGCACTTGTGCAATTTGACACATATTCTGCTTCAGAAGTTTTAAGTCTATTCAAAAGTAATTGCATAGCTTTAGCATTCATGGACATTTTCTTTTTATCTTCCGATGACCATTCGCTTTTATATTTTTCAACCTCTTGTGTGACTCCACTAACTTGTACAATTTTCATTGGAATGTACGACCCATCTTCACTATAGACCATAAATCAATGTCTATAGCCATTAAGAATAGCCTCATTCTAAGTTTCCAATGAACAAAATTATATCCATCGAAAAGAGGAGGACGTTATGTGGACATACCTTTCAACTCACCTTTGTGAGAAACTATGGTCATTGTATGTACCTTTGATGGGAGATTAGCAGGCTACTTTGAAATATTATTTCTTGGCCTTGTGTTGTTTGTACGGTGTTGAATCTTGCTTCTTTGGGTGGTGTAAACGTCGCTCTGATACCAGCTGTTGGACCATGCACCTGCAATAAACACCACTAGAGGGGTGAATAGTGGTTAGCGGAAATTACACTACTAACCTTGATAAAAATTCCCTTTGAAAACCGAATCTGAGACTACCTCAGATTCAGAACCTATTTTTGAAAAATTCAAAAATCCTTGTACACAACTCCAAAAATTATGAAAATATTCAGAATATAACTTCAATGTATTGACAAGACTATGTCCAAACATTAGACAAAAATAAGATCGTTTTCCCCTTCAAACAAATAAAAAGATTCAGATGGTTAATCTGGACAGAATTGGACACAATGTTGCTGAATTTGGAAAACGTGTTTCTCTTTGAATACTTAACCAAAAAGGTTGAACTTTATGTCAAAACACTCCTTAGGATGTGTAGTTTATGTTTTCAAAAGGCCCTGACCTTGAACAATTCTTGATTAAAAACAGCATTCAAGTTTTCTCAAAACTGGTCAGATTGCAGCCAGATTGGAGCAGTTATAATGAAAAGACTGAAAGACTAACATTCCCTTGCTCAAATCAAGTTATTCTTGTTGCAAATGAAAGCTAACAGTCTGAATTATAACTCCACCAAAAATCACGAATTGTGAAAGTGTTTATCTATTTTTTCAAAACGTGAGAAATTATGAGAAAACTGCAGTGAAAAACGGGCAGAATGCAGAAATGCAGAAACAAGATAGGAACACCAAGAATTTATCCTGGTTCGGTCAATGTAACCTACTCCAGTCCCAAAGAACACCTTTCTTTGGATTTCACTATGGTATGAATCAACATATAACAAGAACTAGGCTTGATCGTTGGGTTATACACCAACCCTATTCAAGACTTGGATGAACACCTTCTATGCAACACTTAGATGTAACACCTCTACCACCTATTGATGTAGCCTTATAGAATTGGATAATCAATATTACAAATGAAGATCAAGAGGCTTGAGCTCTCCAACAAATACAACAAGAACACCTTGGCTACAAAGAATGGAACAAAAATAACAAGAAGAAGATAGCTAGACAAATCAACAAATGCTTTCAAGTGAGCTTCAAGTGTGTTCTTCTTCTTCATCCATTGCCTCTTATTTATAGTGTGAGTTGAGCCTTGTAGATAAGAATGTACATGTGTCACCATCTTCATCATCAAGCTTAAGTGTCTTCACATCATTGGTTGGCCTTGTACACTTGGCAACGTCAAGCAAAATGATTGGTCCACCTTGGAGACATAATGTTGGCCGAATTTTACACCTTGGCAAGTCTCAATCATCCTTTGGAAAATAAAGATAATGAGAAGAAGATAGAATGACATATTCCTCCAATATCCCATCAACTCCTTGGCTTGAGAATAGGCATGTGAGAATTGACAAATTCAAACCAAAAATCATATCCAAGATGTGTGTAGTAGACGTTGGCTACTAAGTCAAAATTTTCAAGTTGGCACTTTTGCCAACTAGCTCCTTTTTGATTTGTCCACTTATCACCAAACCATAAAATGAATAACACATCATCTCGAACTGTAAAGGCACGTTTTTGAACACATATATATGTATATCAACTCAGATTTTTGAATAAGAAATCAACAAATAATAGTTGACAAGATTATGTCAACATGTAACATCGAAATTCCCATAATATTTCTTCTTGTATTTTGTGATCATTTCCACAACTTTAACACAATCAAATTCTCTGTAATATAATGATAAATATAATCCAATAACATAAAGAAGAGAGTCTTAAAGAATAAAATAGAATGTGACATCACAACTCGTCACACATCCCGCTATAGTCAATAATATCATCTTGTGAGAGAAATAATACATATCTTCAAGATAACCATGACTTAACTCCATAATGAAGATAAGAATATACTCAAGAGATTCCTTGAGTAAAAATACCAAAAATACTCTCAGGGATAAAATGACCAAAATGCCGCTGGTGAGAGAAACTCTAGAAATGACCCTGATGGTCAGAAATAAGCATAATACCACCTTTGTCATAATAAATAAGATGAAAATATGTCCTTGAAGTATTTCCACCATATCATGTTCCTACAAAATTCAAAATACCAATTTTGCCGTTTTTGGTAAGTTGTAGAAACTTCCAAGGCACATTAGTCACATGACATTTATATTTATCAAAATCACATAATATCCACATAATGAAGTGAGACATCGATCGAAGTGCCTTAGCTTTAGAGATCGATGTCTCAATGTAAGCTTCAGAGTTTCTCTCTGACCTACATCGATCGATCGAAGTGAGGGTTCGATGTATACATCGATCGATCGATGTGTCTCAAGTTTAGAGATCGACGTCTCACAGTAAGGTCTTGAACTTTCATTGTCTTACATAGATCGATCGACGTGAGGGATCAAAGTACATCGATCGATCGAATGCAACAACCTGAGAGATTGATGTCAACTTTTTCAACTTTTTCAAATTTTAATCACATATAACACCATGTGTGACATTTTTATGCATTCGCCACTTAAAATCATGACTTTGAATTATCCAAACATATTTCTCAACATTTATGACTATTGATATAGACTTTTGGTCCATCATAGAAGACGGTCTATTTATTTCGTCTAAAATAACTACGATTGATGGTGTTACATTAGAAGTCGTAAAACATAAGCAAGAGTCAGCCGTAGAAGATAAAAAGAGATTGAGTATGAATGCTAAGGCTATGCAACTTCTTCTAAATGGCCTAAGTAAAAGTGAATCAAGTTATGTGTCAAATTGTTATAGTGCCCAAGAGATGTGGAGAATTCTTGAAATGAAACATGAAGGTACTAGTCAAGTTAAAGAGTCCAAGATAAACATGCTTATGTTTACTCTTGAATGCTTCAAGTTATTATCGCACGAATCTATTGTTGATATGGATTTACGCTTGACTAATATTTACAACTCCCTTGATTCTCTTGGAAAAGTATTTTCTTCACAAGAAAAGGTACAAAAGGTACTAAGAAACCTCCCATCCAAATGGGATCCCAAGGTCGCCGCAATCGAAGAAAGTAAAGAAACTAACTCAATCAAGATGGAGGAATTGATCGGATCATTAAAGGTATATGAAAACAAACTCACTCCAAGAAATTCTGGATCTACTTCTAAATAAGATAAGGTTATAGTGTTTAAATCAAATGAATACGTCTCTACCTCTTATGATCGCATAGATGATAGTGACACGGATTCCGTTGATGAAGATCTAATCACGTTGGCTAAAAGATTAAGAAAGATCATTAGAAAATCGCTTAAAAACAAACCTAAGCCTACTTCATCTAAGAATCGTAGAAATGAAAATAATGAGGATATTAAGTGTTATACTTGTGAAAGACTTGGATATATCTCTTATGACTTCCCGAACAAGGACAAAGCAATGAACAAAAACCATGATAAGGATCGAACAAAAACTAGACCCGTCTCAGAACCTAAACAAAGGAGAAGAGCCCTCAAAGCATCCACATAGAATTATTCATCCGATTCCAAAAGTGAAGAAGCGGAAAAGGAAACGGCTCAAGTATGTTTTACATTCAAAGCATCCAGTGAGGTAAAATCTAATTCTGATTCCGATTCTGAATCATCGTACCATGATTTGTATGTTCAATATATTGAATTACATAAGTTTGCTAAGACACTTTCAAAAGAAAAGAAACGCTTAATTGAAGACAAGAAAATGTTAGAATCCTCTAACACAAATCTTGTACCTCAATTAAACAATTCAAAAGAAGAGTCGTCTTGCAAGATAAATTCATTAAAATCTGAGATTTCCTCCTTAATATCCGAGAACACTGAGATGAAAGCCAAGATTTCAAATTTGAAATCAAGAAACGCGGATTTAAAAAGGATGGTAAAATAGTTCAGTACAGGTACTTGTATGCTAGATCATCTTATCTCTTCTCAGAAGCATGAAAATGATAAAATGGGACTAGGATACGTTGAGATAATAAAGTACAAAATAAGGCTACAAACTGTATTCTATCTTCATCTAAGAAACCGGATGCGTTCAAGACAAGTGTACAACCTAAAAAGACTTCTAGTACACCACACATTATATCTCATCGTTCTCCTTCTTTTTGATCTCATACAAAATACAATCATGTGTCGTATAGATATGAAAAGAAACTATTGATGCATACACGACATTCATACAACACAAATACATCTAGGTCACACACCATGCACACTAACACAAAGGCATATCAAAAACAAAAATATTATCATGAGCATGGTGGCATTCTCGGCCATAGGCCAAACGGATTTGCACCTAACATCTATTGTATTGCTTCTTCATCTCTTTTCTCACCTTTTATAAGACCGAGAAAGGTCACACAAGTTTGGGTACCAAAAGGTACATTTGCCAAGGGTTGAATCAATAACCCTTAAGAACGCACTTGAAATTCATGATATGTTATAAACTGCTATTTTTTCCATTCTTACTTCTGATGAAATTTACAAAATAAAGGGGGAGAGAAAAGCATGATTTAAGTAGGAGAGAGAAGCATGATTAAAGGGGGAGCGATCACATTTTAAATTTGTGCATAATTATTGGGGGAGCGATCAATTTAAATCATGAACTAATATTATTTTGCAAATTATCAAAAGGGGAAGATTGTTGAGAAAAGGGTTTCAGAGATTTACAAATGCATGATTTAAATATTACGTACTTACGAAATACATGAATAAATTGTTACTTAACACGCTTATGTGATAAACATGCTTTACATGCTTATATATATTGTGGTCGTACTAACAAGCCATGAAGCATGAAAGCTTACATCATATGGCAAATATTTGTTGTCTTTATACTATTTTCAGGTGTCATAATTAATGAACTAAACTAGTTCATTATTGAAGTGCTTAAGTTAATGAACTAACTAGTTCATTAAATGAAGACATATTTCCAGAAAGCTATATGACAAAAAATTGGAAGTGGAAAGTTCCTCATCCTACACATTTCACACGCCAATTATATATATATAATATATATATATATCCATATTTTTTAAAATGCACTATATACTTATATTCTGACGTACCACCGACACGTCACATATGTTATAAACATACGTCGACGTCACACCACTATATACGCCTCATATTTATGAGAATATTCAGGTCTTATATCATATGGTATAAGTCATGGTGATGTCAAAATTATAATGACATGTTACAAGGTCATAAACCGAAAATTGTAATATCGGGTAACTACCGAAACTTCACTGACATGTCACGTACTTGCCATATAAAGATGGACAGCCTATATACATCAAAAATACTTCAAAATTTTGTGTCAACATGTTACACTCAGCCACAAAGTCATATCATATTGGCACACACAAATCACCTACAATTTAGCCTAGATTTGTGGAGAATTCAAACTCAATTTTATTTTTACACATGGGACGTTTTTCATCAGCCATTATAGCTGAATATACACTTCATTTTATGTATATTATGTGTGACATAATATATATTACATGTGTAAGAAGTTTTAAATTAATCGGAGAAAAATCGCGTAATCGATGAAAGTCGAAAATTCGGTTTTCTACGACTTACACACATGGAACATTTTTGGCATTGATTTAACATGTATCTAGACACTTTTTATACATTCAAGACATGTTAAAGTGTTCTAGAAAATTTAAACTAAGGCTGATTGTAATTTACCATATATGTGTGAATATTGTGCATTATTTGACAAAGTTTACCAAAAGAAAATTCAGCACATATGCAGGAATTTCACACGCCATTTTCAGCTTTTTGGAATCTTGGTGGAGCTTATTTGGCACTTTCATTGGTGAAAAATAAGTCACACGTGATTGGTGACATTGAAGAGGGCAACACACAAGGAAACAATTCGAAATACAACACATGCTGAAATTTCAGCACATGTTGTTTGTTATGGCCGAATTTCGGTGCATTTTTGTCTTCAATTATACCAAATATTGAAGGGGATTAAATTGATATTATATGGTAATTATTTGACTTGATTTTGAGCACATGTTTTCAGATTTTTGAAAATTTTACAGCTCATTTAAAGGGTGCCAAGGTGGACTAATGTTGGCCAATCATCAAGTGACAACTAGGCAAGGACAAGTCATCCCTCCAATCATATTGCACCAAGTAAGCAAGGTTGTGTCATCATTTACACAAGACAAGCTTCCAAGTGCATTCAAGACAATTCTCAAGGAAGAAATTAAACCTACGGGGCGGCCACAATGTTATAAAAAGGAGCAAGATAGTGCAAGACAAGGTTAGGCAAAAAATTGATATTCTTACAAGTCCAATAGGCAAGACTACTCTCTTTTTCTTCCTTTCTTTTCTCTTGCTCTTAGCCTCAAGCCTATCATTCTTATATTCCATGTATTATATAGGCTTTGATTATACCACCTATACTCGTTCATTTCTTGTAAAAGGTTGATCAAGGTGTGATCAAACCTTCATTCGACCGGTGGCGGTGTTCGTGTTGGTTTGTTTGATTGTTTGACTGTAAAAGGGTGGAGTTGGTGTTTAACTCCAGTCACCCTCGTGTTAAGGTGTTTTTGTGTTCAGTGAAAACCAAGGAAGCTGTCCTCGAAGACTAGAGTAGGTTGTTTTAACTGAACCAATATAAAATTCTCAGTGTTCTTAATTTTCAGCACTTTTACTTTCAGTTTTCAGTTTTCTGCATCTTTTCCAGTGCAACGTAAAAATAGTAAAAAAAAATTCAAAAATCAAAAAAAAATTCAAAAACATAGCCATATGCCCTAGCTTTCATTTGGCACAAGTTTCACTTCATTTGGATAAGTATAAGTCAGTCAAACGTTAATAGTTCTGAGACAAGTGCAATCTGATTTTCAGATTTGCAAAGGTCATCAACGTGGTCGACATACTTACCAGGGGAATTTTCAAAAAATGTTTTAACCCATAGCATCAAACCATAAAATTTTCAAGTCATTTAGACTTCCCAATTGATAAGAACAAAATTTTCATTTCGGAGCACAGTTTTTGGCAGATTGACGCAATCTGTACAAAAACAATTTTCAAGGAGTTAGGTTTGGAATTTTAATTTGAAATTTTTTTTGAGACACTTACAACATCTGAGAGCACATCCTCACCAAATTTTATAATTTTTGAATATCTACAACCAGGTCATCTAGATTAATCAAATCAGGATCTGTAAATAGAAACTGTTTTCAAAAGTGAGTTTTTGGTCCAAAAAGTTTCAAAAACTAATTTTTCCACACTCACTATTCAACCCCCCATCTAGTGGTGCTATACAGGTCCTTCATAGGTTACCATCCCCTCTTCTCAGATTGTTTGCACTTGTAATAAATTTCTATGTGTTATTTTTATACCTTCGTAATGCATTTGTTATATGAAATTGGTATATGCTATTATATGTGCGTGTATTGATGTTTATTGTGCGATTTGAAATTAATAGAAAAGGATCGATTGTTATTCGAATAAATCAAAGATTGCATGTATAGCCTTAGAAATAAGTCACATAGCTCGGAAATTAGGTCAGAATTAACCTAGAAGTTGAAAAACACGCCTGGAAGGTGGTGCGTCTAATTACGCACACGTTTCAAGGGTGGCGTGTGGGGCCCTCGTGCGGCCCCTGACGGTGCGTACGGACACACACTGACGTATCCAGTGTCGTTGTGTTCTTCGCGTTATAATGAGTCAAATACAACTGGTTTGGTGTAAGTCGGAGTTAAAACGAAGAAGTTATGAATTTTGACGAAAATTATGATTTAAGAATTAAAGAAAAAACGAAAAAAGGGCAAGAGGTTGGCGTGCCACAGCCCATCAGCAATTTTAGTGGGCCAGACCTGCCAGAGAAGAAAAGGGCCAGGTTGAAAATAAAGAGCCCTCGCGAATTTTGTTTTTAAAAATAATATAAATATAAATAAAAATATGGGCATGTGGACAGAGGGCCAGAGGCTGCCTCTTTTGGGCCGAGCTGCAGGTTGAACAAAAAAAATGAAACGCCGGTAAACTGTAATAATAATAATATTAATAATAATAATAATAATAATAATAATAATAAATGATTAATGTAATATAAAATAAAGTAAAATAATAATAATAATAATAATAATAATAATAATAATAATAATAATAATAATAATAATAATAATAATAATAATAATAATAATAATAATAATAATAATAATAATAATAATAATAATAATAAGAAGAAGAAGAAGAAAACTAAAAAAAGAGTACAGTCAGACGTAAATAAAGGGAAAAAAGGAAAAAAATAATTTAATATAATAGTAATATTATTTAATTAGTGATAAATTTAGAAACCCATTAAATAATTTAAAATAAATTGAAATAAAAGGAAAAAAGGAGGAAAAAGAAAAGAGAAGAAAATGAAATTAAAGCAAGAGTAAAAAATAGTAGAGGAAGTTAAAAACAATTTAGTAAAAGATTTAAGTGTTTGAAAGCCTAGGAAAGATAAAGTACAGTGTAGAATTGCAAAATAAAGTCTACGGAGATAAAATAACGGTAGAAGATAAAATATAGTAATGAACCCCACGCGATATATGGTAACTACGCAATATAGGTAATACGCAATATAGAACGGAGCATGCAACATCGGAGAACTGGAAGTGTGAAAGTGTGCAACATTCATGACACGTGCATCCCTTCGGGGCGAATGACTTAACGATACGAAGCGTGTGCGCTGACTCCGCATTACGGAGCATGTGATAGGACCCCAAGACATGCATTGCATACATGGAAAGAAAGAGCATGACGTCTGATTTGATGCGATTGGGTGTGTGAAACGATAGTGTGAAGGACCATGCATCATGAAGTTGCGCATTGCATTTGGATATGTGACGTTGTTATATTTGTTTACTGTATACTTACTTTGCAAGTCGGATCAGATATGTATTATTTGATTAATGTTATGTTTACGTTGCGATCACGATCAGGTATGTTTTATTTGCTTTATTTATTTGTACATTTATTGTAAGTATGGTTCCTTTCTGGGATTAGACGGATAACCTACGGGCGATTTTCCAATCACTCACCCCCTACTTATCCCTCCACAGGTGAGCCTGTGTATGAGTATATCTTCGTAGAGGATGATTGGGACTGCGCAAGCTGGGGCAAGTGAGCTTGGAGATATTTCTTTGGGTATTAGATGGTTTTAGTATTTATTCTGTTTCTATTACTTTTAGAATTTCATTTGACGTATTGGGTTTCATCAGCCCTAAACACTGATTTATTTTTACGTTGGGATTAATTATGAATTGAATTTGACTTTTTAATTATCGTTTCTGCAAAAAAAATTCTACATTATTTCTAACGTGTAAGAAGTTTGAACGACGTCTTGTAGTTCTCGTAGTAGACTACGGCTGGTGCACTGTTCCCGATGCTAGGGTTCGGGAGCGGGGTGCTACAGGTGGTATTAGAGTCCAGGTTCCAGATTCGCCTCGGAAACGCAGGATTAACTAGATCACTTAGACATAAACTATGATTTTTTCCAAAAATGACGATTTTACCCCTAATAAACAAAGTAGACTTAAGAGATGATCTTAGACGTAAGTTATGATCGTGTTAAGGGGAGCGTGAGCATTCTTTCGTTTTCTTTATTTATTTACCGTTTTACCCTTGAACCTCTGCTTGCAACCCCTAAGTGACTAGAAATTTCCAAAATACCCCTATAACACCTGACTTCAAATAAATGAATATTTTAGACTGTTCTCAATGCCAAAAAGTTCCGGCAAGGCGGCAACAAGCGGTAATAACCACCAGAATCAGGGGCTATCCCCTAAGAACTTACATATGCCATAATCACAATGACAAACGCCTTAGTAAAGCAGCAACAACTGTTGAAATAGCAGGCGCGACACCGCCTCCACCAGCACCGGAGTCAGACCTGAGATTCTTCTTCAATGAGATGCGGAGAAGTGGTGGCTGCGCGCGACTGACACCGCCAATCACTTGGACCTGATTTTGGGGAGAGTTCAAGAGGTACTACGTGCAACCAATGCGATGTTCTGAGCATGGCTCTAGATTCACGGTGGAAACATAGATTTAGGCCATGATTGTATAAAATTAAGAGATGATTTTGACCATAAGTCACAATCTTAGACATAAGTAACAGTTTCGATTAATAGTTGACCTTAGACGTAAATACTAATTTAGTCATAAGCGTCGATTATGTACTATATATGATTTTAGAAATAAGACATGACATTAGACTTAAGAAATGATGATACTAAGAACGACCATAGATACATGTTAAGGCCTCAGATTTAAGGAGATGGTCGGTTAAGGAACACGTATACGTATACCTAGGGCATACCATATAATTGTATTCACTTGCCCAAAGTTTGATCTTAACCCTTTAAATGGTGTTCTTAGCTGAATACTATATAATTAATTTGGATGAATTACGTTGTTAACCAGAATACCCAACTACATATGTTAGTCGACATATTAATGGGACAGAAGAATACTCATGCTGCTTCACCATAACCCCAGCTTGGAACCCGGTACCATTAGGGTAAAATAAAGCAGGCCCATACCCCTACTGTGATGATAGCATCAGAGCAGGCTTAGGTCTAAGTTGAGACCATAGCTACTAAGAAATAAATTATAATAGTACGATAACTTCTAAGAAAGGATTTATAGTGGAACGATAGAAACTAAATAATGATTTATAAGCATTATGATCAGTAGAGTTTAGTGAAACATATCGTACGAAGAAATTTGTAGTCTAGGTCTAAGATGTTGAATGTAACATTATCAAAATAGGTCGACGATATTAGTCGTATCAGAGGTATTATTCGATAGCGACATACGAGAATCGACTATAGTATGTACGTTGGATCGATATATCGTTACAAATTGTGGGTTAAGTGTTGACAATATAATATTTGGCTTGAATCTAGTAGGCTTGAATTGAAATCTAGCAAGCATAAAAAAGTAGTATTTGCTTTTAGGTTAGATCTAACAAAGTGAAAAAAAGTTAACGGTTGAAACAACCAAGTAAAAAAGTACGGTGGATCAGTGTGGCGTACGGAAGCATGATGAATTTAGAATACATTAAGTCGATTAATATTTAGTGTGCCATGCTAGGATTGGACAATTTAAGTTAGGAATTTTATCATAGCAGGCGAAGATTAGACTTATAAGAAATGATACATAGACGGAATTTTCATTTGAAAATAAGGATGGATTATAGAAATTATACGAAATATTAGACTGATATACTTTCCAAGCCGATAAATATTTTATATAAGCATGTAAACCAAGGTATATCTATATTTTACAGGTACTTCAAAATTTGTTATTTTTGAAAATATTTTATTGAGTCCTATTTTTTTAAATAGTCTATTGAACTCCACAACGCTTTCTTTTCCTTACTGCTATATCAACATGATAAAATTTCAATTCTTTTGATGACCTTAAAAGGGGGAATCTTTTAAAATATTGATGTTTTTTCCAAAAACAATATGTTTATATATATTTCTTATATAATATTTCAAATTTTTGTTTTTGTTACATCTATTTTAGTCAAAAATAATTTTACTTGACGACTATCGATATCGCAAGCATTTTAACCATTAAAGTATTTTCGAATTTATTTATCCACTTGCGATGAACTTACTTAACTTTTGTGAAGCCAAAAAAGAGTAGCTTTCAAAATATATACCTCTTTTAGAAAATGAACGGTACCGTATCCAAATCGTTTTATAAAACTTTACATTGTTAAGTTTCAACTATTTTAATGCGATTTTGCCGTAATGCTTTTGCGAACACGTCATATCATTATTCTTATAAGAGGATACTTGAAATATTTTGCGGAAACAAGTATACACTACTTTGGTTCTTGTGTTTACAAAAATAGAATGATATTATTTTAAACAACTAAAGCTGTATTTCAAATTATGGCCACCTAAGTTACATTTTTGATTGAAAAAAAGTATGTCCATACACATATTTTTTTTTTATAAAACCGTGGTATTTTATTGGATAAAACCCTCACTTGTGGCGGAGGAAAACCATATTACACTCAAATGAATCAATAAAGAAAAAAGCAACTGATTATCAACATCCAGGTAATATATGATATGCCGCATTAAAACATTGCCGAGTAAAACCACCCTTGTGGATAAAACCCCGGCGAAGGAAAAAGCGTACATATTTATATGCCTGGATAGTTGATATTCGCTATTGTGTAATGAATTGGAAAAAGGGAACCGTGCTCTACACAAACATGATAAAAGAAGCCAAAAAGCAAAAGCATCACCGAAGCTCCTCGAGTGCCCGTCAATGTGGTGAACATAAACTGCAACATATGTGTGTTTCCCATGTATCCAATGACCAACAGCGCAGCCAACCAGTGTATATACCGAATATGTAGGCGAGAACATACTCAGTGTGCAAAGATGAAGTGCGATCCATGGGCTCTCCCACGCAGCAAGAGAAGAAAAATGTGAGTAAATCTTAAAGCCAGAACAGAGAAAAACCAGAGAATTCTGGGCATAGAACAAACCTGCGCTGCCAGCACAAAACAAAGTGCCGGCAGAAATACGTGTGAAGAGCCAATCCCTGTGTACTACAGGCGAAGAAAGACAATAACATGCATTGGTCGTCTGAGAGATATGATATCGAGAGGGAACCTTGACACCAACAAGACGCCTCACAGCCCCAAGTGAAGTGGATAAACGTATTGTCATCCGATATACATGGTGCAAATAAAACAGCATCATCAGTGTAGACAGAATGTGAATGCAAGAGCAGATAGTCAAAAGGAAAGAAAACGAACCATACCTGCCTGCACCAAATGTAGGGCAGGTAGAAAGAAAGGGACGGTGCCAATCCGTATGGAAGACGGGTCTGGCCGTGACTGGTAGGACACAGGCAGAAGATGTAAAATAACAGCAATTCATTAGACAGTGCGCAAGTACGCTGATGTGAGATCCAGTGCCACGGAAGCCTTGACCATGGAAGGAAGAGTATGACGATTATACAACCTCGTTATAGGATGCATCATTGCATGTTGTGCAAGATAATGTGCCGGCATATTATTCTCCCGGTACGTATGAATTAGCTCCAGCTGATGCTGGCGAACCAGAGTGTGAAGCTGCCGAAGATGATAATTTCCTGTTGGCTGTCGAGGCTTACAGAGACATGTTATCATTTGAGCGCAATCCGATTCTATCATGAGCGAACGGTATAAGGGAAGAAAATAAATCAGGCCAAAAAGAGTAGCCTGAATCTCAGCCTGTAATGGTGTACTATGAGGTAGACGAAAAGAGAGAGCCTGGATGCAACAACCATTGTGATCACGCAATATCACTCCGCCTGCAGCATAATGCTGGCCAACTGCTGCATCCACATTTAACTTGAGACGACCAGAAGGGGGGGATTGCCATCGAATAACCCGAAGAGGAGGAGCACGAATCCGAGGGAGCCAGGAGAGAGATGGCAATGGACCTGCTGCCAACTTGGTCCCCTGGATTCGCATCGTCCAGACGTGTATATCAAAATGAATAGAGTTACGCAATGCCGCTGTCGAGAAAATATTTGTGTCCCCATAGATGAGCTGTGCATATTGACGCCGAATATTTGATAATACTATTGCAGGAATGACAATCTTCAAAACTCCCGCAAGTGATGTAGAATTGGACCGATACCACTAGGATAGTAAATATTACCGCAAAGACAGAGATGTCGGCGGTACACCGTGTAATTCCGTAGCAAAAAAACTCCAGAAATATCGGATGCGGGAACAGTAAACGAATATATGGTCCACTGTAGCTGAATGTGATTTGCAAAAAGGACATTGTGTAGGACGCACCACCTGATATTGTCCTATGTAATCTTCAAATGGCATGGCTGAATGAAAAAAGCGCCACAACAATAGCCGAACGGAGGGAGAGTGATGTTTAAACCAAATAAATGCTGTCGAAATTAATATTGGGCGCGACGTCCGACATATATCATAGGCCGACTTAAGTGTGAACTCCCCGAAAGACGTGGCCGTCCATGATAGAAATGTGCCCAAGCCAGTTGAGTGAGAAAAACAGATGGGGTGAATGCGACAAATAGATTTCCAAACTGCTGAATCTGGCAGTCTGGGAGTATAGTCACCCCGTCGTCCATATTTAAGATGCATATATCTACTCCATAATGTATCATGGCGCTGATATTGCCACCACATGCGACATGCATATGCCTGTTGCAGCTCACGAAGACTGCGAAGCCCTAATCCACCTTCTTCAACTAGGGTAGTAACAGTGTTCCATGCGACCCAATGGTGCCTATCACCCCAAAAGAATGCTGACATCTTCCGTTCGATCATGCGAATGACTGACTTAGGCATGCCGCCTGCTGCCAGAATATGTAACGGGAGCGCCGCAATGACGGAGCGTAGTAGCACCAGCCGTCCTGCTAAAGATAGCAGGCGAGAATGCCAACCCTGTAACCGGTCATCCACATGCTGTAATAATGACAAACAGTGCCTAGCCCGAGGGATGCCCTTATGAAGATAAGAACCAAGGTAGCGAAAAGGTAGAGATGTTTGTCGCATGCCTAGGATTCCCTTGATATTTTGACATTGTGTTGCCGTAATATTGGAAGATGGAATGAAGCTGCTTTTACCAAAATTAACTTTTTGTCCCGATGCAGTTTCATATGTAGTGAGAAATGCATGGAAGCGGCGAAGATTCCTTTGAGTACCTTGCAGGAAGATAAGCAAATCATCTGCGTAAGCCAAGTGCGAAATGTCCATAGGAATTCTGCCCAACCGAAAGGATCGAATCCTGTCCGCGCAAACCAGAGCCTTCAACCCTCGACTAAAACCCTCAGACGACAATATAAACAGTAACGGCGATAAGGGATCCCCCTGTTTTACGCCTTTGAAAGGACGAAAGTATTGTGACGGCTGCCCATTGATTAATACTGACATCCTCGTAGCACCTAGGTGATTAATGATAACCCGGATGAAAAATTCAGAAAACCCAAACTTACTTAGAAGCAGTTGGAGATAGTCCCAGCTAACACGATCAAAAGCCTTCATTATATCTAGTTTCAGACATAACTGTGGCCCGCCTCTGTCCAACACATGCACCATTTCACGAGCCAAAAGAACTTGAGTAGAATATCATTACCCGCAAGAAATCCCGTTTGCTCCGGCGAAATTAATTTTGGTAAGATCTGATTCAAACGAGTGGCAATAATACGAGTGCAAACTTTGCTGATGAAATTTGTAAGACAAATTGGACGAAAATCACCAAATGTCTGGGGCGACTGCACTTTTGGAATGAGAGTAAGTAATGCACTTGCCATAACCGTCTGCTGAGGGACCCCAATGAAAAATTCCTGCACAGCTTTGAGCACATCCAAATGTATGATCGACCAACATGAACGATAAAAGTGTCCATGAAATCCGTCGGGCCCTGCCGCACTTTGCGGATCTAAACTCCATACCGCTGCTTTGACCTCTGATTCCAATGGCAACTGTGTAAGCATTAAATTATCCGCCTCAGTGACTAGACATGGGATATATGATAATACTTCCGTATGATTGCTGGTAGGCACTCGGGCAAATAAATCCGTGTAAAAATCTACTGCCGCCCTCATAAGATCCTCATGTTTTGTCAACAATGTTCCCTGTGAATCTTGAAGTTGACGAATACATAGCTGCGATCGTTTACCTTTGACAAGAGAGTGAAAGTAACTAGTATTAGCATCCCCTTCTTGTAACCATTTAACTCGAGCCTTTTGCTTCCAGTATAAGAGTTCATATTTTGAAGCAAGCAAATATCGTGCCTTAGCCTGAGAATAAGCCTCTCTCGCTTCCTCCGTAGAATTAGCATCCCAGTTATTTTCTGCTGTATTCAGATTATTTTCGGCCTCCTTCAAATTGCTGAAAATATTCCCAAAGATAGTCTTATTCCAGTGCTGAATATCTTTCTTGAGAGAAAATAATTTGTCATAAAAGCCGCGCATGCCACCTGTTGTTGGATACGAGAGCCATGCATGCCGCACATAATTATGAAAATCCGGATGCTGGAGCCATGCGTCTAAGAACCAAAAAGTGCGACGAATTGGTTGGGCACTTGCCTGACATTGTATCAATAGGGGAGTGTGATCCGATGTGACACGCGGCAAGTGAGTGAGTTTCAGAGTGTCAAACATATCATGCATCAAAGAATTAATAAATGCCCAGTCCAGTCTCCGGCGAACACAGCCAAGTCCGCCGCCTTCAGCCCAAGTATAGCGTGTGCCGTGATATAAAGGGGACATAAGCGAACAAGCCTCAATACAGTCATTAAAATCTTGTAAGGCGGATAAAGAAGGTGTAGAGCGACCATTGTGATCCTCAATTGTGCGGAACGTATTAAAGTCTCCACCAATCAACCATGGCAACTGCAATCCCTGGAGAAATCGCATAGGGCACGCCATAAGTGTTGACGCTGTGTGGCTGTATGTTTTGCATAAACTAAAGAGAGAACAAAGGAATGCTGCTGCATGACTGAAGAAAGAGTCAAGTGGACCACTTGCTCCTGATCCTGTGTGTCAAGCATATGAAACTCATTATCCCGCCAAAAAAACCATATATGTTCTGACTGTGAAGCATAACAATGGGAAAAGCCAAGACGCAAACAAAATCTATGTACTTGTGATGTGGTATGTTTAGGTTCAATTAATGCCAGCAAATTTATACGATGATCTCTAAGTAACTGCTGTAATCTAGGCAAGGATGTACGCATGCCTCGAATGTTCCAAATTAATATATTCATTGAGAAAGGTTAGAGTCACTTCCCTGAATGATCTGAGATGCGCTGCGTGTCAGAATGGTCGATGGTGGTAAGGGTGGCAGTTCCTTTCGACTGCGGCGTTTCCGACGTGGGACAACAGGCACGAATGGTGCCTCCTCCGTGTGATCAGGCAGTCGAGATATTAATATGTCGTCCTTAGGTGACAAGTTTAACAGTTGCATGCGACGTGCAACTGCATCAGGAACTATGATGGGGTCATCGGCATTCACCTCATTCGGCAGTTCCGTGTCCGACAAATGACCAAGATCGGTATGGGTGACGTCCTCCGGCAACTGGTGATCCGGTGCATCACAAAAGTTATCGTGTATTTGACCTTCCTCAACCTCCTGTGGATCCAACTCAGCGACTGAAGGAACTGACGGATCATTCGATATAGGCTCCGTCACTGGTGGCATATCAGACTCTGGAGGTGGCAGGGAGGATGATGGTTCATGAGAAGGTGGTGCAGCTGTCTTCTTCTTAATTGGAGTCCATCTCTGTTTTGACGGACGAGACGGAGGTGGTGGCGGCGTAGGCGGAATGGTCGGCGGTGCCGATGGCCTTGGCTCACAAGGATACACGTGAAAGGGCACAAGTGGAATTAGAAGGTTGACCACTTAAGAGTACGGTTGATATAATGATATCCGTGGCATATATTAGGAAAATGGATCAAGTAGAATTACACTAAGTGTTGATTACATATTACGCAAATTTCGAGGACGAAACTTTTTGTAAGGGGGAGGAATGTTACAGCCCGTCCTTGTTAGAAAGGAAAAAAATATATAGATAAAGCGAATAAATAAAAAGAAAATAAATAAATATTAGGTTTAGATAATATTTTAGATATATGATTAAGAATAAGAAAAGAAAGTAGGATATATTTTACTTATAATTAATTAATCTTAAATATGTTTCCTATGCCTATTAGGAAACATGCATACTTATTTATAAATATACCTCCCTAAATCAAAAAAAAAATCAAACCCTGCCCATTCCCCACTCTCCTCTCAGCCGCCCCTCCCCTTGCAGCAGTAGCAAGCTGCCGTTTTCCCCTCCCTCACTATAAGAAAAAGGAAATTTGCAACACACCCCAAATTCTATTCTCCCACCAAGAAAATTCGGCCAGCCTTTTTTTAGTGAAAGACGGGCGTTACCGTCTATTATTTTATTAATATATGGACCCTCACTTGTGGCGGAGGAATACCGTGGTTACATTTATGAGTAATACGGGAGACTCTCCCAAAACGAAAATGACATAACAAATCTGTAAGAAAATTATAGCTAATATAAATGAATGCAATACAATTACAATGAAGGATAAGCAAGCATATCTAATATGAAGTCTTCGATGCCTTCTATCTTGAAACTCGCGAATCCCATGGTTGTGTCTTCTGTCTTGATACTCACAAATCCCATGGTTGTTCCGGCTGAAAAAATGAGAGGTAAATGACCAGGAAAAGGTAGGGTAGAGACATAGCAACAATGAAATAAAGTTATACCAGAGCCGCTTGCATTCTAAAAGAGCACAGGCGAAAGCAAGGGAAATAGCGTGAAGTAGAGTCATGTTGCAGACATTGTGAGACAAACCGCAGAGCTCCATAACATGCATGAGAGCCCAAAATGATAAGTAAGTAGCGTAAATAAACAATCAGATTTGCAAAGCAAGAAAAAGATTAAATCATAACGTTGTTGCCTGCACCAAAATGATACAGGCAACATCCAGAGCAAAAAGTGGTGACTTCCTCCGTGCAAAGTCATCGGATAGATATTAGAAGCGTAAAGAGGATGTCGATGCATCCGTTAGTAAAAACCCTCTCGGTGTGGGTGGAAGGGACGATGATGTAGGGAAAAACGTCGTGGCGGGAAACATTCGTTCATGTAGAGCCAGATGATGCGCCACCATGTTTGCCTCTTGTGGAACATGATGCAGCCAACTACATGTAAGAGTCAGAAGTAACTACAATCTATTGTAATGATATGAGTATATTCCATATAAATCCTGCGAAGGCTGAAGCAATGTCAAACTGTCAGTTTCTATCAACAATTTGTGATGTAAGAGGCCAAAGTAGATAGTGCTATAGAGGATAGCTTGTAGCTCAGCCAACAAAGGAGGCAATCAAGGTAAAGCATAGGATAGGGCTCCAAGAATTGTTCCTGATGAATCCCGCAAGATAGCTCCTGCCGAGGCCATTTCTTTCCCAACCGATGCATCAACATTTAATTTAAATTTACCTGTTGGCTGGAGAAGCAATTTAATAATTCGAACCTTTGGCACTCGCAAGTGTGGAGACAAACCAGCATCAATGAGGGAATGAACATTCTCCACAAGCTTTTTCCCTGAGTGCGTTGAAGCCCAAGTGAAACACAATTGTCTAGTGATGTGTAGATGCTATTTGAGAGAGGACGGCATCACCATATACTGCATTTGTGTAAACTTTCCAAATAGACCAACATATGAATGATTGTGCAACAATGTAGAATTGGCCTAGCAAGGACTTCACAGTAGAAGATAGCCACCACCGCATTAGGTATGAGTGAAGTGCTGATGTCGTCGGCATTGGACCATTCAAGAGAAGAGCAAATCTTGTCCTAAGGTGCTTGATATGCTCACATTGAAGAAAGATGTGTGTTATTGTGGTTGAAGAATTGTGACAAAAAGGACATATTGTAGGACAAATCTAGAAAAAAAGGATCAAATGGTCCTCAATTGGCAGTGCCCCCTGAAGTAGACGCCACATGAAAATGCTTGATGACTTTGGTAAAGTATGCCACCATATGAACTTGTGTGTTAAACGTGTGGAGGAGTGATCTCTACTATCTTCATAAGCTTGCCTTAAAATGAAAGTGCTGGTAGAAGAGGATGTCCATACCATGGGAGAAGAACCAATCACTGAGTATATCAAACAGAAAGAGTGACTCGAACAAATACGCTTCCATGTCGGTGAATCGTAAATTCATGGAGTATAATCTGGCCTAGCTCCGTACCTCAATCTCATGTGCATCGCCCAGAGTGATGTACTAAAGATAATTCCACCATAATTTACAATCGTATGCCTACTGTAGTGTGTGAAGATTGCGTAAGCCCAAGCCACCCTCTGGTTGGGCCCGACAAAGTTTCGTCCAAGAAATCCAATGATGGCGATCACCCCAAAAAAACGATGAAATCTTCTGATTAATAACATGAAGTACACTTTTTGGCAGTCTTGCAGCATCCATGATATGTAGAGGAAAAGATGTCAAGACCGATTGAAGAAGAACCAATCGGCCTCCAGGTGATAATAATTTACTAGCCCAGCCTGCTAATCTTGCATCAAAATGATTTAGAAGAGTCTGACATATTGCGCCCTATTTACACCCCCTCACAGATAGGATCCAAGATATTTAATAGGAAAAGACTTAGAGCGCATTCCTAATATGGCTCCCATAGCCGACCGCTGTTGTGCAGGAATATTGGAGCTAGCAAAAAACTGACTTTTATGATAGTTGACTAGTTACCCTATAGCTCGCTGATAGGAGTGTAAAAAGGATTGGAAACGTTGCAAATTTCATGAGGAGCCATTTAGAAAAATAAGGAGATCATCTGCATAGGCCAAATGAGAGACGCCCGCTGTGCGGCCCTTATTAAATCTTCTTAAAAACCAGTATTATAGAGATCATTAACACCCCCGCTGAATCCTTCTGAACATAGAATAAAAAGTATAAGAGATAAAGGATCACCTTGCTTTACCCCACGCGATGGTGTAAAAAACCGAATAATTGACCATTTATGGAGATCGAGAGCTTGGAGTATATCACCGTATTCATAATAAGATGAATGAAGAAATATGTAAAGCCAAATTTTTTGAGCATACATTGCATGTATTGCCAATTCACCCTGTCCAACGCCTTGGCCATATCAAGCTTTAGCATGATAGGACCACCCCGCGATGTCTTATTCAAATAATGAACCATCTCATTTGCCATAAGCACATGCTCACTTAAGTCATGACCATTTAAAAAACCAATCTGTTCAGAAGATATTAGTCGAGGTAAAAAATCAGCCAACGGGGTGGCCAAAATGCGTGTCATTAGCTTACTCACAAAATTGGATAAGCAAATCGGGCAAAAGTCTGCAAAGGTCTGTGGCTATGATATCTTCGGTATCAATGTAATAATAGAGGAAAGCATAGACTGCGGAGGTGTAACACCCAAAAAGAACTCCTATACAGCTTGGAGAATATCCATTTGTATAAAGTCCCAACAAGTGTGGAAGAGAAAACCATTAAATCCATCTGGCTACGAAGCAGATTTGAGCTTCCTCAGTGTCAGATTCTGAGTCAGACGGTCACTCTACGTGCTCGTCTTCATTGCTCGTTTGCCTCTTCTTGACTTGGACTCCTTTGCCTTAGGCTTTTATGCCTCGGTCTTGTTTATTGTTGTTGTTGTTGTTATTTTTCTTTGTTGGGCAATCATATGAGATATGTCCTTTTGACCACATGCGTAGCATTTTAACTCTTTATTATACTACTTGTTATTAGAGTTTTTCTTAGGTTGAGAAGAAGTAGAAGAAGATTGTTTTCCATTTCTATTAGGCCGTTTGAAAAACTTTCTAAGCTTTCTAGCTATTAATATTAAATCATCGTCTAATTCATTATCACTATTCCTATCATCCTTATTTATATGTGACTCAGTTTCTTTGAAAGCAATAGACTTATCGGATGATTTAGATGACTCGGATTTTTGTTGGTTCAATTTTACCTCATAAACTCTAAGTGAGCCGATCAATTCATCCATTTTAGTGATTGACTTTGTTTCCTCAATTGTTGTCACCTTCGGATCCCATTCAGCAGGAAGACTATGTAGCACTTTTTGAACTTTCTCGTTGTTGGTAAACGATTTTACTAAAGCTTCAAGTGCATTGAAAATGTTAGCAATCCTCAAATCCATAGATGTTATGGATTCGTTCGGCAACATTTTAAAATATTCAAGTTCAGACATAAGCATGTTTATTTTTGACTCTTTTACACCGCTAGTACCTTCATCCTTTAATTCTATATATTTCCACATGTCGTGTGCACTTGTGGAATTTGAAACATATCCTGCTTCAGAAGTCGTTAATCCATTCAAAAGTAATTGCATAGCTTTAGCATTCATGGACATTTTCTTTTTATCTTCGGTTGACCATTCACTTTTATATTTTCTACTTCTTACGTTACACCGTTTACTTAAAAAATTTCATTGGAACGTATGGCCCATCTTCAACTATAGACCATAAATCGATGTCGATAGCCATTAAGAATAGCCTCATTCTAAGTTTCCAATGAATAAAATTATTACCATCAAAAAAGGAGGGCGTTGTGTAGACATACCTTCCAACTCACCTTTGTGAGAAACAGTGGCCGTTGTATGTACCTTAGACTTGAGATAAGTAGGCTACTATGTATTGTTGTTTGTGGGCCTTGTCTTCTTCGTATAAAGTTAAATCTTGCTTCTTAGAGTGGTGTTAGTCTTGCTCTGATACCAATTGTTAGACCATGCACCTCCAGAAACACCATTAAAGAGGGGTGAATAGTGGTTAGCGGAAATTACAGTACTACCCTTGATTAAAATCCCCTCTGAAAACATAATCTGAGACCTCCTCAGATTCAATACCCGTATTTGAAAACTTAAAATATCAGTGTACACAACTCAAAAAATTATGAAACTTTTCAGAAATTAACTCCAATGTCTTGACTACACTCTGTCCAAAATGAGACAAAAATAATATCGTTTGGCCCTTCAACCAAATAAAAAGATTCAGATGGTCAATCTGGACAGAATTGGACAGAATAGTGTTGAATTTTGAAAACGTGTTTCTCTGTGATTATTTGACCAGAAATGTTTATCTTTATGTCAAAACACTCCTTAGGATGTCTAGTTTATGTTTCCAAAAGGCTCTGACCTGAAACTATTCTTGAAAAATTTAGAATGCAAGTTTTCTTAAAACTGGTCAGATTGCAGCCAGAATGGAGTACTTATCTTGCAACGACCGAAAGACTAACTTTTGTTTGCTCAAATCAAGTGATTCTTATTGCAAAAGAAAGCTAACAGTCCGAAGTATAACTCTACCAAAAATCATGAATTTTGAAAGTGTATTTCTATTTTTTCAAGACGTTTGAATTCAGGAAAAAATGCAGTGAAAACTGGCAGAAAAACTGAAGAGTAGAAAGAAGACAAGAACACCAAAGATTTATCCTGGTTCGGCCAATACGACCTACTCTAGTCCCAAGGAACACCTTTCCTTGAATTTCACTATGAAATAAACACAAGTACAACAAGAACAAATCTTGATCCTTGGGTTAAACACCAATCCTATTCAAGACTTGGATGAGCACCTCTATGCAACTCTTGTTTGCAACACCTCTATCATCTATTGGTGTAGCCTTATAAACTTGGCTAACCAATCTTACAAAGACACCAAGAGAGGCTTGTAGCTCTACAACAAATATCAAAAGAATACCTTGTCTACACAAAGAATGAAACAAGAATGAAGAGAAGAAGATTCTGGTTTTTCAAATATAAATACTTCCTATTATGTTGCAAAATTCACATATAATTCAATGGATAGGTAGGAGTCTCTAAGGGAATAGAGTAATGATGTTGTTGTTGATCTGCCTACGTATATCGAAGCCTTGTGATTAGAGTTTAAAACTTTGTATCGACACATTTGCATCTTTGCATCATGTGTGATGACTTGCCCTCACAAACTAAAGCGACTGTTGGCTAGGACAGAAGGATGACCTACAGGATAGGCCACCAAGTCATGTTCGTCCTAACAAACAGGGCAAGTCATGTAAGATGGTTTGTCTTCACAAACTGATACAAGAACATGTCAAGTTATGTATGATGACTTGTTCTCTCAAACTTAAACAAAATTAGTCCAAAGCGTGTATGATGACTTGTCGTCATGAAGATAGACTAGAGGGCATGATAGGATCAGAGTATATGTGATGGTGTGGATGAATGGTTTATAACAAGACTATGAGAAATGCCCAAAGAAATGTTAAGTAATACTAAAGATAAGGACTTGTCATTTATTAAGTAAAGGCTGGGAAATGAACGTGTCAAGCTATAGCAAAAACTATTCAGATGCATGTACATGGTGCGCTTAACCACTTGATATCCAATATGGATATAAGAGAGTAAGTTAACATGTTTTTGCCTTTTGATATGTAGTTATATCTTACTGGTTTTGTAGAAGTTGTTGGAAATAATTCAAGTCAAGCTAATTGACTTCTGTACAGTAATGGCCGGCCTGTCGAGCTCAGGGTAGGCTGGACTGATCTGCAGTCAGGACAGTTCAGATAGCGCAATTGAGTTTGCATTCTGAACAGTCAACTGACCTGCCGACCTAAACTAAATAGCACTTTTCAATAATGGTTCTGTGCTATCAGCCTTTCAACCGAGATAAAATAGAGTCAGACTGATCAGACAGATCAGATCAGTCTAATTAGCGTAATTGTATTTGCGTTCTGGGCTGGTCACCGACCTGCTGACCTCAGCACCTCAGCACAACAAACGAGAGTTGTGCTCTCAGCTGCTTCACCCGAGCAGAACTCAGCACGGCAGAGCTGTAGAACAAGAAACATCCTCAGCCAAACAGCAGAGCTCAGCAAGAACACTTCAGAACAACGAATGTTATAAGCACAACATCGGAGCTCAGCAAAAAGCAGAGATCATCTCGGTAATAACCCCAACAGCTCAGCGGAGCAGAGATTCGAGGTGAGTTCAGGACTCTGTCCTTAAGACGTTATTGCTTTGGTACACTGTGTCCAACCAGAGGAGCAACCGTCTCCGAGGATATAACGAAGATCAGTTTAGATGAGCGGCACTGCAACGTTATATTCTACGAATCTTTAAGATGTCCTCACCTTCTCAGTATACGGAAATGCAAAGTATTTGGGAGGGTATGAAAAATGCAGCGAGGGAGATTGCAGATAAAGAAAGGAACTTTGAATTCTGAGTGTGTGTCCACAGAGGTCACCTTCGGCCACTATTTATAGGAAAATTCTGAGGTCAGCAGTTAAAGTCAGTCCAATCTCAGCCGTAGGATCAGATACCAGCTCGGCCTGAACCATTGGATTAGATAACCATGTCAGGTCTGCCCTCAGCCGTCAAATTGACTAACTGTTCAATCTGAGCCGTCAGATTAAAACAAATTCAGGTCAGCTCAGCCGGTTAAAGTTTAACAACTTTTCAAAATTTAACCTTAGCCTAATCTTAACAACCTGGAGAGTTTGAACGGAACAAACTCTTCCCTGGCTGATAAGATCCAACCTGGTGCTACAGGACCCGGCCTGCAGTCTGCACCCCGCAGTCTGGCATGTAGCTCGGTCCACGACCTGAGCCCATCAGGTACACAGCTCGGTCCGCTACCTGAGCTCACGCCCAGGTATGGGCCGAGCTAAACTGACTCTTCTATTTACTTTGAGCATTAATTTCTCATTCATCCGGTATCGAAATCGAGTGATTCAAAAGCCTACAATTATCTACTAGTCGTGTAGATAATTAAAGACTCATTAGTTTTCACTTATCACCAGTGAAACTAATCATAATGTTTGCTCAAAGTACGTTGCTAACCATAGTTCGCAACTTGTCCCAATATCAATATCTTTCCATTTACTCCAACAATTCCCCACATGAATGGGAATTAATGCAGAGTGTTTATGCAGACTCTACCGAGAAGTCAGAAAAGAAAATGTTGCATCAGACAGGTAGCTTTTGGCCTTGAACCTTTCTTAGTGAAATACTATCGGATCCACTTGGCTAGTTAGTGAATTTAATGTCTTGAACTAACCGGCCTTTAGTGTGAACCTAGACAACGGTACTCACACAACATTTCCTTTAACACCTTTTTGGTTCTCATAATTGGGTTCGTTTTGGCCATGAACCACCTGGTTTCAGAAAGTGTGCTAGAGAACTTTGGCCTTACGAAATCCTCATAGAAGCGGCCATACTTCACACTCACATAGGTGTTTCCTATCAAGAGTATTCTATCATACCCAACTTGACATATCAAGATATAGGAACCATTAAAAGCCTTATCTTAACCTCATTCCTCTGTAGACAGAACTTTTATTTGACAGAATGGGTAGTGCTTACAGATCTTCATAACTTAGTTGTCCCATTGAACCAAGATTATGGGATCTCCAGTCAACAAGGTTGGGTTACCGTTAAAAAGAATCATGCATTGTAGGTTTTAGTCCCATTCTGTTTGTCAAAATTGACATCCAATATCTAGCCAAGACTTTTGTAAGCGGATCGGCAAGATTCTTCTTTGATTTTACATAATCATTGGAAATCACGCCATTAGAGATCAACTGCTTAATGGTATTCATCTCCGATGCATGTGTCGAGACTTACCATTATAGATGCTACTTTGTGCTCATCCTATAGCCGACTGACTATCACAGTGTATGCTGATAGGAGCGATTGGCTTAGGCCAGCAGGGCATCTTCCAGGAAATTCTGAAGCCATTCAGCTTCTTTCCCAGCCTTATCAAGTGCTATAAACTCCGCTTCCATCGTAGAACGAGCTATGCATGTTTGCTTCACGGATTTCCACGTCACAGCACCTCCACCAACGGTGAATAAATATCCACTCGTGGATTTAGAATCCTTACTGTCAGATATCCAGTTTGCATCACAATAGCCAAGATTCATTGTATACTTTAAGTATCTCATTACTCTATTCAGAGCATTCCAATGTTCATCACTTGGATTACTAGTAAACCTACTCAATTTGTTTACCGAACACGCTAAGTCTGGTCTTGTACAATTTGTTATGTACATCAGACTTCCAATCACTTGTGAGTACTCCAACTGAGCCACTGGCTCACCTCAGTTCTTCCTTAAGTGAGTACTTAAGTCAAGTGGAGTCTTCACTGGTTTCACGTTATGCATATTGAAACGTTTTAGAACAGATTCAATGTAGTGAGTTTGTCACAATACAATTCCTTAGGTTATCTTAGATATTTTAATTCCTAGAATAACGTTAGCAACTCTCATATCCTTCATGTCAAAGTTCCTCGTCAACATCTTCTTTGTATTTAAGACGATATCCCGAGTACTTCCCATGATTAGCATATCATCCACACAGAGACTTACTATCACGTATGCACTTTGTGTGTTCTTAATATAGACACACTTGTCACACTCATTGATCCTGAAACCATTAGCTAACATAGCTTGATTGAATCTCAAGTGCCACTGTTTGGGCGCTTGCTTAAGTCCATACAAGGACTTAACGAGTCTATAGACTTTCGACTCTTGTCTTGGAACCACAAACCCTTTCGGTTGTTCCATATAGATTTCTTCATCTAACTCACCATTCAGAAAAGCAGTCTTCACGTCCATCTGGTGGATTCCAGATTATAAACTGCATCAATAGCAACTAGTACCCTGATAGAGGTGATCCTAGTTACTGTGAGTAGGTGTCAAAAAAGTCAAAGCCTTCCTTTTGTCGATAGCCTTTAGCTACCAACCTAGCCTTGTACTTTTAGATAGACCCATCCTCTTTCAACCTCTTCTTGAAAATCCACTTGCACCCAAGTGGTTTACTTCATGGTGGAAGATCAACCAACTCCCAAGTGTGATTCTGAAAAATCGAGTCTATCTCACTATTAATTGCCTCTTTCCAGAATGGAGCTTCTGGAGTTGACATTACCTCGCAAAAGTTCCTTGGCTCATTTTCTACCATATAGGCTAGAAAATCAGGACCAAATGTAGTTGGTATTCTAGTACGCTTGCTTTGACGAATTCTCTCATCACCTAGAGGAGTCGCATCACGCACTCGCTTACCAGTTCTTGTTTCTTCTTCTTGTTTCTTGTCTTTCCTCGGAAAGACATCCTCGAAGAACGCTGCGTTCCTTGACTCCGTGACAATGTTTTCATGTATGTCAGGAGCATCCGATTTGTGCACCAAGAAACTATATGCACTACTGTTCGTTTCATATCCGATGAATATGCAATCAACCGTTTTAGGCCCAATTCTTACTTGTCTTGGTTTAGGTACAGCAACCTTATCCAGACACCACAACACTTTCAAGTATTTGTAGCTAGGCTTGTAGTCTTTCCATAGCTCATACGGGGTTTCATCTATTTGTTTGGATGGAATTCTATTCAAAATGACGTTAGCTGAGAGAATGGCTTCCCCCCACAAGTTTTGAGGTAAGACCGAACTTATCAACATAGCATTCATCATCTCTTTTAGAGTTTGGTTTTTGTGTTCAGCAATACCATTCGATTGAGGTGTATATGGTACAGTCATTTGATGAATAATGCCTTGTTCCGAGCAGAATCCATTAAACGTTGCATCATATTCGCCATCTCTATCACTACGAATTGCTTTAATTCGTTTGCTAAGTTGATTCTCAACTTCATTCTTATAGTCCTTGAAAGCATGTCATAGTAGATGATTACTCACGATACACATGGACATTGTTCTTAATGCAAAAAGACGATGCTCCTTTGGCAATCGAAAATCTTATTAAGCAACTCAAAAATATTTATGAAAAAAATGTTAAAAGAATTAGGTGTGATAGAGGTGGAGAATTTAAAAACAAAGAAATAGTAAAGTTTTGTGAATTACATGGAATTAAACGTGAATTCTCACCATCTAAAACAACACAACTAAATGAAGTACAAAAATAGAACAATGCAAGAAATTGTTAGGGCAATGTTATGTGAAAATAAAGTACCAAAAATTTTTATGGGCTGAAGCTGTTAGTTGTGCATGTTATGTTATAAATATACTTTCCATTATCTTAGAGTATTTGGCTGTAAGTGTTTTGTGTTGAACACTAAGGATCATCTAGACAAGTTTGAACAAAAGTCTATTGAATGCATATTTATTGGTTATTCAACTAATTCTAGAGCATATAGGTGTTACAATCCAGCATGTAGAAAGATAATTGAATCCATACATGTGAATTCAATGAGAATGCACGTTTTGAAGTTAGTGATAAAACTCAACATAAACAAGAGAATAATGTTGAAAATACGTTTGATGATGATGATATATTACTTGAGCATGTACTTGATCATCTAGAACCAACTCCCCTTGAACAAGACATGCATGAACCCTTAGATGAAATGAATGAAGAGATTTTACAATTGGAAGATAACACAACTAACATGCAAGATGATCCAATTGTATACGATAATGTTCACACTAATGAAACATTTGAACAAGATGAGGGTGAACCTAGTCAACCTAGGCATTGGTGGCTTACAAAAGACAAACATAAACGCTCTAAAGAATTAATCATTAGGGATCCAAGTGTTGAGGTTAGAACACGTAGAAAAATAAGTCAACCTAAAAGACATAGCTTAATCTCACACTTAGAACCTAAGAATATTAAGGAAGCCTTAAATGATATATTATGGATAGATTCCATGCATGAGGAATTGAAATCAATTTACAAGGAACAACATGTGGGACTCAGTACCTAAACCTGAAAACAAGTCTATAACAGGAACGAAATGGGTATTTAGAAATAAAATGGATGAACAAGGAAATATTACAAGAAATAAGGCTAGGCTAGTCGCACAAGGTTATAATCAACAAGAAGGAATAGATTATGAAGAAACCTTTGCACCCGTTGCACGACTAGAAGCAATTAGATTGTTACTTGTGATTGTAAGTCTAAGCAATATTAAACTCTTCCAAATGGATGCAAGATTGCGTTCTTGAATGGATACACCCAAGAAGAGGTGTTTGTGAAACAACCCCCTTGATTCGAAGATCTAAAGAATCCTAACCATGTGTACAAGCTTAAGAAAGCTTTATATGGTTTGAAAAAAGCTCCAAGAGTTTGGTACGATAGATTTGCAAACTTTCTTATTGTAAATAATTATCAAAAGGAGACCATAGACAATAGATTATTCCTAAGAATAAAAGATAATGGCCTGTTAATAGTTCAAATATATGTAGATGACATAATCTTTGGATCAACCAACCCTACCTTAGTAAAAGACTTCGAAGAGTTTATGAAGTCAGAATTTGAAATGTCAATGGTAGGAGAGTTGAATTATTTCTTAGAGCTACAAATTAAACAAACCCCTCAAGGAATCCATATTAGGCAACTAAAATATGTCAATGATATGATTAAGAATTTTGTCTTTAAAGAGTTGAAACCAATACCTACCCCTATGAGCGTTAGCACCAAACTAGACAAAGATGAAAATGGTAAAACTTTTGATGACACACTATATAGGTCTATGATCAGATCATTGCTGTATTTTACTGCATCAAGACCTAATATAATGTTTAGTGTTTGTATGTGTGCTAGGTTTCAATCTTGTCCAAAAGTATCACATTACAATGCGGTGAAAAATATATTTAGATATCTTAAACACACACCTCACTTAGGACTTTGGTATGATAGAAACGCTATGTTGGAACTGTATGCTTATCGTGATGCTGATTATGGCGGTTGCAAATTAGATAGAAAATCTACTAGCGGTACATGTCAATTCATAGGAATTAACTTGTTTTCTTGGTTTTCTAAAAAGCAAGTTAGTGTCGCACTCTCTACTATTGACGCCGATTATATAGCCTTAAGCTTATGCACTACCCAAATACTTTGGCTTAAGCATCAACTTAGTGATTTTGGCACTAAAATGAATAAGATTCCAATTTTCTACGATAGCACAAGTGCGATCGATCTTTCTAAGAATCCGGTACTTCATTCTAAGGCCAAACACATTGAGGTAAGATACCATTTCCTTCGAGATCATGTTCAAAATAGGGACATAACCATAGATCATGTAAGAACGGGTCATCAAATAGCTGACATCGTCACCAAACCCCTTAATCAAGCTACTTTTGAAACTTTACGAGCCATGTTAGGTATGATGACCTACAATGCAATTGCATAACTCTATCTTTTGCATGATTTGCAAAATAAAAGAGGAGATAAAATAAGAACATGATTTTAGTTGTTAAGTCATAATAATATGTTAAGTTCAATTGGTATAAGTTTTAATTAGTGTTAAATTGGCTTGAAGCATAGGTTAAGGGGGAGAGTATGAGTTAAATGGGAGCACATATATTAAAAACATGAGTTTTGAAAGTTGAAAAACAATTTGCATAGAATTGGTGAAACAATTGGTAATCGATCAGGTTTTCAACACAATTCAATTGGTATAAAATTGGTAGATATGTGATAAATAATTGTTGTGACATTAAAATCATGTTAGTTATTTTGAAAATCATCCAAAAGGGGGAGAATGTTGAGAAATATGTTTGGATAATTTTCAAGGTCATGATTTTGAGTGGTGAATATTTAAAAATGTCACGTATGGTGTTATAAATGACTAAAAGTTGAAAACATGAAGAAAAATGACATCGATCTCTCAAGCAGAGACACATGGATCGATCGATGTACATCATCCTCTAACATCGATCGATCGATGTTGGACTGAATAGAACCAAAAACTTACTGTGAGACATCGATCCCTCACGTGGATCAATCGACATACGTCAGCCTCTCACATGGATCGATCCACGTCTCACAGAATGAAAAACAAAACTCACTGTGAGACATCAATCTCTGAAGCAGAGGCACTTCGATCGATCGATGTCTAGGGTTTTTAGAAATATTTTTCTAAAATGAGATAAAATGGTTGTTTTCATTTGTACATGATTTATATATGTTGATATTATGTGTTTTTGATGATTACAAATGTCTTGTAACTAATGTGCCTTGGAAGTTTCTACAACTTTCCGAAAAGGGCAAAATTGGCATTTTGAGTTTTGTAGGAGCATGACATGGTGAAAACATTTCAAGGACACATTCATATCTTATTTATCATCACAAAGGTGTTATTATATCTATTTTCGATCATCCGGGTCATTTCTAGAGTTTTCTCTCACCAGGGGTATTTTGGTTATTTTATCCCTGAGGGCAGTTTTGGTATTTTTACTCAAGGAATCACTTGATCTTCATTCTGAAGCTCATTTATGATTATCTTGAAGATTATTTGGTGGTTTTCTATCTTATTCTTTCAATTGATGATATTATCGACAGTAGCGGGATATGTGACGAGTTGTGATGTCACATTCTATTTTTTTCTTAAAGACCTTCTTCTATATGTTATTGGAGTACATTGATCATCATTTTTCAGATAATTTAAAGGTGTTAAATGTGTGAAATTGATCACAACATATAAGGAGAAATTGTGGGAATTTCGATATTATATGTGGACATTATCTTGTCACCTATTATTTGTTGATTTCTTTTTCAAAAATCTGAGTTGATATACATATATACAGCCTCAGAAACATGTATCTACAGCTAGAAGTGATGGTGTACTCATTTTATGACTTGGTGACAAGTGGACCAACCAAAAAGAAGCTGCCAACTTGGAAATTTCAAAGTTGAAAAAACGGCTACTTTGACTTGGTTGGAGCTGATTTTTTGTTTGACTTTTTCAGCTATCATATGCCTATTATTGTGCAAAGGAGTTGAGGTACTTTTGGAGGAATATGTCATTCTATCTTCTCCATATTATCTTCATTTTTCAAGAAATTCCAAGGTGGAATTTTCGGCCAACATTATGAATCCTAGGTGGACCAATTATGTTATTTCATTTTACCAAGTATACAAGGTGATTGTGTGGCCAACCAATGGTGAGAACACACTTAAGCATTGATGCTGAAGATAGTGACACATTGGAGTTCTTATCTACAAGGCTCATTTCACCTTGTAAATAGAAGGCAAAGGTGAAGAAGAAGAACGCACAACTTTCACGCAAACTTGAAGATCATTCTTGCTATTCTCTTCTTCTTGATTTTTTCTTTGTGTAGTTAAGGTGTTTCGTTTCTTGTTGTTGTTGAGCTACATATACATGCCTTCTTGGGTTATCCTTGTAAGATTGGTTAGCCAAGTTTATAAGGCTACACCAATAGGTGATAGGGGTGTTGCAACTAAGAGTTGCATAGAGGTGTTCATCCGAGTCTTGAATAGGGTTGGTGTTTAACCCAAGGATCAAGCTTGGTTCTTATTATAAGTTTATTCAAACCACAGTGAAATCCAAGGAAAGGTGTTCTTAGGGACTGAGTAGGTCACATTGACCGAACCAGGATAAATCTCTGGTGTTCTTGTCTTCTTTATATTTTTCTATTTTTCTGTCCGTTTTTCACTGCAGATTTCACATTTCTCATGTTTTGAAAAAATAAAAAAAAACACTTTCAAAATTCGTAGTTTTAGGTGGAGTTATACTTCAGATTGTTAGCTTTCATTTGCAACAAGAATCACTTGATTTGAGCAATCGAAAGTTAGTCTTTCAATTGTTGCAAAATAACTGCTCCAATCTAGCTGCAATCTGACCAGTTTTAAGAAAACTTGAATTCTGTTTTAATCAAGATTTGTTTAAGGTCAAGGCCTTTTAAAAACATAAACCATACATCCTAAGGAATGTTTTGACATAAAGATCAACCTTTTTGGTTGAGTATTCAAATAGAAACACTTCTTCAAATTCCAGCAACATTCTGTCCAATTCTGGCCAGATTGACCATCTGAATCTTTTTATTTGTTTGAAGGGACAAACGATCTTATTTTTATCTAATATTTGGATAGAGTCTTTTCAAGACATTTAAGTTAATGTCTGAAAATTTTCATAATTTTTGGAGTTGTGTACATTGATTTTTGAATTTTACAAAATCTGGTACTGAATTTGAGGAGGTCTCAGATTCTATTTTCAAAGGGAATTTTGTTAAAGGGTAGTACTGTAATTTCCGCTAACCACTATTCACCCTCCATCTAGTGATGTTTACTGCAGGTGCATGGTCCAACAGTTTTTATATGATTTATGACTATATCCTCATTTTGAACATGGTCATGGAGAAAATGATATCTTACCTCAATGTGTTTGGCCTTAGAATGAAGTACCGGATGCCGAGAAAAATTGATTGCGCTTGTGCTATCACACAAAATCACTTTGTTATTTAAGACAAAGTATTTCGGTTGTACATAAACTCAACGTATATACTCAGCTTCAGTGGTAGAGAGTGCTACACTAGCTTGCTTTTTAGAAAACCAAGAGATCAAGTTGGTTCCTATGAATTAACATATACCGCTAGTGGATTTCTATGTAACTTGCAACCACCATAATCAGCATCACTATAAGCATACAGTTCCAACTTAGCGTTTCTATCATACCAAAGTCCTAAGTGAGGTGTGTGTTTAAGATATATAAATGTTTTCCCACCGCATTATAATGTGAGACTTTAGGACAAGATTGAAATGTAACACACATACACACACTAAACATGATATTAGGTCTTGACGCGGTTAAATATAACAGTGATACAATCATAGATCTATATAGTGTGCTATCAAAAGGTTTACCATTTTCATCCTTGTCTAGTTTGGTGCTAACGCTCATAGGGGTAGGTGTTGATTTCAACTCTTCAAATCCTAACTTGTTAATCATATCATTGACATACTTAAATTGGCTAATGTGGATTTCTTGAGGGGTTTGTTTGATTTGAAGCTCTAAGAAGTAATTCAACTCTCCTATCATTGACATTTCGAATTCAGACTTCATACACTCTTCGAAGTCTTTTACTAAGGTAGGATTTGCTGATCCAAAGATTATGTCACTACATATTTTTAGACTATTAATAGGTCATTATTTTTTCTTTTTAGGAATAATGTGTTGTCTATAGTTCCCTTTGATAATTATTTACAATAAGAAAGTTTGCAAATCTATCATACCAAGCTCTTGGAGCTACTTTTAAACCATATACAGCTTTCTTAAGTTTGTATACATGGTTAGGATTCTTTGGATGTTCGAATCCAGGGGGTTGTTTCATAAACACCTCTTCTTAGATGTACATATTCAAGAATGCACTCTTGACATCCATTTGGAAGATTTTTATGTTACTTAAACTTGCAATAGCAAGTAACAATCTAATTGCTTCTATTCATGCAACAGGTGCAAAGGTTTCTTCATAATCTATTCTTTCTTGTTGATTATAACCTTGTGCGACTATCCTAGCCTTATTTCGTATGATGTTCCTTTGTTCATCCATTTTATTCCTAAATACCCATTTTGTTCCTATTATAGACTTAGTTTCGGGTTTAGGTACTAAGTCTCACACGTTGTTCCTGGTAAATTGATTAATTCCTCATGCATGACATCTATCCATGATATATCACCTAAGGCTTCCTTAACATTCTTAGGTTCTAAGTGTGAGATTAAGTTATGTCCTTCAGCTTGACTTATGTTTCTACGTGTTCTAACCCCGACACTTGGATCCCCACTGATTCCTAGGTTGACTAGGTTCACCCTCATCTTGTTCAAATGTTTCATTAGTGTGAACATTATCGTATACGATTGTATCATCTTGCAAGTTAGTTGTGTTATCTTCTAATTGCAAAATTTCTTCATTTATTTCACCTAAGGGTTCATGTATATCTTGTTCAGAGGGAGTTGGTTCTAGATGATCAAGTACAGGCTCAAGTAATACATCATCATCATCAAACATATTTTCAACATTGTTCTCTTGTTTATGTTGATTTTTATCACTAACTTCAAAATGTGCGTTCTCATTGAATTTCATAAGTATAGATTCAATTATTTTTCTAGATGCAGGATTATAACACCTATATGCTCTTGAATTAGTTGAATAACCAACAAATATGCATTCAATAGACTTTTGTTTAAACTTGTCTAGATTACCTTAGTGTTCAACACAAAACACTTACAACCAAAAATTCTAAGATAATCTACCTTAGGTTGTCTATTATTTAATAATTCATATGGTCGTTTTTTTAACTTCTTTCTAATTGAAAGCCTATTTATAATATAACATGCACAACTAACAGCTTTCGCCCATAAATATTTTGGTACTTTATTTTCACATGACATTGTCCTAGCAATTTCTTGAATTGTTCTATTTTTACGTTCAACAACTCCATTGGGTTGTGGTATTCTAGGTGGTGAGAATTCATGTTTTATTCCACGTAATTCACAAAACTTGACTACATCTTTGTTTTTAAATTCTCCACCTCTATCACTCCTAATTCTTTTAACATTTTCTTTGTACTAATTTTCAAGTTGCTTAGTAAGATTTTTGATTTCTAATAGAGCATCATCTTTGTGTGTTAAGAACAATATCCATGTGTATCGTGAGTAATCATCTACTATGACACACACACATAGTAGTGTCCACCTAGACTCCTTGTCCTACTTGAACCAAATAAGTCTAAGTGAAGCAATTCTAGTACATGACTAGTACTCACTTCATGTTTTAGTTTTAATGTTTCTTTAATATGTTTTCCTTTAATACATGTTTCACACATTTGAAAATTATCTAAATTTAACTTAGGCATGCCTCTAATTAAGTTATTCTTAGATAACTTTTCAATAGTTGAAATTCCTATATGGCATAGTCGTCTATGCCATAAATTTACATCTAAGTCATGTGATATTAAACACTTAATCTTAGCATCTAACATGTTATCTAAAGAAAGGGTATAAATGTTACCATCGCTATTTCTTTTTAATGCAATTTCTCCTTTTCCATTAGTTATATCACAAGAATCAGGGAGAAAAGAAACATGATAACTGGAATCTATAAGTTGTGAAATGCTTAATAAATTATAAGAAAGATTGCTTACTAACAACACATTTCGTATTTGAAATGTGTTCGAGTCCCCAATTGTTCCTTTTCCAACAACTTTTCCTTTGTTGTTGTCACTGAATATCACCTTTCCTCCATTCTCAATATGTTCAAGTTCGGTGAATAATTTGGGGTTGCCCATCATATGCCTTGAACATCCGCTGTCTAAAAACCATTTGGTTTTTAGATTCTTTTATTTTGCCTCCTTCTTACATTCCTTACATTTTTTCTACAACGGAGACAAAGTTTTAGGTACCCTTTACTTAGGTCCTTGAATGTTAGGGGCACCATCCTTATTTAAATAACCCTTAAGTATCCAAACTTGGATGTATCTTTTAGGCACATATTTGACATCAGTTGAATATGAAGGATTAACATGTACTTGTCCATTCCATTTAAAAGTTGATGCGTTGTCATACATATTATACCTTGGTTGATAATTATTATAAAGTGGTCGATTTTGATAGTGTGTGTAAGGCATATGATTTTGTTTCTTATATGGTGCTATGTATGTATGGTCATATGTATTTCTATAAGAATGTTGCCTATACTTAAGTCTATATGCATTATAATGAGTTGGTTGCATTTTATTTCTAGTAACATATGTATACATATAGGCATAATTTCTAGGTTCTCTAGATGCAAAGTTTTGCCTAGTTGGTTTTTCAGGTTTATGCTGCATTTTTAACTTGGAATAAGTAGAAGAAGGAGTAGAAGAATGAGTAGCAGGCAAAGTTGAATTTATTTATGTTGCCTTGTAAGGTTGTTTAGTATTTAATGAAACAAACTTAGTCTTTTCATCTACTTTGACATTTTCTTCTTTATATCTTAATCTAGTTTTATCGTTTCCATATTTTTGTGATGATATAAGTGTGTCTAGCATGTTGGTCCCAGACTTAGATGATATAAGCCCTAGCCTCGGTAGCGGTGCATCTGCCGTATCTCACTAAGGAGAATACAAAGCGTCACATTGACCTGTTACTCGTCAGTACCGACATAGAAATTTTCTTTCTTTTTTGCGGAAACAATTAAACACAATACTAAGTCGGGTTTAACGATCCTTAATAACGTAGTAACATCATTATTACTAGGCTAACCAGGCCGTACAAATCAAAGTCAAATATCTGAATTTAAAAAAAAAGCTGAAATTATTCCAAAGTACTACTGAAAAATAAAAATGTCCATGTCACCCCAAGAACATCATAAACAGCCCATCTCCGTCCTTGCTGCAATCATATCTACGAGTCACTCAGCCCACTCTACGACATCAGCCCCATCCTCAAGGAAGATGTAGTCATACCCAGTGTCAGTCTCACCTGTAATAGTAGGGGGTGAGTGATGGTAATCACCTAGTAGGTGCCTCTCAAAACAATACAAAGAGTACATACCCAAAAAGATATCAACACATAACACATAAAACAAGATAGTAATGATTAAGATAAACTGCGGAAATTAAGTCGCTCCACATAAAAATGCGTAAGTACGTGATGCATGCTCAATCAACGTGTCACACACAACGAGAATCATTTCATGCAATATGCCCCTAGACCTATATGCAATGCATGCTCCTGGGTCCTAAATCCAGCGTCGTGGTCTCTAGCCACCACTTGCCGTTTGGACACCCACGCCCGATAGACGCAGTATCTCTCATGACACCCATGCCCTATAGACATAGTATATCATCCCGATACCCACGCCCTATAGACGCAGTATACCTCATGCAAATGCACGTGCCATGGATGCAAGATAAAGATAAAGGAACAGTTGGACGTCATCCCCTAACGTCGATCGATCGACGTCCAACTGAGACACATCGAACTCTCACTCAGCGGACGTCGATCGATCGATGTACATCTGCGATACATCGATCTCTCACCTGCTGAACATCGATCGATCAATGTACATCATCCTCTGACATCGATCGATCGATGTCACCGTTTTCTAGGATTTTCATCCTACGTTTTCTGCAGTCCAATTCCGCAATACCGTTCTACAATTTCCACTCACACATATTTCCATACACACATATAGACATCATATCATCACGAAGAGTAGGCATCAACATGATCACGATCGAATCAAAACAAAGGAATTGAATTAAGAACAAAGAACCACCATAGCCACTTTGTGATACATCGACAAGATCACGATTGGATCACGAATCAAAGCGCAGAAAATAAACTTATTGGAATGCATCAATACACAACGATTGAATCAAGAATCAAAGAACAGAAAATAAACACATTGGAGTACAACAACAAGATCATAATTGAATCAAAACAAAAGAACAACAATACACATAAAATACCGCTTTGCATATGCAATCTTCATACCATTTTGAGGGAATAAATAGTATGCACCTACCTCGATCCTAGCAAGAATTGATATATACGAGAGATGATGGTGATCTTGTTAGGGTTGTGATTTCCTCCTCTTGAAAACCTTCGATCAAAGATCCCTCTTTTCTCTTCTTCTTTTGGCCGAATTTTGATGGGGAAGAGAGAGGGGGAGGCTGCCGTTTAGAAAAGAGAGGGGGAGGGGATTAGGGTTAATCACAATTTAAGGAGAAATTTGGGGGAAGATAGGGTTAATTAATTGATTAGGATAAGATTTAGTTGATTTGAATATTCTATTATTTATATTTTTTCTTTTCCTTTTTGGTCACACGGATATAACATCCTACCCCCCCCTTACAAAAAGTTTCGACCCCGAAACTTGTTGTATCTTACTCAAAGAGGTGGGGATAGTGGTCGCGCATTTGCTCTTCTAGTTCCCATGTCGCTTCATTCTCCCGATGGTTGCTCCATTGAACTTTGACATAGGGAATAATCCTTCTTCTCAGCTTCTGATCCTTTCGGTCAAGAATTCTGATCGGTACCTCTTCATAGGAAGCATCTGGCCTGATCTTAAGTGGCTGAGCATCTAACACATGACTTGTGTCCGATATGTACCTCCTCAATTGTGTGACGTGAAATACATTGTGCACCTGAGCCAGTATCGGGGGTAGCGCCAGTCTGTAGGCCAAGTCTCCAACCTTCTCGAGTATCTCATTAGGTCCAATAAAACGAGGCTTCAACTTCCCTTTAACTCCAAAACGTGTCACACATTTCATGGGTGATACCTTAAGGTAGACCTTTTCTCCTTCCTCAAACTCTAAAGGTCGTCTCTTCATGTCGACCCAACTCTTGCTTCTATCCTGAGCCGTCTTAAGGCGTTCACGAATCAGTTTCACCTTCTCTTTAGCTTGCTCAATTATCTCAGGAGACGTCAACATACGTTCGCCAACCTTGTCCCCGTGAACAGGTGACCTAAACTTACGTCCATACAAGGCCTCGAATGGTGCCATGTCTATGGCATTGTGATGACTATTATTATAGGAGAACTCAATCAACTTAAGCATGCTGTCCTAATTCCCTTTGAAATCCAACGCGCATGCTCTCAGCATGTCCTCCAAGGTCTGAATGGTCCTCTCAGACTGACCATCGGTCTGAGGGTGGAAAGCAGTGCTCAATCGTAACTCAGTCCCCATTTTCTTCTGACAGGCTGCCCATAACTGAGATGTAAACTTCGGATCACGATCAGATACTATGCTGACTGGCACTGCATGAAGGCAAACAATATTATCGATGTACATAGTTACCAATCTCTCCATTGTAAGTCCGGTAGGGATAGGTAAGAAATGAGCAGACTTAGTCAATCGATCCACGATTACCCATATCACATCATTTCCATTTCTTGTCTTCGGAAGTCCAACCACAAAGTCCATTGTCACATGCTCCCACTTCCATTCGGGTATCTCTAGTGGTCGCATCAGTCCACCCGGTCTCTGATGTTCTGCCTTAACTTGCTGGCAAACCAGGCACCTTTCCACAAACTCAGCGATGTGCCTCTTCATACCATTCCACCAATAATGTCTCTTCAGATCATTGTACATTTTCGTAGCACCAGGGTGGATAGACAGCTTCGAATTATGTGCCTCTTTAAACAACTCCCTCATGAGGTCCTCAACATCCGGTACGCACAACCTTCCTTGGTACCACATACTGCCGTCATCATGAACCTGAAATCCATCTACCTGGCTGGTCAGCATTCTTTCTCGAATATCCCTAATTGCGGCGTCCTCTTTCTGTGCTTCCTTAATCTGATCTACCAAAGTTGGAGTGATAATTAGTGCTGCCAAAACATCTGCAGTAGAATCCATAAGATCCAAGTCAAACTCTGTCATTTCCTTTTCTAGAGTCGCCTGCCGAGCATGGCTCGATTTCCTGCTTAAGGCATCAGCAACTCGATTGGCCTTCCCTAGATGATAGCTGATGGTCAAATCATACTCTTTCAATAACTCTAACCATCTCCTTTGGCGCATTTTCAACTCCTTTTGTGTAAACAGATACTTAAGGCTTTTATGATCAGTGAATACCTCGCACTTCACTCCATATAAATAGTGGCGCCTGATTTTCAGTGCGAACACCACCGCTGCTAGTTCCAAATCATGAGTCGGATAGTTCTGCTCATAGGTCTTTAGCTGTCATGACGCATACGCAATGACCTTGCCGTTTTGCATCAACACGCATCCTAGCCCATTCTTAGAAGCATCACTATAAATGACAAACCCTTCCGACGCGGAGGGCTGAGCAAGAACAGGGGCTGTGGTCAGTCTCCTTTTTAATTCCACGAAACTCTGCTCGCACTCGGCGGTCCATTCAAATTTCGATTTCTTCTGCGTCAATCGGCTCAGAGGCACTGCAATAGATGAGAAGCCCTCAACAAACTTCGTGTAATATCTAGCCAGTCTGAGAAAACTCCTTACCTCAGTCACATTAGTAGGCCTAGGCCATTCGGTGATCGCCTCTACCTTCTTTGGATCCACCGAAATCCTTTCTTCGGAGACCACATGACCCAAAAAGGCTACGCTCTTCAACCAGAACTCACATTTACTGAACTTGGCATATGATTTGCTCCTCCGAAGAGTCTCTAGAACTTCCCTCAAGTGCTCAGCATGAATCTCTTTGTTAGGGGAGTATACCAGAATATCATCAATGAACACCACAACGAACTTATCCAGTTGTTTCCGAAACACTGTGTTCATTAGGTCCATAAAAGCAGCTGGGACGTTAGTTAATCCAAAAGGCATAACTAGAAATTCGTAGTGGCCATAACGGGTTCAGAAAGCGGTCTTTGCCGTATCCCCTGATTTGATTCTCAACTGATGGTAACCGAACCGCAAATCAATTTTGGAAAATACTCTAGCCCCCTGAAAGGAATTCGTTAGTGGTGTAATTTAACGAGTAACCGAAAGTCTAAATTATAACTCCAACTTAAAATTACCCTTAGCTGATCAAAGAGATCATCGATTCGAGGTAATGGATACTTGTTCTTGATGGTGATCTTGTTGAGCTCCCGGTAATCTATGCATAATCTCATGCTCCCATCCTTCTTCTTTACGAACAGGACTGGAGCACCCTAGGGTGATACACTGGGTCGGATAAACTTACGATCCAGCAGTTCTTGTAACTGCTCCTTCAACTCCGTGAGCTCTGCTGGAGCCACGCGGTAGGGTGCCCAGGATATGGGTTCAGCACCGGGTACAAGATTGATCTCAAACTCTACCTCTCTTTCAGGGGGTAGTCCTGGTAGCTCCTCAGGAAAGACGTCTGTAAATTCCTTTACTACCGGAATTTGGCAATCTGCAGAACCTCCTACTCGGCACCCATGGAGAAAACCAAAAATCCTTCTCTTCCTTTCTTTACTGCTCGAAAAGCCCGAGTCGCAGTCAGATAAATCTTCTGGGGTGCCTTCTTCAATTTAGGGTTCCCTTGAAAAGTAGTTTCCCCCAATTCAGGTGTCTTCATGCTGACCTGGAGTTGCCGGCAATCAATATTGGCATGATATTTTGCCAAGAAGTCCATGCCCAGAATAACATCAAAGTCGTGCATCTAGATTGGTATCAAGGTCGCATAGAACTGCAGATTGTTAATCTCCAATTCACATCCCTTGTAATGATGATGGGACACGAGTACTTGGCCGCCAGCGGCTTGTATACGGTAGGGGGTCTCAAGCCATTCGGGGAGAATATCCAGATTCTTGGCAAACCTATTAGCCATAAATGAGTTACTCGCCCCACTGTCGAATAGGACATTGGCTGGCACTTTGTTAATTAAAATCACACTTACCACATCCAAGGTTTAGCACACAACATGCAATAACAATACATATAATTTAATCTAACTTCGAAATCAAATACTTAATTAAACATACCCATAACCACGTCGCCTGACTCCTCGACCTCATCATCCGTCATAGCGTGGACCCGAGCATTGGTCTGACCTCATCCCCCTGCTGTGCTTGGGTCTGCGGATTTATCTGAACTGGTGCAGAGCATTCTCTAGCTATATGTCCTTGCTTCCCACAATTATAGCATACCCTCTGAGCTTTCCAACACTGCCCTGGATGAGAACGTCTGCATAGGGTACACTGTGAGGCAGGTGTCACAGCTCTCACTGGCTGCGCATCAATCGGTTTTGGTCCCTCAATCATCGGGGTCTGACTCACTGTACTCTGCTGTCGTTCAGGTCGGAGTGGTTGCCCGGACTGAGGGCGTCGGGACACCTTCAGCCATCTCCCTGATTTGCCCGTATGCACTTCCTCACGGGGTCTCTTAAGTCTCTCCAGTGCAGTAGCCCTATCCAAATTTCTCTCAACACGTCTGCATACCTCCAGCAGTCCTTCAAATGTCCTGGGCTCCGCACAAACAATGGCCTGCTGGATGCAGAAACTCAAACCGGCCTGGAACTTCAGCATCTTAGCCTCCTCATTGTCCATGATACAGGACATATACTAACCCAGCTTGTGAAACTTTTCAGAATACTGATCGACTGTCATGGATCCCTGCGTCAGCATCTGGAACTCTGCCATCCTTCTCTGAATGGCATTGTCCGGAACATAGTGCTTCTTATACTCCTCCACAAATTGCTCCCAAGTCACCGGTGGAGTCAATCTGCGCTTCACCCCATTACACCATCTCTCAGCTTCCCCTTCCAAGGACGGGGTCGTCGTCTCCACTTTCAGGTTCGCAGGTACCTGTATCAGCCTTATCTGCTCGGTCACATTTTTGAGCCAAATCTTGGCTTCCTCAGGCCGAGTGGTACCCCTGAACATCGGTATCTGGGAGTTTTGCATCTCCCTGTAATAGAATCGCAAACCTTATTGCGGTGGAGATGGTGGTGGTTGTTGTTGCTGTTGAGTATGCTGAAGTATCTCGGAAATCTGTGCCTGTTGTTGTGCCATCTGCGTATACTGTTGCGCCATCTGTGTCTGCTGATGAGCTATCAAGGTCGTCAGATTGGCCAGCGTATCAGTAAGGTTTTGGGGAATCGCCTCTTGCCCATGACGCTCGTCTCCGTCGTATCCACCATTTCCTGATGGTTCATGTCGTGGTGGCATTGTCTGTAGACACGTAAATACATGTTATACAAAATTTGAGTTTAAGAGTGTCGTAAAGAGATTTACAATTGGAGGCAAAATGGAGATCTATAACGTATATTCACTGGCAGCACACACCATCCGAAACCCAATCATAGCTTATGTCTACTTCATTTTATTCAAGTTGAAAATATCATTTGAAAACGGATTATCACTTATTCCTAGGTGTGATTAACTAATCTTCATGTTCCCGAGGCGTATCTGAAGCCTGGGCTCTGATACCACCTGTAGTGCCCCGCTCCCGAGCCCTAGCCTCGGTAGCGGTGCACCCGCCGTATCTCACTAAGGAGAATACAAAGCGTCACATCAATCTGTTACTCGTTAGTACCGACATAGAAATTTTCTTTCTTTTTTTGCGGAAACAATTAAACACAATACTAAGTTGGGTTTAACGATCCTTAATAACGTAGTAACATCATTATTACTAGGCTGACCAGGCCGTACAAATCAAAGTCAAATATCTAAATTTAAAAAAAATCTGAAATTGTTCCAAAGTACTACTGAACAATAAAAATGTCCGTGTCACCCCAAGAACATCATAAACAGCCTGTCTCCGTCCTCGCTGCAATCATATCTACGAGTCACTCATCCCACTCCACGACATCAGCCCCATCCTCAAGGAAGATGTAGTCATACCCAGTGTCAGTCTCACCTGGAATAGTAGGGGGTGAGTGATGGTAATCACCCAGTAGGTGCATCTCAAAACAATACAAAGGGTACATACCCAAAAAGATATCAACACATAACACATAAAACAAGATAGTAATGATTAAGATAAACTGCGGAAAGTAAGTCGCTCCACATAAAAATGCGCAAGTATGTGATGCATGCTCAATCAACGTGTCACACGCAACGAAAATCACGTCATGCAATATGCCCCTAGACCTATATGCAATGCATGCTCCCGGGTCCTAAATCCAGCGTCGTGGTCTCTAGCCACCACTTGCCGTTTGGACACCCATGCCCTATAGACGCAGTATACCTCATGCAAATGCATGTGCCATGGAGGCAAGAGAAAGGAAAAGGAACAGTTGGACGTCATCCCCTGACGTCGATCGATCTACGTCCAACTGAGACACGTCGAACTCTCACTCAGCGGACTTCGATCGATCGATGTCCATATGGGATACATCGATCTCTCACCTGCTGAACATCGATCGATCAATGTACATCATCCTTTGACATCGATCGATCGATGTCACCGTTTTCCAGGATTTTCATCCTACGTTTTCTGCAGTATAATTCCGCAATACCGTTCTGCAATTCCCACTCACACATATTTCCATACACACATATAGACATCATATCATCACGAAAAGTAGGCATCAACAAGATCACGATCGAATCAAAACAAAGGAATTGAATTAAGAACAAAGAACCACCATAGCCACTTTGTGATACATCGACAAGATCACGATTGGATCACGAATCAAAGCGCCGAAAATAAACACATTGGAATGTATCAATACACAACGATTGAATCAAGAATCAAAGAACAGAAAATAAACACGTTAGATTACAACAACCAGATCATAATTGAATCAAAACAAAAGAACAACAATACACATAAAATACAGTTTTGCGTATGCAATCTTCAAACCATTTTGAGGGAATAAATAGTATGCACCTACCTCGATCCTAGCAAGAATTGATATATACGAGAATGATGGTGATCTTGTTAGGGTTGTGATTTCCTCCTCTTGAAAACCTTCGATCAAAGATCCCTCTTTTCTCTTCTTCTTTTGGCCGAATTTTGCTGGGGAAGAGAGAGGGGGAGGCTGCCGTTTAGAAAAGAGAGGGGGAGGGGATTAGGGTTAATCACAATTTAAGGAGAGATTTGGGGGAAGATAGGGTTAATTAATTGATTAGGATAAGATTTAGTTGATTTGAATATTCTATTATTTATATTTTTTTCTTTTCCTTTTTGGTCACACGGATATAACAGATTTTATGGATTCGTTTGGCAATATTTTGAAAGATTCAAATTCAGTAATAAGCATGTTTATTACTTTCATTGGAATGTAGGGCCCATTCAAAAGTAATTGCATAGCTTTAGCATTCATGAACATTTTCTTTTTATCTTCGGTTGACCATTCACTTTTCTTCTACTTCTTGCGTTACACCGTTTACTTGAACAACTTTCATTGGAATGTAGGGCCCATCTTCAACTATAGACCATAAATCGATGTCTATAGCCATTAAGAATAGCCTCATTCTAAGTTTCCAATGAACAAAATTATTACCATCAAAAAAGAGGAGGGCATTGTGTAGACATACCTTCCAACTCACCTTTGTGAGAAACAATAGCCATTTTATGTACCTTTGATTTGAGATAAGCAGGCTACCATTAATTGTTGTTTCTTGGCCTTGTCCTCTTCGTATGGTATTGAATCTAGCTTCATAAAGTGGTGTTAGCTTGGCTCTGATACCAATTTTTGAACTGTACTCCTGCAGTAAAAACCACTAGAGGGAGGGTGAATAGTGGTTAGCGGAAATTACACTACTACCTTTGCTAAAATCCCCTTTGAAAACAGAATCTGAGACCTCCTCAGATTCAGTACCTCTTTTTTAATAAATCCAAAACTCATTGTACACAACTCCAAAAATTATGAAACTTTTCAGAAATTAACTTCAATGTCTTGACTAGACTCTGTCCAAAAATGAGACAAAAATAAGATCGTGTGACCATTCAACCAAACAAAAAGATTCAGATGGTCAACCTAGACAAAATTTGACAGAATAGTGCTGAACTTTAAAAACGTGTTTCTCTTTGATTACTCAACCAAAAAGGTTGATCTTTATGTCAAAACATTCCTTAGGATGTCTAGTTTATATTTCCAAAAGGACCTGACTTTAAACTGACCTTGATGAAAATAGAATTCAAGTTTTCTTGAAACTGGTTAGATTGCAGCCAGAATGGAGTAGTTATCTTGCAACGACTGATAGACTAACTTTCTTTTGCTCAAATCAAGTGATTCTTGTTGCAAATAAAATCTAACAGTCTTAAGTATAACTCCACTAAAAATCATAAATTTTGAAAGTGTTTTGCTATTTTGTCAAGATGTGTGAAGTTGGATGAAAAATGCAGTGAAAACAGGCAGAAAAACAGAAAAGTATAAAGAAGACAAGAACACCAAAGATTTTTCCTGATTCGGTCAATGTGACCTACTCCAGTCTCAATGAAGACATTTCCTTGTATTTCACTATAATGTGAACACAAATAAAACAAGAACCAAGCTTGTTCCCTAGGTTAAAAACCAACCATATTCAAGACTTGGATGAACATCTCTATGCAACTCTTGGTTTCAACACCTCTATCACCTATTGGTGTAGCCTTATAAACTTGGCTAACCAATCTTACAAAATCAACCCAAGAAGGCGTCTATAATGTAGCTCAACAACAAGAAGAAATGAAACACCTTAGCTACACAAAGAAAGAATCAAGAAGAAGAGAATAGCAAAAATGATCTTCAAGTTTGCTTCAAAGTTGTGTGTACTTCTTCACCTTTGCCTCCTATTTATAGTGTAAAATAGGCCTTGAAGACAAGAACTCAGATGTGTCAACATCTTCATCATCAAGTCCTGGTTGTCTTCACATTATTGGTTGGCCATGTACACTTGGCAACATAAAAAAGAATGATTGGTCCACCTAGGAACTCATTATGGCCGAAATTTTGTCTTCAAAAGTGACATGAAAATGTGAGATAATACCCAAGGACAAGATAGCATATTCCTCCATTAAACCTTCAACTTCTTTGCACAAGAATAGGTCATGTGAGGCTGCAGAATGTTTTACCAAATCAGCCCCAAATTAAGCTCCAAGTAGCCGTTATTTTCAACTTTGAAAATTCCAAGTTGGCAATTTTGCCAACTAGCTTGTCTTTGGTTGGTCCACTTAGCATAAACTCATAAAATGAATACACCGTCATTTCCACCTGTATATACACGTTTTTGAGGCTGTATATATGTATATCAACTCAGATTTTTTGAAGAGAAATCAACAAATAATAGTTGACAAGATTATGTCAACATATAATTTAAAAATTCTCATAATTTCTCCTTGAATGTTGTGATGAATTTCACACCATTAACACCTTTAAAATCTCAGAAAGATGATGAATAAGACTCTCCAATAACATATATAAGAAGGACTTAAAGAAAAAATAGAATGTGACTTCAATACCGTCACATATCCCGCTACCGTCGATAAAATCATCAAATGAGAGAATATAATAGAAAACCACCAAATAATCTTCAAGAATATAATAAATGAACTCCATAATGAATATAATAAGATACTCAAGAGATTCCTTGAGTAAAAATACCGAAACTGTCCTCGGAGGTAAAATGACCAAAATACCCCTAGTGAGAGAAAACTCCAGAAATGACTCCGATGGTCCGAAATAGATATAAGGGAAAATTACAGTTTCCTCCCCTGTGGTTTTGCGTAATTATAAAATCATCCCCTGTCGTTTGTTATTAGCCAAACAACTACCCTATGGTGTGGGTTAAAATTGCACCGGTGGATTTACCGGTGGACGTGAGGATCACGCGATCCAATTATTGCCTTTCCGGTGAAATTTTAGCGCGTGGGAGACAGTGAAATTTTATAGACTGTGAGTTGACGAAAATACCCCCGTCTTCAACCCCTTTTAAAAACTCATTCCTCTTTCCCTACCTGCGTTCTCAACCCTTCAGACGAAAATTCTCCCTCCCTTTCACACGATCTTCGTTCAGGGCTGAGCTGGAAGAAGACATTCGGTCTGGGCTGGAAGAACTGCAATCCTTGCAGCATCTTGCTTAAAATTGCATCAATTTTTGAAAGGTAAGAAATCCTTCCTGTGATGAAATCGCGTTTTACCGCCAAAGGAGGAACCTTGGCCCTTCGGTTTGTGAAATTAATTGTTTAGTGTAATGGTTTCTTCTACTGGGCAAGTGTAATTCGTGGGTTGTGTATTTTGTTTTGAATGGTTAAAATCCTTTTTTTTTGAATCCGTTCGTTTTGAGTATTCTTGTTGACACAACATTGATTTCTCCTTCCCCAATTTATGGATTGTGTATTTCGTTCAAATGAGACTTGATTTGGTTCAAATTGTGGGTTGTATTCTTCTCCTGGAACAATGAAAGTAGAAAAACCGAGTTTTCCCAAAACCGAGCTAAATGTTGTTTGAATTTCAGAAATGCCGAGCTCAAGCAGTAAAAGTGTTGGATGTAGAGATTTACGGTTCAAAAATCAGAGGTGTCACTGCGGTGTTAAAGCTCCACTTAAGATTGTAGAATATGCGCAAGAAAGCCGTGGAATGCTGTATTTCTCTTGCGATATATGTGGTTACTGGAAATGGTGCTATCCAGTCCGAAGGGGGGTGTGTACGAGCATGAGATGGCTGAGCAATCAAGCTCAATTGGACCAAATAATGGTGTTGAAGCAGTGGAAAGAGATGAAGTTGAAAGAGAGCAGCTTTTGCGTACTGTTATGCAAGTAATAGAGAAGATGGATAAGAAGACAGATGTAACGAGGATGATGGTGTTATGTACATGGGTCGTTGTATTTGTCGGAGTGATATTTCTTATGTTCAAGTAGTTTACGGAGATATGTTGTCCGATTGAGTAATGTTCAATTTGTTGTTATGCACTTTGTTCATTGTATTTGTGTAATGCAACGTTTGTGTAATGTTGTGTAATGCAACGTTTGTTATGCCATTTGGCCATTATTACCTAAGTTCAATTTGTTATGCACTTTGGCCATTATTACCTAAGTTCAATGTCTTGATAATGCACTACCTCTCAATCGAAGTTGGTGGCATGTGAAATAGAACACTGCACACTAGTGTCGTAAATGTAAACAAAAGTAACCATGAGCGCATATCATCATATAATACCCATCCCTGTATGCGAATAACATTAGTTGTACAAAATGACTGCTTAATGTATCATTGTGGATTACATAGCCTCTTTCATTTAATTGCATACAAAGATGCGATGTAATCCACACCAAAATAAACCCATTTTGAACCCCTCAAAATATGCGATGTCCACAAAAATTTGACACCGTTTAACTGGAGATGGTTTTTCTAGTTCCAACCGTGCCTTTATTCTTTCTTGGACTGCTCCTTGGCTGTTTATGCATCAGGTCTTGGACTTTTCTGCGCACCTACACATGAAAGAAAGAATAAAATGAATTCTAATCTTCAACAATATTCAAAATTTTGTAAAACACGGGCATAACAACATAAAACGCAGTAGATGGTTTTTTCCTCACAATATGATAGGATGAAGTCGATGGTTCTGCTTGCTCGTTGCAAGTCTCCATGCACCGGTCCTCTAACTGGTCAGACTGAGGTAACTCCTCATCCTCAATATGTATAACTCCTTTGAAAGGTTTCCTCCATGGATACTGTAAGAAACTCATCAATATTTATACAACAACCCATCAATTAAGTGTACATAATTACAATAGCATAATGTCAAACATTGTTACCTTGAAAGAAACTCTGGTAATGCGTTTATTGAAAATATTTGAAATCTTGCTTGAAATGTTGCTTGGTTTTCGGACACTCTGCAAGAATCTCAGGATAAGAAGTGTACACACAATTACAATCGAAAAGTGAAGGTAATAGCATTACACTTACAAGTTTTTTTGGTCTGTTAGGTCGATCTCGTTCATCAGCATCCAATCTCTGATTTTCATTGTTTTCGGTAGGCTGACTTTCAGCATCAACCATTCTCTGATTGTCATTGTATTCGGTATGCTGATTTTCATCATCATCCATTCTCTGACATTGATCGTATTCGGTATGCTGAATTTCATCATCATCCATTGTGTGGTTGTCCGATTGGTTAAACTGAAAATCATTATCCTGACTATGAGTATATTACCTAATCAGCATACAATTGGTGATATTAACTATGAGTATATTACCTGATTTTCATCCTGATGTTCAACCTGTGGGGCTGACCTATCATCAACATCCGTTGCCTGTGATTGCTATCATTTTGTTGGACACATGTCAATGACTGTTAATGAAAATTTATGCATCTATATGAATTTATGGTGATGCTTACCTGGTTATCATTTTGTTGGGTTGGCCTGCGTGAACAGCTTCGTTTATTATGGCCAAGTTGTTTGCATATTTTGCATCTTACTGTCAACCCCCGCCTTGTAGATGTAATACACGGCCTTGGCTCATCCGGGTTCCTTCTTCTCAGTCTCTTAGGCCTTCCTGGCATTTTTCTAACTGTTGGTGGCAATATTTCTCCAAGACCAGTTTCCTCCCAAAAATCAATTGATGGCACTGGATACACACTGAATGAGTATGCCCACACGTGTGATTCTCTCTTAAACACATCATCAACATAATCATACACTTCACCTCTGTCAAAGTTTATGGCTGCTATAGCATGCTGGCATGGGATGCCCAATAGCTCAAACTTCCTGCACGTGCACGTCCTTAAATGCAGGTCCACAACATAATGTCGCACCCCACAATCCACTCCAAACTTCTATCCATCAGAATGTTCTGCGAAACAGTTTCTGCTCAATTCCTTGAACTTCTCTATTTTTTCCGCACATTAGGGAGGAATCTGTCTTCATACCCGGAAATACATTTCCGCTTGTTACAAATCAATTTCATTATCATCCTCCTAATCCACTCCATCATTGACACTACTGACATTGTTCTAGCGGGGATTATGGCAGCATTAAAGTACTCATTCATATTATTGACTAAAGTATCACACTTGCTTCCACAACCGAAGAAAGCTCTACTCCACTGTTCTTTTGGTATCTTGTCCAACCATCCAGCAGCGTTCTCATTACCATCTACACTTGGGTCTGCTTGGTTCAGCATCTCCATGGCCCGCCTATAATCCGCAGGGTGTGTAGCACTTGCTGCTCTCCAAAACAAGTCCATCAACTTCTTCCCCTTGTACTTCTTCTTAAAATTCTCATACATGTGCCTGAGGCAATACCTATGCTCTGCTTCCGGAAACAACTCTTGTACAGCATTCACCAAACCTTTCTGTCTATCCGATATAAATGTCCAGCTCCCACCTCCAAGATCACCATCCAAGTGTTCAAGAAACCACTTCCATGAATCATACCTCTCTGCCTCAACCACACAAAATTCAATAGGAAACATATTGTCGTTCCCATCCCTCCCAATAGCACTCAAAAGCTGCCCGCCATATGTTCCCTTAAGAAAGCACCCGTCCAACCCTATGATTCTTCTACACCCCAGCAAAAAACCTCTCATGCATGCATCCAAACACATATACAACCTCTCAAAAATCCTTCCTTCTCTCACATTTAATGGGTCCCCATTCACACTCATGTCAACTGGAACCTCTTGTACCTTGATCTTCATCGTACTCCCAGGATTACATTTTCTCACTGTTTCACAATATCATAATCTCCTATACTCTCTTACCTCATCCACGCCACTCGTCATCTTTGACTTTGTCCGTGCTCTGTACATTTGAAACTTACTAACCTCCACATTCAAGTCTCTCTTTATATTTTTTTGCAAGGCAACGATTGACAACTTCGGATCATCGGCTATCCTGTTACAATACCTTTTTGCCACATATGTAGACGTACAATGCTTGTTCTTGTACTGTCTACCACAACTATGCTCTCCCTTCAGGGTTTTGACCATAAACGTTTGTTGTCCTTGAACTGGAGATGCATGAATCCTCCATGAACAACCTTCAGAACAAACAGCAGTTATTCGACTTTTTTCATTTTTCACATACGTAAATGTGAACCCCTCTCTTATAGCCCAATCTTTCAGAGCATCTCTAAATTCTTGTGGACTCCCAAATGTATGGCCAACCCTAAGCTCGTATTTTTTATCCTGCAGATCACACTCCATATCAAAGGCCATTTGTGACCTACCCTCGGTGTCAAGTACGTCATACTCGTTTTCTGCATCATGTTGACCACCGTCTCCTACATCAACCCCCTCTCCACCTGCATCCCTTTCTCCGTCACCCTCATCAGAATCATACATGTCTTCATACTCCTCATCACGATATACAGAGCATTCACCCCCTAATACACCATTCACATCGTCATCACTTATATGTGTGCGGTCTATATCACCGAGACCACCCCATATTTCCTCATCAACATCAACTCTACTGTCAACGTCAAAAACCTCACCATCATCCATGTCAAAATAAGACCCCTTCAATTAAACTATCTCAAATCCGAACTGGAAGACAATAGGCCAAACAGAACTTCAAGTGAGCTACAGTAAATTAAGATAAAGGGGCCTTCAATGATAGCTACGGCATTGTGTGTACAAAGTAAAGGGCCCGCATAAATTGTGTACAAATCAAAAGAGAAAGATAATTACAGATAAACAGGATAGCTACGGCATATGAAAAAGCATCAGCACACCCATATACAAATGGCATATGAAAAAGCATCAGCACACCCATATACAAATTGAAATCCCTATAGGGCTAGGACCTGCAATTCCACAGCATTTACGAAAACCAACATTTACAAATTGAAATCCATCAGCATACAAACGAGAATCTGGAACTGATGAGCAATTCCACACCATTTACAAAAACCAACATTTACAAAAACCAACTATTTGTTAAGTTGTAAAACGTTTTGATGATGAAAAGATGTTTTAAATGAGTTGAAATTATGTTTAATATTCGATGCAAGATGGGCAAAACACATTATGTCCAAAGATGGTTGAGAATTGGAAGTCACTGGTTGACATCGATCTCTCAAACTGGGGACATCGATCGATCGATGTACTTCAGCCCCTGACGTCGATCGATCGATGTCTGACTGAGGACATCGAACCTTCAACCACAAGGACATCGATCGATCGATGTCACCTGACTTCGATCGATCGATGTTGAACTGAGTACTTCAGTCTCTAAACCAGGTGACATCGATCGATCGATGTCACTTCAGCCCCTGACATCGATCGATCGATGTCGGGCAGTGCAGGATTTTGAAAAAACTTCTGAGGACATCGATCTCTCCTTTCAGGGACTTCGATCGATCGATGTCCTCCAGAATTTAAATTTTTTGAACGTTAGAATAAAATCCAAGGTTGATTTTCAAGGTTTTCTCTTTCCAATCTTCTTCAAACTTCTTGTGGACTTTAACCCAACTTATTACATGCTTCCTTGACTATTGTAAACATGTCTAAGATTCTCTAGGGTGGCTATCCAAGATCAAATCACTCCATAGGGTGGCTAGAGACTATTTGGGCATTGTCTTGACATTTTTGAAGATGAAGACTTGGTGGAGAGCCTCAAAAACGTGGTGAAGTTCATCTATAAATAGAGGAGGCTTGGATGAAGCAAAAACACACTTTCAACATCATCTAGCTTCATTTTACATTGTTGTATATTTCTCTCATACTTGTAAATTTGTTTACAGCTTGTCTAGCTTTCTTTGATCTTCATTATTGTATATTGAGAGAAAGAGAGTCAAGCACAAGAGGAACCATAATTATTTGATCTCTAGCTTGTGCTTAGACTTGTGAGAAAGTGTGAACCTTACTATATCTCTTCAACCCACTGTGAGAAGTTCTTGAGAGAACTTTTGTTGAAGTTGTGAGGAAGCAAGAAGTTGTTCTTGCTAAGAGCTGTAGTTGTTGTAGTTGCACAAGTGTTTTGTGCAAGAAGTTGCTGTTGTTGTTGCTTACACTAAAGTGTTAGTGTAAGTATTGCTGTGGTTGTTCTTATTGTTCATAATAAGAAGAGTAGTTGTTGAAAATCCACTTTGGAAACAAAGTGGTAGTGGAGTAGAATCATTTACGGTTCGAACCACTCTATATCCGGTGTACTCATTCATTATCTCTCATCTCCAATTCTTGCTCTGATTTTGAATATCCTTTGTGAGTTGAGAAAAACAAGAAAATTCCGCAAAAGAGCCAAACACTCTATTCACCCCCCCCCCCCCCTCTAGAGTGTATTTCGGACCTAACAATTGGTATCAGAGCCTAACCTTGATTGCTTGGCCAATCTTTGCAAGTAGCAAGGTTAAAGATCATGGCAATGACAACCTCAACCTCAACCTCAACTTCTTCATCTCCTAAGCCTACTGCACTATTTTCCGGATCAAACACTAAAGCTCCTATGTTTGATGCCCAAAACTATTCTTTGTGGAAATTTCGAATGATAAATCATTTGAAAGGCTGTGGATTTGATATATGGAGAGCTGTTGTCAAAGGAATTGAAGTTCCAATGATTACCAACTCAAAAGGAGAATCAATGTTTAAAGATGAGGATGACTACACCGACGAAGAGAAAATAAAGTTCGCCATCAATGGCAAAGCTTTTGACATTCTCTCAAGTGCTCTAACCACCACTGAGCTCATAAGACTCCAAGGTCTTGAAACAGCCCACGAGGCATGGAAAAGGCTTGAAATGATACATGAAGGAACTGAGCAAGTAAGAATGGCCAAAAGACTCATGCTCATGAAGGAGTATGAGATGTTTGGAATGAAGAGCGGTGAGAAGATTGAGGAGACAATCGATCGATTCACACGAATAGTGAATCAACTTTCCATGGTTGACAAGAAAATCTCAAATGAAGACCTTGTCTCAAAACTCCTAAATTCCTTGCCAAGAGAATTGACACCCAAAGTCACCGCCATCACCGAATCAAAGAATCTCAAGACTCTTACTCTTGATGAGTTGTCCGGTAATCTTCTTACTCATGAAATTCTTATTGATGAACAAAATAGGATGAATCCCATCAAGCCTACACAAACATCACACAAAGGATTGGTGGTAGAGTCCGATGAATCGGATGAGGAAGTTGCTCTTCTAGTAAGAAAATTTAGAAGAATGGCAACTAGAAACAAAGCTCAAGCAAGAAAGTTTTTCAAGAAACCATCTAAAGAAAAGGAAGCAAGTGAAAATTGCTATAGATGTGGTCGACCCGGTCACTTCATTGCCGATTGCCACGTAAAAGACCCGCAAAAGCAAGAGAAGAAGGTCTTTCCTCAAAAGAAGAAAGCCCTCAATGCGGAAGTAACCACGTGGGATGATCTCCTTTCGGAATCGGAAGGAGAAGAGAGTGAAGATCAAGGTGTTGGACTTGTAGCAATGATTGAAAATCGAAAGGTTCAACATACTTGTCTTATGGCGATTGAGGATGATCTTGAGGTAAATTCTAATCCTTCAAATTTGCATGATGAAATAGGAGATTTGCAAGATGACTTTGAAAAATTAAATTTGAAATATAGGCATTTGAAGAAAGAATTCAAGAAATGCATTTTAGAAAATAAGAGCTTGCATGACAAAAATATTTTGATGTTTCAAGAGCATGATATCATACTTACTATGCATAAAACCGTAGCTCTTGAAAATGAAGAAATTACAAAAGAATGTGAAAAACTAAAATTAGACTTACAAAGACTAACAAATGGCAAAAACAACTTAGACATACTTCTTGGAAATCAAAGAATTGGAAATGATAAATCCGGTTTAGGATTTAACTCATCATCTTCCTCTATTAAACCTAAGTCCTTAAAGAAAAAGGCAAACAATAGAAAATCACAACAAAATTTATCATCTTCTAAACCAAAGCTTGTACCTACTTGTTTTTATTGCAACAAGCTAGGACATGTAAAGAAAACATGTAGAGCTCAATTTGAGAGCACATACGTTTGGAAGCCTAAGGGTCGAAAAACTAACCCTAAAGGACCCAACCATCAAAGGGTACCAATGCATACATCTTTTGGCTTTGTAGGCTCTCAAGATAAATGGAGTAGCCAAAGAAGAAGGAACCAAATGGCTTATGGACAGCGGATGTTCAACTCACATGACCGGAGACAAGACGTTGTTCACCAAGCTCAAGCTCCAAGATGGTGGAACGGTGCATTTTGGCAATGGGAGAGCCAAAATCCTTGGACATGGAGAAATTCGTAATTCTTCCTTTACTATTAATAATGTACTATATGTAGAAGGGCTTAAGTATAATTTGATAAGTGTTAGCCAACTATGTGATGCTAATTTTCAAATTGAGTTTGTGAAAAGAAAATGTGTTGTGAAAAAGAACGATAAGATTGTTTTCGAATCTATTCGTAAAAATGATGTTTACAAATTTAGCACACATGATTTGATATCACAAAATGTTTCTTGCCTAGTTGCCAAAAATGTTTTGACTCAACTATGGCATAGACGACTTGGACATATTAGTTTTAAGAATTTCAAAGAGATTTGCAAAAATGAAAAAGTCCAAGGTCTTCCAAAATTGAATTTCGAAAATCATGGCTTATGCGACACTTGTCAAAAGGCAAAACTTGTTAAAACAAGCTTCAAGCCCAAAAGTGAAATCTCCACCACCAAACCTCTACAATTGCTTCATATGGATTTGTATGGGGATATTGGTACAGCAAGTCTAAGTGGAAAACATTACACCTTTGTGGTGGTAGATGACTACTCTAGGTACACTTGGGTAATGTTCTTGGCTAAAAAGAATGATGCATGTCAAGAATTTATAAAGCTTTGTAAGAGATTAGAAAATCAAAGAGAAGACACAATTAAGGAAATTAGAAGTGATAGAGGTGGTGAGTTTGATGGAGAATTTCAAGAATTTTGTTTATCCAAAGGGTATGGACACAATTTCTCAGCTCCAAGAACTCCTCAACAAAATGGTGTTGCGGAAAGGAAAAATAGGACACTTCAAGAAATGAGTAGAGCCATGCTAAACGAATTTGAGCTACCCAAATATTTTTGGGCCGAAGCGGTAAATACCGCTTGTCATGTGATCAATAGAGTTTATTTGAGACCATTTCTCAAAAAGACTCCTTATGAGCTTTGGAAAGGTCATTTAGAGTATATAATAAAAGAAGTATAAAAGTTGAAGAATCAATTCATGTCAAGTTTAGTGAACTCATTGATGATAAATCAAACGTTAATAATGATGATGATGAAGATGAAATAATTGAAGTAAGTCATATAGAAAAATTTGAGAATCCAAGAGGTAATATTGTCATTGATCTTAGGATTGATCCACTTGAACCTAAGGTTGAAGATGAAGAATTAGGAGGGGATACCTCAAATTTACCGGATTCATATAAATATAGGAAAGATCACCCTAAAGAATTGATACTAGGTGAACCTAGCCAAGGTGTAATGACAAGGAGAAAATTCAATGAAAATGCCTTCATTTCACAAGTTGAGCCTAAAAATATAAAGGAAGCAATAAATGATGAAGATTGGGTATTAGCTATGCAAGAAGAATTAAATCAATTTGAAAGAAGTGATGTTTGGGAATTAGTTGCTAAACCTAGTGATCATCCCGTAATTGGCACCAAATGGGTATTTAGAAACAAAATGGATGATAAAGGAAACATCACTAGAAACAAAGCTAGGTTAGTAGCCCAAGGCTATAGGCAAGAGGAAGGAATAGACTATGATGAGACTTTTGCTCCCGTAGCTAGGTTAGAGGCGATTAGGATGTTATTAGCATATGCATGCTATAAAGATTTCAAACTATATCAAATGGATGTGAAATCCGCATTCTTGAATGGAATAATTCAAGAAGAGGTCTATGTAGCTCAACCTCCGGGGTTTGAAAATCATGATTATCCAGATCATGTTTTTAGACTCAAAAAGGCCCTTTATGGACTTAAACAAGCTCCTAGGGCTTGGTATGATAGATTAAGTAACTTTCTACTTGAAAACGAGTTTTCAAGAGGAAAAGTAGACACTACTCTTTTTATTAAAGAACAAGGAAACCATCAATTGCTTGTTCAAATTTATGTGGATGATATCATATTTGGTGCTACTAATGATTCTCTTTGTAAGCATTTTGCTAAATTGATGGAAGGAGAATTTGAAATGAGCATGATGGGTGAACTCAACTACTTTCTTGGTCTACAAATCAAGCAAACTCAAGATGGAGTGTACATATCTCAAACAAAGTATACGAAGGATTTGCTCAAGAAGTACAAATTCGAGGATGGAAGAAGTGTGAGCACTCCGATGAGCACAAGTACAAAGCTTGACAAAGACGAAAAAGGAAAGCCGGTTGAGGTAACAAAATATAGGGGTATGATTGGTAGTTTACTTTATTTGACTGCTAGTAGGCCGGATATTTTGCATGCTGTGTGCTTATGTGCTAGGTTTCAAAGTATGCCTAAGGAATCGCATTTAGTTGCCATTAAACGAATCTTTAGGTATTTAAAAGGAACTTTAAACTTCGGATTGTTTTATCCCAAAAATGGTTGTTTTGATCTAAGAGGATATAGTGACTCCGACTATGCCGGAAATCTTGTTGATAGGAAAAGCACCTCCGGGACATGTCAATTCCTTGGAGATTGCTTAGTTTCTTGGTTTTCCAAGAAACAAAATAGTGTGTCACTTTCCACGGCAGAATCCGAATATGTATCGGCCGCTTCGTGTTGTGCACAACTACTTTGGATGATCAACACCTTGAACGATTATAATGTTAAGTTTGAAAAAGTTCCCATCCTATGTGATAATACCTCAGCCATAAGTATAGCACAAAACCCGGTTCATCATAGTAGAACAAAACACATTGAAGTGAGGCATCACTTCATAAGAGATTGTATTCAAAAAGGATTGGTATGTGTTGAGTTCGTTCCAACAAATGACCAACTGGCGGATATCTTTACCAAATCCCTTCCCACCGAGACATTCGAATCAATTAGAACAAGATTAGGAATGATAAACATTGGTTAAAGGGTTAGAAATGTCAAAATTGCAGAAATCTGCATACATAGATCGATCCATGATTAAAATTTCAGAGACTGATGTCTCTTACAACATCGATCGATCGATGTTCAGGACATCGATCGATCGAAGTCCCTGACATCGATCGATCGATGTCTTCGGGACAAGGTCTATTAAAACTGCAAAAACGCCTCATTCTTCCATCTTTTCACTTCGAACCCTAACCCCCCCTCCTGCGAAAAAACATCTGAACTTCAACCAAATTTTCAATCTTTCTCTCAAGATCATTTTCTTCATCAATCCCATCCAAATCTACATCAATCTTAAATTTCCAAACAATTCATCTACAAATTTCGTGCCCTAATTCTCTCAAATGGCTCCAAGAACCAAAAATCATCCCAAGAGGAAGAGAACATCTCAAGGAGACAATCAACCACATGTTCCAACTGGCTCAAGGACAGCAGGATTGCGGAAGCAACCAGAGCCATCTCAAGAACATCTAATCCGTGAGGTAAGAGAAAGTCTTCACATTCAAAATTTCCCTTGGCTTAAAACGGGATAATATGAGAATACATTGGCTACACCTCTAGGATCAGGTATATACACTCACATATCTCAGAGAGCCCAATTGTTATTCACAGAATGGGAAAATAGCAATAGGTCTACTATTCCATCGAAACTGCTCAAAATTGAGGATATTTTGAGCAATGCAGAATTGAGACCTATAATTGATTTGTTGTATGCTCAAAACTGGATGTTTTTATGGGATTCATCTGAGATGGGATCAATGTCTACTCGTTATACCCGGTTGTTCTATGCCAACTTCTGGATTGACTATCTAAATGGAAATCCATTTTCTCTGAATTCAGTTATTGATGGTCAAGTGGTCTCTTTTCACACTGCACAAATTAATGCTATTCTTGGTACACCAAATGAGGGATTCAAGGATTTCGATCCTTGGAAGTGGGATTTTAACAAATACCAAGTGACTGAAAATGAAGTCAAAACCTTTCTTGGATTTCACCCGACAAAGAACACAAATGATATGCCTTTGATGTATAGAGTTTTGCTTGCGATAATTACTTTTTGTGTAAATGGAAAATCAGCCAAACTTCCCAGCAACCTAGACTTCTACATCACATACCGCATAGCCATGAGAGAGCAGGTAAACTTTGGGAAAGTATTCTTTGAAAATGTGTTGGAGGCAGTTACCAAAAAAGTCAAAGGCACTTCCTTACAGTAATCTGATCTATAGATTATTGAGAAACGCAAATTTAGTACTGGATGACGACTACGAAGAGACAATCACAAATAAGGACTATTACTCCAAGTCTAACATCCAGCAGATTCTTAAGTCAAGAAAGGAAGCGCAACGACGGGGTGGTGGTCAAGACCCGGAAGAAGATGAAGCTGAGAATGAGCCGGAGATACCACCACACCCCATTGAGCCAACCGTTGAACCCCAACCTAACCCTCAAAGTCCTACATTCCGAGTAGACAAAGGCAAAGCTCCAATGGAGGAAGACAGTGATTCCGGAGATGATTTCGATGTTGAAGCCGAGATACATGACATTCAACGCACTCTTGGTCAATGGGGTGAAGAATTGACCACGGAGGCTGTTCGTATAGATGATTTGGAGAAAGGCTATACGACGTTCCAAAACCGCTTGAAATCGTTGGAAACAAGAGTGGACACTGAAGTCAAGACACTCCAAACTGAGCTGAACGTGCAAAAGACCAAGTACCAGAAGTTGAAAACAAAGCTCAAAGCCGCTCTCTCCGGACTATGTTTCTCCTCCGATGAGGAGTAGTACTTGATGATTCCTCATTCCTCGTACTTATGCTAGTTTTTGCAAGTTTGAGTTTACATCTGTATCTCAAAACTTGATATTTTCTTCATGACATTTATATTTTTGTGTTCGTATCTCTAATTTTTTTTTGATGCTTTCAAAAAGGGGGAGAAGTTTTTGGTATTATTGGCATGCATGTTTTGGCACCGTCTTGGTATTGTTAGCACATTTTGGTATCGTTAGCATGTTGACACTTGGTTATGTTGACATAGTTTGGTTTTGGCATGTCTTATTTAACCTTGGTTTGATATAGCTTTGGATGCCAGTTGATGATGATGGATTGTTGGGAAGCATAATTGGATATTAACATGGTATTTGGTATATTTCGCCAGACATATTAGCATGACTTGGATAGGCATGGGTATTCAAATGGCTAAAGTTAAATTAGTTGTTTTTCATCGCATAATTTTGCTTGAGAAGTTGAATTTGGTATAACATGACATGAAGTCTCTTGATATGCTTTACATATTGAAATGATGAAAATACAAAACTTGATGCATAATTTGAGGGGGAGCATGTTGGGTAGATTGATAAGAGAGCATGAACTAAGGGGGAGTTGTAGAATATCAAATTTGGTTGAAAAATCATCATGTAAAAACATCTTTTGGATTGTGGTTTTGAAATCATCAAAAAGGGGGAGATTGTTAAGTTGTAAAACGTTTTGATGATGAAAAGATGTTTTAAATGAGTTGAAATTATGTTTAATATTCGATGCAAGATGGGCAAAACACATTATGTCCAAAGATGGTTGAGAATTGGAAGTCACTGGTTGACATCGATCTCCCAAACTGGGGACATCGATCGATCGATGTACTTCAGCCCCTGACATCGATCGATCGATGTCTGACTGAGGACATCGAACCCTCAACCACAAGGACATCGATCGATCGATGTCACCTGACTTCGATCGATCGATGTTGAACTGAGTACTTCAGTCTCTAAACCAGGTGACATCGATCGATCGATGTCACTTCAGCCCCTGACATCGATCGATCGATGTCAGGCAGTGCAGGATTTTGAAAAAACTTCTGAGGACATCGATCTCTCCTTTCAGGGACTCCGATCGATCGATGTCCTCCAGAATTCAAATTTTTTGAATGTTAGAATAAAATCCAAGGTTGATTTTCAAGGTTTTCTCTTTCCAATCTTCTTCAAACTTCTTGTGGACTTTAACCCAACTTATTACATGCTTCCTTGACTATTGTAAGCATGTCTAAGATTCTCTAGGGTGGCTATCCAAGATCAAATCACTCCATAGGGTGGCTAGAGACTATTTGGGCATTGTCTTGACATTTTTGAAGATGAAGACTTGGTGGAGAGCCTCAAAAATGTGGTGAAGTTCATCTATAAATAGAGGAGGCTTGGATGAAGCAAAAACACACTTTCAACATCATCTAGCTTCATTTTACATTGTTGTATATTTCTCTCATACTTGTAAATTTGTGTAAAGCTTGTCTAGCTTTCTTTGATCTTCATTATTGTATATTGAGAGAAAGAGAGTCAAGCACAAGAGGAACCATAATTATTTGATCTCTAGCTTGTGCTTAGACTTGTGAGAAAGTGTGAACCTTACTATATCTCTTCAACCCACTGTGAGAAGTTCTTGAGAGAACTTTTGTTGAAGTTGTGAGGAAGCAAGAAGTTGTTCTTGCTAAGAGCTGTAGTTGTTGTAGTTGCACAAGTGTTTTGTGCAAGAAGTTGCTGTTGTTGTTGCTTACACTAAAGTGTTAGTGTAAGTATTGCTGTGGTTGTTCTTATTGTTCATAATAAGAAGAGTAGTTGTTGAAAATCCACTTTGGAAACAAAGTGGTAGTGGAGTAGAATCATTTACGATTCGAACCACTCTATATCCGGTGTACTCATTCATTATCTCTCATCTCCAATTCTTGCTCTGATTTTGAATATCCTTTGTGAGTTGAGAAAAACATGAAAATTACGCAAAAGAGCCAAACACTCTATTCACCCCCCCCCCCCTCTAGAGTGTATTTCGGACCTAACACTATTCCCCAGCATTTACAAAAAAAAACCAAAAAATCAGGAAAAAAATTGACGAAGATTAACAAAAACCAACATGCATTATCAGTTCACAACTAGAATCTAACGACTACCAGTTTATCACCTCACCGATTAAGATGCAAGAGTAGTGTACACAATGACTTACAGTTTCGGTCCTTCAGCCACGCGAAGCAAAAAAACTTCCTCAAATATCCGATGTAGCTGCTAAACTAACGAGTTCCAACCCTGCATGCTCCAATCGCCACCAGATACCTCAGAAACCAGCACCAGATTGCAGGTCCTAGCCCTAGAGCGTTTAGCGTTTTTCGTTCCCAGCTAAAACCCCAGAGCCCGTTTTCCCGTTTTCCCCTTTGTGAAATTTTGAAATTGGTTTTTCTGGAAAAAACATATATATTAATTCGTTAAGGTCATTTCGGCACTTTGCATTTCAATCGGTGCATCCACCGGTGCAATTTTAACCCACACCATAGGGTAGTTGTTTGGCTAATAACAAACGACAGGGGATGATTTTATAATTACGCAAAACCACAGGGGAGGAAACTGTAATTTTCCCTAGATATAATAACACCTTTGTGATGATAAATAAGAGATGAATGTGTCCTTGAAACATTGTCACCATGTCAAGTACTTACACAAACTCAAAATGCCAATTTTGCCTTTTTTGGTAAGTTGTAGAAACTTCCAAGGCCATTAGTGACAAGATATAATTATAATCATCAAAAACATATAATAACAACATGATGAACATATATAAATCATGTAAAAATGAAAACAACCATTTTATCACATTTTAGAAAAATATTTCTGAAAACCCCGGACATCGATCGATCGAAGTACCTGTGCTTGAGAGATCCATGTCTCACAGTAAGTTCCAGAGTTTGTCTCTGACCTACATGATCGATCGAAGTGAGAGTTCGATTTATACATCGATCGATCGATGTGTCTCAAGTTTAGAGATCGATGTCTCACAGTATGGTCTTGGTTTTTATCTGTCTTACATGGATCGGTTGATATGAGGGATCGATGTACATCGATCGATCAAAGTACAATAACCTGAGAGACATTTTAGGAGAGACATGCAAGGCAATGAGTTCAAGAGATGAGTTCTTTTACACCCACTTGTTTATAGACTTTTATGTAGCACCCCGTTCCTGAACACTTGCATTAGGAACAGTACATCCACTATAGTCTACTACGAGAGCTACAAGACGTCGTTCAAACTTCCACGTCAGAAATAACGTAGAAATTTTTTTCTGCGGAAACGATAATTAAAAAGTCAAATTCAATTCATAAATAATCCCAACATAAAAATAAATCGGTGTTTAGGGCTGACAAAAACCCAATGTATCAAATGAAATTCTAAAGTTCTAATAAAAATGGAATAAATATGAAAACCATCTAGTATCCCAAAGAAATATCTTCAAGCTCACTCGCCCCAGCTCGCGCAGTCTGAATCATCCTCTACGAAGATATGCCCATACTCGGGCTCACTTGTGGAGGGATAAGTAGGGGGTGAGTGATTGGGAAATCACCCGTAGGTTACCCATCTAATCCCAGAAAGGAATCATACTTACAATAAATGTACAGATATATAAAGCAAATAAAACATACCTTATCCGATCGCAATGTAAACATATAATAAATACAATAAATGTACAAATACATAAAGAAAATAAAACATACCTGATCCGGTTGCAAAGTAAGAATAACATTAAGCAAATAACACATATCCGATCCGACTTACAAAGTAAGTATAGGGTAGACAAATATAACATCATCACATATCTAAAGGCAATGCATAACTTCATGATGCATGCTCCTTCACCCTACCGTGTCACACATCCAATCGCATCAAATCACACATCATGCTCTTTCCGTCCATGTATACAATGCATGTCCCAGGGTCCTATCACACGCTCCGTAACATGGAGTCAGCACACACGCTCTGTAACGTGGAGTCGGCGCGCACGCTTCGTATCGTGAAGTCACTCGTCCCGAAGGGATGCACGTGCCATGACTGCTGCATACTTTCACATTTTCGTTTCTCCTATGTTGCATGCTAACTTCTATATTACGTATTACCTATATTGCGTAGTTATCCTATATTGCTTGGGGTTCATTACTGTTTTTCATCTTCTACCATTATTTTATCTTTCTAGACTTTATTTTAGTTTTCTACACTTTATTTTATTTTTCCTAGGCTTTCAATCATTTTATTCTTGTATTTATTTTTATCTTGTCCAACTATTTTTCTTTTCTCTTGCTTTAATTTCTTTTTCTTCTCTCTCCTTTTTCCCCTCCCCTTTTTCCCATTTTATTTTAGTTTATTTAAATTTATTTAATGGGTTTCTAAATCTTTATTTATTAAACAATATTAATTATTTTTATTTTTTTGTCTGGCTCATTGCCCCCTTTTTCCTTCACTTTAATTACTGAAAATGTCATGAAATTATTGTTAGACATCACTTATATTTTTCCTAGCTTCTATTAATTTTTTTGTGACTTTATACTATTTTTCCTTATTTTTCTCTATTTATTTCATATTTATTTTCTAATTATTTTAATTATTTAAAATAACACAACTTCAGAAATTATGTGAAAATATTTTATTTTTATCATTTTATAATTTCTTGAATTTAAATATAATTTTCTGGAATTTATTTATATTTTTCTAGAATTTTAAACTAATTTTAATAATTAATTATTATTTATTTATTTTCAGAAATAATTTTTTTATTGTTGCCTGCCAGCTCAACACCTGCAACAGGCCTGGGCCGCTGATGTGGCAGCTGGCCTGCGGCCCCAGGCCTCTCTCCTATTTTATTTAAATTCTAATATTCTTCAAAAATTCAAAACTTCTTCAATTCAACTTCGATTTACCTTAAACCAGTTGTATTTGACTCATTATAACGTGAAGAACACAACGGCACTGGATACGTCAGTGCGTGTCAGTACGCGCTGTCAGGGGCCGTGCGTGGGCCCTACGCGTCACCCCTGAAACGCGCACGTGAGCCACACGCACCGCATTCTGGGGCCTTTTTCGGTTTCCAGTTTATTTCTCACCTAATTTTTGGGTTATGTGACCTATTTCTAAGACTATTCAAGCAATTCTTCAATTATTCGGATAAAAATCGAATCTTTTAACTAATTTCAAATCGCACGAAAAACACCGTTACATGCACTATTTTTGCACATATCGACATCATATATTATATGCATACGAAGACATAAAGGAAAATAACACATAGAAATTTATTGCAACTACCGCCAACCCGAGAAGAGGGGAGGGTAACCTACCTTTTTAGCAATAATTTCTACTCGTGATTTCTTCTTCCTTATGAGGGCTGGCCGAATTCATTCCAAGGTGAATATAGGACTGTCCAATTTCTTCTCAAGGTGTGTGTGTAGCGCCCTGCTCCCGAGCCCTAGCATCGGGAACAGTGCATCGGTCGTATCTTATTAAGGAGAATACAAGATGTCGAATCAATCTCCTATTTGCCAGAAATGACGTAGAAATTTTTTTCGCAAAAACGTGAATCATAAATTAAATTAAACTCGAATAATTGTTATTACATCACTGGAAAAAAAATATTCCGATAATAAAACAATAAAGAAGTCTGTGAAAATCCCCAAAAGATAACTAAGAACAGTCAGCTGCAGAGTCCCATCGTATCCTAGATGCAGCTATCAACCAGCCCACTCTGCTATGTCTGTCCCGTCCTCAACGAAGATGCACTCGTAGTCCTCATCCGGCTCACCTGGGAAGTAGGAGTGAGTGACAGAAAATCACCCAGTAGATGCCCGCCTCAAACCAATACAAAACATACATACCGAAATGATATAACCACATAGCACATAACTATCATATAACATGCATAGAAGAAATTAAATGTGGTAAGTAAAGCGCTCCACATAAGAATGCACAAGTACGTGATGCATGCACCATCCATGTGTCACATGCAACAAAAATCATGTCATGCAATATGCTCCTAGACCTATATGCAATGCATGATCCCGGGAATGACTGGATGCATGTAGCCCGTACACTACAATCCACCCTGACGGATGCCCGTGGTCCGTACACCACGATCCACCCTGACCGATGCCCATGGCCAGTACACCATGATCCACCATAACCAATGCCCATGGCCCGTACACCATGATCCACCATGACCGAGTACCTATGGCCCGTACACCATGATCCACTCCACTCGAGCGTCTGAGACCCGTACATCTCAACCCACTCCAAATGCAATGCACGTGCCATGAATGCAACAACAAAGTCTCCTAGGGCTCGTACGCCCATCCTCACCACCTCCGGCACTCAATATTTGGTTGAGTAAATTTTCTGAATATTGGAAAGTTGTTATTTATCATCACCATTATTTTTACTTAGCTTGTATTAATTTTCTAGAATTTTCTACTAATTTTCTCTTTTTTCTCTTATTTAATTATATTTATTACTGATTATTTTAAATTACTTACATTTACCAAAATTCAGAAATTAAGTGGAAGTAATTTAATTTTAACCTTTTTTATTTTCTGGAATGTATTTAGAATTTTTTGGTGTTTAATTATATTTTCTGGAATTTAAAAATTATTTATTTACTATTTTCTAATTTCTAGAAATTATTAAATTAAATAAGAAATATATATTTTCTTTACTGGCCGGGTCTTCTATTCTTTTCTGGCCCGACCCGCGCTCCAGGTCTGGCCCGGTCCACCGCTGCCTCCCCTTTCCTTTCTTTCTTTTTTTAATTAACGTTATTAGGCTGGTTAGCCTTCGGTCCGGCCCGCTGGCCATCCGGTCCGGCCTGTTGGCCGGCCGCCTGAATTTAAATTTCTTTTTATTATTAAACACAATTGGGCCTGGCCCTGCCGCAGTCAGCCCGCTGGCCCGTCTAGCACGAACAGGCCAGCTCGCTTCGTCGTCGCCTCTCTCTTTTTTTTTAAATTAGACATAGCCGATGCGTGTGAGCCACGTCCGCAGGTGAGGCCCAATCGCGGCCGCCACCAGCGGCGCGTGTGGCTCACGCGCTGCCATTCCGGCCCCATTTTCGACTCCAGACTCAAATGTTTCCTATTTCCAGGCTATGTGCACCTATTCTAAGGCCAAAATACAAACTTTCTTATGATTCCTAGCATTAAAGTTCCACCTTTTCAATCCTTTATGAGCCTTTTTAATCCGATACAATCCTACCACCAAATTGATGCACATACACGCACATAATAATCAAGAACCAGTCATTTCATGATACTCCACATGCATCAATATAAAATTTACAACTTTAACAATCAAGAAAGCATTTAATCACATAAATATATCATTCAAACATGCATGAATTACACCCGTTTGAGGAGAAAGAGGCACCTACCTTGTTTGGCACTAGATGCAAATATATAGACAGATTAAGAATCGAATTTGGGACACCACCCTGCTAGGCCTTCCTCCACTCTATTTCTTTTTCTTCTCTCTTTTCTTTTCTTTCTTCCTTCTCCCTCTCTCGCTCTTGCTATGTGCTTTTTTTTCTTTTTCCTCAGAAGATGCCGTTTGGAATAGTGAGAGGGTGAGGGGTTGGAGAATTTTATTTGGGATGGGGGAGAGATTTTAGGGGATTTAGGATAAATTTTGAAATTTAAGTAGTTGCTTTCAAATATATATCAATTACCAAAAATTTCATCCCCTCCCATCACTCCAACACGTCACACACACCATAATTATCTCTTTTTCCATATTCATTATTTATTTATTTTTTATTATATATATATATACATATATATATATATATATTAACTAACGGTTGTAACATCCAACCCACCTACAAAAATTTTCGTCCTCAAAACTTGACGTACCTTATTCGAAGAGCTGTGGATATCTCTCTCGCATCTGCTCCTCGAGCTCCCAAGTCGCCTCACGCTCCGTATGATTTCTCCGCTGAACTTTAACATAAGGGATGACCCGGTGTCTCAACACCTTGTCCTTGTGATCCACAATCCTTATAGGAGTCTCCTCATACGTCGTGTCCAGTCAAATCCTTATTGGTGGCGCGTCTAGAACATGGCTCGGATCCGAGACATATCTCCTCAACTGAGAAACATGAAAGACGCTATGTATCTGGGCCAAGGCAGGGGGTAACGCCAATCGGTAGGCCAGAGTACCGACTCTCTCGAGTACCTCATAAGGACCAATGTAGCGAGGCTTCAGCTTTCCCTTCAACCCAAATCGCGAAACCCCTTTCATAGGCAATACCCTTAAGTAAACCTTCTCGCCCACATCAAACTCTAAAGGACGCCTCTTTGAATCTGCCCAACTCTTGCTTTTGTCTTAGGCAACCTTGAGTCTATCACGTATCAATTTCACTTTCTTCCTAGTCTGCTCAATCAACTCAAGACCGGTGATCACGCGCTTGCCAACCTCATCCCAATGAACAGGAGACCTGCATCTGCGTCCATAGAGCGCCTCAAAAGGTGCCATGCCGATGGCACTATGATGGCTATTGTTATAGGAGAACTCAATCAACTTGATCATACTATCCCAGTTTTCCTTGAAGTCCAATGCGCATGCTCTCAACATGTCCTCTAATGTCTGAATTGTCCTCTCAGACTGTCCATCGGTCCGTAGATAAAAGGCAGTGCTCAACCGTGGTTCTGTCCCCAACCTTCTCTAACAAGCTGACCAGAATCGGGAGGTGAACCTCGAGTCATGATCTGAAACAATACTAACTGGAACCCCATGAAGGCTGATAATATCATCAATGTACAGCGTCACCAATCTCTCCAAGGTCACATCGCTCGGCACATGTAAGAAGTGAGCAGACTTCGTCAATCGATCAACGATCACCCAGATCATGTCGTTGCCGTTTCTTGTTTTAGGGAGCCCTCCAACAAAGTCTATCATCACATGCTCCCATTTCCACTCCGGTATCTCCAATGGAAACATCAAACCTCCCGGACTCTGATGCTCTGCCTTAACCTTCTGACAAATAAGGCATCTCTCAATGAACTCGGCGATGTGTCTCTTCATACCACTCCACCAATAATGCTTCTTTAGATCATTATACATCTTCGTAGCACCTGGATGAATCGACAATTTTGAATTGTGTGCCTCTTTCAGTAGCTCCTTCCTCAGATTCTCAACATCATGCACACACAACCTTCCTTGGTACCAGATACTACCATCGTCATGAATCTGGAAGCCCTCAATCAGACTGGTCAACATCCTCTCTCGGATATCTCGGAGCGTCACATCCTTCCTTCTGCACCTCTTTAATTCGCTCAATCAGAGATGGTGTAATAACTAAGGCTGCCAGAACATTGGTAGTGGAATCAACAATGTCGAGATCAAACTCTGGCATCTCTTTCTCCAATGGTGTCTGTCTGGTGTGATTAGACTTCCTACTCAAGGCATCTGCAACTCGTTTTGCCTTCCCCAGATGATAACTGATAGTCAAATCATAGTCTTTCAGTAGTTCAAGCAACCTCCTCTAATGCATATTCAACTCCTTCTGTATGAATAGATACTTCAAGCTCTTATGATCGATAAAGACTTCGCACTTCACACCGTATATGTAATGGCGTCAAATCTTTAACGCAAACACCACCGCTGCTAACTCCAGATCATGGGTCGGGTAATTTTGCTCATATTGCTTCAACTGTCTTAATGCGTATGCAATAACCCTATCTCCCTGCATTAAGACGCACCCTGCAGCGAAAATGTTAAGTTAGAATCGTTATGTATACGATGATAAATTTAAAATTCATATACATATACCGAGCCCATTCTTCGAGGCATCGCTGTACATGACAAACCCTTCAGTGCCAGAGGGTTGTGCTAGTACTGGTGCAGTCGTCAACCTCTGCTTCAATTCTGTAAAGCTTTTCTCACACTCGGAGGTCCATATAAACCTGGTCTTTTTCTGAGTCGATCGACTCAGTGGTGCTGCAATCCTCAAAAATCCCTCCACAAACTTGCGATAATAGCCAGCAAGGCCAAGAAAGCTGCATACCTCAGTGACGTTAGTAGGTATGGGCCATTCTGTGGTTGTCTCTATCTTCTTTGGATCAACCGAAATACCTTGCTCAGAAATCACGTGGCCCAAGAAGGTCACAGTCTTCAACCAGAATTCGCACTTGCTGAACTTAGCGTACAACTTCTTCTTTCTGAGAGTCTCCAATACCTCCCTCAAGTGTTCAGCATGAGTCTCCTCATCAGGTGAATACACCAAGATATTGTCGATAAACACTACCACAAAATGGTTCAACTGCTCCCTGAATACTGTGTTCATCAAATCCATGAAGGCTGCGGTGCATTTGTCAGTCCAAAGGGCATTACAAGAAACTCGTAGTGCCCATATCGAGTGCGAAACACAGTCTTTGCTATGTCTTCTGCCTTAATCCTCAGCTAATGGTAGCCTGATCGAATATCAATCTTCGAGAATACCCTGGCACCCTGCACGCAATTTTGTTGTATACAAGTTGATATACACAATAACTGAATTCACAACGATTTATCCAAGACATTACCTTCAACTGATCAAATAGATAGCTATCCTCGTTAATGGGTATTTATTCTTTATCGTGAACTTATTCAGCTCACGATAGTCGATGCATAGCCTCATAGTACCGTCCTTCTTCTTCACAAATAATACTGGTGCTCCCAAGGGCAAAACACTAGGCCTGATGAACTTCCTGTCCAACAACTCCTGCAACTGCTCCTTAACCTCTTGTAGCTCTGCTGGTGCCATCCTGTATGGTGTCTTTGAGATCGGTTCGGCTCTGGGTATGAGGTCGATCTCGAACTCCACTTCTCTACTCGGTGGTAAACCTGGTAGCTAATCGAGGAAAACATCCTTAAAATCTTATACCCCTGAAATATCCTCAATCGATGGTGTCTCAGCACTGGCATTCAGAGCATAAACAAGAAAACTCTCAGCTCCTTTCTTCAATGCCCGAGAAGCCTGTGCTGCAGTAATATAAATCTTCCTGGAGGACTTCTTCAATTTGACATCCCCCTGGAAGATGGTCTCTCGCTTGTCAGGTGTCTGCATACTGACCTGTCTCTGGCGGCAGTCGATGGTAGCACTATATCTTGCCATAAAATCCATGCCCAGAATAATATCAAAATCCTGCATCTGGATCGGGATCCGGGTTGCAAAGAACTCCAACTCATTAATCTCCAGCTGGCATTCCTTGTACTGATAATGGATACTAGCACCTGATCACCAGCGGTTTGAACACGATAGGGGATCTCAAGCCATTCTGGTAGGATACATAAATTCTTGACAGATCTTCTAGCAACGAAAGAGTGGCTGGCACCACTATCGGATAGAACGTATGCTGGTACTTGGTTAACTAATATCTCACCTAACAAGTTCATGGTTATATGCACGGCACCAATCATCAAAACAAAAGGGGAAATATCAAATTAAGACTCTAAAATAGGAAATTTCTTGTATTAAAAGTACCTGTGACCACATCTCCGACCTCTTGTAGCTTAGCATCCATCATGACATGTGCATGAGTGTTGGTCTTCCCCTTTCTCCTCTGCTGCATCTGACCCTGTGGCGGAGGTGTTTGTGCAGGTGTAGGGCACTCTCTAGCGTAGTGACCTTGTTTGCCACAGTTGTAGCAAACCTACTGAGGCCTCCAACACTGATGTGTGTGTGACCGCCCATAATGTGCACATGCTGGGGGTGGCGGTCCAATCGCCCTGATTGGCTGTGCTGCCGTCACTTTGGGGCCCTCAATCTTCAATGGCAGAGATGTCGATCCATGCCCCTGCTGTGGTGGCCTGAAAGATCTCCCAGTCGGATGGCGGCGTGGAATCTTCAGCCATCTCTTGGATCTCCCCGAACGGAACTCCTCTCGCGGTCTCTTGGCCCGATCGACCATTGCAACCCTTGCAAGATCGCCCTCGACCTCACGACACACCTCCAACAATCCTTCAAAAGTGGTAGGCTGAACGCATATGATCAAAGACTGAATGCGTGAGCTCAAGCCCGTCTTGAACTTCAACATCTTCGTCCTCTCGTCGTCCATGATGGCAGGCATATATCTCCCAAGTGCATGGAATCTCTCAGAATACTGGTCCACAGTCATGGACCCTTTTGTCAAGAGCTGAAACACTGTCATCCTCCTCTGAATGGCACTCTCAGGAACGTAGTGCCTCTGGTACTCCTCCCTAAACTGGGCCCATGTCGGGTGTAGTCCGTCTGCGTACCACACCCTGCCACCATCGCTCTGCATCGCCCTCCAAGAATGGTACCACCACATCCATCTTCAGGCCATCCGGAACCTCTAGCAAGCTCAACTGCTCGGATACATTCTTGAGCCAAATCTCTGCCTCCTCTAGTCGGGTGGTACCCCTGAACATAGGTATCTGGGAGTTCTGCATCTCTCGGTAAAAGAATCGAAGCCCCTAGGCTGGTTGTGGTGGTTGTTGTTGTTGTTGATGTTGTTGCTGCTGTTGCTCCTGCTGTCGTTGTAGGTGAGCCATCTGCACCTGTTGTTGGGCTACCAATGCAGTCAGAGTGGCCAGCGTATCTGCCAGTACATGGGGGATGGTCCCTTGACCCTGCTGATCATCACCATTATTACCAGCTGGATCACGTCGTGGAGGCATTTTCTGAAATTCAAGTTCATGAGACGAAATCAGATTAGTCAATAATAAGTTGAAAGGTTGAGCGTTGATAAATCGATAACTAGACAAGGAAAGCTCACCATCGGCACACACCTCCCATGACCCGATCATAACTTAGGTATAAGATCATCGCTTAAGTCTACTTTGTTTATTAGGGGTAAAATCGTAACTTATGTCTAAGTGTTCTAATTAATCCTGCGTTTCCAAGGCGGATCTGAAGCATCGGCTCTGATACCACCTGTAGTGCCCCGCTCCCGAGCCCTAGCATCGGGAACAGTGCACCCACCATATCTCGTTAAGGAGAATACAAGGCGTCGAATCAATCTCCTACTTGTCAGAAATGACGTAGAAATTTTTTCTCAGAAACGTAAATCATAACTTAAATTAAACTCGAATAATTGTTATTACATCACTGAATAAAAAAATATTCTGATAATAAAAAAATAAAGAAGTCTATGAAAATCCAGAAAAGATAACTAAGAACAGCCAGCTGCAGAGTCCCATCGTATCCTAGATGCAGCTATCAACCAGCCCACTCTACTATGTCCGTCCCGTCCTCAACGAAGATGCACTCGTAGTCCTCATCCGGCTCACCTGGGAAGTAGGGGTGAGTGACAGAATGTTACCCAGTAGATGTCCGTCTCAAACCAATACAAAACGTGCATACCGAAATGATATAACCACATAGCACATAAATATCATATAACGTGCATAGAAGAAAGTAAATGTGGTAAGTAAAGCGCTCCACATAAGAATGCACAAGTACATGATGCATGCTCCATCCAAGTGTCACACGCAACAAAAATCATGTCATACAATATGCCCCTAGACCTATATGCAATGCATGATCCTGGGATTGACTGGATGCCTATAGCTTGTACACTATAATCCACCCTGATGGATGCCCGTGGCCCGTACACCACAATCCACTCTGACCGATGCCCGTGGTATGTACACCACGATCCACCACAACCGATGCCCATAGCCCATACACCATGATCCACCATGACCGAGTACCCCTGGCCCGTACGCCATGATCCACTCCACTCGAGCGTCTGAGACTCGTACATCTCAACTCACTCCAAATGTAATGCACGTGCCATGAATGCAACAACAAAGTCGCCTGGGGCCCGTACGCCTATCCTCACCACCTCTAGGACTCAATGTTTGGTTGAGTAAATTTTTTGAATATTGAAAAGTTGTTATTTATCATCACCATTATTTTTACTTAGCTTGTATTAATTTTCTACTTTTTTTCCTATTTTTTCCTTATTTAATTATATTTATTACTAATTATTTTAAATTACTTACATTTACCAAATTTCAAAAATTAAGTGGAAGTAATTTAATTTTAACCTTTTACATTTTCTGGAATTTATTTAGAATTTTCTCGTGTTTAATTATATTTTCTGGAATTTAAAAATAATTTATTTACTATTTTCTAATTTCCAGAAATTATTAAATTAAATAATATACATATATTTTCTTTACTGGCCGGGTCTGCTATTCTTTTCTGGCCCGACCCATGCTCCAGGTCTGGCTCGGTCCACCGATGCCTCCCCTTTCCCTTTCTTTCTTTTTTTAATTAATGTTATTGGGCCGGCCAGCCTTCGGTCCGGCCCGCTAGCCATCCGGCCCTGCCCGTTGGCCAGCCGCCTGAATTTAAATTTTCTTTTAATTATTTAACGCAATTAGGCCTTGCCCTGCTGCAGTCAGCCCGCCGGCCCGTTAAGGTATGGCCCGTCTGGCACTAGCAGGCCAGCCCGCTTCGCCGCCGCCTCTCTCTCTTTTTAAATTAGACATAGCCAGCGCGTGTGGGGCACGTCCGCGCGTGAGGCTCACTCGTGGCCGCCTTTAGCGGTGCGTGCGGCACACGCGCTGCCATTTCGGCCGCGTTTTCGACTCTAGACTCAAAATTTTCCTATTTCCAGGTAATGTGCACCTATTCTTAGGCCAAAATACAAACTTTCTTATGATTCCTAGCATAAAAGTTCCACCTTTTCAATCCTTTATGAGCCTTTTTAATCCGATACAATCCTACCACCAAATTGATGCACATACACGAACATAATAATCAATAACCAGTCATTTCATGATACTCCACATGCATCAATATAAAATTTACAACTTAAACAATCAAGAAAGCATTTAATCACATAAATATATCATTCAAACATGCATGAATTATACCCGTTTGAGAAGAAAGAGACACCTACCTTGCTTGATACTAGATGCGAATATATAGACAGATTAAGAATCGGATTTGGGACACCACCCTGCTAGGCCTTCCTCCACTCTATTTCTTTTTCTTCTCTCTTTTCTTTTCTTTCTTCCTTCTCCCTCTCTCACTCTTGCTATGCGTTTTTTTTTCTTTTTCCTCAGAAGATGCCATTTGGAATAGTGAGAGGTGAGGGTTTGGGGAGTTTTATTTGGGATGAGGGAGAAATTTTAGGAGATTTAGGATAAATTTTGAAATTTAAGCAGTTGCTTCCAAATATATATCAATTACCAAAAATTTCATCCCCTCCCATCACTCGTACACGTCACACACACCACAATTATCTCTTTTTCCATATTCATTATTTATTTATTTATTTATTCTATATATATATATATATATATATATATATATATATATATATATATTTAACTACTGGCTGTAACAGTGTGTGTATACATATCAATATTTGTAAATATATATGTATATATGGTTAAAGAATGGAACTCCTTTTCTTTCTTCAATTAATGGCGGCAGCATGTAAATTTTTTTGGGGATGGCTGCCGCTGGTAGGGTGGGTTTGGCGCTGGGAAAATTTTGGGAGGGGAAGAAAGGTTAGGTTTGTCTTCTGTATGTGTATGTATATATAGATATGTATATAATTTCTTATTAGGTTTAGGAATTATTTTTAAGATAAAACTCATAGTTCCCATCTTTATCTATAGCTATTTCCTATTGTCATCCACATGTCTAAGATAAACACTATCCTTTTATTTATCCCCTTTTATTTAACTTATGTTTTTTTGTTTTTTTATTTTTATTTTTTACTATTACACCCCAAAAAGCCGGGGTGTAACATTTTAATACGTATGTAAAATTGAGCAACATTTGGAAGGATTGTGACAGCATGAAGAATCCTATTTTTACATGAGGAATTTGTAGTGAGAGTGTCACAGTAAGCTACACTTTTGTGATCAAATTTAGAGATCTTGATGACTTTTGATAACTAATGACTGGTCATGTCACATAGTAAGAAACCTTATTTCTAACTGTGTAAGGTCATTTGTTTATGGTTTGCTTGGAGCAAAAGGCGAAATTCTTCGCCTTGGGTCCCACCGTCTCAGCCCGAATAAACATTTTAGAAGATGCAAATCAGAAATCCAGCGGACTCTTGGTTTGGGTGAGGACTTACGCAGTGACACACAAGGTGTCCCTCTGCAAACCAAGCATTTGGCCTAGCAGCAGTGAAACACTCACACTGTGCTTATAATCGAACTCTTGACCTATTAGACCAAATTTCAACCCAAGTACCAACTAGACTATGCCCTGGGGGCTTGTTTCTGGTTTGCTACATGTACTAAGGGCACTGTTGGCTTGACTCTGTCTAGTTTAGTAAGTAAACCCCATCCAAAGTGGTGTTGGGATGACAAGTCTATGGTCATCTTGGTCCATGAACCCTTTACGTTGTACTCTTTTATTATCCATAAATCTAGCTCATTTGGAACCCACCATAGAATACAATCCCACAAAGGCAACCGTTCAACACTCCCAAGTCCGTCCCACAATTGTAGTTATCCATAACCAACTCATTCTGGGGTGATTTTCATTAACATGTAGTCTTCAGTTATCCATAGCCGCACGTGAAATCCCTTCCATATAAGAGCCAGTTAGGCCTGAAATATTTGTGCTTCATGAATTACAACTAACTAAATCTGTCAGACGAGTGTCAAAAATAAAACACTAATAATCTGTTGAGAATAACCAATGGCAACTTCCCTCAACAAAGAAATCTATTTACATGAAAAAGGTTCTGCTATGATCAAACAAAAAAAAATTACAGTTGCCCACTTCGAGAATACACCGAAATTATTCACGTGTACAATTGAATGTTGCCAAGCTATCCTAAACTTCTTCATCTGTGATCCATTACTAATGCGTTTGAACTTGTGAAATTGGAGAATTATAACCCTAATGCTTTTTTAATGTGTTAAAAGATGATATTAAACCACTTCAATTACAATTTAAAGGTCTAGTTCTATCGAGATGAACACACCTTTTAAGTGTCACAGTAATTCAAGAAGTCTTCTCCTCTTTTTATCTTGATTCAATGAGAATAGTTAATTATTATGATGTTGAAACCAATGAAATAGTTGATCTTTTCGCCCAAATATTTTAAAAAGTATATTGAGTTGACGTGTATGCCAATATTTACATTGACGAGTAAAAGGATCGCTCATCACCTGTCAAATATAATTGAGAACTCTATACATACATTTTATACATATCACATAGATCAACTAATAGTACAATGATATGATGTCACATAAGATTTAACTATATATAAAGCAATGAGGTGATTGACCAAAAGAGAGGATCCAGGTATCTTATATACATTTTGATTGATTTCGAAGCAAACTAATTACATATGCTCCAAAATTATTTTGAAATTTGCGAATTGTATATGTCTTTTGGATCATGGGATGAGATGAAAAAAGTTGTGGTCTTTAAGGCTCTTTTTATACTTTACATCAAAATGGGATCATGTGGTCCTTACGTTGGTTTTCTAATCCCATGCTTCTTGTTTCGTCAAAACATCGTTAGCAGAGAAATCACAGTTTCTATCTTTTTATTTCTTTTTTGTTGCTAGTATTACAATTGAGTATTCATTTGTTTGTCGGAAACGCAATTGAGTATTCTTAATTTCTTTCATTTAATTAATGGCGGAGGTTTCTTGAAGTAAACACATGAAAAAAAATGAACAGAAAAAGGCAGATTATTTAATAAATAGAAAATTTGGTAACTCATTAAATTAAACTAAATAAAATAGAAAAATATAATAAGGAAAAAAAGGGGGGCAGTGTGCGGAAAAAAATTAATTAATTAAAGCAAGAGAAAAAAATAGTAGGGGGAGATAAAAATAAATAAACAAATAAATGAATAAAGTGGTTGAAAGCCTATGAAAGATAAAATAGGGTGTAGAAACCTAAAATAAATTATAGAAATAAAATAATGGTAGAAGATAAAATATAGTAATGAACCTCACGTAATATAGGGTAACTATGTAATATATAATGGAGCATGCAACATAGGAGAAAAGGAAGTGTGAAAGTGTGCAGCATTCATGGCACGTGCATCTCTTCAGGACGAGTGACTCCACGATACGTAGCGGGATCTACGCTGACTCCATGATACAAAGCGTGTGGTAGGACCTCGAGACATGTATTGCATGCCATGGATAGAAAGAGCATGACGTTGGATATGATATGATTGGGGTGTGACACGGTAGTGTGAAGGAGCATGCATCATGAAGTTGCGATTTGCATATTTATGTATGACAAAATTATATTTTCTTGTCATATACTTACTTTGCGATCGGATCAGGTATGTGTTAATTGCTTTATGTATTTGTTTATTCATAGTAAGCATGGTTCTTTTCTGGGAAAAGACGGGTAACCTACAAGTGATTTCTCAATCACTCACCTCTACTACTAATCCTTCCACAGGTAAGCCTGAATACGAGTACATTTTCATAGAAAACGAGTCAGAATGCGCTAGCTGGGGCGAGTGAGCTTTATGAGACGTTTCAGTAGGGGTGGCAATTTCAGACACGACACGAAACACGACCCGAACCTGACACGAATTTTCGCGGGTATGGGTATGACCTTGGCGGGTTTCGTGTACAAATCGGGTAAGACTTGAAAGATACTCACCGACGGCAGGTCGTGTCCGGGTATACTCGCAGGTACCTGTTTATACACGAAATTTAAAAAATATATTTCAAATAAAATTTATAATTAATAAAAAATAAAATTTTCTAAAAAAAAAAAGACTACCGCGCTACTAAGTAACCCTATTCGGTTCCCCCTTCCTCCATTCTCAAATCCCATTTCTTTAATCTATTATTACATAGTCAAGTGATTTGCGTTTAAATGACCTTGTATCAGTAGTCGTTTAAGTACATGAAACCTGAAAAATGCATGAAACCTGAAATTACTTGAAAAATATATGAAATGACATGTACACGCCTTAAAATATTTGTGCTTGTCAAGTTCGTGGGTATATCTGATACACGATACGAAACCTGACATGTACGGGTTTGGGTATCTACATCCATACACGTGAAGCAAGCGGGTAAGGTATGGGTATGACACTTTGATACACGAAACCCAAATACGAAACACGAAACACGATACATGGCATGTTTGACACCCCTACGTTTTGGGGACTTGATGGATTACACATTTATTTCATTTTTACCCGACTAATAGACATCATTTGATGTATTGAGTTTCGTCAGCCCTAAAGGTTTCATTTATTTCCATATTTGGATTATTTATAAATCGAATTTGAAATTTTAATTATCGTTTCTGTGGAAAAAAATTCTATGTTATTTCTGACATGTAAGAAGTTCGAACCACATCTTGTAGTTCTCATAGTAGGCTATGGTGGATGCACTATTCCCGATGCTAGGGTGCGGAAGCGGGACGCTACACATATCATGCTACTAACTTTTCTAAAAGGAAGGTTAGAAAGTTTGCCAACTCGTCCGACTCTAAGGGTCTAGCCTCTCGCATTGCCAAAATAGGGACATGCTCTTTGTTGGCTATATGGATTGAGCATTTCAATTCCATGAGCTGTTTGATTTCTTTCACTTTTTCTTCTCCATAGATTACAAGCCCTACATAAGACAAATGTCTATCCATAGGTACCCTTTTGTTGTTGGGTCCATCTAGGTTAATTTTCATGCCTTTAGGTCTTCAATAACACTTAGATATTTTCCTAGATTTACAAAAACTTACCACATGACCTTTTTGTTACAAAAGAAACAAGTAGGTGCATGACTTGATTGTTTGTCTTTAGGCTTGAAGGGTTTAGTTACCTTCATAGACTTAGAAATCTTGTTGACATTTCTAAGCACTTCCTTTGGAAGAATAAACTTAACCTTAGGATGATTCACATAAAGAAGCCTCTTTTATCTTAGACAATTTTATCTTGGTTGATGTAGTAGAAGCTTTAAAGCCTAAGTTAGATTTTTTTACTGCTTTTTGTTTAACAGAAGGTTTTTCATGTATAACCTTTTCACATGTCATCTTATAGAGTTTTTCAAGTCCAACACATTTATGCTTAATCTCTATGTTTTCTAGAGCTAAAGATTTTGGTGACTCTAAGGTGACATCATGCTCTAAATGAATCAAAATAAGAGACTCATGCAAATTTCATTTTCAAATAACTAAGTTCTTTTTTACCATGCTTGTACTTCAGCGCAAGATTTTCAAATTCCTCATATAAAGTAACATATTCATCTTGTAACTTATCAAATGAGGAAGCTGAAAGAGATGCCTCTTTGTTATCTTCAAAAGGTATGAGGCGTATTGCTTCTCTATTATCATGATCATCTTCAGCTATGTTTGATTGATGACCATCACTTGCTAACTCCTCAAGCTTTTCCATGTCTCGTGTGAAGAGAATATGCCTTGAACCTTTATTAGCCCCTTATGTGAGAGGGAGAGATGGAGGATTTCAAGAGCTTTCCCTTCTAGCTGGAAATTTTTCTTGTCCTCATCATTGTAGTCATCCAACTCCTTCATGAGCAATCTCTCGTTTTCATCCAACCAAACTGGTGGAGGTATTCCCTCTATGACCACTCTCCATATAACATAACCATATTCACACAAATATGCATTCATCCTATATTTTATAAGCAATAGTTTTGAGCATCAAACAAGGGAACTTTGGTGTTTGGTGCTTTAAATATAGTGGATTGTTTGAGAATTGAGCTATATGATGTAGAAGTTGTCATTTCCATATTTTCCAATGATCTTTTATCTTTATACTTACAAAAATTGGCCAAGCAATCAAGGTTAGGCTCTGATACCAATTGTTAGGTTCGTGACAATCACTCTAGAAGAGGGTGAATAGAGTGAGGGGCGACTCGCAAAATTTTATCGGTTTAGCTCACTCCAACTCAAATACTCTCCGAAATAAGAAAGAAGAAGATGAGAGATAATGAGTTAAGACACACGATTTAGAGTGGTTCGAATATCTTTGATTCTACTCCACTACCACTTTGCTTCCAAAGTGGATTTTCAACAGCAACTTTCTTATTACCTTTGGTAAGGAACAAGAACAACAAGAGCAACACTAACACTAACACTTAGTGCAAGCGACAATTTACAACAGCAGCAACATATTACACAAACACTTTGTGCAATATCAACGAAAACAACAACATCTTGTCACACAAATACTTTATGCAACATCAACAACAACTGCTTCGTTACAACTTCAACAAAGTTTTTTCGAAGCAATTTCACCAAATGGGTCCTGGGAAAGAAGTGAAATCACACTTTGGAATAAGTCTAAATCAGAAGCAAGAGATCAAATATGTATGGTTCCTCTTATGTTAGACTTCTACTCTCACAATTACAACAATGAAAACAAGCAACAAGAGCTTAATGAGCTTTAAGCACTTTTGCACATTTGAGAGCTTTTTACAACAATGGGGGATGAACCTTGAAGAGGATGAAATTGTGTTAACGCCTCATCTGAGCTTCTTCAATATATAGAGGATGTGAGCCATGTGTTTGCAGCATCCCTCAAGTCTTCAACTTATTCAAAAGTTTTGACAATCGCCAAATAGTCTTTAGCCACCCTATAGTTGGATTTGATGCTCCATAGGCATCCTAGAATATCTTAGAAATGTTCATAAAAGTCAAGAAAGCATTATAGACGTCAGGGAAAAATCCACAAGAAATTTGACCAAGATTGGAGAGAAAAACACTTTAAATCTTCCTTGGATTTTATTCCAATAGTTATAAAAATTTGAATCCTGGATTGACATCAATCGATCGATGTCTCATACTTTAGAGACTGATGTCTACATCGATCGATCGATGTCTTCGTATTGAGATATCGATATCTTCCAGTGAGGTTTCAGTTTTATGTCTCACGTACATCGATCGATCGATGTCTTATTATTGAGAGATCGATGTCTTCAATAAGGTTTCAGTCTGGAACTTTATATACATCGATAAATCGATGTCTCTTCTTTGAGAGACTAATGTATACATCGATCGATCAATGTCCCTTTATTGAGAGATCGATGTATTTTAGTAAGGTTTTAGTTTTGTACCATACATCGATTGATCAATCGATGTCTCTTCTTTGAGAGGTTGATGTATACATTGATCGATCGATGTCTCTTTATTGAGAGATGGATGTCTTCTAGTAAGGATGTCTCTTTATTGAGAGATGGATGTCTTCTAGTAAGGTTTCAACTTCGAACAGCCCTTACATAAATCGATCAATGTCTTTTCTTTGAGAGAATGATATATACATCGATCGATCTATGTGAGATATTTATGTCTAACAGTGTGTTTTTCTCATTTTGTTTCAATTCCAAAGTATGAAATACCTTTTTAACTCTTTTTAAAAAATCTTTTAACTTCATCAAAACAATTCATACTCTAATAGTGCAAAGTGTTCACAATGTACTCAATACGGGATGATAGCACACACAACTGAAAAATGTTATTGGTAGCATGGATTTTCCCAGGTTTGAATATTAGGATACATGATTGAGGCAGTTTGTGGTGAGTTAGAGTCCTTACAATTTGACCAAATGAATCAGGGTTGTCATCCTCCCATATTAACATATGAGCAGCACCAGAAACTCATGAATTAGTTGAGTTAGAAAGATGACAACTAAGTTTCTGTCCCTGGAAATGTTGCATCGGCTGTTTTCATGTCTGCTCATTATAATATGGTTATAGGCAAGAGTTCTACTGATAAATTGAACATATGGACCTTAGACTCAAGAGCTACAAATCACATAGCTTGCTCTTTGAGCCTCTTTTAGTTTTACTGTCAAGCATATTTCAATCAAAATGTATAAAAATTTGTTTGTGTTGGCCACTCACAATGGATTAATAGTAGTGAATCATGCCCTTACTATACAGGATTTTTTGCATGTTTCCTCTTTTTCTTTCAATATTTTGTCTATTAGTGTAGCACCCCGACCCGGACAGCAGAATCCGAACCGGTGCACCCGTCGTAGCTTACTGAGAAGACTACAAGACGTCTCATCTCTCGCGTGAACATCATCAATGACGTCAGAGAAATAAGTGCGGAAACATGTATTTCATAAATCTAAATCCTCAATACGGTACACCAAACGATAAAGTGACTATCAATAATTGTATATGGTCGCAGCCATCTAAATCCTCAAATGTGATAAGAAACGGAAATAACAAGAAACAATCTAACACAATTCCCCAACACGTCCTAGGCATCCCATTCCGCCCACTCGCCGTCATCCTCAATGAAGATCATGTCATACTCAGGTCCTCCTGTATCACAAAGGCAGTACCCTTAGCGAAAACGCTAGCAAGTAACCCGCTTATAAGACATACGGGATCAACACATGGCAAGACATGAGTAATATATAATTCAAGGGATGATGGGGCACATGTCTTGTAAAACTTCCAAATATAGAGGCGAATAACGTAATAAAGCAAGTACAGCAATTCGCACGCAAATAACAATTCATTGGCTATCAAATACCACGCACATTCATACCACATCGACTCACGTGATGCATGTCAAAATATGCACTACACTACACAGTCACAAATGCATGAGCCATTTCTTTTCAAAACAGTGCAATGCATGTCACAATGTCCGGTCTCGTAACTCGTTACCCTGTAACGCACCCCGGCTTATATTTCTATCCCGGTAAACGTTACAGGTCTCGTTATGCTCTGTGATGCACCTCGGCTTATATTTCCATCCCGATTAACATCATTGACCTCGTGATACTCTGCAATTCACCTCGGCTTATATTTCCATCCCGATTAACATTGCAGAGGACTTTATACCCTCCAACGCACCCCGGCTTATATTTCCATCCCGGTTAACGTTACAGACCTTTTGTGCCCTGTAATGCACCTCGGCTTAAATTTCCATCCCGATTAACGTTACAGGTCACCTTCGCAAATCAGTGCCGAAGCACTGCTCTTTTTCAAAACAATATGCAATGCAAGTGCTATGATGCAAGACTCCTCGTTCCAATCACATTTCTCATTCACGTATGCAGTTCATATTCACATGCGCAAGTAAGAGCAACACACAAGATTTCCCTAACTTACACATCAAAGCTTAGGCTTCAACTAGATCGTCAACACTTAACCTTGATTCCAAAAGTCACAAACTAATGTGAGTACCCCTATCTTCCTTTCATGGAACTCTATAACACTTCGTACGTTCATTTCCTAACCCTCCTAGGTCATCCTCATTGAAATCCGATTCGAAAACCCTTTGAAGCAACCAAGTTGATTCACCCTCCTAAATTATGTTCCCAAGACTTAGACTACCTTTAATCAGGTCCTAAGAAGTCTCTAAGGTCACCCAAAGATTCCCCGAGCTTCCCTCTTTCTTCTTCTATTTTCTCACAAAACTGATGGACATCATCCCCTCACCTCGATCGATCGATGTGACATCATACCCTTACATCGATCGATCGATGTCCATCAGAGAACATCGATCTCTCAGCCTCTTATACATCGATCGATCGATGTCTGCCAGTGGACATCGATCTCTCAACCTTCATTTACATCGATCGATCGATGTCCGTCAGTGGACATCGATCTCTCAACTTCTCCCCACTTTGATCGATCGATGTCCATCAGTGGACATCGATCTCTCAGCCCTCCTATATATCGATCGATCGATGCCCGTCAGTGGACATCGATCTCTGACATCGATCGATCGATGTCAGCGTTCCTCCAGGATTTCATCTGCGAATTTCTGCAGAACCATCACTCCAATTGGTTCCAAACGTATCCCAATCAATCCAAGCCTAAAACCCTGCTATAATCACATACTTAAATTGCAGATTCAAACGCTACGCACATACCCAACAATGATTCAAGCCTAGTACGCAATTACTCTGACTTTATCAATCCAAAAATTTCACCTTTTTCCCCCAAACCTCACGCATCAAAGAAATCACAACAAGAAGGGATTCAAGGGGTAGGGATTCGCAGTATTTCAGATAATCCACAACAACAACAAATGATTTTCATATACCGTGGCCAAATCTCGAAAACAAAACACATAAAGCGTGCACATAGATTCACATAATGAAACTACTGCATGGTGATCCAATTTGATAACAAAATAGGCCATTTTCTTTTCACAAATCGTAGGAACTTATAAGATGATTACTTGCCTTTGATTACTCGGAGAAGAAAGGAAGAACAGACGAAGATTGGATTGATTTCTGGAGAGATTCTTCTCCTAGGGCTGCAACGGACTCAAAATCGCCTAAGGGGGGAAGAGTTGCGTCGCCTTCTCTGTGAATGGGGAGGAGAACTGACGTTGTCAGTTTAATAGGGAAGAGATAAGATTTGGAGTTTCTAAATTATATCTATTATCTTATTTATCTTAAAGGATAAAACTTTATTATTTAATCCTAAAATTAAACACAAAATTAATTCTAATATTTAATCTTCCCATTAATTTCTAATTAATCCTCGTACTTAATTCCTAATTCATTACCGCTGACCGTCATTAATCTCCTTTAATTCCTTATTTGTCTTTTAATTATCCTACGGAGGGTGCGGGGCATAACATTCCACCCCCCTTACAAAAAGTTTCGTCCTTGAAACTGGCGTACCTTATTGGAAGAGGTGTGGGTAAAGCTCCATCATTTGTTCATCAAGTTCCCACGTGGCTTCACGCTCCGTATGGTTACTCCACTGAACCTTGACATACGGAATGACGCGTCTGCGTAGGACTTGATCTTTTCTATCCACAATCTTTATTGGATGTTCTTCGTAAGTGATATCCTCCTTAACATCCATCGGTTGAGCTTCCAGGATATGGCTCGAGTCTGGTACATATTTCCTTAGTTGGGACACATGAAATACGTTGTGGACTTGTGACAAATTCTGAGCCAAGGCTAATCGATATGCCCTTTCTCCAACATTGCCAAGCACTTCGTAAGGGCCAATATATCTAGGGCTCAGCTTGCCCTTCATTCCGAATCTTGCAACTCCTTCGGTAGGTGAAACTCGTAAATAGACCTTTTCACCTTCCTCAAACTCCAAGGGTCGTGTTTTGGTATCGGCCCAACTCTTATTACGGTCTTGAGCCACCTTTAGTTTCTCTCTTATCACTTTGACATTTTCAACTGTTTGTTCAACCAACTCAGGTGCAGTGATAGTCCTTTCCCCAACTTTGTCCCAACAAACCAGGGACCTACACTTACGTCCGTATAAAGCTTCAAATGGTGCCATACCAATTGCACTATGATAGCTATTATTGTACGAAAACTCCATCAACTTCAGCATGCTATCCCAGTTTCCTTTGAAATCCAAAGCGCATGCTCTCAACATGTCTTCCAATGTTTGAATGGTTCTCTCAGATTGTCCATCCGTTTGTGGGTGGTATGCATTACTCATTCTTAACTCCGTACCCATGGCTTTCTGGAATGCCCTCCAAAACTTAGAGGTAAACTTGGGATCACGGTCTGACACAATACCGACAGGGACTCCGTGCAAGCTCACAATGTTATCCACATAGGTGTTGGATAGTTTCTCATATGAGTTACCATGTGGCATGGCTATGAAATGGGCTGTCTTCGTTAAACGGTCTACAATCACCCAAATCATCTCATTTCCATTTCTGGTCTTGGGTAATCCCATCACGAAGTCCATAGTCACGTGCTCCCACTTCCATTCTAGAATCTCTAGTGGCTTCATTAAACCACCAGGTTGTTGATGTTCGGCCTTAACCTGTTGGCATACCAAGCATCTCTCCACATACTCTGCTATGCTTTTCTTCATCCCCATCCACCAATAGTTCCGTTTGAGGCCCTTATACATCTTTGTGCTGCCGGGGTGGATGGATAACCTTGTGTTATGAGCTTCGCGCAACAACTCCTTTCGAAGTTCATCATGGTTAGGTACACACAACCTATTCTGAAACCATAAGCTTCCATCTTCTCGCAATTAGAAATCTTTTACTGGTCCAGCAGCTAGTTTGTCACGGATTCCTCTTAGCACTGTGTCCTCATACTGTGCTTCTTTAGTTCTGTCTACCAAGTCTGGGCTGATAGATAGCGCCGTAAGAACATTCGCCACTGAGTCCACCACTTCGAGGTCAAACTCCTCGATTTCTCTTTCTAACGGAGATTGTCTCGCGTGGCTAGACTTTCTGCTCAATGCGTCCGCCACTCTGTTGGCCTTACCCGGATGGTAGTTGATGGTCAAGTCATAGTCGTTGAGTAACTCCAACCATCTTCTCTGTCTCATATTTAACTCCTTCTGCGAGAATAGGTACTTCAAGCTCTTATGATCAGTGAACACGGCACATTTCTCTCCATATAGATAGTGCCTCCAGATCTTAAGAGCAAATACCACAGCTGCGAGCTCCAAGTCATGCGTCGGGTAATTCTGCTCATATAATTTCAATTGTCTTGACGCGTACGAAATGACTCGTTCATTTTGCATCAAGACACAACCTATAAACAGAAAGTTAATTCAAGACTAGCATAAGTATATACAATGCATTAATTGTAATGATGTACATACCTAGTCCTTTCTTGGACGCGTCACTATAGATCACGAAACCGTTGGTGCCGGAGGGTTGTGCCAACACCGGGGCTGTGGTCAATCTCTTCTTGAGCTCGGTAAAGCTCTGCTCGCATTCATCAGTCCATTCGAACTTAGTCTTCTTCTGTGTAAGTCGGCTCAATGGAACTGCTATCGTTGAGAATCACTCAACGAACTTCCTATAGTAGCCTGCCAAGCCTAGGAAACTTCTTACTTCAGTCACGTTTGTAGGTCTTGGCTACTCTGTGATGGCTTCTATCTTCTTAGGATCTACCTAGATCCCATCCTCAGAAATCACGTGACCGAGAAAGGCTACACTCCTTAGCCAAAATTCACACTTGCTGAATTTGGCGTAGAGCTTTTGTTGTCTCAGGATTTGCAACACCACTCTTAAGTGTTCAGCGTGTGCTTGCTCGTCTGGAGAGTAGACTAGGATGTCATCGATGAACACCACCACGGATTGGTCCAACTGCTCTCGAAATACGGTGTTCATCAAGTCCATGAATGCCGCTGGGGCATTAGTTAATCCAAAAGGCATCACCAAAAATTCATAATGCCCGTATCGAGTCTGAAAAGCGGTCTTGGGAACGTCTCCTGCTTTCACAAGCAATTGATGATACCCTTGACAAAGGTCGATCTTTGAAAACCAGCGAGCTCCCTTTAACTGATCAAATAAATCCTCGATCCTTGGCAAGAGATATTTGTTCTTGATGGTAATCTTATTCAGCTCATGGCAATCAATACACAATCTCATGCTGCCATCCTTCTTCTTTACAAATAGAACTGGAGCTCCCCACGGTGATACGCTGGGGCGAATTAACTTTTTGTCTAGCAATTCCTTAAGTTGCCCCTTTAGCTCCTTAAGTTCAGCTGGAGCCATTCTGTAGGGTGCCTTAGATATAGGCTCGGCTCCGGGTATCAAATTAATCTCGAACTCCACTTCCCTCGATGTTGGAACTCCCGGTAATTCATCCGGAAATACGTCCTTAAATTCATTGATCACCGGTATTTGTTCCATGGGGGAAACTTCTTGCTGAGCATCTATAGCATACACCATATATCCCTCGGCTCCTGTTTGCAAAGCCTTATAGGCCTTAATCGCCGTCATGTATATCTTCTTTGGAGCTTTGGTTATCTTGACATTTCTTTGTACCGTGATGTCATTCATCTCGGGGTCCTTGAGGGTCACTTGCTTAAGTTTACAGTCAATATTGACATGATTCTTGGTCAGCCAATCCATGCCCAATATGACATCAAAGTCCTTCATCGGAATTGGAACTAATGTCACCGAGGACATCCTTCCATCCAACTCCAACTCACAATCTTTGTACTGGTGGTGGGATACCAGCACTTGTTTGCCGGCTGCTTGCACTCTAAATGGGTTCTCAAGCCATTCGGGTAAGCAGTCGAGTCCTTTGGCGAATCGCTTAGAGATGAAGGAATGGCTAGCTCCACTGTCAAATAACAAGTTTGCGGGTACTTTATTAACTAAGATCACACCTAATCACAAGAGGATAACACATAAAGGTTTTCACACAACACATATTTAATCATCAACTTAGAAAGCTAAAAGTCAGCTTAGGCAACTATTATTTAGCTCAGGTCATATCTGTCACCACGTTTGCGTCCTCCTGGACTTCAGCATCCGTCATGGCGTGGACTCTCGCATTGGGCATGCCTCTCCACTGCTGGGCTGGCCCTGCTCCTGCTTGAGGCTTAGGGTCCCATTCGGGACAATCCTTAATCCTATGGCCCGCCTTCCCACATTTGAAACACGCTCCGGTAATCTTCCAACACTCACCTGCGTGTCTCCTCTGGCAGTGTGGACATTCTGCGGGTGCTTGTCGGTTGGGTTGATTCTGCTGTGGTGCCCTTTGAGCTGGCCCCGCTTGTCCTTTCCTGGGAATCTTGACCCAACGTCCGGGTCTACCTCCACTTTGCTCTACCCTCGGCCTCTTGCTCGATTTTTCACGAGCTTCTCGGGGTTGTGACCTGCGTATGTCACTCTCCACGTGGTAACATGCATCTAGCATCTCCTCAAAAGTCTTTAAACTGGACACCGCTATTGCAGTCCGTATGCGGGGATTCAACCCTTCTTCAAACTTCAGCATTTTCATCTGACTATTTTCCAATACCATGGGTGTAAATTTGCCTAAGGCATGAAACCTATCAGCGTAATTGGAAACAGACATCCTCCCTTGTTCAAACTTGTCAAACTGCCTCATCTTCTCCAAAACGGCAGTCTCAGGCACATATTAATCTTTGTAGGCCTGCACAAACTGGCTCCACTGGATAGGAGGGGTCATCTTGGGCAGAATGTCGTTCCACCAGGCATTAGCTCTGCCGATCAGTAGTGGTGTGGCTACATCCACCTTCAGTTCTTCAGGCACTTGCACAAGCCTGAAGCATTTTTCAATCTCGTCCTTCCAAAATCCTGCCACCTCTGGATCGGTGGTCCCTTCAAACGTGGGGGCATGCATCTTTCGCATCTCACCAATGTAATACCTGATACCGTGCTGGGGAGGTGGTGGAGGAGGTTGCTGTGGTTGTTGCTACTGCTGAGCAACCCCTTGAGCTATCACTGTGATAGCGTCAATCAGCGCCTGGGGTACTAAGACTGGAGGTGGTGGTGGTGGAGGGTTATTGTTCCCATTGCCACCGTTTCCTTGGTTGTCACGTCTAGGAGGCATTTTCTGCAAGGTCACGCTTATTAGTACTTAGCAGTCCCAAAAATAAGTACTTGAGGTCCATAATGTTGTACAAGACGGAATTCTTAAACTAAAACAAATAACATTTGTTGATTACTCTTTGTCGCGCTCGTACACACACCTATCCCAGTCAAACTTACATCTAAGATTGCATGCTTAGACTTAAAGATCAACCTAAGGTGAAAATCATGGCTTAAGACTCTACATGTCATGACCTAGGTCTCCGAGGTAGATCTGAAACTTAGTTTCTGATACCACCTGTAGCACCCTGACCCGGACAGCGAAATCTGAACCGGTGCACCCGTCGTAGCTTACTGAGAAGACTACAAGATGTCTCATCTCTCGCATACACATCATCAATGACGTCAGAGAAATAAGTGCGGAAACATGTATTTCATAAATCTAAATCCTCAATACGGTACACCAAACGATAAAGTGACTATCAATAATTGTATATGGTCGCAGCCATCTAAATCCTCAAATGTGATAAGAAACGGAAATAATAAGAAACAATCTAACACAATTCCCCAACACGTCCTAGGCATCCCATTCCGCCCACTCGCCGTAATCCTCAATGAAGATCATGTCATACTCAGGTCCTCCTGTATCACAAAGGCAGTGCCCTTAGCGAAAACGCTAGCAAGTAACCCGCTTATAACACATACGGGATCAACACATGGTAAGACATGAGTAATATATAATTCAAGGGATGATGGGGCACATGTCTTGTAAAACTTCCAAATATAGAGGCGAATAACGTAATAAAGCAAGTACAGCAATTCGCACGCAAATAACAATTCATTGGCTATCAAATACCACGCACATTCATACCACATCGACTCACGTGATGCATGTCAAAATATGCACTACACTACACAGTCACAAATGCATGAGCCATTTCTTTTCAAAACAGTGCAATGCATGTCACAATGTCCGGTTTCGTAACTTGTTACCCTGTAACGCACCCCGGCTTATATTTCCATCCCGGTTAACGTTACAGGTCTCGTTATGCTCTGTGATGCACCTCGGCTTATATTTCCATCCTGATTAACATCACAGACCTCGTGATACTCTGCAATGCACCTCGGCTTATATTTCCATCCTGATTAACATTGTAGAGGACTTTATACCCTACAACGCACACCGACTTATATTTCCATCCCAGTTAACGTTACAGACCTTTTGTGTCCTGTAATGCACCTCGGCTTAAATTTCCATCCCGATTAACGTTACAGGTCACCTTCGCAAATCAGTGCCGAAGCACCGCTCTTTTTCAAAACAATATGCAATGCAAGTGCCATGATGCAAGACTCCTCGTTCCAATCACATTTCTCATTCACGTATGCAGTTCATATTCACATGCGCAAGTAAGAGCAACACACAAGATTTCCCTAACTTACACATCAAAGCTTAGGCTTCAACTAGATTGTCAACACTTAACCTTGATTCCAAAAGTCACAAACTAATGCGAGTACCCCTATCTTCCTTTCATGGAACTCTATAACACCTCGTACGTTCATTTCCTAACCTTCCTAGGTTATCCTCATTGAAATCCGATTCGAAAACCCTTTGAAGTCACCAAGTTGATTCACCCTCCTAAATCATGTTTCCAAGACTTGACTACCTTTAATCAGGTCCTAAGGAGTCTCTAAGTTCACCCAAAGATTCCCCGAGCTTCCCTCTTTCTTCCTCTATTTTCCCACAAAACTGATGGACATCATCCCCTCACCTCGATCGATCGATGTGACATCATACCCTTACATCGATCGATCGATGTCCATCAGAGAACATCGATCTCTCAGCCTCTTATACATCGATCGATCGATGTCCGTCAGTGGACATCGATCTCTCAACCTTCATTTACATCGATCGATTGATGTCCTTCAATGGACATCGATCTCTCAACTTCTCCCCACTTCGATCGATCGATGTCCATCAGTGGACATCGATCTCTCATCCCTCCTATACATCAATCGATCGATGTCCGTCAGTGGACATCGATCTCTGACATCGATCGATCGATGTCAGCGTTCCTCCAGGATTTTATCTGCGAATTTCTGCAGAACCATCACTCCAATCGGTTCCAAACGTATCCCAATCAATCCAAGCCTAAAACCTTGCTATAATCACATACTTAAACTGCAGATTCAAACGCTACGCACATACCCAACAATGATTCAAGCCTAGTACGCAATTACTATGACTTTATCAATCCAAAAATCTCACCTTTTTCCCCCAAACCTCACGCATCAAAGAAATCACAACAAGAAGGGATTCAAGGGGTAGGGATTCGCAGTATTTCAGATAATCCACAACAACAACAAATGATTTTCATATACCGTGGCCAAATCTCGAAACCAAAACACATAAAGCGTGCACATAGATTCACATAATGAAACTACTGCATGGTGATCCAATTTGATAACAAAATAGGCCATTTTCTTTTCACAAATCGTAGGAACTTATAAGATGATTACTTGCCTTTGATTACTCGGAGAAGAAAGGAAGAACAGACGAAGATTGGATTGATTTCTGGAGAGATTCTTCTCCTAGGGCTGCAAGGGACTCAAAATCGCCTAAGGGGGGAAGAGTTGCGTCGCCTTCTCTGTGAATGGGGAGGAGAACTGACGTTGTCAGTTTAATAGGGAAGAGGATAAGATTTGGAGTTTCTAAATTATATCTATTATCTTATTTATCTTAAAGGATAAACCTTTATTATTTAATCCTAAAATTAAACACAAAATTAATTCTAATATTTAATCTTCCCATTAATTTCTAATTAATCCTCGTACTTAATTCATAATTCATTACCGTTGACCGTCATTAATCTCCTTTAATTCCTTCTTTGTCTTTTAATTATCCTACGGAGGTTGCGGGGCATAACAATTAGTAAATTAACCTCTACTCCCTCCGTGTTCGTTCAATTATATGGTTTCTTTCGCTGTATTCAGGATCAGCTAATAAGTCTCATGGACTCTATTATCTTCATGAAGTTGATCAGTCAACTCAGCATTCAACTTCCCTCTCTTTATCTACTACCATTCATGTTTCATCTTTTGTGTTGTGGCATTGCAGACATGGTCGTGCTTCAACTCCTAGAGTTGGAGAGGTTCACAAGTTAGATTCTTCTATTTCTGGATTTGCTTAGATCATTCATGTACTGTTTGCCCTCTAACTAAACAGAAGAGGTCTCCCTTTTTCCTTTCATATTCTGTTTCATAAGCTCCTTTTGATCTTATTCATGTTGAGATATAGGGTCTTTATAAACATCCTAACATGCACGGACAAATATTTTTTTATTATAGTGAATGATTGTACTCGATATACTTGGCTCTATTTGCTCAAAATTAAAGCTGATGCTAAACAAATCCTACAAAGTTTTTGCCATTATGTTCATATGCAGTTTGATGATCAAAGTCATACGATCAGATAGTAGTCAAGAGTTTGAAATGGCACAGTTTTACATGACTATGGCGATCATTCATCAAAATGATTGCGTTTACACACCCCAACAAAATGGTGTTGTATAAAGAAAGCACTAGCATATCCTGTTTGTAGCCACAGCCCTCAAGTTTCATGTCTATTTGCCAATATCTTACTGGAGTTTTTTCTGTTTAGCACGGATCTTACTTGATAAACTTGGTATATACTCCCATTCTAAATCAGAAGAGTCATCCTGAAATGTTATATCATTTGAATCCTAAATATCAAAATCTCCGAGAATACGGATGTTTAACATTCACTTGCAATGCACTACCTTATAAGCATAAGTTTTCCCCTAGAACCATACTATGCATATTTCTGGAGAATATCTCTTATCACAAAAGGGTACGTTTGGTAGAATCTAGCTACTAAAGACATTTGGATGTTAAGTTTCACAAGACAATGTTCCCACATACTGACTATTGCATTTCTTCCAACAACTCTAAGATACCTCCATCATTCCCTCCTTCAAAATCATCTGACATATCTTCACTTGATTCTTTGAGTATCAGGACAATGCATTGCAGCCTGAATCCTTTCTAGCATGCTAACTCTAATCTTATCCCACAGTCCACTCCTCGTACATTTGATCATGATTTCTCTTTGGGAAATTCATTTTTGCAACATTCTTCTCTATCAACAGCTTCTCTTTTACCACTTACTCATATGCCTAGCCCCACAAAGGATAGAAATCTACCTATCTATGGTTGAGAAATATATTTGGATAATTTTCAAAATTATGATTTCAAGTGTTGAATACTTAAAATAATACCAAGGGATGTTATAAAACTGTCACACATGATATTATAAATGCTAAAAAAGGTGAAATATATCAAACAAGTGAGAAAATGACATCGATCTATCAGGTTGAGACACTTTGATTGATCGATGTACATCAATCCCTCACATCGATCGATCAAAATAAGGCAGAATAAAACCAAAACCTTACTGTGAGACATCGATCTCTAAACCTAAGACACATCGATCGATCGATATACATTAGTCTCCAACATCGATTGATCAATGTAAGATAGTTTCAGAACTAGGACCTTACTGTGAGACATCGATCTCTCGCACAGAGGCACTTCAATCGATCGTTGTCCCCAGGGTTTAGTAAAATTTATCTCAAATATGATAAAATGGTTGTTTTCATTTGTATATGTGTTTTTAATGTTTCATACATGATTATTGTGATTTTATTATTTGGATTTTATAATTATAAATATGTCTTGTGATTAATGTACCTTGGAAGTTTGTATAACTTGCCAAAAAGGACCAAAGTGATATTTTGAGTTCTTGTAGGTACATGATACAGAGAAAATCCTTCGAGAACATATTTATGTCTTATTTATCATTACAAAGGTTTTCTTATATTTATTTTTAGCCATCGATGATATTTTCGGAGTTTTCTATCTTCATGAGCATTTTCGTCATTTTATCTTCCAAGGGCATTTTGGTTATTTTACTCAAGGACAGTGCTTGAATATGTTATTATCTTCTTTATTGAGCTTATATATGGTTTTCTTGAAGATCGTTATATGGATATATGTTCTATTCTCTAAATTGAAGACATTATAGACATCGACGAAATATGTGACGGTTTTCGATGTCACATCCTATTTTCTTCTTGAAGACATTTATGCGTATATTATTGGAGGTTCTTATCTATATTTTTGCAGAGAATTTGATGGTATTCTTGGAACAAAATTCACCACAATTTAAAAGGAGAAAAATATGGGAATTTTGAATTTTGACAAAGTCTTGTCAAATTTTATCTACTTATTTCTTTTCAACAAATCTGAGTTTGTACACATATATTTCGCTCAAAAAACATCCTCATACATATGGCAAAGGTGTTTTATTCATTTTGTGACTTGTGTAAAAGATTATGCCACATAGACCAACCAAATAGAAATTGGTTGGCAAAAGCTGCCAACTTGGAAATTCAAAGTTGAAGGCAACAGTCATAAAGGGCTATTTGGAGCTGATTTTGTTCAAAACTTTCAGCCATCACATGTCCTATTATCATGCCAAGGAATTGAGGTATTCTTAGAAGAATATGTCATTCATATTATCTTCATTTTACAACAATTTCCATGTCACATTTAAAGATGATAAAATTGGCCAAGTTGAAAGCCAAGGTGGAAAAATCATTCTTCTTGAAGTTGCCAAGTGTGCAAGGTGTTAAGGTGGTCATCCAATGAAATGAAGACACACAAGCTTTGATGATGAAGAAAGTGACACATTGGTATTCTTATCTTCAAGGGGTGCCTCACACATAAATAGGAGGCAAAGTGAAGAAGAGAATACACACAACTACAACACAACTTGATGAACATATCTTGCTATCTTCTCCATTATTCTTTATTGCTCATTCTTTGTGTAGCTAAGTATTTTATTAAGAATTGTTGTAGAGCTACATTATACACCTCTTGTACTATATTTTATGAGATTGATTAGCTACTTTTATAAGACTATATCAATAGGTGGTAGAGGCGTTACAACATAAGTTGCTTAGAGGTGATAAGCCAAGTCTTGAATAGAGTTGGTGTATAACCCAAGGATCAAGCTCAGCATTTGTTCTATTGGTGTTGATTCATAGTGAAAATCCAAGAAAAGGTGTTCCTTGGAACTGGAGTAGGTCACGTTAACCGGATAAATCTATTGTGTTCTTGTTCTTCTTCTTCATTTCTGCATTCTGCCTGTTTTTACTGCAGTTTTCACTCAATTTTATACGAATTGAAAAAATAGCAAAACGTATTCAAAATTATTGATTTTTAGTGGAGTTAAACTTGAGATTGTTAGCTTTCATTTTCAATAAAAATCAATTGATTTGAGCAAAGGAAAGTTAGTCTTTCAGTCTTTGAAATATAACTACTCCATTATGGCTGTAATCTGACCAGTTTTCAAGAAACGTGTCTTTTTATTTTATTAAGCACAACTTTATGTTCAAGGACTTTTGGAAAATTAAACTAGCCATTCTAAGGAGTATTTTGACATAAAAATCAATCTTTTTGGCTGAGTAAACAAAGAGTTATAGCCTTTATAAGTTTGTCAACATTCTGTCCAAAATTGTTCAGATTGACCATCTGAATCGTTTTATTTGTTTGAAGGGCCAACGGTTTTATTTTTAGCTCATTTTTAGACAGAGTGTACTTAAGACCTTGAAATTGATTCTGAAAAATTGCTAAATTTTTGGAGTTGTGTACTGAGACATTTAAATTTTATAAGAACGGATTTAGAATCTGAAACTTTCAATTTATGTTTTAAGGAAAAAAATTTTAAAGGTTTAAAAATAGTGTAATTTCTGCTACTACTATTCATCCTCTTCCCCTCTAGTGGTGTTTATTGCAGGTGTTACAGTCCAACACCTATCTGCAACATTATTATTGCAATCAACTGCTCTTTGCTTCCCAATCCTCCTCTTTCGCTTCTTCTTTAACTCACAGTCGGTCCTCTATCCTATTCAGTTTTATATCTACTTTGATGCTTTAGCACCTGAGTACAAGACAATTGCTTTTAATATTAGGCTGCAACAGTAACATGCAGCTTACCAAGAAGCAACCAAGTCAACAAACTGGCTACAAGCCATGCAGCTTGAATTAGCAGCCTTGGAAGCTGATAATACTTGGTCCATGGTTACACTACCTCCTGGTCAGAAACCAATTGGTTGTAAATAGGTGCATAAGATAAAAAGAAAGGCAGATGAGATAATCACGAGATATAAGGCTAGGCTTGTAGCTAAGGGCTAAACAAAATAGCTAGGTGTGGTCTGTAGTGTTATATTTTCCCATGTGGCAAAAATAACAACTTGTAGACTTTTCCTCTCACTGGCAACTGTCAAGGGGTGGTATGTTCATCAACTTGATATGAACAATTCCTTCCTTCATGATGATCTTCATCAAGAAACCAATATGGACCTTTCATAAGGCATTTCTGTTTCAACACCTAACGCATCATGTAGATTGGATAAGTCTCTTCATGGACTTAAGAAAGGTACCAGACAGTGGAATACAAAACTGACTTATTTCATTATTTCTCAATGATACACACACTCCAAAAATGATTACTCAATGTTCACTAAAAAAAAACTTCAATGTCTTTCTTAGTCTTGGTATATGTTATTGACATTATTCCTACTAGTAATTCATTGCAGGGAATTCATTCACTCAAAGCTCATCTACACTAAGCTTTAAGGATCAAAGACCCGAGTGACCTGAGATATTTTCTTGGTTCAGAAGTAGCCAGGTTACAGGGGGTCATTATGTGTCAAAGGAAGTTTAAACTTGGAAATTGCCAGGTCACTGAACTTGAAGCTCACTCATAATAATTCTAGTTTGATTTTAGATGCCTCAGGATATAGAAGGTTGATTGATAACCTTCTACACAATCATTAGGCCAGACATTGCATATGTTATACAACAACTTAGTTAATTCTTGGACACTCCTATTGAGTTACATCTCAAGGCAATACATAGGTTGTTGGAGGTATTTGAAAGGGAAACCGAAGGCACATTGAAGCTCAAAGCATTTGTTGACTCAAATTAGGGTCGGTGTTCTGAGATCAGAAACAGGCTTTTGTATGTTTTTGGGAGATGCATTCTTCTCTTGGAAAGCTAAAAAGCAAACTAATGTTCCAAGGATCATCTTCATATGCAGAGTATAAAGCCTTTGCGGCTGCTACATATAAAGTGCAGTGGTTACTATACCTTTTGCAGGATTTACAGATGAAATAAAGGAAACCAGTGGAGTTGTTTTATGACAATAAACTTGTTTTTTATACTGTTGAGAACCCAGTGTTTCATGAGAGAACAAAACACATTGAGATAGACTGTCATATTGTGGAAGATAAGTTTCAAGATGGGGTAATCAAGTCTATGCCCGTAAGGATTGAATTTTAACTGGCTAATATGTTTATAAAAGTCTTGGACTCGCAAAGACTATGCAATCTGACTTTGACATTGGGAGTATGTAATGTGTTTGGCAAGTCAGAAATTGGGGGGTGTTGGAAGTGAAGAAGAACATCAGCAACAACACAATGAAAGCAATTAAAGGGAACTTGCATGCAATAGGGGCAAGCTCACACTTCAGCTAGAAGTGCAGCAAGGAAGCTTCAACCAACAAGGAGAAGCTATTAGGTATGGACTAAGGACAGTAACACAGCGAAGTAGAGGATCAAAGGCAGCTGAATTAGGCCTGCTACCTCAGCAAGGAGCAGTTACATTACAGTGTTTGTAGGGGAAAGCTCAGAGACTAAGCTAGTTAGTTAGCCGCTTGTTTAGCACGTGTATAATTAAATCATTCAATTTGTATGTATATAAAGTTCTAGATTAATGAGAATTGTTTTTCTTCTTCATTATAATGTTCATTGTTCTCTCAATTCTTCTTCATTCTATTTCATTGTTCTTCCTCTGTTTCTGCGTGTTTCTATGATCATGTGAATTTATGTTCATGTTTTTGGCGCTTGATCAGTTTGTGTGATTGTTTAGTTTGATGATTAATTAGTTGATAGTTGCTGTTTCATCACCGTTTAAGGTAGCCTTGATTTCGTCATATCTTCATGCTTGGTGGGTGGTGCATGGGGTGTTAATGAACCGAGCTGAACCGAATAGTAGGTTTTCGAATTCGGATTTATTTAGTTAAATGAACTGTTTGGCTCGGTTCGTTTACGGCAATGAGCTTTAAAATTGGTTCGAGTTCGGTTCGATAACACTATAACTGTTCATACGACTAACGAGCCGTATGGTTCACGAACAGTTCGCCTCGTTTTAGTATGCAAACTCAAATAGGTGTTCGAATTCGGCTCGTTTAAGTAAAATTAACGAACGAACTCGAATCAAATACGAATCGAATTGGCACAGTTCGTAAACTGTTCGGCTCGTTTAACACCCCAGTGGTGGTGCAATGTCTTCATTCAGAGGTCCACTTTTCACTATTCTTCTTGCATTGGTTTTTTTTTTTTTTTTTCAACGTCTAGGTTGCTTGCTGCTCTTCAACACACTCGAGTTTAAAATTTTCTTTTTTAATGCAATGGGACTGGTCCTAGTGATCAATGTTATGGCACTTAAAACAAGATGTATTATAGCTACATCCTCTTCATATAAATATCAATCATTTTTTTATAACGACAGCTCTCTACTTTAATAACAATATATATCAAAAGGAAAAGTTTCGTTTTACAAAATATTCATCACATTAGTTACCATCTATCTGATACTTTCTTCGTCTCAAAAATATTGTTCTACTTTCTATTTTGGTGTATTCTAAAAATATTATTCAAGTTCTAAAATTAATAAGTTTTAGTAGTCAAAGTTTCTATACACCCACCCACTTAACACTTAAATGATTTCTCTGTTTTATCTCAAATAACTAACTAAAAGTTGAAGTGAATAAAATAGTTAAACTTTACTAAATGATGATAAATGAAACATTTATAATAGGAGTGGATAGTTATGTCCGTTTTCTTCGCCAAAAGATACTTGGAAGAATGAATCGCGCTTCCATTTAGATAGTACATAATTTCATGATATGTATTCTACTCTCGATTAGTAAACTCATCGATATTTAATAATCAGTTCCCGCTAATAATATCATTGTTTTATATGAATTTTATTTATTTTCTATGGGGCAAATGTACACGAGATAAAGAGTTGAGTTAGAACTTTTGTAGGAAAATTTTTTTAGCCTAGATTGTTGTGCCTCATATTAGGCATCCTGAGATCCCATCCGTTTTGAAATAGAGCATTTAAGGATTAAATACGAAAGAGTCTCAAAACTGAATTACAGGAAAGTTCACACAAGCCATGATAAATTTTTTGAGGAGAATATTATGACTAATTTCTTTTAAAAAACTAAAAGTTTACACGTAAATTAAAGATCAGTTAATGTAAAAGACTAAAAGAGAAATGTTTTAAAATATTTTATTTAAAACACTATTTTTGCAAACGAATCGAATCCGAGTGAACCTATCTGAACTCGAGCTTGGTTCGAATTATTTTCATCAGGATCAAGCTCTAGCTCGTAATGAGCTTTAGATGCAGCTCGAGTTCGAATTTGAAACACTTAGAAAAGGCTCGAGCTTGATTCGTGAGCTCGAATGTGGCTCGCGAGCTTAGCTCGACTCGTGAACTCGAATCTAACTAACAAGCTGAATGGATGGTGGAGATTACATGGTTAGGGATGGACGGTGGGGATTAATAAGAGGGAATATATATGGACACACTCGAGCCTACTATCGAGCCTTCGTCGAGCTTACGAATCGAATACTAGGGTGCTTGAATTCAGCTCGCTAAATATTTCGAGGCAAAAATGTTATTCAAATTCGAATTCGAGCTCGCAAAAACCAAACTCAAGCCGAGCCTTTTACGAGTTGTAGCGCCCCGCTCCCGAGCCCTAGCATCGGGAACAGTGCACCCGCCGTATCTCACTAAGGAGAATACAAGGCGTCGAATGAATCTCTTACATGTCAGAAATGACGTAGAAATTTTTTCCTCGCGGAAACGTAAATCATAACTTAAATTAAACTCCATCAATCGTCATTACATTACTGAATAAAACTCTAATAATAAAAGTACTAAAGAAGTCTGTGAAAATCCCCAAAAGATAACTACCAAAAATCAGCTGCAGAGTTCCCCTCGTATCCTAGCTGTAGCTATCAACCAGCCCACTCAGCTATGTCCGTCCCGGCCTCAACAAAGATGTGCTCGTAGTCCTCATCCGGCTCACCTGGGAAGTAGGGGTGAGTGACAGAAATCACCCAGTAGATGCCCGCCTCAAACAAATACAAAACGTACATACCGAAATGATATAGCCACATAGCACATAAACATGATATAACCACATAGCACATAAACATAAGATAACATGCATAAGATAAAGTAAATGCGGTAAGTAAAGCACTCCACATAAAAATGCGCAAGTACGTGATGCATGCTCAAATAACGTGTCACACGCAACAAGAATCATGTCATGCAATATGCCCTAGACCTATATGCAATGCATGATCCCGGGATTGACTGGATGCCTGTAGCCCGTACGCTACAATCCACCCTGACCGATGCCCGTGGCCCGTACACCACGATCCACCTTAACCGATGCCCATGGCCCGTACACCATGATCCACCATGACCGAGTACCCATGGCCCGTACACCATGATCCACTCCACTCGAGCGTCTGAGACCCGTACATCTCAACCCACTCCAAATGCAATGCACGTGCCATGAATGCAACAACAAAATCGTCTGGGGCCCGTACGCCCATCCTCACCATCTCCGGCACTCAATATTTGGCTTCGTAAAATTTTCGAATATTGGAAAGTTGTTATTTAGCATCCCCCTTATTTTTCCTTATCTTGTATTAATTTACTATAATTTTCTACCAACCTTTCCATTACTTAATTCTATTTATTATTATAAATTTTAATTACTTAAATTTATCAAACTTTAGAAATTAAGTGAAAATAATTTAATTTTAACCTTTTATATTTTCTTGAATTTATTTGAATTTATTGGTATTTAATTTTATTTTCCTGGCCTGATCTGCCAGACCCGACACATTTTTTTTTGAGAGATTAATGGGCAGCCTTCGGCCCGACCCGCTGGCCAGTCGACCCGGTCCGTTGGCTGGCCTATTCTCCGTCTTACTTTAATTATTTATTTATTTGTTTAATGGATGTTCCACCAGTGGCAATGCGCGCTGTGATTTGTTTTTCGATCTCAACCCCCATTTTCTCCTATTTCCAGTCTATAGGAACCTATTCTAAGGCCAAAACACAACTTTTTAAAGGCTCCTAATGTTAAAGTTCCCTCTTTTCCCCCCAATTCTTTAAGGGTGTTTTGTTTTCGATTCAATCATGCCACCAATTTCACACACATACACGCACATAGCAGCCATAAACGATATATCTTATGCTTTCCAACGTATACAAAATTTACAACTTAAACAAATATAAACAACGAAACAGGTTTACAACTTAAACAAATAAAACAACGAAGCACGTTAGTATACCATCAAAGCATGCATGAATCATACCCGTTTGAGGGGGAAGAGGCACCTACCTTTTTGACGAATTTACTTTCTACGCGGAATCTTTTCTTCCCAACCCCGCTGACCTCTATGCTTGGTGTTGGACAAATCCATCCTTTCTTCCTAAAGGCCTCGGATGATTGCTTTTGGAAAAAGACAAAAACTTTAACTTCCACACTTAATTCAGGAAGTTGACAAGTACAACTTTAAACACCTTTTCATTTACCGTTATACTTTTCCGTTTATCAAGTTATTACCGTTTCAATTCCAATTTATCATCTACGTATAAGTACACCCATGTATATGCCCGCGCCCATACACGTGCATATACGCGTTTATACTTACGCGTATCACTTGAGCTCACGACTCAGCCCGTGTCTGGCCGCAACCTACAGCCATGACCTCGTTAATTTCATCAAACACTATTTTCATCTCATATTAATTTATACATATAACAATATATATTACTAATACCTTATATTAGATTTATAATATTAAAATAATATTCCTTGCGGCACCAACGATTTGCCTAACAGCACTAACGATCAGCTCCACCAGAAAAGGAAGAAAACACTACTTTCATGTAGGCAAAGTTTACATAGGCACAAAACGCAATACAGGGGCAATTGATATTCCAAGTGTCATGTTACTTATTTATATATTCTATTATTTCTTTTCTTTCTCTTTTTTTTTCATTTTTGCACATATATATGCTGACGCATGCACATTTTTTTTTCCTTTTTGTTTTCGGCCAGTGGCATCAACAGAAACTAAATTCCACTTCTATACCTAATTCACGCATGCAGCAACGACAACAATTAGTATAAATTAATATACCATCAAATTTTCTTTTATCACCATAAATTCGGCTATCCAAATTTATATATAGTCATCTTTCTACCAATGGTTTACATGCATAATCATCATCAAGATCATTCCATCTCTATACATATACACATAATCGATACATAAATACAATAATTACCTATGTGTAATCAAGTATCTATATAAATCACAACTACGTATGTATTGTTCAATTTGATATGAAAATAGCATAATAATGTGGGAAAAATCATAGCAAATATAGCGAGGATACTTGCCTTGTGTCTCGATTATACGTGTTATACGTAGAACGGGGTTGAAGAACGGACAAGATTTGACCTTTTTCTTCCTCTATCAGCTGCAGCCGAATGGGGTGTTTGGGGTGGGGAAAGGTGGCTGCCGAAAATCAAAGGTAATGGTTAAGGTTTGAATCCTGTTTGTCACAACATCATCTAAGTGCACTGCCCTTTCAACAATTTCTTTTCGGTTCCTTAATGGCCAGTTTTCTTGTGACTGGCGGCGCAAATAGGCATCATGGCTTCCAAGTGTTGAAGGGTTGGGGGCTGCCGTCTTTTGTTTATGGAGAAACATGGTAAGAATTGTGTGATAAGTGGGTATAGTTATAGGTAGAGATTGGTAGTATTCTAGTGTGCTTGAATTCAGCTCGCTAAATATTTCGAGGCAAAAATGTTATTCAAATTCGAATTCGAGCTCGCAAAAACCAAACTCAAGCCGAGCCTTTTACGAGTCGAACCCGAATAACTCGTTTTAAGCTCGGTTCATTTGCAGGCCTACTTTAGAGCACTAGCGTCTTGTTGCCACTAAAGCTCAACCAACATCTAGCTCTACTTCGGAGAATTTGCCTACTGCGACTTGGCTCATGCAGTTATGGGGTCGGTCTGTATAAAGTCTTTGGGGAGGGCTTGCTTTAACTAGAGGACCGTTTATCTTTGTCAGCCCTATGTTAGTCCTAATGGCACCAACTTGTGTAGGTACTGGTGTTTGTTTTGCATTTAAAATTGATGAAGTTTCATAGATTAGCTACGACTACTAGGTTGGAATGTAAGGAATTTTATCCTCTTGAATTTTGAGCAAATTTAGATTGCTCTCTAGCTTGCTAACACCTAATCAAGATGTTAAATTATTGTAAATCTGCCTCTTTGTGGCCTATATATGAAATTTTAACGTACAAAAAAGAACCGAGCACGCCTACATATAAGGTGAAAAAAGAAAAGGAAAAAAAATTAATCACTACTCATTTAGTTATAAAAATTTTGTCATAGTTGACTTTTTAACATAATATAAATTATTTATGTTAAACAGTCTGACAATATTTTTAAGATACAAAGAATATAATTTTTGACTGCATGTTTTATAAAACGACTTTTGACTCAATTTTCTTCTTTTGCATACTTTTTTATCATAAATCAAAAATAAATTTTATGCAAAATGATGATATTATTTAAGAACCCAACACATCATATTAAAGAGCATTATGATGGATAAAATTTACATCATATTGAAAATTTTATATAATTTATATTGATATTTTATTACAGTAAACTTCAATTAGATGATTAACTTAAATGAAACAAAACAAGAGTTGAACTTAAGATAAAAAAATTAATTATAATCATAAAATCATGATCATAACTACCCAACGGAGAAATTGTGGAGCACGAAAAGCCAGAAAAGAAAAATTTTAAAGAATAAAGAAAAGGAAGAAAAGGGCCATATTCTACGGATGTTTGAACACCCTTCACAATCAAATAACCATCGAGGTTGTCCCTTCAGCGCACTCAAAAACAACACAGGAAAGAGTGGGCGAGAAAAATGGCTTTTTTATAGTTAAAGATTGGATCATGGAAAGCACGGAATTGATGTTTCATGAGTTTTTGACTCTCCTTTTTCGCACGCCAAGTCTTCGATTTGTATCCTTCCTCCACTCCCTTAAAGCAAAAGCTGCAAATTCTTGCATATGCTCACATTTTCCTTTTCTCTCCACTCCGCTGAGTTTACTCCCAATTTTGTTTTTAACTTTCCTTTGCTGATAAGTCATTTTCATCATTTTCTCCGAAGAAAAAAGAAGGGATGAAAGATCTTGAAAATCCCCTGTTCAATTTGACTTGTTTTTGGATATCACTTTGTCTTTTTGCTCTATCACCGTAGTATATTCTACATCCCTTTTGTCTTTTTCCTCTATTAACACAGTATATTCTACTTGTTTCCTTTCTTCTCTTCCCTACCAAAAATCCTACCTTTTTCTTTCTCTTAGCCCATAAATTTTCCTAAGCAGAGTACCCATTTTTTGAATTTGTCCTGGGTTGACTGGAGAGTCAGAATTTTTATCAAATGTACAATTGATTTACGATTAAAAGGGATTTCTTGTGAGGATTGGCCAAAAGTTTTCTTTTGCGGCTCTTTGGCTGCATTTTCTTGTATACTGTTTCAATACATGGGGGGAGGTGGAAGAGTTGAGGTCATAAGCAGCAAGGGGTGCTCAAGAATATTTACAGAAATGTCTGCTTCAGTTCCTTCATATAGGGTAAATGGGCTTCAGTCTTATGGATTGAAGGCTATGTCTCCAGCATCATCTGACTCATCAGTCTCAGAATTGGTTTTTGCGGACAGGCCTCAAGGACCCTTTTCCGGTCTTGTCATTTGTGTCACTGGACTCTCTAAAGGTGCTCTTCTTTTTCAATCTCAATTGATTTTCGTTTTATGTTTCTTAGATTCAGCAGTGTTTTAATTAACTGTTGAGTTCAAGTGGGTAAACATTTGGCTTGAGAAAGTAGTCTGAAACTAGTGCGTCGATGGAATTATGTATAATATCTCATCTGCTGTATCCTGGACTAGTGTAAATATTTGTGTTTAATCATCCTTTTTTCTTTTAGTCATTTCTGATTGTGTGGAAGTTTCTTTCTGAGAAGCAAGTGCATCTACTGTTGGTAAATATGCCATAGGACTAGATCACTGATAAAAACAGTCTGGTGTTGGAGAAAAAATTCACTGTACAAATTTTTTGCATTTACTTCAATCTAAATCATTAGATTTTGTAGTATTTTGTGCGTCCAGCAAGAGCTGATCGAGGAAGGCTTGGCTTATTTTACGCCTAATTTCCACAAACTCATGACTCTGGTCGTAATTAGCGGCATTGTAGTTCATTTTGCAGATGAAGTGCACTTTATGCTTACTTTAGTTAGACTCAAGCAACCATGTATTGAACCATCGTCGCCAGAAATTGTTGGTAAAACATGTTCCTTGAACCAGTTCATTTGTGCCCATTTGGAACTGTATAATTGTCATTCTGGATCCGTACATGAGGTGCATAACACCAACTGTGCGAGTTATATCGTCATACATTTGGATAGTTTTGCCTTGGATTTGCAGTTATTTATTGTATGACGTTTTGAAAGCATTGAGCAGAAATCCACAATAACATTACGATGTGATTCACTATTACAGTTTTAGCAAATCTACACAAGTATCTATGGTCAATGTTTTTTCTATCGATTCTTGATTCAACACACTTCCACTACTGTGTCCGGCTACATACTTCTATCTTCTCTTTGCTTGTAACAATGTCTCAGTGCGTGTGTGTATGCGAGTGGGAGCGTATGTGTGCACACACATATGTGTATTTGTTTGATGCTTTTGCATTTCCACCTTTTTTGTTTTTGGAATCTCAGTGATCTTCACTTAAATCTTACAAAAAAAAAAAAGAAAAGAAAAAGATATTCACTTAAATCTTACAAGTCACAAGTTCAATGTAGACCATTTGTTGCAACACTTACTTATTTGTGCTCGAGTCATTTCTGCTTGGCTTAATTTGGTTTCTGGCAGGATACCTTTTGAAGTTTGGCGTCATTTTTGAGCATAAAGCTTTTTCTTTCTTGTGATTGACTCTCCATTATGCAATCTGATTTGCAGAGGCTCGAAACCAAGTAATGGAAGCAACTAGGAAACTTGGTGGGGAATACAGCCCGAATCTGCACCCTCACTGTACCCATTTGGTTGTTCAAATATCCTTAGACTTGGGTTTACCCTTGTTTTGTGTATAAATTTTCAACCTACTTGGGTCGTAAAAGGTTTTTCTTTTTTAATTTAAATTTAGGTACTTATCATTGCTGTTGTTTAATACTGTATTCTTGGGTTTTCCCCAGATTTTTCTCAGATCTCCTTTTTTTTCTTGTACGGTGTCATCGCCTTACTTTTCTTCTTGACATATTAACACAATTTTAACACTTGGATGATGCTAGAGGGAGCACTATATTCCTAAGGGACCTTTGTCGTTTCCAACAACAACAACACTCTTATTTGCACTACCTTTGTCATACCCATTTGTGCAAATTTGTGGTTGAGAATCAACTTCTGTGGTTGCACCTTAACATTTCCTACAGTTTTCGTGGACCCAAGTTTGACCATGCTTTGAAACATGGACTAAGGAATGGTCTTTCTATTGTTACACTTGGATGGTTTGTGGACAGTGTCAAAAGAAATGGTAAGACTTCGCTCCTTTGTGTTTTAATTTCTTGTTTAAATTGATAGGTGGTGGAGTTTCTCTCTGTTTTCTTTAATTATTATTATTTTTAAATAAAAAGCAATATGTAGCTAGGCACATCAAGATCCTGAGGAAGATTTCATCTCATGTAATTGTTTAAACTAGTGCTTAAAAGAGGTTACCTGCGTGAGACCTGTGGTAACATATATACTCCCAGTGAACATAGAATTTTAACTTTTTCTTTTAATCTCTACACAAGCTTCTCAGTTGGTTTCCTTGAATTGATCAAAATAAAAGGCTTAAATAAAGGCACCTGTGAGTTGGCACAAGAAATAAGTAATAATTTGTTGAAATAAGTAATTTACGAAGTAATTTATTAATCTTCATGCTATGGCTGCCCAAATCAAACAATTGGCTATGATATTTTTTCTGACCCTAAAATATTGTCATAGTTGACTTTTCAATATAGTGTAAATTACATATTTGAAAGTTAACTGGGACAATATTTTTGGAACAAAGGGAGTATCATTTCATCTGAAGCTTGCACTTTTGCCGGTCAAATTCTGGTCTCTTCTGCAGAACTACTCATGAAATGTGATGGAACATATGACGGGAGAGTTTTTAGAATCACCGGCTTTTGAAATAACAAAATGGAACTGAGAAATTGTTATAAGGTTAGATTGAGCGGCTTTTGTGAGATCAATTTGTTATATTTTTTAGTACCAGGTGAAAAAAATATTTTCTGATTGAGCGGCTTTTGTGAGATCACATTTATTTGTTCTTTTAGAAATCTGGGTGGATTGGGAGGTACATATATAAAGTAATAAAAAGAATCAGAGGTTGAAATAATATTGTTCAGACTTAGTTTAAATGTACAAATAGGGCTCCTTATATAATAGAGCAACACATGAACCTTTGACGGATAAATTTTGTGCACAGTCACACAGCGGGACACTGCCAATGGCTACAAGCAGACCAACGGCTAAAATTGTTTATTATCACTAAAAATAGTGATATCCATTAATTATTCTAACTTGATACTTAATGTTAATGTTATAATATGCGTGTGTGTATTTTACATGTGTACACCTATGTATAAGTGTATATATACTATGTATATGTGTACATCTACATTATATTTCAGCATTTTCCTTCAAACTTAGTTGTATATGTGTTTATACAGCTAAACTTGGACAGTAGGGTGTGGAAAGCCCTGTTTGATACAGGTTTTGTTAATATGTCTATAATCTGGTCTTTGGAAGAGATGTGCTTCAAGTTGATAACCATGTCTGATGCAGCGCGACTAAGGAAACTTCTTTTGTATTTTTTATTTATTATTTTAAGTTATTTTATAAGAAAAATTAGATAGGATATCTACAATAAAAACTATATATGATATCTATAAGGAAAATTAGATAGATATTCCTTTTTCTAGTTAACTAAGTTTTAAGAGTTTTTGAAGCCTATTTACTACACAGTTTATGCAATCCGTTTCATCAATAACATTTGAGAAATTTGAGCAATTGCTCTTGTTAGTCTTTTTGAAGCTTGTCTTACTCAAGCTTCTTCCTTTGAATTCAATCAATCCCTTGAGCAAGAGTTGTGATTTGGATTCATCTCCTAGTTTGTTCAAGAAGCTTTTTAAGGGTCTACCAATGTTCTTGACATGAAGGTTGTTGATGAAGCTAGGGTTGCTCAACGTGGATAACAGCGGGTTTAACAAGGTTTTGGGAAGCTGCGTTCATATGGAGGGTCTACCAAGATTCTTCGTTATTATCTTCGTTCTTCATATTCTTCGTATGCTTTGTGTCTTTCTTATTCTTTGTTGTGTTCTTTGTTGTTCATTTCTTTTTGTGAGTCATTAAAGTTTTTTGCTATCATGAGGTCTTTTGGAAAGCGCGTGTTCCGCTCAGCACGCATCAACATGTTACCAAATCCATCTTGAAATAAGAAAGTTTGTGTCTTTTTGTCCTATGCCCTAGCCGCCAGTGAAAAAAATTCAGTTTGTGTTAGTTTGTGCATTGAAAAAAAGCCGGTTTGGGCCCGTTTATCTTCTACTCATAGAGTCAAAGTTTGTCCAATTCTATTAAAAAATCGGTCATTCTCTACTCAAGAAGCCAACCTTTGCCTACTATTTTCAATTTGGTAGTTACTCTTTTCCTTACTGTTTTAACGTCTGATTCAAAACAAAATAGGAAAAAAAGAAGAACAAACGAGAGAAAAAAGAAGAAAAAAAGGAAATGAGGAAAAGTTGCTTTAGTGTATGTCTAAAAGCTTTAGAAAAATTTCTGATCAATTGTCAAAAGTGGAGTCCACGTGTTTGGTTTTATCATTTTGTACAAGATTTTCGGCCGTACTTCGTGCTGAATTGTTATCAAAGAATCTTGTAACTAATACAATCTTTTGCCCAGTGTCATTTAGTACATTCTTTAGCCGTAATCTCGCACACAGTCCTAGTGTTAATGCCCTTAGTTCAGCTTTTGCACTGCTCTTTGGCACAACAAGCTGCTTCTTGCTTCTCTAGGTCACTAAATTTCACCATACATAGTTTGCATAGCCACTAGACCTCATGTCCCTTTTTGATCCTGTCCAGTCAGCATCAATGTCTTCTTGAATAGATCTCCTTGTTTTTCTTGAAATATAGTCCCTGTCCAGATGTAGTCTTCAAGTACCTAACAATTCTCTAGGCAGCTTGTAGATTTTCATTAGTAGGACCATTCATACATACTTACAAAGAAAGGATCATTCATATATTGACTAACAAATCTTACAGCGTAACATATATCTGACCTGATATGTGACATATATATTTACTTACTAACTAGCTTCTGATATTGTAATTTGTCAGTACGAGTATTATCCCACACATCTTTGAGCTTGTATCATGGTTCCTCTGGAGTGTTAGCTGGTTTACATCCTAGCGTTCTAGTTTCAGTTAACGAATATAACATATTTCTTTTGAGAAATACACATGCAATCTATATTTCTTGCAACCTCTATTCCTAGGAAATACCTTAGTTTATCTAAATTTTTCATTTCAAAATCCTGAGACAACTTTTTTTAATAAACGGGATCCCATGGACATCATCTCCTGTGACTATAATGTCATCAACATATGCAATTAAAGTATTGAGGTTACCTTCTGTAGTTGTTCTAGTAAATAGTGTGTGATCACTATGTGTTTGAATAAACTGATGCTTCTTAACTATTTTTGAAAATTTTCTGAACCATTCTCTTTGTGATTGTTTTAAACCATATAGAGATTTATTTAGTTTACACATTCGATTCTTATTTGCACAGTCATCAAACCCTATTGGTAAATCCATGTATCCTGTTTCTTGTAGTTATCCATTCAAAAAAACATTTTTTATATTTATTTGATACAAAAACCAGTCAAGGTTAACAGTAATAGAGAATATAACTCTTAATATATTGAGTTTTGCTACAATAGCAAAGGTGTCAAGGTTATCAACACCACAGGACTGTGTTAACTTTCTTGCCACCAACTTTGCCTTATATCTGCATATGGTTCCATCTGTATTGTGCTTTATAATGAAGGTCCACCTACATCCTACTTATCTTACTCTTTTAACGGTAAAAACACAGTCCAAAATTTTTTCTGTATTGAAGCTTTCATTTCTTCATTGGCAGCATTTCTCCATGCTGATGTTCTTATTGCTTCATGTGTATTTTTGAGAATAATATTGTTATCTATGGTACATGTGAGTTCTTTCAACCGAGAGTTCAACCTATCATATGATAAGAAATTATATAATGGATACTTGGTACATTCTCTTGTACCTTATCTTAAAGTAATAAGTCTATCGTCCAGTGGATGTTCGGCTTCATAGTATGTGTGCGTATTTTCTAACAGTTCACATATTCCAATAGGAGATTGTGTGTTTCTCCTAGTGTAGATCTTAGTAATAGGTGGTATATTCCAAGTGAGCACTCTTAATGTGTCTATATTAGTTCCATTTTCTAGCAACATTGCTCTTATCTCTTTTTTCTATTGGCTCTAAAAGTGTGGTTCTCATAATATCAATCACACTCCATACATCATTGTATTCTTTTTCTACAAATGCATAGTAGTGGTCATAAAATGCATTCTGTTCATCAAAAACACATCTAGTGTAACATACATTCTTCTAGTTCAATAACATTTATATCTCTTTTGTGAACCAGATTAACCAAAAAAATATAGATTATATTATGAGACTGTAAATGTACATACACAGTGTATCCAAATAATTTAAGTGGTAGTTCAGATAATAGCTTTGTGTAATGAAATATTTAGAAGAAGAATTCTGTAGGAGTTCTAAAAGATAAAATCCTGGAAGGCATTCTATTCATTAGATATGTAGCTGTTAGTACAACTTTTCTCCAGTAGTGCTTTGGTACTTTCATGTTAAATGTTAATGTTTTGGCATCTTCAAGTAGGTCTCTATTTTTTTCTCAGCTATGCCATTTTGTTGTGGTGTGTAAGTACAAGATGTTTGATGATAAATGCTATTTTTATTCATAAACTGTCTGATAGAGTTATCTAAGTACTCAGCCCCATTATGTGATCTTAGAGTTTTGATTGTACAACTAAACTGATTTTTAAATATGTTGAAGAAGTTCTTTAAGATATGGCTTACTTCAAACTTAGATTTCATTAAATAAACCCACGTAACTCTAGAATAATCATCAATGAAAGTTATCAACTATCTTGTGTCATTTATACTTTTAGTCCTAAAAGGACCCCAAATATCAGAGTGAAACAGATTAAAAAGTTGTGTTGATGATATAGTTTGGCAGAATAACTATGTTTTATGAGTTTTGCTAACTGACAGTGTTCACAAATAACGTCTTTTCCTTTAACTTATTCAAACAATTGTGGCCTTAAACGTTTTAAACATAGGAAATTTGGATGTCTTAGTCCTGTATGCTACAAAAGTATTTCATTTGTACAAGGTTCATTCCTATCATTAGTATTTTTGCTTGGCGCTAACTCTTCCAGTTGTGAGTGAATGCTTGTGCTTTTTTGCACTTCTATCTCAAGCAAGAAAAGATTTCCTATGTTTCTCGCATTGTCAATCATCTCGTTCATGCTTTTCTTCTAAAGCCAACATTTGGAGGATGATAAACATGCTATACAATCATTATGTTTAGTGAGTTTCCCTACCGAGAGTAGATTAAAGATTACACTAGAAACATATAATACATTATATATAGTCAAATTGTCATTTATTCTTACAGTTCCATTCCAGTGACAGGTAGTGATGTACCATTTGCAATATTAACTACTTTAGAAATAGAAAAAGATTGATTAGAGGATAGAAGTGTACCATTACTAGTTGTGATTTGAGGCTTCAGAATCCTTGTATTGGTTAACTCATAGTCTGTTTATTTAAGAAATGTATTGGGGCCTTAATCTGATCTTTTGTGGGTAGCAAGTTGTTCCTCTGTATGCTGCAGGAGGCTTGAGCAACATTGGCTATTCCGTTATTGACATGTTTTGAGAAAGACTTTTAGGAGTTGGAATGTGGTTTTCTTGGTTTTCCTTCCTATGGCTTGCCATGAAGTCTTCAACAATCATCAATTAGGTGCCTATTGTTCTTACAATATCGACAGATTATTCTAGGTACATGTCCATCTGAATTGTCTTCTGGTTGCGAATGCTGATGAAGTGGTCTTATGATTCACCTTTTCAACTGCTAAGGCAGATGTCTTTGTTGTTACGTTGGGGTTGACAGTACCCATCATTACATTGTTTTCTACTTTCTTCATGCTTAATCTCAGCAAAAGCAGCTTTAAGACTTGGAAGGGTTTAGTAGCAGCACTGTCATAATATCTGTGTAAGTCAGTCAGAAACAGAATTCATGTTTCTGCTTAATAATTGCTTTATACAACTTAAAAACTGTAGTACAATGACCATTGATGTACTTGAAACACATCAAATTGTTGCCAAGCTCTTATCAACTGAGTGTAATATTTGTTCACAGTCAAATTGCCTTGCTTTATTTTATAAAATTGAGCTTCAATTTCATAAAGTTCAAATGTATTATCTTGTTTTGTATACATTTCTTTGACTGCAGCCCATATTTCAGCTGTAGTCTCATACATTATGAAGTCATCTCTGATTTCAGGAAGCATTAATCTTATGAACTATGACATGATTATGCTATTTTCTGATTTTGATACTCTAAATTTTGAATCGATTTCATCAGGAATTATAAGATTCCCATATATATATTCCTCTTTACCTTTACCAGTTATAAACATTTCAACTCCTGTAAACCAAGACAAGAAGTTGTCACCATTAAGCTTGTGACTGGTAATGATAGTTGAAGAATCATCCAGGACATTATGGCCATAAGAACCTGCTCCTGATGTCTGTTCAGGAATGAAGATGGCTTCAGTATATTCTGGCAGAGAAGTAGTCAAGGAAGTTGCCCTTTTTGAGATTTGTTAGGATCAGAAGCTCTGATACCATATAGAAAGTAATAAGAAGAATTTGAAGCTGAAATAGTATAATTCAGACTTAGTTTAAATGTACAAATGAGGCTTCTTATATAATGGAGCAACATATGAGCCTCTAACGGCTAGAAACTGTGGACAGTCACACAAAGGTTCACGGCCAATGACTACAAACAGGACAATGGCTAGAACTGCTTATTATCACAAAAATAGTGATATCTATTGTTTATTCTAACTGTATACTTAATGTTAAAGCTATAGTATACGTGTGTCTATTTTATGTGTGTATACCTATGTGTAAGTATATATTTACTATATTACATGTATATATCTACGCTGTAGCTGTATTTCAACAGCAGGCAACGGGGAAACTTTTAATTCCATCCCTGTTTTGGTTGGTGACTGTGAAAGTCATGTACATTTGGCTGTTCAATTTCCTTATCAATTGCTCTCGATCGTGAATTTAACAATCAACAAAAAAAGACTGAAAATTTTAGGTACTTTAAAAGTGCTTTCTAACAACTGCTCATAGCAATGTTGTGAAAATGCTTATTGTCATTTGCTCATAGCCTTGTGAACTGCATTAGTTGGAACTTATCCGGGCTTCAGTAATAGTATAAAGAGGAGTTTTGGTGTTATCTGCATGATTATTTGCCTATTTGGCTCAACTGCCACAAAATTGTTTCTCTCTCATTCGGTTTGCAACGGCTTGACTCTTGAGCGAACTGCATGGAATGAAGTAGCTAGGCAAGCATCATATTTTTCAGATTACTGAGATCTATGCATACAGTCATGTATATGCACATATTCAAAAGTTCTCATGTTCTTTAATTTACTGAAAACGTTAAAATTTCTGTTTGCTTAGACTCTGCTAGGCTTATGCATGGTTATGTGTACACTTATCTTGCTTGGTGACATTCTACTAAGCACACTTTGCAATCAGTTACTGAAATTTACCTTCATTGCTACGTGTTTTTTTGGTGTGTTTTTACTGTCTCCTGCACTGCATTAGATCTCAGTCCGTTTGATATTTATTTTTGTTTTCCAGTCCGGATGAGCGAATCACTTTATAGAATCAGGACTGTAGGCGAAACTGGTATGCCAACGAATGAGTTTAAACAACTATTTGGGGATGCTGATTCTGAGAAGTCTTGTATTCCTCTTGCTTCGCGTGAAATCATCACCAAATGTGACATCATTGATAGACAACAGCTGCATGATGCAGAAAGGGAACCTAAAAGGAGAAACTTGAGGTCACGCCTCTCTGGTTTTGTGTTCTACATTGATCCTGATGTGTCTGCTGAGCTGAAGAATAAGGTTGACCTGTGTAGTGGATGGCACTGTTTGTCAAAGACAATTTTCATATATTTCTGCTGTTGTGATTTATGAGCATATCTTATTTGACCGTGGCAACAATACCTGACTTAAGTAGTTTATCATAACACTTGAAGTGACTTATGTACTTAAAACCTGTAAAGACATTTGCAGACTTGTAAACGTGGGCAATTCCTTTATTAGGTTGTTCAAGCTGCTTCAACAGAAGGTGCCAGTCTGGTGGAGCAATGGTATGTTGGCTGTGGTGCTACTCATGTAGTATGTGAAGGACCTTCAGTTTCAAATTATCTTGGTCACTCCAGCAATCTAGTTACAGTATGTGTTACTTTTTTCGCATTCTATTGCTCATAGTGACCTAGCTTGATTTGAAAGTCTCCGTGGGAGCTTATATTCGTTTCTTATTTGAATATGTCACCATGCTAGGAACTTTTTTGGTAGAAAATGCTAGATGTTTTGTGAGAAGTGCGTAGCTCTTTCAAGCTTCTGAGTTTGAATACTAACCTTTCCAAGAACCACAAATTTTTTGTCAGCCCATATGGGTTCTCAAGTGTGCGAAAGAAAAAAACCTTCAGAGGCTTGTTCACATATCTGCTGATTTGGCGAGGCAAATAGCAGCAACAGCTGATGCTATTCCTTCTAGGACACAAGAAAAGGTATTTGTAACTTTTGTGTGTTTACGTTTTACTTTTCTTTTTCCCTTACTTTTATTTGCCCTTTTGTACTTTTATCCATCCGGATTTCGTTGTATTTTGTGAGTGAGTTTTAAATGGATATTTTAGCTTTGGACTTTGAGAGTACAATGGCACATATATTGGTCAAAATGCTTGTGTTTCTTGTATGCCGACCCCTCATGACACTTAAGGAGTTGCATTCTTCTCAAGTTATGTAGAGTGACAATGAGTAATGTGTTCAGCTACCAACTGTTCTCAAGGCCTGGGAACGACCATGCTTTAGTGGTATGCAGCAGAAGTTTTTGCAGTTTTCATGTGCTTGGAATATGGTATACTGGAGAAGGAGATCTATCTCAGAGCTTCATCCAAAATAAAATATCTTTACTTGGGTTGAGTTTCTTTCCTCTTAAATATTTGAAATTTCTTGTCAGATGTCAATTTGTGTAGTTCTTGGTCATTCACATCTAGTTTCAATTCTATGGCATGCTATTTTCATGGATATTTGTTAAGAGGATTTCTTTTCTATATGTTTTGGGTTTTGTTTGTGATACTCTTTCTCTTCTGTCTTGGCTGTTTAGTTGGGACACATACTTATGTTCGAATTGTTTTGACATCAGGAATCTTCTTTTAAATTTTTCTGTAGGCTGTTAATGCAACTGAAAGTCTTCAAGATGCAGGAGGTTCTGTGTTCGGAGCCAGCCTTGAAGAACGACAAAAGATTGCTCGCTTTGCCAAAGAAGGGGTTCGGAAACGGCGTGATCGACGGATGCAGGTAAACTTCTTAATCTAATATTTATTGTCCAGGACCACAGAGTTACCTAATCTTGTGCAAGTTTCCAACACTCCCCCCTCTTCCTTTTTATGTGATAGTTAGTTGCTCTTTTTATTAAAGTTAGCCATGTTCTTCGGCAGATTGCACCTTCAATTATTTCCTTGTGTGGTTGGTTTTACATAACTGATCTTTTGAGTTGCAAGTATATGTTCTATATATGCATCTTTTCCTCTGTCCTTATATGAACTTGTTTGATGATGCTATTAAGATAATCTAGATTACAGGAAAAAATTTAAAAGTTGCGAGCCCTGGGGGCAGGGGGGAATTGTATTTTAAGGTCAGATTGTAGTTGTGTGATCTTCGTATATTTTTGTTTGTGGAATTCTTGGTTCTCTGAGATTCGCAACGTGCATTGATTCTCTGGGCTCAGTACAATGGATATAATTTTCCGACCATTACTCGAGTTTGTGCACCACAGTCTGGGATAAAGTCAATGGTCGTCCTGCCTACCTATCAATTCCCACTTCCTTTCCTCAACTCTTTCAGATTTCTCTGTGATTTTGAATCTCTTTGAAGATCATTAGACCTACAAAATTTTATTTTTTCAACTTGGCGAGTACGATATTCTTCTTTTGGAACCTTTCCCACCATATTTCCGCAAGTCCATTGAGAAGCATTCAGATGGTTGAGTTAATGTTTGTTCTTTTGCATTCTATGCTTAAATCTTTGAAGATGAGTATGCCTGCTGTGCTGTCTGGCCTCAGACCGGGGTTTTCTTGGGGAAATGTGGTGATTTCGTGGATCATGTAGAAAATTTAGAAGCATGGATTGGAGGCTGAATGTAAAACATATTCTGACTTCATCAAGTTCAAATGTACAATGGGTTGCCTTTTTTATAGGAGGCAACAATTTTCCTGACGGTTAAATATTGGTACACTCTAACGGCTATATTCTACGGCTACTTTTTCTAAACCACGGAGCTAGTGGATGTATGTGTATACAATATGTGTATAAGATATGTACATGTGTGTGTATTCTGTAGTGTTTTTGTGCCTTAGCATCGTGATTCGTCATAACTATTCTTGTGTTCTGCTCGTCTCAGCACATCTGCTCATTGCTGCCGCCACTTCATTGCTTTCGCTTCGTCATCTCAGCTCGACACTTCATCTCTTCATCTATGTTCTTTCCTCAATGTGCATCTTCACCTCGTCATCTCGGCTCGACATTTATCTCTTTACATTTCAACACTCTCTACAAGCTTGGTGTATATATTTATATAACCAAGCTTGATAATATTTCTAGTCAGCTTGGCACTCCATTTCTGTAGACTTCATTTCTACTCGGCTCTGCACTTCACTTCTGCAGACTTTCAATGCTTCTCTTCAAGCTTGATGTATATGTTTATACAACCACGCTTGACATGTGTCTCAACATATATGCTTGAGGTACTTAAAAGAAAGCCTTAAGGCAGACTTGGAAAGCTTATCAGTAGGGTCATTCATAAACTAATTAAACAGATACAAGATAAACAAATTAGTGTGCTGGCCAATTAACATTACTTAGTTTTTTTTACAAATTCATTTAGTCAGACATTTTTGAAACTTTTGATAAGCTCTTATTAATTCTGTACCATTACATATTCAAGCCAAGACATTTTTGCCGGACAAAGCAGCTCCAATATAAGTTCAAGCATTTTCTAAGATGTTCAACCAACTCATCAGACAATTGTCAATATATATGTAATAACATTAAGCTCATAAAACTCAAGACACACATATCCTATATCATACTTTAAGTAAACTATATATAACGTAAGAAAGTATCAGTACATGCAGCTATCATGTCGATTTCATAAGAATAACAGACGCAATATAATGCAAATTGAGCATGAATTGCAAAAGATCAGGAGAGGCAAAGCATATCGAAATAATGTCATTTGATCGATTCATAAACAAAAAGCTTTCACAAATTGAAGCTATAGATAGTATCTGAAGTTATGGAATAGAAACTTAGCCCAAACACATAACACAATAATATTGTCAAACTTCAGAAGCATTCAAATGACGCTAACTTTTATGTGGTCAGATGATAATGATATTTTTATTAGTGAATAAATTTCAGTTGCTCTAATGTCAGAGTTAAACCTCTTTCCCATTTCAAATGATAAACAACTCTATAAGGCATTCTATTTTAGAATTACGTTGTCAAACATGCAAGTGAATAGATTTACAACACTATCTCTTAATCTAAAGATAATGCAATCATATATACTAAACATAATGCACACCAATAGACATGATTATCATTGTAGCATAACAGAATGCATAGACATGACATTTCTTAATTCATTACACCAACAGATTACTGTCACTTGCTTTAACCATGGGAACACTGTATTGTGTTTAACTGTAAAGCAGTTTTGTGATTTGTTTAAATATAAAGCAGTTTTGTGATTTGCCAGACTATTATGAGGTACGCAGATGACCTAAAGCCTCTATGTGATTATGACAACCATGGCACTTAGCTCAACTCAGCTTGAAGGGACAACTTTAAGATTTTTCTGAATAGGTTGAACTATGACAGTCTAAATGTTAAATACACGGTTGCATCTGAACTTAGATATCAAGTCCACAATAGACAATCCACCATAAGGTAATTCTATGCATGAGACTGAATAGAGAAATTTTAGATAATTGTCCTCCAAAATTAGGCAAAAATCTTTAAATAGCACATAATCTTTTACTCCCAAGTGTCACATAATCTCTACTCAATGTAGAACTAGTGAACTCAATAAACCTACTTGTTTTTATCGGTAATAGAACAAATGGAACTTGAATGAATCACATTGATGTTCTCATCACACTAGGTCAATTGACCTGATTGAATTCACTAGAATAAGTTCAAGGTTGTAAATACATCCAAGGAAGGATATAATTTCCAGTACATATTTAATTGTTAGACAAAATGAGTGATAGTTGAGTAAGAGTTTACCTTGCCAAGTCATTAATTAAATATACTTGATTCCAATATGATAGAGTTGTAGGAAAGTTATCTATACTTTGTCGGTATAAGATGACCTTCTGCTCGACAGCACTATTCCGCACTCTTTCCTTTCAGCTGTAATGTTAATTCTGCCCGGCATCTCTTGAAGCTGAATGTGAAGCAGAATTTGGAAAGCAGCCCTGACGAGTAGAGCCAAGGATTGGAAGGCGTCCCTGATTCATCTTCTTTGAAGGCAACACCTTTTTTCTTTATGCCAAGTTTTCAAGTGGGGGCCACGTCATTACCCAACTTGCATAAAGGACAACACGTCAACTGGGACAAAGTGACAGAAAAGATGCCGTCACTTCACCTTTTGTGAGTCACGTCACATAACTTTTTGGGGATATTATTTTTCTAATCTTTATTCTCTCTTTATCTTTTTCTTCATCCTCTTATTGAATTCTCTTCCTTTTTAAGAAGAGCATTCGTCAATAAGTTTAAGGGATGGGACAAAAAACTTGAGTAGAAAGAGGCAAAGTTAAATCTTAGACAACAATGCCAAAGTATTTTAAAGGCTCAACAGCCTACGAGGGAAAAAACAAAATTTGTAAGTCATAATCATAATTGGAGCTTCCTCAAAGGAACTTCTGGCTGTCTCTCCAATGTCAGTTGCCATCTTTCAAATATTCACGCTATCACGGCTTTGCGTCTCAAAGATTTCAGCTCTATGGCCAAGACTCTTATGACCTAATCAAGAAATAGATTTCTGCTCTATGGCAAAGGCTTTATGGATGGGCTATCGCCGAAATAGATTTCGGCGCTATGGCCAAAGCTCTATGTATGGCTTATTTAAGAAAAGATTTGAAATTGTTTGAAAGAAGTTTTGAAAGGATCTTTGACCCGGTAAATACATTTTTTGCCTTTTTGAAAGAAAAATCATCAACAGCAATTTTGAAGATTTCGTCTATAAAAGATTTCATATTTATAGCCAAGGCTCTTTATGGCCTATCAACGATGGCTCAGAGGGATTCTATCCTTGTCCACGAAATGACTCAGAAGAATCCCATGTAATGGTTCACAAAGATCCTTGTCCTTGAAGAAATTTGTAGAATAGAAGAATAGAAGACTGAAGACTATCTAGTTGCCATGTATATAGCTAAGAGTAGGGAAAAAGAAAAAACCTTGCTCCTGCTCATTTAGAAGCCGCTTTGAATGGATACAAACCCAATAACACTGGTTTATGGAAGATGCCTCAGTCATTAGAAGTAATTTATGGCTCAACGGACTTAAAGATGGCTCTTGAGCCTCGATTGAAGACATTTGTATGTTCATAAAAAGAGAAGCTCATGATTTTCTTTTCAACGGTTCAGTGGTTATCGAATATGCCTTTGAAAATTTAAAGACGTAACAGTCTCAAAGTTTATAGACATAATGGTCTTGAAAAAATGGCTCTTCGGCGATTAAGGATAAGTTAAAAAACATGTAAAGAAGAAGGTTGAAAAATATTTGCGCAGCAAGGTGAAGTAAAATACATACAAAGAAGGTGTTGATGGAAGGACATTGGCCTGCTGGAAATGTCACCACCAAGAGAAAATGGGATGAAGCAAGAAACTGCAATAACTGAGATTCAAGCCTCATAAGATTTCAGATCAATGTCTAAGGTTCTTCATAGCCTATCGAAGAAAGATTTTGTAACCATTTAAAGCTAAAGAAGCAAGTGAAGAGTTTTGAAATAAGTTTTTAAAAGAATTTTGAAAGATTGTCCAGGTATGTTTTAAAAGTTGGTCTTCTTCACAGCTCCTTCTTCTTTGAGCTAATGGCTCAGATACTATGTAGAAATTTAGAAGCATGGATTGGAGGATGAATATAAAATATATTCAGACTTCATCAAGTTCAATGTTTGTTTTTTATAGGAGGCGACAATTTTCCTAACGTCTAAATATTGGTACACTCCAACGGCCATATTATGCTTCTAACGGCTAGTTTTTCTAAACCACTGAGCTAGTGAATGTATGTGTATGCAATATATGTGTATAAAAATATGTACATGTGTAAGTGTGTATTTTCTAGCGTTTTTGTGTATTAGCATCGTGATTCATCATAGCTATCCTTGTGTTATTCTCGGTTGTCCTTGTGTTCTGCTCGTGTCGGCACATCTGCTCATTGCTGCTACCACTTTATTGCCTCATTAAGTGCATTCACCTCGTCACATGGGCTCGGCACTTCATCTCTTCGTCCTGTGTTCTTTCCTCACTGTGTGCCTTCGCCTCACCTCGGCTCGACATTTTATCTCTTTACATTTCAACCGATAATGAGCACCAAAAATAAATTTTAAGTATCCCCCCCTTTTTTTTCTCTTTTCCTTTTTGATATTTAAGTGTGTTTTGATGCACCTGTTGTCTTTGCAGACCTGTCAAACCCCAATACGTCCAATTACACCAAACTGTCTCTTGGATTCTCTCTGCTGGTCGCTATCTGAACCAGCTTCTTCTGCTTCTATCTACACGGACTCTTCCAGTATTGATGATTCTAATGAACAGACCGCAACTCTGTTTTTCGATGCAAAGGCAGACGGGAAAGAATCAGATGCTTTATTTGTTAATTTATCCCGAACATTGACCGAAAGGTACGCCACCGTTTGTTTCATGTATTAGATGAGAAGTACCTTGCAATGTCCACTCTGAGTACCTGAGAGATGCCAAAATGTATCAACTTTATTGATTTGCAAGTCAGGGCCTTGTCACTCATTTCTTGCCCTGAAACATGTAGCGGTCCACATGTGCCAAAATTTTAACCATTTCATCTACACTGTTACAGTCTCTTGACACTATAACATTCCAATGTGCCAAACTTGTCTGTTTTCCTGATCTTCTGAAGCAAGTACATCGGTTGTAATAAGTGTAATGTGCAATTGCAGTGAGAAGGCAGAGTTAATATTGAAGAATCACTTCCTTACCATTTTATTCCCAGTTGATCGTTTTTCTGAGGCTGGCCCCTGCTCAAGGACATTTTTCAGTGATAATGGTTTCACATGCTTGCAAGTGTTGGATTTGATCTACGCATTTTACCAGGTAGATAGTTTATTTGCATTTTGCATATATGATGAAACTTTTTACATTTGGCAGTTTCCTTCTTATCATGAGGTGCTTTGCAGCTGTTGGGACAGAACAGAATTCTTAGTAATGAATACATTATTATTCAAAATTAGCTTTGGATTCAATCTTGACAGACATAAATGTCTAAGAAGTTTTATTAGATGCAAAGAGACAATGGCAAGGATTTATACAAAAAGAGTAGCCTGTTTGATTGATGGAACAGATGACAAACATTTATTGCACTGAACTTGAACAAATTTTCAAAGAGAAACCATAGTTGTGTTCTAATGCAAACATTACCTTGAGATGCTGAACTACTGAGTTTGTAATTTTGCACTACCCTGTAGGAGAATATGTCAAGTGCAGAAATAGAGGTGGCTATTCATACCGATTCGAGACATGCTGACAGGCTAAGATCGCTGTATTCTAGTAAGGACGCCTCTGAGCATGGCCTGCAGTTTAAGCGGATTGATTTTCTGGGCAGCCGTAGAAGCTTTGAGATGCTGAAACGAGTCTCAGGGGATAACAATAGCAATGTTTATGAGCTGATACTTAGAGCCTAATAAGCAAGAGCTGAAACGCGTCTCCAGTCTGCTGGCAGTCTTGTCTTTCTCAAATTCAGACATAGGCACGAAATGCTACTACATATTTCTTTCGTGGGTATATCTGTACATACAGGATTCTAGTTAGGAAAAGAAAAGGGGAATTGTGTATGTATTTTGTTATTGCCTCATGGTACAACTAGCGATGTTCAACGAACCGAATAGTTCGCAAACTGTTCGAGTTCGTTTCGTTTTCGTTCGGTAATTGTCTGTAAACGAGCCGAATTTGAACACATATTTGGATTCGTTTACTAAAACGAGCTAAACTATTCGCAAATTGTTCGGTTCGTTTAAATAGTTGCAGTGTTATCGAGTTGAATTCAAACCAATTTTAAAGTTCGTTTAGCTAAACAAACTGAGCTTGGCTAAATAAATCTAAATTCGAAAATCTAGTATTCGGTTCAGTTCGGTTCGTTAACACCCTAGGTATAACCTGTTAAAGAGAATTTTTTTTTGGTTTATTCGGTTTGCACATTTCTCCTTTGGCAGTTGCATATTTTGGTATTGCGGTGTTTTAAATCATCTTGACATGGTTTTTTTTTTCTCCCTTAATCCCTGGAATGTCTGTTATTGTTCGTATAATCATGTAATCCTTTTGAATATGGATATCTCCTAATCCATTAACCAGATCAAATGATGCATATTGATGATTGAACAAACTAACACTTGCAAATATGTGTGGTAAAGAAATAAGATGAGACAAGAATTAGAAGAAACTTTGCCAAAGTGCATAAGTAATTATATTGTTTGGGGATCAAATAAAGTAAGAAGTAATTAGTGATATAACTGTATGAACCATGACATTAAATGCCAATCAAAGAGCTAAAAAGAAAGTGATAGTAGGGGTCAACAAATTACTTGGTTTAGAACTACTATAAAAATTTTCAAATTTTTTCATGTTTCATGCTATGGGAAATATAGTGTGGTACTTCGAGGTAAGAAATCAAATAAATAACTTTATTTGTGGTAGAGCAACCAGTTTTGGAGGTATTATAAATTTTTCAAATTTTATCTATGGGAAATAGAACGAGGTACTTCAGCTAAGAAATCAAACAAATGTAAAAGGGTATGCAAATCAGGCATGTTGTCCACTTTTTCCTTGCAATTTATTGCTTTTCGCCCTTTGTGGCATACATTTGAAACGTGGTCTCACGATCCGATTTCTGATTCAACCCGGATTCGTAAATATTTATGGTCTTTAAACGAAAGCAAACAGTTTCGCGAACTTTTTGAGTTTAATTCGTATTTGATTCGAGTTCGTTCGTTACTTTTGATTAAATGAGCCGAGTTCAAACACCTAATTGGATTTGTTTACTAAAACGAGCCAAATTATTCGTGAACTACTTGATTCGTTTAAACAGTTATACGTTTTCGAGTCGAACTCGAACCAATTTCGAAGCTCGTTACAGTAAACAAGCCGACCGAACAGTTTATTTAACTAAACGAATCTGAATTCGAAAACTTAATATTTGGCTCGTCTCGATTCGTTAACATCTCTAGTCTTTCTGAAAATCTTGCTGAATTTTTTTTCCTCCCTTTCCGTCGGCGGCCCGCGAAGACCATTTGTCAACCGGTTGGCTATCTCGACTTGGGTGCTCGAACTCTTCACTTCGGTGTATCTAATACCAAGTAGCCTTAGTATACATTATCATTTATACAATTGAAAACATCGACTTCACAAATCCATTAAAATATTACATTGGACATGTAACATATTGAAATAATAAAAGATGAACTATCACGCGTCCAGTAAAAAAATTAGGTATATCTATCACATTATCATTTACATATGATCACATACATGTGCATACATTCTTGGAATGATCTCATTCATCACTACTCTTAAATTCTACATCTATGCATATGGTCTCCTTTAACCTTTTTATTTTTACTCTAGAATAAAATAAATTGACCTTGACTTACATTATTTCTTTTGTTGCTCCTTTTTTTATGTTATTCTTTTTCTTTCCGTCTTTTCTTTCTTTTATTTTCTTTTACTTTCCTTACCTTGATACATTGATTCCATGACCTTTCTTATTTTGATTTTTGGTCGCATATGTGGCCACACAACTACATCACGTGAAGAAAGGGTTTGGTGTAGCTAGTATGCAACATTTAGTTTTCGTGATTCTATCACATGGGCTACGCCTGACCAGCTCTTATCCCACGACAGGATCCCCGTACACTTGAATTATTATATATCCCAAGGGTTGAGCCTTGCTACTCTTACTGATGGCCTAGGATCGTTGTTGTAATCCGTCCGTCACCAATTCACTGCCTGCACACATAGCTTACAACCTGCATTTTAACCTTGAGTTCTTAATCTTTGACATCAACCTTAGTTTTGTATAACTATCGCGGAGATCTCATACTCTCTCAGGTAGGTATTGCGTACTACGATCATTGACACATTACATCTTTTGTTGGAAACAATCAAACCTGTACCAAGACGCAATTGTTCGGTATGTGTGTATGAAAACAGTAAACAGTAGATCAAACCCGAGGTGAGTCGATGACTCTGTCCTTAAGACGTATTGCTCTGGTATATTGTGCCCAACCAGATTTAGCAATCGTCTCCGAAGATACAACGGGTATCTGTTCAGTTGAGCGACACTGCTTAACTTGAATTGCAGCGAACCTTCGAGTGTCCTGACTTCTCTTGGATGTGATACAGAAAGAAGAAGAAGAAGAAAACAGAAGAGGAGTGTGTTCTGATCGCACACCCTGCCTCTGTTTATATAGAGGAGTTGGTTGGAAACCGATTTTTGCAGATGCACTCTTGACCGTCGGATCAAACATGTAGATCAACCGAGCCATCGGATGAAAACTGAAACATTGTTTGTTGGAGGTTTTGGACGGTTTAAATCACAGCTGTCAGATGAACACCAAACTACAGGATTAATCTTGGAGCGTTGGATGAAAACCACATTCAGTTAGGTGGTTTGGTCAGTTTGAATTACAGCCGGTGGATCAAAGCTAACATCCCCGACACCATTAGATCAAAACCGTTTGATCTTATCGCATAAGAAAAGGCTTGATGATAATGGACCGGATCGCACTACTGTAGGAGACATTATGTTGGGCTGTGCGTAGCTAGGCCTGAAGCCTTTAACAATTTACAAAAAATAATTAACCCAAAAAGCCCAAAGAAATTTTCTCCAAAAAGATAGGAACCGGCCCGACCCCGAAAACCCACGAGCCCGAGCCAGGCCAGACGGGCGGGCGACAGCGGCGTGCGTGTGTGGCACTTTGTAGGTCATCCCTCTGGCCAAAAATTCTCTTGCCCTGAAGGCACATCTAAAGTGATCATTCTAGCCATTTATAAGGCGGTTAAATCAACTCATTTGTTCAATGTGGTATTCCCTTCATAAGGGTGATGTGGCCTCCTAAGAATAGGACACATCACCCATTAAACTATGGTTTTCATCTACTTTGAGCATTAATTTCCCATTCACCTGGTATCGTAATTAAGTGATTCCAAAGCCTAAAATTAACTACTCATTACGTAGATAATTAAGGGCCTATTAGTTTTCATTTGTCATTAATAGAAACTAATTATAATTAAGCTCAAAGTATGTTGCTTAACCAAGTTTGCAACTTGTCTAATTGGGTAAACTTTCCAATTTCTCCAACAATCCCCCACATGAATAGAAATTAATGCAAATGCATATGTAGACTCTATCGAGAAGTCAGACAAGAAAATGTTGTATCAGAAAAGGTAGCTTTTGACTTTGAGCCTTTCTTAGTGATATATTATCGGATCCACTTGGCTAATTAATGACTTGATATCTTGAACTAACTGGTCTTTATTGTGAACGCATTCACACAATATTTTCTTTTAACACCTTTGGTTCTCATGGTTGTATTCGTTTTGGCCATGAACACCCGGTTTCAGAAAGTGTTTTAGAGCATCCTTGCCTAATAGGATTCTCATAGACGCGGCCCCACCTACACTTACATAGGTGATTCCTATAAAAAGTATTCTGCCGTACCCCATTTGATGTATCGAGATATAGGATATCATTAAAAGCATTAGCTTATCCTGATCTTTTCTGCAGACAGCACTTTTATTCGATGTAATGGGTATGTGTTTCAATGAGCCTTCATAACTTGGTTGTGTCCCATTGAACCAAGATTCTGGGATCTCCAGTGAACATGGTTAGGTTACCCTTACAAAGGTTCTTGCGTTGTGGCCTTTATGTAGGACCTGTATAGTACCACTAGAAGGGGGAGGTTGAATAGTGGGTGCGGAAAATTTGATTTTTAAAAACTTTTGGACCAAAAACCTCAACTCTGAAAACAGTTTCTGTTTTCAGACCCTAATTTTATTTATCTAAATGATCTAGTTGTAGACCTACGAAAATTATGAAATTTGGCGAAGTTGTACTTTCAAATGTTATGATTAACTCACAAAAATTTCAAATTAAAATTCCAAGCCTAACCCCTTAAAAATACCTTTTTGGTCAGATTGCACAAATCTGCCAGAAAATGTACTCCGAATTGAAAAATGTATTCCTATTAATTGGGAACTCCAAATGATCTGAAAATTTTATGGTTTGACACTAAAAATGTGTATTTTAATGGGTTCAAACAGTTTTTGGAAATTCCCTTGGGAAATATGTCAACCACATTGATGTTCTCAATCTTTGCAAATCTGAGAATCAGATTGCACTAGTCTCAGAACTATTAACGTTTGATTGACTTATACTTATCCAAATGAGATGAAACTTATGCCAAATGAAATCTAGAACATGCGGCTATGTTTCTGCAAAATTTTATGATTTTTGAAAATTGTTTGCTATTTTTACTGTTGTAATGAAATCAATACAGAAAACTGAAAACTGAAAGTAAAGTGCTGAAAAGTAAGAACACCAAGAATTTTGTACTGGTTCGGGTAAAACAACCTACTCCAGTCTTCGGGGACACCTTTTTAGGTTTTCACTAAAAACAAAAGCACCTTACCATAAAGGTGACTGGAGTTAAAAACTAACTCCACCCTTTTACAATCAAACAATCAAACAAACCAATCACGAATACCACCACCAATCGAATGAAGGTTTGATCACACCTTGATCAACCTTTTACAAGAAATGAACGTGCATAGGTGGTATAATCAAAGCCTATATAATATGTGGAATATATGAATGATAGGCTTGAGACTAAGAAGAATAGAAAGAAAGGAAGAAGAAGAGAGTAGTCTTGCTTTTTGCACTTGTAAGAATATAAATCGTTGCTTAGCCTTGTCTTGCACATCTTCTTCTTTTTATCAAGTGTTGGCTGCCCCGAGGGTGTATTTCCTTCCTTGAGAATTGTCTCTAATGTCCTTGAAAGATTTTCTTGTGTAAAAGATGACACCATCTTGCTTACTTGGTGCAACATGATTGGAAGGATGACTTGTCTTTGCCTTGTTGTCACTTGTTGATTGGCCAACATTTATCCACCTTGGAATCCTTTAAATGAGTTGTAATTTCTTCAAAAAATCTGAGATATGTGCTCAAAATCAAGGTGAATAATTACCATATAATCAAAATTTAATCCCCTTCAATTTTGGAATAAAATCGAAGACAAAAATGCACCAAAATTCGGCCATAACAAACAACATGTGCTGAAATTTCAGCATGTGTTGTATTTTGAATTGTTTCCTTGTGTGTTGACTCTTCCATGTCACCAAGCATGTGTGGTTTATTCTCCACCAATTAAAGTGTCAAATAAGCTCCACCAAGGCTCCAAAAATGCTGAACTAGGCGTGTGAAATATGCTGCACATGTGCTGAATTCTTTTTATGTGAACTTTGTCAAATAATGCACAATATTCATACATATATGGTAAATTATAATCAGCCTTATTTTGAATTTTCTAGAAAACTTTAACATATCTTGGATGAGTAAAAAGTGTCTAGATACATGTTACATCTATGCCAAAAACGTTCCATGTGTGTACGTCCGTAAAAACCCGAATTTTTGACTTTCATCAATTATGCGATTTTTCTCCGATTAATTTCAAACTTCTTACACATGTAATATATATTATGTCACACATAATATACATAAAATTAAGTGTATATTCAACTATAATGGCTGATGAAAAACATTCCATGGGTAAAAACAAAATTAAGTTTGAATTCTCCACAAATCTAGGCTAAATTGTGGGTGATTTGTGTGTGCCAACATGGTATGACTTTGTGGCTGAGTGTAACATGTTGGCCACGAAAGTTTGAAGTATTTTTGACGTATATAGGCTGGCCATCTTTATATGGCAAGTACATGACATGTCGATGAAGTTTCGGTAGTCACCCGATATGACAATTTTTGATTTATGACCTTATAACATGTTGTTATAATTTTGACGTCACCATAACTTATATCATATGATATATAACCTGAATATACTCATAAATATGAGGTGTATATAGTGGTATGACGTCGACGTACGTTTATAATATATGTGACGTGCTGATGGTACGTCGGAATATAAGTATATAGTGCCTTTTCAAAAAAATACGAATACATATATTATACATATAAATGGCGTGTGCATTAAGGGGATGAGGAGACTTTCCATTTCCAATTTGTTGACATACATCTCTCTCCAAATATGTCTTCATTTAATAAACTAGTTAGTTCATTAACTTAAGCACTTCACTTAATGAACTAGTTTAGTTAATTAATTATGGCACCTGAAAATAGTATAAAGACAACAAATATTTGTCATATGATGTAATCTTTAACGCTTCATGGCTTGTTAGTACGACAACATTATATATGAACATGTAAAGCATGTTTATTACACAAGCGTGTAATGTAACAATTTATTCATGCATTTCGTAAGTACGTAACATTTAAATCATGCATTTGTAAATTGCTCTAACCCTTTTCTCAACACTTTAGCCCCATTCCATTTTTTGAATTTGACATCTGATCTCTAGATAAATCTTTTGTAAGCGGATCCATAAGATTCTCCTTTGACTTTATATAATCAATGGAAATCACGCCATTAGAGATCAACTGTTTAATGGAGTTATGTCTTCGACGTATGTGTCGAGACTTTCCGTTATACATGTTCCTTTGAGATTGTCTTATAGCCGATTGACTATCACAATGTATGCTTATAAGAGCGATTGACTTAGGCTAACATGGTACATCCTCCAAGAAATTTTGAAGCCATTCAGCCTCTTCCCCAGCTTTATCTAGTGCTATAAACTCAGCTTCCATGGTGGAAAGAGCTATGCACGTTTGCTTTGTGGATTTCCATGACATAGCAGCACCACCAACTGTGAATACATATCCACTGGTGGATTTAGAGTCTTTACAATCAGATATCCACTTGGTGTCGTAGTACACTTCTAATACTACTGGATATCTTGTGTAATGTAGTCCAATGTTCATTGTATATTTTAGGTACCACATCACTCTATTTAGAGCTTTCCGATGATCATCACTTGGATTACTAGTGAACCTACTTAGTTTGTTTACTAAGCATGCTAAGTCTGGTCTCGTACAGTTGGTTATGTACATCCGATCACTTGTGAGTACTTCAATTGTGCTACCGGTTCACCTCAGTTCTTACAAGTGTAAGCTTAAGTCAAATGGAGTTTTTATTGGTTTTACATCAAACATATTGAATCTCTTTAGAACAGATTCAATATAATGAGTTTGTGACAAAGCGACTCCTTCAGTTGCTTTAGAAATTTTAATCCCTAAAATGACATTCGCAACCCCTATGTCTTCATGTCAAAATTTCGTGTCAATATTTTCTTTGTACTTAAGATGATATCATGAGTATTGCCGATGATTAACATTTCATCTACATAAAGACATACTATCACATAGTCATTTGGTGTTTTCTTGATGTCCACACACTTATCACACTCGTTGATCTTGAAGCTGTTAGACAACATTGCTTGATCAAACTTCAAGTGCCACTGTTTAGGTGCTTGTTTAAGTTCGTACAAAGATTTAACAAGTCTACAAACTTTCCTTTCTTGTCCGGGGACGACAAACCCTTCGGGTTATTCCATATAAATTTCTTCCTCTAACTCACCATTTAGAAAGGCAGTCTTCACATTCATCTGATGGATTTCTAACTTGTAGACTGCATCAATAGCCACTAGCACCCTGATAGAAGTGATCCTAGTCACTGGTGAGTAGGTGTTAAAGAAGTCAAAGCCTTATTTCAGTCGATAGCCCTTGGCTACCACCATGGCCTTGTACTTGTCAATAGATCCTTCTTCTTTCAATTTTTCTTAAAAATCCACTTGCATCTGAGTGGTTTACTCCCTTGTGGAAGATCCACCAACTCCCAAGTGTGATTTTAAAGAATATAATCTATCTTGCTGTTTATTGCCTCTTTCCAGAATGGAGCTTCTGGAGTTGTCATTGCCTCGGAGAAAGATCTTGGCTCGTCTTCTACCATGTAGGTTAAAAAATCAGGCCCAAAAGATGTTGGTATTCTGGCTCGTTTTCTTTGATGAGGCTCCTCAGTTTCTTGAGGGGTCGTCTCACGCACTCGCTTACTAGTACTAGCTTCTTCATTGCTTTTGTCTTTCTTTGGAAAGAAATCTTCAAAGAACACTACATTCCTTGACTCCATGACAACAAGTTCATGAATCTCCAGAATGTCTGATTTATGCACCAGGAAACAATATGCACTACTGTTCCTTGCATAACCTATGAATATGCAATCAATTGTTTTAGCCCCGATTCTCACTTGTCTTGGTTTGGATACAACAGCCTTCGCCAGACACTCCCACACTTTTAAGTATTTGTAGCTAGGCCTATGGCCTCTCCACAGTTCGTAAGGAGTTTTATACATCTTTTTAGAAGAAAATCTGTTTAAAATGACGTTAGCAGAGAGAATCGCTTCCGCCCACAAGTTATGAGGTAAACCCAAACTTATCAACATAGCATTCACCATTTCCTTCAAAGTACGGTTTTTGCGTTCTGAAATACCATTAGATTGAGGTGAATATGGTGCAGTCATTTGATGAATGATGCCATGTTCTGAACATAATTCATTAAACGGTGCGTCATATTCCCCGCCTCTATATCTTTGAATTATTTCAATTCGTTTGCTAAGTTGATTCTCAACTTCATTTTTATAATCTTTAAATGCATCAACGGCCTCATCTTTGATGCTTAGCAAATAAATATAACAGTATTTAGTGCAATCATCGATAAAGGTTACAAAATACCTTTTACCATCTGTTGTTTCCACAAATTTTAAATCGCACAAGTCTGCGTGAATTAAATCCAAGTATTCAGTGTTTCGTTTAGTTGAAGGAAATGGCGCTTTTGCCATTTTTGCTTAAGCACATATTTATTTCTCTTTATTATTAAAGTTTGGTTTGGGTAATAAGTCAAGGTTAATTATTATTTATATTGACTTGTAATTAACATGTACCAAATGAAAAGGTCATAAACAAGAAGACTCAAGCATGCGAGCAGAAGATGAAACAATTTTATTAGTACAATAGTCATCACATTCAATTAAAACATGTTATCAGTAAGGTGCCACTTCCCTAAATACAAGTCATTCTTAGAAAGAGTAAATTTGTTTGCCTCAAAAACTAGTCTGAAACCATGACTAACTAGTAGAGCACCATATACCAAGTTCTTACGGATGTCAGGAATATGCAACACATCCAGTAGAGTCAGCTCCTAACCTGAGGTCAGCTTCAGAACCACCTTGCCAGATCCTTCAATCTTCGAGCAGCCAGAGTTTTCTAAGAAGAGTTGTTCATTATTTGTTGTGTGCATATAGTCTTTAAACATCACCCTGTTGGTACATACGTGTCGAGTGGCCTATGTCTCCCACCCACCATTCACGCGGATTCACCACTGCATTGCATTTAGTCACCACAGCTTAGAGCTTCAAATCCTCTATTACACCGACCAGATTCACTTTCGCTTTGGTTTGACTCTGATTCTTTTTGGGCTTACGACAGTCACTGCTGCGCTGCCCCGATTTTCTACAGTTATAACACTTACCAATGAACTTCTTTGCCATCTCATAGCCCTTGACATTCACGCCCAGAGTGTTATTCCTCTTTTTATTTCCTGCCTCAGCAACATGAGCTTTGGATTGACCAGACTGAGAGGTTGGTTTTTTATCAGCACACCGATTGTCATCCTTGATGCGTAGCCGGACAATCAAATCTTCCATTTTTATTTCTTTTCGTTTATGCTTGAGATAGCTCTTAAATTCCCTTTACAAAGGAGGTAGCTTCTCAATCACAACCACAACTTGGAAAGATTCACTGAGTGTCATGCCCTCCTCTTCTATTTCAGATACCAACATCTGTATTTCTTTAACTTGCAAAATTACAGTTTAGGAATTTAGCATTTTATAGTCCAGAAATCTACCAACTATTAATTTTTTTGTTTCAGCATCTTCTGTGCGATATTTTTTATCTAAAGCCAACCAAAATGTTTTTGCAGTCTTAAAAGTAAAAACACGCCGTAGATAGTATTATCCAGGCAACTTAGAATATGATTCAAGCAACTTAAATTATTATATGCACATGCTTCAGCACTCAAGTTATTCTATATGTTCTGATTCTGATCCTCCATAGGTTCCATCTCTGGTGGATCCTCATTTAGAATTCTTGCCAAGCCTAATGCTGTGAGATCGAACAACATCTTTTGCTGTCATCTCCTAAAAAATCTGCCTGCGAATTTTTTAGGCTTCTCCACATGTGCAACTGTGGCAGCAGGTTCATCTGAGGCCCTTCGTTAGGTGCCAGTGGAACTATGTTGAAAGGCACATTGTTCTGGGTACTAGCAGCAACGTTATTGGTCCCGTCAGGTGCAGACATGGAGTGTGCATTGTTAAAGCCATGAACAGAATTAGAGCTTTCGTTTTCCATTCCTGTTCAGTTATCAAAATGAATAGATAAGAACAGTTTCAGATATAAGAAATGGGTAGAAACAGACTGCAAATCAGTGTATGATCACTGCTTTGCGTATGAAAATTAAAGAACGGTACAATAATTAATTGAATCAGAATACGTCTTAAGATTGTTAGAAACAATCAGTCTTGTACCAAGACGCAATTGTTCGGTGTGTGCGTATAAAAACAATAAACAATAAATCAAACCTGGGGCAAGTCGAGGACTCTATCCTTAAGACGTATTGCTCCGGTATACTGTATCCAACCGGCGTTAGCAATCATCTCTCATGATACAACGGGTACCTGTTCAGTTGAGCGGCACTACTTAACTTGAACTGCAGCGAACCTTTGAGTGTCCTGATTTCTCTTGGAAGTGATGCAGAAAGAAGAAGAAAAAGAAAGCAGAAGAGAAGTGAGTTCTGATCGCACACCCTACCTCTGTTTATATAGAGGAGTTGGTTGGAAATCGGTTTTCGTAGATGGACTCGTGACCATCGGATCAAAACCATAGATCAAGTAGAGCCGTCGGATGAAAGCCAAAACAATGTTTGTTGGCGGTTTTGGACGGTTTAAATCACAACCGTCAGAGGAAAATCGAACTACAAGATTAATCCTGGAGCTTTGGATGAAAACCACATTCGGTTGGGCGGTTTGGTCAGTTTGAATTACAGCTGTTGGATGAAGCTGACATCCTCGACACCGTTAGATCAAAACCGTTTGATCTTATCGCATAAGGAAAGGCCTGATGATAATGGACCGGATCAGACTACTGTAGGAGACGTTACGTTGGGCCGTTGCACAGCTATGCCTGAAACCTTTAACTATTTACAAAAAATAATTAATCCAAAAAGGTAAAAGAAATTTTCTCCAAAAAGATAGGAACCGGCCTGACTTCTAAAGCCCACGAGCCACGAGCACGAGCCGAGCTTGTTGGACGGACAGACTACAGCGGCACGCACGCGATTGTGATAGTTTGTGGGTCTTCCTGCTGGTCAAAAATTTTCTTGTCCTAAAGGCACATCTAAAGTGACCATTCTAGCCATTTATAAGGTGGCTAAATCAACTCATTTGTCTAATGTGGTATTTCCTTCATAAGGGTGAGGTGGCCTCCTAAGAATAGGACACATCACCCATTAAACCATGTTTTTCATCTAGTTTGAACATTAATTTCTCATTCACTCGGTATCATAATTGAGTGATTCTAAAGCCTAAAATTAACTAGGCCTATTAGTTTCTATTTTTCATTAACGGAAACTAATTATAATTAAGCTAAAAGTATGTTGCTTAACCAAGTTTGCAACTTGTCTTATTGGGCCAAAGCCCAAACTTTCGAATTTCTCCAACATCTTCTAGCCTTGACTTTTATTCTTCCTTACTCAATTATCATTCTGGTATTTCACAGAACTATTGTAGGGATCTCATAGTCTTTCAAATAAGTGCTACATACAATATTCAATGCATCTAAGTTTACTTTTTTATTACGTAACTTGGCATCTTAACATAGTAGTTTTTAAGCCATGACCCATTGTTGACTTGACATTGACTTGACATTGACTTAGACATGACTACCTTGACTTTGCCGTGTGCCTCTACTCATAACCTTTCTTACTTGACCATGCATAAATCATAGTGCTTTAAACAATACACCATTCAAAATATACAACATATAAATAAAGGAGGGAGAGAATCTTCTATCTCATCCTCCATCCTATCTTCTACCACAATATGTGAGATCATGTATTGTGAAATAGATTGACATCATTTAAGTGTGCACGACAAGATCCTACCTATTGTAATAAACAATGAAATAGAGCTTGAGATAGAAGATCTTCCCTCTATAAATCACCTAGAGCAAACATATCACGTATTTCATGGCCTAAATATCACATAATCACATAAATCCATGTAAAAAAACAAAAGGTGTATGTGCACGTAATTCGTTTAAATATCACATAATCACATAAATTCATGTAAAACAATATAGGTGTTTGTGCACGTAATTCATGGTAAAATTGCAATGAAGCCTTCTGGACTACATTGCTACTGAACCCGCGGGCGCGAGGGTGGGGGTGTTGTGGTATTGTGAGTCCAGCCCATTTATTCCTATCATTTTATTTTGTGAGTCCCAAATTGTTTGGGCATTAGGGTGCATCTCTTAGAAGCTCTGGAAGGCTTTTTTTGGATGCTGAATTTGACTGCACAGGAACAGCAGTCTGAGATAGACGAAAAAACAGAAAAGAGAGGGAGGGCAGAGAATTTTTGGGGTGCAGAGTTTTCTGGGCAGCATGTGCGACTTCGAAGATTGCCGGAGATCCAACCATTGGATTTTGCTGAAATTTGGACAGATTTTTCGAGACTCACAGAAATACAATCTCACCGTTCAGTTTTTGAATCAAAGCTCTAGATCGGTTGTAATCGCTGCTGGTGTTAGCTGCATTTTTTGTGAAATTTCTGTAGTTTTATTCTCTCTCAATTGTTGGCTCTTATGTATGTTATTGTTGGTGGGCTTTGACATCCTTGTAGACTGATTTGGGTGCTTTTACCCTCAATTTGATAATAAAAAAAGAAGAAGGGTGGACTTCTCACAAGTCCCGTGGTTTTTATCCTTCACGTTGAAGGGGTTTTCTACGTAAAAATCTCGTGTGTTGTTTGCATATTTATCTTTGATAATTTGCTTGTGGTTTTGATGTGAAATTGATCTTTGCTTGGTGAATCAATTGTGGTGGATTGGGTTAAGCATTTTGGTTGTTTGTCATGAAGTTGATCCTTGTAGGTTTTGTGTCCTACTTGTTGTTTCTCTCTTACAACTGGTATCAGAGCCATTGGTTAAACTGTAGATATGGAATCTGAAAATCATTCTATGGTTAAATTGACATCAACCAATTATTCCATTTGGCGTCCGATGATGGAAGATTTGCTATACTGTAAAGATTTGTTTGACCCAATTGATGTGGATAAAACCAAGAAAGATGACACGCCCACTAAACCAGAGAAGATGTCGGATAAAGAATGGGAAAAGCTAAAGAGAAAGACCTTGGGAACAATTAGATAGTGGATTGACATTAGCATATTCAATCATGTGTCCCAAGAGACTGAGCCACTTGAGTTGTGGAGAAAACTGGAGGGTCTTTATGAAAGAAAGACTGCTCACAACAAGGTCTCATTGATTAAGAGACTTGTTAATCTCAAGTTGAAGCCAGGGAAGTCAGTTTCTGAGCATCTAAGTGACTTTCAAGATATCATTAACAAGTTGACTGTGATGAAGATTGTTCTTGATGATGAGTTGTAGGCTTTATTCCTATTGAGTTCTCTGCCGGACAGTTGTGAAACCTTGGTTATGTCCATCAGCAACTCAGCTCCAGATAGTACGCTTTCATTGGATGTCATTAAAGAGAGCATGTTCAATGAATAGCTTAGAAGAAAGGAGATGGGGGTTGATATTTCAAAGGCACTTGTGGTAGAGAATAGAGGAAGAAACAAGAGTAGATGTCCCAAGGGGTGTGGCAAGTCAAAGTACAGGTCCAAGTCCAAGGATGGGAGAGAACCCACGATATGTCACTATTGTAGCAAGCCTGGCAATATTCAAAAATTTTGCTATAAGTTGAAAAGAGATCAGCGACAGAAGAAAAATGATCATAACAAAGAGGGTGAGGACAAGAATACAGTTGCGACAGCTTCTACTTCAGATGATTCTGTTTCTTTGATTTGTGCTACTGGTGATTGTTGTCATGTTGATAATTCCAGTTCTGAATGGCTTGTTGATACTGGGGCTTCTTATCATTGTGTTCCTGTTAAGGAGTACTTTATTGACTACCGAGCTGGAGATTTTGGTAGTGTGAAGATGGTGTTGAGAAATATGTTTGGATAATTTTCAAAGTCATGATTTTAAGTGATGAATACTTAAAAATGTCACACATGATGTTATATGTGATTAAAAGTTGAACAAGTTCACATCGATCGATCTATGTAAGGCAGATAAGTTTAAGACCTTTCTGTGAGACATCGATCTCTAAACCTAAGACACATCAATCGATCGATGTATATCGAACTCTCACTTCGATCGATCGATGTAGGTCAGAGACAAAACCTGAACCTTTATGTGAGACATCGATCTATGAAGCTGAGGCACTTCGATCGATCGATGTCTAGAGTTTTTAGAAATAATTTTCTAAAATGTGATAAAATGGTTGTTTTCATTTGTACATGATTTATACATGCTCATTATGTGCTTATTATGTGTTTTTGGTGATTATTATTGTCTTGAGACTAACGTGCCTTGGAAGTTTCTACAACTTACCAAAAAGGGCAAAATTGATATTTTAAGTTTTGTAGGAACATCATATGGTGAAAAATATTTCAAGTGCATATTATTATCTTGGTTATCATGACAAAGGTGGTATTGTGATTATTTCTGACCATCGGGGTCATTTCTGGAGTTTTATCTCACTAGGGGCATTTTGGTCATTTTACCCCCGAAGACAGTCTCAGTATTTTTACTCAAGGAATCTCTTCAGTATCTTATTATATTCATTCTGGAGTTCATTTAATATATTCTTGAAGATTATTTGGTGGTTTTCTATTTTATTCTCTCATTTGATGATTTTATCGACGGTGGCGGGATATGTGACGGTATTCGATGTCACGTTCTATTTTCTCTTGAAGACTCTTATATATATGTTATTGGAGGTTCTTAATCATCATCTTTCAGAGATTACAAGGTGTCCTTGGTGCAAGATTCATCACAATATGTCAAGAAGAAATGGGAATTTTGATATTATATGTTGACATAATCTTGTCAACTATTATTTGTTGATTTCTCCTCAAAAATCTGAGTTGGTATACATATACACAGCCTCCAAAACGTGATTATACAGGTGGAGATGATTTTTTTCTCATTTTATGAGTTGGAGACAAGAAGACAAACCAAAAGCAAGCTAGTTGGCAAAAGTTGCCAACTTGAAATTTCAAATTTGAATGTAATGGAGACAAGATTATTGGAGATGATTATGGAGGTGTTTTAATTCAAAATTCTCAGCCATCACATGATCTAAAAGTTGGAGGGAATATGCCATCAATTCACTCTATAAATAGAAGGCAAGGTGAAGAAGAGAAGACACACACTTGAAAGCAAAAATTGAAGATTGTTGTCTTGCTATTCTCTTCTCATATTTTCGTTCATACTTTGTGTAGCTAAGGTGTTCCATTTTCTAGTTGTTGTCCAGCTACACTATACACACCTTCTTGTGTCTTATTTGTAAGATTGATTAGCCAAATCTATAAGGCTACATCAATAGGTGATAGAGGTGTTGCAACCAAGAGTTGCATAAAGGTGTTCATCCAAGTCTTGAATAGGGTTGGTGTTTAACCCAAGGATCAAGCTTGGTTCTTGCTGTAATTTGGTTCATACCATAGTGAAATCCAAGGAAAGGTGTTCCTTGGGACTGGAGAAGGTCACATTGACCGAACCAGGATAAATTCTCGGTGTTCTTCTCTTGTTTCTTTATTTCTGTTTTCTGCCCGTTTTTGACTGCAGTTTTCACACAACTTCTCACAATTTGAAAAAATAGCTAAACATTTTCAAAATTCATGATTTTTGGTGGAGTTATAATTCAGACTGTTAGCTTTCATTTGCAACAAGAATCACTTGATTTGAGCAAGGGAAAGTTAGTCTTTCAGTCTTTGCAAGATAACTGCTCCAATCTGGCTGCAATCTGACCAGTTTTGAGAAAACTTAAATTCTGTATTTTTCAAGAATTGTTTAAGGTCAGGGCCTTTTGGAAACTTCATCTACATATCCTAAGGAGTGTTTTGATATAAAGATCAACCTTTTTGGTTGAGTATTCAAAGAGAAATACGTTTTGCAAAATCAGCAACATTCTGTCCAATTCTGTCCAGATTGACCATCTGAATCTTTTTATTTGTTTGAAAGGTCAAACGATCTTATTTTTATCTGATTTTTGGACAGAGTCTTTTTAACTCATTGAAGTTAAATTCTGGAGATTTGCATAATTTTTAGAGTTGTGTACAATTATTTGTGAATTTTTGAAAAACAGGTTCTGAATCTGAGGTGGTTTCAGATTCTGTTTTCAAAGGGGATTTTAACAAAGGGTAGTAGTGTAATTTCCGCTAACCACTATTCACCCCCCTCTCTAGTGGTGTTTATTGCAGGTGCATGGTCCAACAGATGGAAAACCAGAGTTCAGCTAGTATTGTTGGAATTGGAGATATTCGAGTACAAACCAGTGTCGGGTGCTGTTTGACATTGAGAGATGTTCGCCACATTCCAGATTTACGCCTCAATTTATTGTCTGCTAATGTACTTGATCAAGAAGGTTACAAGCACACTTTTGGTGAGGGTAAATGGAAATTGTCTAAGGGTTCCTTGACTGTTGATCGTGGCAAGCACTGCTGCACCTTGTATAATACACACTTGAAAGTATGTAATAGTGTGCCGTTGAGGAGAAAACTTTGCCTAACTTATGGCACCGAAGATTGGGGCATGTCAGCGAGAAGGGTATAAAGTTGCTGGCTGGTAAGTCTCTTATTCCTGTTGATGTTACCATCTCTCTTGACCCTTGTGATCATTGTTTAGTAGGAAAGCAACATAGAGTTTCTTTTCCGAGGAGATCCACAAGAAAGAAAGTGAAGCTAGAATTGGTTTACTCTGATGTGTGTGGTCCTATAGAGGTGGAATCACTTGGTGATAACAAATACTTTGTTACTTTTATTGATGATGCTACTCGAAGAACATGGGTTTATGTAATGAAGAACAAAAGCGAGGTGTTTGGTATCTTTCAGAAGTTTCATGCCATGGTGGAAAGAGAGTCAGATTGCAAATTGAAGCATCTCCGAACTGATAATGGAGGTGAATACACTTCAAATGAGTTCAAAGCATATTGCTCAAGATATGTCATTCGACATGAAAGAACAGAACCTGGTACTCCACAACACAATGGCGTTATCGAGAGGATGATTATAACTATTGTTGAAAAAGTGAGATGTATGCTTAGGATGTCCAATCTTCCTAAGTCATTTTGGGGAGAAGCAGTTGGAAAGGCTGTGTCTTTGATAAATAGAGCACCATCAGTTCCTTTGGAGTTTTAGATTCCTGATAGGGTTTGGTTCGAGAAAGATCCCTCTTATTCTCATTTGAGTGTGTTTGGATGCAAGGCTTTCATGCATATGCCGAAGGAACAGCGATTCAAGCTTGATTTCAAGACTTTTCTTTGTGTGTTTGTTGGATATGGTGATGAAGAGTTTGATTACAGACTTTATGATCCAGCAAAGCAAAAAGTTGTGAGGAGTAGAAATGTTGTCTTTTATGAGCACGAGATGGATTTTCATCTCTTAAGTGCTGGTAAGTCTTATTCTACTGATTTCTCTCATGATGCTACTAATATGTCTCCTATTCCTGTTCCAGATGATTAACAAACAAGTGATGCTCCCGAGGATGGTCATGACACCATTCATGAACATGACCATATTGAAGAGGTACAACCAGAAGTTGTAGTACCACAACCTGAAAATGAAGATGTAGATATTGAACATGGAGAGTCTTCCAATCAGGGCGAGCAATTCAGCCCACAGGTGGAAGAGCAAACACTTAGAAAGTCAACCCGAGTTCGACAATCTTCAAGACTTTATCCCAGTTCAGAGTATATCCTAATCGCAGATGAGGGGGAGCCTGAGAGCTTTCAAAAGGTGTTGTCACATCCAGACAAAGACCATTGGCTCAAGGCTATGCAAGAGGAGATGGATTCTTTAAAGAAGAATGAAACCTATGACTTGGTGAAGCGTCCAACAGGGAAGAAAGTCTTGAAGAACAGGTGGTTGTTTAAGAACAAGAAAGATGGCCACAAGCTAGTGAGGCGGAAGGCAAGACTAGTGGTGAAGGAATGCCACCAGAAGAAAGGCATCGACTTTGATGAGATATTTGCACCAGTGGTGAAGATGACTTCCATTCGTATAATTTTGGGACTAGCTGCCAGTTTGGATCTTGAACTTGAACAACTTGATGTAAAAACGGCTTTTTTACATGGTGATTTGAATGAGGAGATTTACATGGAGCAACCGGAAGGATTTGAAGTCAAAGGAAAGGAGAATTTTGTTTGTAAGTTGAAAAAGAGTCTCTATGGACTCAAGCAGGCACCAAGGCAACGGTACCGCAAGTTTGATTCCTTTATGAGTACTAATGGGTACAAGCGTACTTCTGCATATCCTTGTGTTTATTTTAGAAAGTTCTCTGAAGGCAACTTCATTATCCTTTGCTTGTATGTTGACGATATGCTGATAGTGGGACAAGATGTTGAGATGATTCGCAGGTTGAAAGAGGATTTGTCAAAGTCCTTTGATATGAAAGATTTGGGTCCTGCAAAGCAAATTCTTGGCATTGAAATTGTTCGTGATAGAAAAGCTGGTAAGCTTTGGTTGTCACAAGAGAAGTATATTGAACGGGTGCTTGAAAGGTTCAATATTGAGAATGCTAAGCCAGTTAATACACCACTTGCAGGTCATTTCAAGTTGAGCAAGCGGTGTTGTCCTACTACCGAGAAAGATAAGGAAAGTATGTCACATATTCCTTACTCATCTGCTGTTGGTTCATTGATGTATGCCATGGTTTGTACAAGACCGGATATTGCACATGCCGTTGGATTGGTTAGCAGATTCTTGGCTAACCCAGGCAAGGTTCACTAGGAAGCTGTAAAGTGGATCTTGAGATATTTGCATGGCACCTCAAAATTGAGCTTGTGTTTTGGAGGTGGTGAGCCTATTCTTGAAGGATTTACAGATGCTGACATGGCTGGTGATCTTGATAACAGAAGGTCTATCTCAGGTTACTTGTTTAAATTTGCAGGGGGAGCCATTTCATGGCAATCCAAGCTACAGAAGTGTGCAGCATTTGTTAGTGCATGTGCCCTAGGCCATGATTTGGATATTTATGTTATGCATTTATTATTAATAAAAGAGGTTTTATTATCATTATTGTTGGTTAGTATGTTACACAATTTTGATATATGTCCCTGATTCATTATTGTTATAGAGATAAAATAATTTATAATCAGTATGAGTATTGATTTGATAATCATGAGATGATTACGTGTATGGTGATACGAATCAATCTCATAGATACTTGTTAGAGAACAGTGTATTGGATAGACCCATCATGAGATTACTACATGGATTAGCGTCATAAGTAAATCTCACGATAGTCCTGTTTTAATCCTTTGACTTGAGATTGTCATAGTTTCCAACATAAGGACTATTATATTTTGAAATGATCAAACGTTATCCGTAATTGGATAATAATAAATGTCATGATTCAATGTGATAGAAATTATGTAGAGGATATTGAACAATCAAGATAGAATTTGTCCCTCTCTTTTGAGAGTGATATCTTTGGGCCCCTCGATTAGTGAGACTGTGAAATGCATGGCCGTGCTCAAATGAATTGATAGTGTGATCAATATCATTTGTTTTATCAGTCCACTTAGAGATCGAGTAATCATATGTTTGAACAATATAAGTATGACGCTGACCGTGACTTATGTTCAAACTAGATATCGTGTGACAAAGGGATTAATGCATGTGCTATTAAGCTAGTTGGACTTTACTCGTATTAATTGGGTAGTCGTAATGTCTTGCTAGAGACCAATTACGACTTGTTGGTTTAATAGAGATTTAATCAACTGCCAATTAATATGGGCCTATCGGGTCACACACAAGGATGCGTATGGCTGAGATTAATAATATTAATGATATTAATATTGGATATTTATTATTATTATTATTATTATTATTATTATTATTATCGTTTTAATATTAATAATATTAATATTGGATATTAATTATTATTAATATTATTATTATTATTTTCGTTTTTGTGTATATATATATATATATATATATATATATATATATATGCTGTCGGATAATAATGAGAGAATCCATATCTGATATGGATTTTGAATATCCTGACAGAATCCATATCTGATATGGATTTTGATTGGCATCAACGAAACCGATTAGGACTCGGTTTTTAATATCCATATATGTGTATATATATCTATGTATCTCGTACATAGAGACATACGAAATACACACGAAAACAACAGAAACCCTAGAATCGTTTTTTTGTGAAAAACGAGTTCTTCAGCCGCGCCGTTTGAAGAGCTAGCACTCCGGGCGGAAGCGTTCGTGTGGATACCGGCAGAGGGTGTTCGTGATTTCGCACCTCTTCCATCTACAGATTTCGAATCTACGGAGGTAATTTTTGATTTCTTTTGTCGAATTAAACGAACAACATGGATCCTTGGTAGAAAATCGGAGATCAAGTTTTGTTTCCCGCTGCGCGTTTGACAGTGATCTCGTATGATTTCCTAACAGCATTGTCTACAACCGAGGCAGAATATATAGCAGCTGTGGAAGCATGCATAGAAATGCTTTGGTTGAAGCGTTTCTTCCAAGAGTTAGATTTGAAGCAAAGTGAGTATGTTGTGTTTTGTGATAGTCAAAGTGCTATAGATTTGAGCAAAAACAGCATGTATCATGCCCGCACGAAGCATATTGATGTAAGATATCATTGGTTGCTTGATGTCATTGAAGAGCAACTAATGAAGTTGAAAAAGATCCACACCAAAAAGAATGGTGCTGATATGTTGACAAAGGTAGTTCCAGGAAGCAAGCTTGAATTTTGTTCCAAGCTTGCAGGTATGTCCTATTGATGAGCTTTGCGTATGGTCTTCCCCAAATTGGGCTGGAGGGGGAGATTGTTGTGGTATTGTGAGTCCAGCCCATTTATTCCTATCATTTTATTTTGTGAGTCCAAATTATTTGGGCATTAGGGTGCATCTCTTAGAAGCCCTGGAAGGCTATTCTTGGATGCTGAATTCGACTGCACAGGAACGACAGTCTGAGATAGACGAAAAAACAAAAAAGAGAGGGAGGGCAGAGAATTTTCGGGTGCAAAGTTTTCTGGGTAGCCTGTGCGCCTTCAAAGATCGCCGGAGATCCAACCGTTGGATTGTTCTGAAATTTAGATAGCTTCTTTGACACTCATAGGGCTACAATTTGACCGTTCAGTTTTTGAATCGGAGCTCTAGATCGGTTGTAAGAGCTGCTGGTGTCAGCTGCGTTTTTGGTGAAATTTCTGCAGTTTTATTCTCTCTCAATTGTTGGCTCTTATGTATGTTATTGTTGATGGGCTTTGACATCCTTGTAGACTGATTTGGGTGTTTTTACCCTCAATTTGCATAATAAGTGAAGAAGAAGGGTGGACTCCTTACAAGTCCCGTGGTTTTTATCCTTCACATTGAAGGGGTTTTCCACGTAAAAATCTCGTGTGTTGTTTGCATCTTTATCTTTGATAATTTGCTTGTGGTTTTGATGTGAAATTGATCTTTGCTTGGTGAATCAATTGTGGTGGATTGAGTTAAACATTTTGGTTGTTTGTCTTGAAGTTGATCTTTGTAGGTGTTATGTCCTACTTGTTGTTTCTCCCCTACAGGGGAGGAGGAGGACCTCTGACTGTCAGCCGGTCACTGACTATTTATTTTTTCACCCATAAGTATACCAATTAATTGGAACAATCACCAACCAATCAGTCAAAAAATTCATCAATCTTGTAGTGTTTAATTAGATTTTCGTATCGATGGAAGCATATAAATATCAAACTAGAAATAAAAGCCATAACATACATGTCTCAAATCCTTGTTTCTATAATCGCGTTAGAATCGAAAAATCTCATGAAAAAGATTGCCTTTTTTCTCCCAACTGCTGTCTCCTCTGCTCAGCGATGCCCCCCCCACCCCCCTCTTCCTTGCTTTTTTTTTTTTTGATCATATAATGAATCGTAATTGTTGAGACGGACTAAAGGATACCCGATATCCTATCCTAATCAAGATGCTTCATAACCAACCCCATCTAATTTCAAAATTAGAAAATCAGATCTTATAATCTTAAAATCTATATTATCTAAGAATGGACACAAGTTCGTATGCCCTTGTAAAGAAATTTCATTTTTTGGGCCATTAGAAATGGTGGGTTGCCTACAAATTTGTATGTATGGATCAACATAAACATAAACAGTGCAACCAAAAGTTCTCATGCTTGAGTTCTTTTCTCATCCATACATCTTTTGGAATCTTAAATCCCAGAAGAACTGATGGTCTTCTGTTACTCAAGTATAAAGTTGTGCTTATAGCATCTGGCCAAAACATCTTTGACAGTCCAGAATGTATCCTCATGCTCATTGCACGTTCATTCAATGTTGTGTTCATCCTCTCACCACTCTATATGTCTTGCTTTACCCAGAACTGTCCTCATCAATCTGGATCCCTCTGTTGTACAGAATGATTTGAACTCTGACTTCTCTTGATCTCCTCCATTGTCAGACCTTAGGCATTTGATCTTCAAACTGGTCTAATTTTTAACTTCAGCTTATCACCTCTTGAATATGCAAACACTTTTTGACTTGTGCTTCAAGAAGTAAACCAAACTTCCTGCTAAAATCATCAATTAAGGTAATTTAGAACTTTGATCCACCAAGTGATGAGATTGGAAATGGTCCCCAAACATATGTATGGACTATTTCCAATCACACTTCCTTTGGTTCTCTTGCAACTTTTGTGAAGCAATCTCGTTTCTGTTTGCCGATAACGCAGCTATCATAAAGACCTATATCAACATATTTCAGATCCTCTAAAACTCTTTTTGCAACCAACATGTTCATTCCTTTTGCACTCATGTGTCCAAGTCTGTGGTGCCACAGACTTGAACTGGAGCCACCTTCAGCAACAACAGCGATGTTTATACACCCTGTAGTGGTGCATAAGGTTCTAGATTTTGTTCCTGTGCTGCAATTATAGCACCTTCTACAATCTTCCATGAACTCTTTCCAGACACTGTTGCATAGCCTATGTTGACCAAAAGAGATCAAATTCTTTTTGAGACCATGAATGTATCTGGCGTCTTCCAATATCGACTGATTTCTTGCTAGAGTTTGTATGCAGACATCTCATTTTCCTTTAATCTTTAGGATTTTATTATCCACAAAATACACCTTTCGAAATTTCAAGACTTAAAATTTTGGAATAATTCCTTGCTTGGAGATGAATGAAAAGACTCCCGAGAGTCTAAAATCCAAGATTCAACCAGGCTATCTACACTAAAGATCAAAGTATCCCTGATGTTTTTGGCTGAATTTATAGAATCATTATCATTTCCAGATTTGTTATTTTTTCCTTTTTTGGTTTCGTACAAAATTGTTCCGAAAGTGTCATTTTATCTCCAGAATTTCAACATGTTATGTTTGTTTTGTTTGGAGATTTTCCTTGGTTCTTTGATTTTGATCGGTATGTTGAGTCTATTTGCCTCTCCCCTTTCAATCAACGCTGAGAGTACTACCAGTTGACTCCCCAATTTATTGTTTGGGAATACTTTTGCTGAGAACAACATCTCAGATTTTATCAAATTTTAGTTTTTCAGAACCACTGGAACTGCTAATCGCATAAACAATAGTATCCCAAGAGTCAGTAAAGATGACATCAAAACAAACACTTTAATTTCATCGTCGAAATTAATATCCATAGAAATCCGTTGGCTGAGAATCATATTGAATTCATTTATACTGCAATATATCCACTTTCAGACATCTGAAATTGAATAATATAAGCATTAAGTATACATTGTTCATCGCCGACAAATTTTCACACATAACCTCAACAGATTTGCTGTTGTTTTCTCCTTAACGAGGTTGAAAGCCACATTTCTAAACAACATCATTCGAATCAACCCTAGGACCTGCCGATCTTTAAGCTTCCAATGCTCACCGGTCACGGAATCCGGCTTCAACCAGCAAGGGTTCGTAAAGATTTTTTTGATACATATAATTTTCAATCTGCATCTTCCAAAAACTAAAATCGGATCCATCAAACTTCTCGATTCCAAGCTTCGTACTTCTCGATAACACTATAACTGTTTAAACGAGCCGAAGAGTTCGCGAACAGTTCGGCTCCTTTAACTAAATGAAACGGCTCCTTTAACTAAATGAAACCAAATAGGCGTTCGAATTCGGCTCGTTTAAGTAAAATTAACGAACGAACTCGAACCAAATACAAATCAAACTTGAATAGTTCGCGAACCGGTCTGTTCGCTTAACACCCCTACGCATAGTGTTCGTTATGAATGCCCATTCTTGCAAAAATCATGGAAAATGTGTTCATAATGCCAATTGTATTTTCATTTTATGGTAAGAAGTAAAGAGCATTGTAAGTGTAAATTTTACTGTATCTTAAGGGAAAGAAACGAGGAAATAAAAGACAGATGCAAAGGAAAGAAACTCCAAATAATAGGAAAATCGATATCCGTTAGCATGCATTATTCTCAGCTTGCATTTTCAACTCTTTTTCTTTAACTTTCTAATACACACACATATATGTATATATATGTGTGTATATATATGTATATATGTGTGTGTATATATATGTATATATATGTATATATATGTGTGTGTATATATATGTGTGTATATATTGTTGGAAAAAGTACGTTAAAGTACCTTTCCGTGTGCTCCAAACTTATATAGAATGTATATGAGGTTGTTTGGGAGATTGAAATGAGGGTTCTATGTTGATCTGAGGATTGAGAGACTGACGTGAGAGATCTACGTTGATCTGAGGACGTCGATCTCTCAATGAGGGTTCGACGTGAGAGATCGACGTACGTGGATCGATCGACGTGAGAGATCGACGTACGTGGATCGATCGACGTGAGGGTTCGACGTGGGTCTGAGGCACGTCGATCTCTCAACGAGAGATCGACGTGAGAGATCGACGTACGTCGATCGATCGACGTGAGAGATCGACGTGCCAGCGGACAGAACCTTTCATTTTGGGTTGCAACTTTTGATCCAAGGATCATCTCCCTTCACCTATGAACGGTAAACAACTGCCATAACTGATAGAAAAACTGCTGAAATGGCTTTCAAACATGGTTTTTAACACAATCCAAGATCTATATATATGTGATCTTGCTATCTTCAACAAAAACAACTTTCTTGCAAAATTCTAAAGAAATTTCAGCAATCTTTCTATCATTCTCTCCTTTATCTTTCTCTTCTAAATCAAGTTCATTCTTCTTCTCCTAGAGCAAAGGAAAAGAAGACAACCATTATATCTTGGGAAGCATTAGTCTTGTTGTCTACCTTGCTCGTTGGTAGAGACTAAATTGCTTTAAGGACAGAGTCATCTTGAGACTCGTCTCGACTTTTGTTTGATCATATTTCTTGCTTGTTTGCTACAATTTCCCAACAATCTTAAAGCAATTTACAATGGCATCCAAGCAAGCTTTGCCAGATATGTCTAAGATGGAGCCGTTTGACGGCAGATTTTACAAGAGATGGGCAGCAAAAGTGATGTTCTTCTTGGAGCATGCAGCAAAGAAGCCCAGATTCCACAACAACAACAACAATGGAGCAGCAGTCGTCTTAACAGAGGTAAACCTTGTTAGTGGCACTACAGAATGGGTGGTAGACACGGGTGCTACCAGACACATTGCTACCAGTAAAGACCTATTTTCTGAATACAAGGAAATAGGCAATGTCGAACTAGTCTTCTTGGGAGATGCACATAGTACCCAAGTCCTCGGAAAGGGTAAGGTGCTTCTCAAGTTGACATCTGGGAAGAAACTGGAGTTAAGCAATGTGTTGCATGTTCCTGCCATGCGTAGGAACTTGATCTCCGGAGTGCTACTGAACAAGGCTAATATTAAACTTGTTTTAGAGTCTGATAAACTTGTTTTGTCTAGAAATGGAGAGTTTATGGGTAAAGGTTTCTGTAATGGAGGTCTGCTTGTTCTTGATGCTACTTGCTGCGATAATACAAATGCATCTAGTTCTGTTTATTTTGCTGAGTCTCTTGATATGTGGCATGCTAGATTAGGACATGCAAATATAGGAGCATTAAAGAAACTTAAGAATATGAATGTGATTTCTTATGATGATGATAACTTCAACAAATGTGAACATTGTGTTGAAGCGAAACATCATAAGAAACCTTTTAAGAAAGTTGATAGAGTTTCACAAAAGCTTGGTCTAATCCATAGTGACTTAGGTGATTTCAAGAATCACATGAGTAAAGGTGGTAAAAGGTATTATGTTACTTTTATCGACGATTACTCTAGATACACAAAAGTGTATTTGTTAAGTCATAAGGGTGAGGCCGAGTCTAAGTTCATAAGTTATAAGAACGAGGTTGAGAATCAACTAGACTTAAAAATCAAAAGGCTTAGAACAGACAGAGGTGGTGAATATAGCACAGACTCTTTACAAAAGTTTTGTGAAGAGAATGGCATTATTCATGAAGTCACACCCCCGTACACACCTCAGTCAAATGGAGTAGCCGAAAGGAAAAATAGAACGTTGAAAAATATGATGAATGCCATGTTGGTTAGTTCAGGATTGCCGGACAATTTGTGGGGGGAGGCAATCTTGACAGCTTGTCATATTTTAAACAGATTACCTCATAAGAAGTTAGATAAAACTCCTTATGAGTTGTGGAAAGGCTATGCTCCCAACCTAAGTTACTTGAAAGTGTGGGGGTGTCTAGCCAAAGTTGGGATTCCTGATTTTAAGAAAAGTAAGATCGGGTCTAAGACAAGAGATTGTGTATTCATTGGGTATGCTCAGAATAGTGCAGCCTATAGATTCATGACTATAGATAATGGTGCTATATTTGAATCTAAAGATGCTGAATTTTTTGAGCATATATTTCCCATGAATAGACAATCCGAGTATGTTTCTAAAACTGAAATAGGTGAGTCTAGTAAGTCCCTAGTTAATCAAGAAATTGATGAACCTAGGAGGAGTAAGAGACAAAGAACAGAGAAGTCATTCGAAAATGACTTCATAACATCATTCATTTTAGAAAATGATCCCAAAACTTACGGAGAAGCGATTAGATCGATAGATTCTAAGTTTTGGAAGGAAGCCATAGATAGTGAACTTGAATCTATACTAAGTAATAATACTTGGGAGTTAGTGGACTTGCCTAGAGGGTGTAAACCTATCAGTTGTAAGTGGGTCTTTAGGAAGAAACTAAAGGCGGATGGAACAATTGATAAGTTTAAGGCTAGACTTGTCGCAAAAGGGTTCACACAACAAGAAGGAATTGACTTCTTTGACACTTACTCACCGGTTGCTAGGATCACTACGATTAGAGTCCTAGTAGCACTTGCCTCCATTCACAAGCTTGTTATTCACCAAATGGATGTGAAAACAGCTTTTCTAAATGGAGACTTAGAAGAGGAGATTTATATGAAACAGCCGGAGGGTATGATTGTTAAAGGTCAAGAACACAAAGTGTGTAGGCTTAAGAAGTCTTTGTATGGTCTTAAGCAAGCACCTAAACAATGGCACGAGAAGTTTGATAACGCATTAGTGTCTAATGGTTATATAGTAAATGAAAGTGACCGTTGTGTATATAGTAAGTTTAATGATTGTGATGGTGTCATTATTTGTCTTTATGTTGATGATATGTTAATATTTGGAACCAACATAAATGTTGTTAATGATACAAAATCATTGTTGTCTACTTTGTTTGATATGAAAGACATGGGGAAGGCGGACTTAATTCTTGGTCTTAATTTAATAGAGAAATGTGGGGGTTATTTACTTTCTCAAGAACATTATGTGGAGAAAATGTTGAGGAAGTTTAATCACTACGATGTAAAGCCAGTAAGTACGCCTTATGACTCGCATGTTACTTTGACCAAAAACAAATGTGATAGTGTGTCTCAATATGAATATGCTAGGATAATTGGTAGTGTAATGTACTTGATGAACTGCACTAGGCCTGACATTGCATATTCTGTGAATAGGCTTGCACGATACACTCATAATCCAAATGAGAGTCATTGGTGTGCATTAAGACGTTTGTTGAAATATCTTAAAGGAACAATAAATTTGGGACTAATGTTTAGTGGGTCACCTGCTGTATTAGAAGGATATTGTGATGCTAATTGGGTGACTGATAATGATGAAATAAACTCCACTAGTGGATATGTTTTCACATTGGGTGGTGGAGCTATTTGTTGGAAATCTTGTAAACAAACTTGTAGTGCTAAGTCTACAATGGAGTCTGAATTTATTGCCTTAGAACTTGCTAGTACAGAAGCCGAGTGGTTAAGGAATTTACTTGTTGATATTCCTTTATGGTCTAAACCTATGCCTTCTGTATCTATTCATTGTGATTCTCAGGCTGCGATTGCACGTGCAAGGAACAAGATATACAATGGGAAGAGCCGGCACATCCGTTTAAGGCACAACATTGTGCGTGATTTGATTAGTTCTGGGGTGGTTAACTTGGAGTTTGTAAGAACCAAGTTTAACCTTGCAGACCCCTTAACTAAAGGACTAAACAAGAAGTTAGTCTACGAAACATCGAGGGGGATGAGACTTATTCCATCTGTAGAGAATTCTTCATGATGGGAACCCAACCCACTATTAGTAGAGATCCTACGAACGGTGTTCAATGTGGTAAGAACAAGTCATGAAAGAATTCTATGTTGCACTATCTAAGTGTCTCTCCCTATGGTGTTGTTGTTGATAGTGCTCACTGTAATGACTTGAGGGTGAGATTTTAAGAATCTCTTAATGAAAAATTCATAGCCATAATGTTTGGTGGTGTGAACAGTGCACACTTGATGAATTTCACCTATGTAAGCTTGGAAGTGGTGCCGCTTCCTGTGAGAGCCTGGAAAACTCTCTAGAGAGCTTATGAATCCTGAGATAGGTGCATGGCCGATATCGCACCAAAACCGCGAACTTGGAGAAGTAGATAATGATATGTCTTCTTGTTGTTCATATAAACAATAGTGGAGTAAGATTCAAGACGAAGTTCATCTTACTTCCGTTTATATAACTCAAGTTGTACTACCGGCGATTCAAGACCACAAGTCATCGTATCCGTTATGTGTCATTATCTTCGATTGATAATGGAGAGGTTAGTTGTTTAACGTTCGGAAGTTGTCTTTATATAAGTTTGGATCATGTGGGGGATTGTTGGAAAAAGTACGTTAAAGTACCTTTCCGTGTGCTCCAAACTTATATAGAATGTATATGAGGTTGTTTGGGAGATTGAAATGAGGGTTCTATGTTGATCTGAGGACGTCAATCTCTCATTGAGAGACTGACGTGAGAGATCTACGTTGATCTGAGGACGTCGATCTCTCAATGAGGATTCGACGTGAGAGATCGATGTACGTGGATCGATCGACGTGAGAGATCGACGTACGTGGATCGATCGACGTGAGGGTTTGACGTGGGTCTGAGGCACGTCGATCTCTCAATGAGAGATCGACGTGAGAGATCGACGTACGTCGATCGATCGACGTACGTCGATCGATCGACGTGAGAGATCGACGTACCAGCGGACAGAACCTTTCATTTTGGGTTGCAACTTTTGATCCAAGGATCATCTCCCTTCACCTATGAACGGTAAACAACTGCCATAACTGATAGAAAAACTGCTGAAATGACTTTCAAACATGGTTTTTAACACAATCCAAGATCTATATATATGTGATCTTGCTATCTTCAACAAAAACAACTTTCTTGCAAAATTCTAAAGAAATTTCATCAATCTTTCTATCATTCTCTCCTTTATCTTTCTCTTCTAAATCAAGTTCATTCTTCTTCTCCTAGAGCAAAGGAAAAGAAGACAGCCGTTATATCTTGGGAAGCATTAGTCTTGTTGTCTACCTTGCTCGTTGGTAGAGACTAAATTGCTTTAAGGACAGAGTCATCTTGAGACTCGTCTCGGCTTTTGTTTGATCATCTTTCTTGCTTGTTTGCTACAATTTCCCAACATATATATGTGTGTGTATATATATATTGTATATGGTATTGCGTTATCATCTTCGTCCTTTTCGTTTTCATATATTTTGAATTTTCTTAGCTCATGCAAATTTCGTTGGTGTATATTTTTGTGCATTTTTGTCCCTTTTTTTTTTTTCTGATATTTGTAAACTTTCTGTAAGTTATTCATCATTTTTCAGACATAGTTTGATGCTTATCTTACTGAACCATATTTAATTCTATACAGCGATCAAACTGAGATTTGTTTATCGGTGCATGTTTGTTCCAATTGAGCATTATACACCCACATACAGATATAGATACACACATATCACAAACGTATGTATTATTTTTCTGCATATAACCACTAGTCTTGATTGATTCCTTACCGTTGCCGCTGGTTTCATCCTAAGTTTCATCTTTTTCTTGCAACTGAACTCCAATCTCATGCAAACCAAAATCATTAGCACGCAATCTATTCACAAAATTCAGTTTTGATTATAGTACATAGAGCGCATTACTTACGGGTGCGTATAAATTTCACTCCGGCTTGGTTTTCGCCATCTGCTTCATAGTAAATTAGGAATATTATCATGATCCTAGACCGACTACTAGTCATGCTAGTCGTTGTTCAAACTCATTTAGCTATTAAGTTACCTTAATAAATCTGCTGGTAGCTATTCAAATTCATTGAGTTATGAACTTACCATTTCTATTAGAGGATAATGATATGTCATAATGGTGGTTGTGCTTAGGATTTACTTTCATATCTATATCTCTATTGATTATAGTTAACTTCTAAGTTTATTGGCCAGTTTAGAAATTGGCATATAAATATTTGAATAAGCAATTCATACATATTTGATATTCCACCTTTCATGTATGTTTTTTCAAATAGCGGGGACAACTACTAGGACTGAGAGGTAGTTGTGCTATTTAATTGGTATTTTTCACCATGAAAGGATTTTGATTCTATAATCAAGCTTTTGATTGTTGCAACACAAAATTTAAATTTTCAGTATTTAGAAAAGAAAAAGCAAATGACCAATTAAACACAAAAAGCAAAAAGCGTACAAAAAATTTAGTAATCCATCCGTCTAAAAAGAAAGCACTCTCTATTTTATTTCATCTCAAAATGTTTGCCCATATTCTGTAAATGTTTTATAAAAATGATTCATCACTAAATGTATACAGTTGTATGACCACATTCTTTTCAAGACAATTTACGAATTATAAGCATTAAATGACTATTTTACTACTGAATCTTTGTTTTTAGAAAAAAAAAATTTTATCTTAAATTATATGCAAATGGAAACATGGTGAACAGTCCAAATGATTTCGTAAAAGTTTCCATAAAAAGCATGTTCCTGGAAAAAAGAAGGCAAAAAAAAAAAGAAAAGTAAAGAAATGTAGAGATCCTTCGCTTTGGAGTACGTGTTCTGCCCGATATTATTAGGGAGACACAAAAATTATTAATCATAAATATGGACAAAGTGGTGGAAAAATAATTTCATTAAAATACATCATTACTAGACATAACTTGTTAGATAATAATTATGAGATCAGATAGATAAATATTAGGAGTGGAAAAGTAGAGATCCTTCTAATACTGTGACTTTGCTTCCACTCGAGACAATTCTTGATTCTGTGGTATGTGTTACCACACTTAAAACACGCCCCAGTCTTCCCCCAGCACTCCCCAACATGATTCTTCTGACAATGGGGACACACACCTGCCGCCTGACGATCAGGCTGACTCTGCTGCGGTGCCCTTTGGAACTGTCCTGTCTGTCCTCTCCGGGAAATTTTGACCCAACGTCCGGGTCTACCTCCACTCCGATCGTCTTTTGGCCTCTTGCCCGTGTCGTCACGAGCCTCTCTAGGCTGAGACCTGCACATATCGCTCTCCACCCGATAACATACATCCAACATCTCAGCAAAGGTCTTTAAGCTGGATCCTGCTATAGCCGACCGAATTCGGGGGTTCAAACCTTGCTCGAACTTGAGCATCTTCACCCTGTTATTTTCCAACACCATGGGCGTGAATTTTCCCAAGGCGTGGAACCTGTCAGCGTAGTCAGAAATAGACATCCTATCTTGCTCCAGTTTATCAAACTGCCTCATCTTCTCTAGTATCACAGTCTCAGGTACGTAATAATCTTTATAAGCTTCAACAAATTGTCTCCACGAGACAGGGGGAGTCATCTTCGGCAGGGTACCATCCCACCAAGCATTTTCTCGGCCACTTAGCAAGGGCGTGGCCACATCCACCTTGTGTTCTTCAGGCACTTGCACCAGCCTGAAGCACTTCTCCACTTCTTCCAACCAAAACTTGGCCACCTCCAGGTCTGTGGTCCCCTCAAAGGTGGGGGCATGCATCTTCTGCATTTCCTCAATATAATATCGTATACCGTGCTGAGGCAGTGCTGGAGGAGGAGGAGGCTGCTGCTGTTGAGCGACTCCCTGTGCAATTACCGTCAAGGCATCAATCAAAGCATGAGGCATTACCATCTGCATTGCTGAGGATTTTCATTCCCGTTTCCACTGTTTCCAGGGTTTTCTCTTCTGGGAGGCATCATTCTACAAGATCAACACTTATCAGCATCCAGTAATTTAAAAGACAATGCTGAAGGCTCATATGTGTTGCACGGAACGGAACTTGCATACATTAAGAAAATGAAGCGTATAGTCATTAATTAAGTTATATCGCACTCGCGCACACCCATCTCAATCCAACTTATATCTAAGGTCAAATACTTAGACCTATGGATCAACTTAAGGTCAAAATCATAGCTTAGGACTTTATATGACATAAACATAGGTCTCCGAGGTAGATCTGAAGCCTAGGCTTTGATACCGCCTGTAGCGCTCCGGTCCGGACAGCGGACCCGAACCAGTGCATCCGTCGTAGCCTACTAAGAGGACTACCAGACGTCATCACTCTCACATACACGTCATCATTGAAGTAAGAGAAATAAGCGCAGAGACACTTATAAATTTAAAATCTGAATCAATCAATTCTAAACTCCCAAAAGCATAAATAAATGAAACTGTTTATGGACGCAGCCATCTAATCCTCAAAGGAATGAAAGAAAGTTGAAATAACCAATAGTAGTCTAGGACAATTCTCATTATAAGCTCTAAGCACCCCACTCAGCCCACTCGCCATCGTCCTCAATAAAGATCGTATCATACTCGAGCTCATCCGCAAGACAACGGGTAGAACTCTTAGCAAAAAACGCTAGCAAGTAACCAGCTTATAAGACATACGGGATCATCACATGGCAAGACATGAGTGATTATCAATATCAGGGGGAATGGGGGCACATGTCTTGAGTTATTCAAAAGTTTGGGTTTATTGCATAATAAAAGAAAGAACAGATAACACACAAGTAAACTACGATTCACTTACATATCAATCATACCGGAACGAAACATATGATGCATGACAATTCAAATCATGCTCTACACTACACAGTCACAAATGCTTATGCAATACTTTTCAAAACAGTGCAATGCATGTCACAATGCCCGGTCATATAACTTTATACCCTGTGATGGGTCACAGCTTGTCTTTATACCCTATGACACATCACAGCTTAACTTTATACCCTGTAATGATCCACAGATTGTCTTTATACCCTGTGTCACATTACAACTTGCTTTATACCCTGTGATGGCTACAGCTTGCCTTTATACCCTGTAGCGCATCACATCTTCTTTCGCAAAGTACTTTATTCCCTGTGCCAAGACACAGCTCTTGTCAAAACATAATGCAAATGCATGTGCCATGATGTAAGGATGCGCATTCACGTGTCATTCAATCGTTTGAGACTCATCTCATTCACACATTCAAGCGTGTCACTACATGCTCGGCCTACCTCACATAAACGTTCATATTAAGAACATAAAGGACGAACTAGACAATCTCACACGCTCCATTTGAACCTTACCGAAACCTCAAGCATTCATTCCTAGCCCCTTAGACCATCCACACCGATGTCTAGTCCGAATCCTTCATGAAATCTTAACGTTGGTTCACCATCTTAAGACACATTTCTAAGACTTAAACTGACCTCAAGTACGTCCTAAGAAGTCTCCAATGTCACCCAATTGCTCCTCTAACTTTCCTTTCTTTCTTCTATTTTTCCCATGAAAATGGGTAACATCATACCCTACATGGATCGATCGATGTCACATCATACCCTGGCATCGATCGATCGAAGTCCATCAGAAGCCTTCTGTCTCATATCAGTCGATCCATCAGCCTACATCGATCGATCGAAGTGACTCCATACCCTCACATCGATCAATCGAAGTCCGTCAGAAACTTTCTGTCTCACATCAGTCTCTCATTCTCCCTACATTGATCGATCGATGTACACCATTCGATGACATTGATCGATCGATGTCCACGATTTCCAGAAAAGAACTTTGCGATTTCTGTAGAAACTACAGAACCATACCTTCAACCGTTCCCAAACTCCATCCCAGTCATTCCGGCCCTAATCCCTGCTATCATTCCATACTTTAACTACTAATTGAACACAACACACGTACGTAGCAAAGATTCAAGCCTAGAACTCAAGGATTTCAACCCTACGAACTCAAAGGTCTCACCTTTCACCTTCAAACCCTAACACAGCAATTACATTACAGCAAAAGGGGTTCAAGGGGTAGAGATTTGCAGTAATCCATATAATCGTCAACATCAAACTAGATTTTCAACATATGATGGCCAAAACATCAAATCCAAAACACAAAAATTACACAGAATTCACATATAAATAAATAATGGTATAATACTGCATGGTGATCCAATTTTGATACAAAAGTAGGGCCTTTTTCTTCACAAATCATAGGAACTTATAAGAAAGTTACTTGCATTTGATTACTGATAACCGGATTGAAGAACGGACGAAGGTTGGATCGGTTCCTAGAGGATGTCTCCCTCCCCTATACTGTTGAAGAAATCGACTAGGGCTTGTGGAAGGGGGAAGGTCGACGCTCTTCTGGAGAAATAGGGGAAAAATACGCTCTTTTTCACTTTTATTATGGAGGAGGGCAAAATTGGAATTTCTAAATTGTATTTTTCTTAATTCCTTTTTATTTCATTCTTAAATTCTAATATTTAATCCAAAATTAATTGAAAATTAATTTGGTTATTAATTTCTTGAAATTTTCTTCCCTCATTTAATTAAGTTCCGGAGGGTGCGGGGCATAACATTCCACCCCCTTACAAAAAGTTTCGTCCTCGAAACTGATGTATCTTATTGGAAGAGATGTGGATACAACTCCTTCATCTGCTCCTCAAGTTCCCATGTGGCTTCACGCTCCGTATGGTTACTCCACTGAATCTTGACATACGGAATCACACGTTTGCATAGAACTTGATCCTTTCTGTCTACAATTTTCACCGGGTACTCTTCATACGTGACATCATCCTTAATCTCCAACAGTTGAGTCTTAGAACATGATTCGGATCCGACAAGTATTTTCTCAGTTGAGAAACATGAAATACATTGTGGACTTGTGATTAAAACGGAGGCAATGCTAATCGGTATGCTCTTTCACCAACTCTGCCAAGCACCTCGTATGGACCAATATACCGAGGGATTAACTTGCCTTTCATTCCGAATCTCGCAACTCCCTTAGTGGGTGAAACTCGTAGATACACCTTTTCACCTACCTCGAACTCCAGGGGCCTTCTTTTAGAATCTGCCCAACTCTTACTGCGATCTTGTGCTACATTTAGTCTCTCTCTTATACTCTTCACCTTCCCAATAGTTTGTTCAGCCAACTCTGGTGCAATGATCATCCTTTCCCAACTTCGTCCCAACAAATCGGGGATCTGCACTTTCGTCCGTATAGGGCCTCAAACGGTGCCATACCAATTGCACTGTGGTAATTATTATTGTATGAGAATTCCATCAGTTTCAGCATCTTATCCCACTTCCCTTTAAAGTCCAACACGCATGCTCTCAACATATCCTCCAGGGTTTGGATGGTCCTCTCCGACTGTCCATCTGTCTGTGGGTGATAAGTTGTGCTCATCCTTAGCTTAGTGCCTATAGCTTTCTGAAAAGCCATCCAAAACTTAGAAGTAAATCTGGTATCACTGTCTGACACGATACTGACGGGAACTCCATGCAAACTCACAATATTATCCATATTCGGCTTCACGTCTATTCGTCTACAATATATACATCTCGTCCCAATCCCTTCAGATCCCCACTATCAACCCCAAAATTTTTGACAAAAAACCAAAAATACAACATTTACATGGCCAACCGTGGTGAATTTAAACAAATATTTGGCAAGACATTGACCCATGATAAACTACGTTACTTCAGGCGGAGTTTGTAAAGCGATATTCACCATGAAGGTCCTAGCTGGTACTTTAAACACAAAGAACATCAAGAAAATGCGGGTCTCTACGAGATATTTGAAAAAATAGGAGATTTGGCATATAGGTTGGCATTACCTCCGGCGTTGGCACAAGTCCACAATGTATTCCATGTGTCACAATCAAGGAAATATGTGACGGATCCAAGCCATGTGCTCAAAACCCAACCTTTAGAACTCAACGGCGATGTTACATACGAAGAGATACTCGTGAGAATCGTAGACCGAAAGGACCAAGTGTTGAGAAAATAGGTAATTCCTTATCTGAAGGTTCAGTGGAGCAACCACACGGAACTCGAGGCCACTTGGGAGCTCGAAGGACATATATGGGTGAAGTATCCTCAACTCTTTAACTAAGGTACGCAAGTTTCGAGGACGAAACTTTTTGTAAGGGGGTGGAATGTCATACCCTGTAAGTTCCGCGTCCAATATTAAATAATAAAAAACAATTTTAAATACAATTTAATTAATTTTATCTGCTTATAAAGCTTAGTTAAACAAAATATAGAAGAAGAAAAGAAAAGGAGTTAAAGTCAAATTACCGAAAATGTCCCTCCCCACTTAACTGCTAGGGAGTTATAAAAAGGTGTATACCTCCCTATTAGGCCACTAGACCATTGGTTACAAGGCCAAAAGAGGGGGAACACGCCTAGGAGAAAAGAGAGAGAAGAAGAAGAGAAGAAGAGAAGGAAGAAAGAGAGGTCTAATTTGTTCCGAAATTCTACCATACACTCGTAAGCTTATCTAGATTCTAAGGCAAGTAATCTTTCTATATGATTTACGCAAATTTTGATTCAAAAGGCCCTACGTTCTTATAAAGAGAAAATTCGGATCACATATTAGTAAATTTGAATTGTTTATGTTAAATGCTCTACTATATGTATTTGTTGTTGTTGACCGAGTAAAGTCATGTTCTTTGGGACAAATTCTAGAAAACAGTTATGTTGTGACTGTTGTTGCTAAATATGCCCATAAAAGTATCATCTGCGATGTGTTTATTGTATTGTTATAAGTTCTTAAGTTTATTAACTGTACCTTAGACGTTTTGAGAGTATTTGCAGGAAGTTGAAGGATGAATGATGGGTTGTAGTAGATTTGGTTGTGTTGGAAAGTTTGAGGATACATTGGAAGTTGTGGGTGATAGAAGGCTTAGAGTGGATACGTTTTGACATGTTTAAGAATCAATCCATGTTAGTTGTGTGTTAAGCATGATGGATTTAGGTGGTAAGATGGATCTTGAAGTGTTTAACATGAAAGGGTTGAAGGAGGAAGAAGATGAGAGGAAGTTACTGCAGAAAATTGCAGTTGTGGAAGTCGTCAGTACATTTTGAACACCTACATTAGGCGCTCAATGTCACATTAGACGCCTAAAGTAGGCGTTCAATGTGTCCCAGTGCATTCCATAACACTTCGAACACCTACATTAGGCGCTTCATGTCATATAAGGCGCTTCATGTAGGCGTTTGATGTGCCACAACACATTACAAAACACTTCGAACACCTCCGAAGACGTTCGATGTCACTTGAAGTGCTTCATGTAGGCGTTCGATGTATACCAACACATTCCAGAACACTTCGAACGCCTAGTATAGGCGCTTTATGTCACTTTAGGCGCCTCATGAAGGCGTTCCAAGTGTACTGGAAGTCTCTTTGACCCATTAGGCGCCCCATGTATGTGTGACAACTTTATTCTCTTCCTTTGATCATAAAATACAAGGGTATTCGAGGTGTACTTGAGGAATAAATGTTAAGTGTGATTAAGAAGGACAACATTGGATCCAAAGTGAGTTGGTGATACAAACGGACTTAGAAAGGTACGAGCGTGGAGTGTCTGAGGTTCAGGATCTTGTACTTGATATGTAAGATGTGTGTGTATGTTTACATGTTTGATATGAAGTTGCATGAGCACCCTGCATCACGACATAAAAACTTTGCATTTTGACATGAGAATTGCTTTGCTAAAGAACATGTGTTTACAAGAGAAGATTAAAGTTTTCGAAAAGCAAACTATGGCTGCTGGTTGATCGCAGAGTATAAAAGTCACGCCTGCGAAAGTAGTGTATAAAACCGCGACCTATGAATCAACAGCAAGGAATAAAGTATTTTATGGGGCCGTGGACCTATCAGCACGGATATAAGATACGTGTAATGGAGCCATGGACCTATCAGCACGGGGTATAAAGTTATATGCTATAGGGCCGTGGACCTTTGAGCACGGGGTATAAAGTTATATGTTATGGGGACATGGACCTTTCAGCACGGGGTATAAAGTTCTGTTTGATATGGACTGATCACCCACAGGATATAAAGTTCTGCTACGCGAAGAATATGAGCAGTTTGTGAAATGACACGCATAGCACGTTTACGAAAGAACACATATGCATGGGTTTTGTGTGTGGTTTTTAGAAGAGTACATGCATCATGCCTCACGAAGTATAAGACTTGACATACAAAGATTGACATTCGCGAATGATTTGTTTATGTAGAATGTTATTTTAGTTACATGTTTGTTCTCATATTCGCGTATCACTTATGTGATTTATTTGTTTTAATGAATTGTTATAAAGATGCTATTTGCTAACCCGAGCACCTTATTTTGGGCAATGACTTATACACTGGTGACTCGTCGTGTGAGATTCCGTAAGGTGTATAGATGGGTTACTTGCTGGCGATGTTTTCGCTAAGAACAGATACTCCATCTTCTTTTCATGTGAACCAGAGTACGAAATGATATTTGTAGAAGACGGTGGCGAGTGGGCTCACTGGGACGATGGTCATTGAAGTAGATAGATTTCTGATCATTCTCTTTTAAGTTGGAAGACTTGATGTTTGTTATCTTGTAATGAAGGATATGTTAGACAGTTAATCGAATACTTTTTATTTTCAATGTATTTCATTTGGTTACATTGATGTTAGTGAAGTTTTAAATTTTGTGACGTTTCTGATGATTTATCTTACGGCATGGATGACGTATGCTTGATCTGCTTTGACGCTTCTTAGTCCTCGTAGTAGACTACGACGGGTGCACTAGTACAGATGTTCAGTATCGGGCCGAGGCGCTATAGGTGGTATCAAAGCCTAGGCTTCAGATCTATCACGGAAACTTAGGTTCGTAATTTTTTAGCAATTTAAAATGTGATTTTACCTTAAGTTTGATCCTTAGATATGAGTGCTAATTTTCTAGAGTATAAGTATGATCGCGTTTGGGTGTGTGCGAGTGCACTTCTCATCTAAATTTCATACTAACATTCTTACGTCATACCCCACCCGTTCTTACGCATTCAAGCTTTCAGTAACATCTTGTATCTACTGATTGCTAATGGAACGTTGACCTTTCAGAGAAGATGCCTCCAAGAAGAGATAACACAAAAAACTTCGGCAATGGACAAGAGAACTAGCCACCACAAGTGGTTTTACCCCAAGTGCTCACAGACGCACTGACGGTTATTGCACATGGGTTTGCTCAACAGCAACAGCCTCCTCCTCCTCCACCGCCATAGCATAATATTCGGTTCTTCTATGGAGAGATGAGAAAGATGAGGGTTTCGGAATTTGGAGGATGTATTGTGTAACGCCCCAATCCGATACCGGCATCGGAACCAGTGCACCTGCCGTAGTCTACTACGAGGACTACGAAACGTCAAAGCGGATCAAGCATACATCATTCATGACGTAAGATAAATCAGCAGAAACGTCGTAAAATTTAAAACTTCACCAACATTAATGTAACCAAAAAAATACAGCAGAAATAAAAGGTGTTCGATCAACTGTCTAACATATCCTCTAGTACAACATAATAAACATAGAGTTTTCCAACTTAAAGTAAGTAATCAAACATCTATCTACTTCCATGACCATCATCCCATTGAGCCCACTCGCCATCGTCTTCGACAAAGATCATTTCGTATTATGTCTCACCTAAAAAGGAAATAGAGTATCTGTTCTTAGCGAAAATATCGCCAGAAAGTAACCTGTTTATACACCTTACGGGATCACACCCGGCGAGTCACCAGTGTATAAGTCATTGCCCAAAATAAGGTGCTCGGGTTAGCAAATAGCGTCTTTATAACAAATCCTCAAAACAGATAAATCACATAAATTATACGCGGATACGAGAACAAACATGTAACTAAAATAACATACCATATAAACAGAACATAAGCTAGTCACATTTCTTCTATGTCAAATCTTATGCTTCGTGTATCATGATGCATGTACTTCTTTAAAACCACACACAGAACCCATGCATAGGGCTTCTTTCGTAAACATGCTATGCGTGTCATTTCACAAAACCTTTCATATTCTTCGCGTAGCAGAACTTTATAACCTGTGGTTGATCAGTCCACAGCAGACAGAACTTTATACCCCGTGTTGAAAGGTCCACGGCCCCATAACATATAACTTTATACCCCGTGCTGAAAGGTCCACGGACCCATTACATATATCATATATCCGTGATGATAGGTCCACGACCCCATAAAATACTTTATACCCTGCTGTTGATTCACATATCACGCTTTTATACATTGCTTTCGCAGGCGTGACTTTTATAGCCTGCGACCAACCAACAGCCATAGTTTGCTTTTAGAAAACTTTAATCTACTTTTGTAAACACATGTTCTTTCGCAAAGCAAATCTCATATCGAATGTAAAGTGTTCATGTCATGATGCAGGATGTTCATGCAACTTCATATCAAACATGTAACATACACACGCACCTTACATATCAAGTACATGATCTTGTACCTCAAACACTCTGTGCTTGTACCTTTCTAAGTCCGTTGTTTCACCAACTCACTAGGGATTCAGTCTTATTCTTACTTAGTCAAACTTAACATCTATTCCTCAAGTACACCTCCAATACCCTTGCATTTTGTGATCGAATGGAGAGAATAAAGTTATTACACATACATAGGGCATCTAATGGGTCAAAAAGACTTTCAGTATACTTGGAACGCTACTTGAGGCGCCTAAAGTGACATGAGGCGCCTATACTAGGCGTTCGAAGTGTTCGGGAATGTGCTAGTATACATCAAACGCCTACATAAAGCGCCTTATGTGACATCAAACGCCTTTGGAGGTGTTTGAAGTGTTCTGGAATGTGCTGTGACACATCGAACGCCTACATGAAGCGCCTTATGTGACATGAAGCGCCTAATGTAGGTGTTCGAAGTGTACGGAGATGCACTGGGACACATTGAACGCCTACTTTAGGCGCCTAATGTGGCTTGAAGCGCCTAAAGTAGGTGTTTGAAGTGTTCTGACGGTTCCAGAATTGCAGTTTTCTGCAGTAAATTCTTCCCATCACCTTCCTCCTTCACCCCTTTCATGTTTAACACTTCAAGATCCATCTTAACACCTAGATTCATCAGGCTTAACCCCCAACTAGCATGAGTCGATTCTCAAACATTTAAAATAGTATCCACTCTCAACCTTCTATCACCCACGACCTTCAATAGATATCTTCAAACCTTCCAACACAACAAGTCTACAACAATGCCAACATTCATCCTTCAACTCCTTGCAAATACTCTCAAAACATCTAACGTGTAATTACCAAACTTAAGAACTTATACCAAGACAATGAACACATCACGTATAACACTCTATGGGCATATTTAACAACAAAGATCACAACATAACCATTTTCAGATATTGGCCCAAAGAACATAACTTTACTCAATCAACAACAACAATTACATATAGTAAAGCATTTAACATAACCAAATCAAAGTTACTAATGTGTGATCCGGGTTTTCTCTTTATAAGAACATAGGGCCTATTGTATCTAAATTTGCGTAAAGCGTATAGAAAGATTACTTGCCTTGAAATCTAGATAAGCTTACGAGCGTGTGGTAGAATTTCGGGACGGATTGGACCTAGGTTAGCCCTCTTCTTCTTATCCTTTTCTTCTCCTTCTTCTCCTTTCTTCTCCTAGGCGGTTTTTTTCCTCTCCCTTTTGTCTCCTAACATACGGCTGGTTAAGGGGAAGTTATACAAATGTTGTGTAACTTCCCCCACATGTAGTTAGGGCAAAATTTGGCATTTTGGCCAAATTCCCTCAATTCCCACTTTTGTCTATTTTCCCCCTATATTTTGTTTTAACTACACTTCATACCCTATACATTTAATGAACTCACATTTTAAATTGTTTTCTAACTATTAAAGCCGAACTTAAAAATTACGGGGTATGACATTCCACTCCCCTTGCAAAAAGTTTCTTCCTCGAAACTTACGTACCTTAGCTGAAGAGTTGAGGATACTTCTCCCGCATTTAATCGTCGAATTCCCAAGTGGCCTCACGTTCCGTGTGATTACTCCACTGAACCTTCACATAAGGAATCACCTGCTTCCTCAAGACTTGGTCCTTCCGGTCTACGATCTTCACCGGTATCTCTTTATATGTAACATCGCCCTTGAGTTCCAAAGGTTGGGCTTCAAGCACATGGCTTGGATCCGTCACGTACCTCCTTAGTTGTGATACATGAAACACGTTGTGAACTTGTGCCAACACCGGAGGTAATGCTAACCTATATGCTAAGGCTCCCACCTTCTCAAGTATTTCGTAAGGACCAATAAAACGAGGACTTAGCTTGCCTTTCACTCCAAATCTCATAATGCCCTTTATAGGTGATACCCTCAAGTAAACTTTTTCCCCCACATTAAATTCCAATGGTCGTCGCTTTGAATATGCCCAACTTTTGTTGCGATCCTGAGCCGCCTTGAGTCTTTCCCGAATGATTTTCACCTTTTCTAGCGTTTTCTCCAATAGCTCAGGTCCAGTGATGGTCCTCACACCGACTTCATCCCAATAAACCGGGGACCTACACTTCCTCCCATATAATGCTTCAAAAGGAGCCATATCAATTGCACTATGATGACTATTATTATATGAGAATTCCATTAACTTCATCATTCCATCCCAACTCCCTTTGAAATCCAATGCGCAAGCCCTTAACATATCTTCCAGGGTCTGAATAGTCCGCTCGGACTGACCATTGGTTTGGGGATGATACGCCGTACTCAACCTTAATTCTGTACCCATGGCTTTCTGAAATGCTGTGTAGAACTTAGATGTAAACCGTGGATCTCGGTTGGACACTATACTTACTGGAACACTGTGCAAGCTAACAATATTCTCCATATATAGATTCACTAGCTTGTCAAGGGACGATTCACTTGAGATGGGTAGGAAATGTGCAGACTTGGTTAGACGATCCACAATGACCCAAATCATATCATGCCCATTCCTTGTCTTTGGTAAACCCGCTATGAAATCCATCATGATGTGTTCCCATTTCCACTTTGGGATCTCTAATGGCATCAGTAATCCACCAGGCCGTTGGTGTTCTGCCTTGACTTGTTGACAAACCAAACACCTCTCTATAAACTCCGTAATATGTCTTTTCATCCCGGACCACCAATAATATTGCTTGAGGTCTCTGTACATCTTGGTACTACTAGGATGTATTGATAGCCTTGAGTTGTGGGCTTCTTGCAAAATTTCTTTTCTAAGTTCATCAACATCAGGCACACACAATCTTCCTATGAACCATAGGCTCCCGTCCTCTTTGATCTGAAATCCTTCGACCTGTTCATGTTACATCCTTTCCATTATCTCACTTAAGGTCTTATCATTCTTCTGAGCCTCTTTTACCCGGTCAATCAAAATCGGTGTAATGGCCAATGTTGTCAAAATGTTCACCACGGACTCCACTAAATCCAAACCAAATTCCTCTATTTCTCTTTCTAGTGGTGATTGCCGTGCATGGCTGGATTTCCTGCTTAAAGCGTCTGCTACTTTGTTAGCCTTTCCCGGGTGGTAATGAATGGTTAAGTTGTAGTCTTTCAGTAATTCCGACCATCTTCGCTGCCTCATGTTTAATTCTTTCTGAGAGAATAAATACTTTAAACTCTTATGATCCGTGAATACCGCGTACTTTTCTCAATATAAATAATGCCGCCAGACTTTTAAGGCGAATACAACTTCGGCGAGTTCAAGATCGTGTGTTGGGTAGTTCTGTTCATAAGGCTTTAGCTGTCTAGAGGCATATGCGATGACTCGTTCATTTTGCATCAAAACACAACCTAAAAACAAGATATTAGACTAAACTTAATTGGTATACAAAATCATAACCTTATACTATAGTTTACATACCTAAACCATTTCTCGACGCATCGCTATAAATCACAAACCCATCAATTTCGGAGGGTTGAGCCAATACTGGAGCTGTGGTTAATCTCTTCTTAAGCTCCGTGAAGCTTTGCTCGCATTCCGCCGTCCACTCAAACTTGGACTTCTTTTGAGTAAGGCGACTGAGAGGCACTGCTATGCTTCAGAATCCCTCGACAAACTTCTTGTAATAACCCGCTAGACCCAAGAAACTTCGCACTTCGGTGACATTAGTAGGTCTAGGCCATTCAGTAATAGCTTCCACCTTCTTCGGATCCACAGAAATCCCTTCCTCGGATATTACGTGACCCAGAAAAGCCACACTTCTTAACCAAAACTCACACTTGCTAAACTTTGCGTATAACTGTTTCTGCCTCAAAATGCCTAAAACGGTCCTCAGATGCTCAGCATGAGTTCACTCGTCAGTAGAGTATACTAGAATGTCATCTATGAATACCACTACAAACTTGTCCAACTATTCCCAAAAGACGGTATTCAAAAGGTCCATAAAAGCTGCAGGGGCATTTGTTAATCCAAACGGCATCACTAAGAACTCGTAGTGACCATATCTCGTACGAAAAGCTGTCTTTGCGATATCCTCGGCCTTCACTCGCAATTGATGATACCCTGATCGGAGATCAATTTTAGAGAAGAACTTGGCGCCCTTGAGCTGGTCAAACAAATCCTCAATTCGTGGAAGGGGATACTTATTCTTGATGGTAACTTTATTCAACTCTCGATAATCGATACAAAGTCTCATGATACCATCTTTCTTCTTCACAAATAAAATTGGTGCTCCTCATGGTGATACACTAGGACGGATAAACTTCTTGTCCAATAACTCCTGCAGTTGTTCCTTCAGCTCTCTCAACTCTGCCGGAGCCATTCTATAAGGGGCTTTAGAAATAGGTTCAGTTCCTGAAATCAAGTTTATATCGAACTCAACTTCTCTCGGGGGTGGTACTCCTGGTAAATCTTCTGGAAACACGTCCAAAAACTCATTAACCACTGGAATTTGCTCAATAGACGGTACTTCCTGAGTAACATCCATGGCATACACTAGAAATCCCTCAGAACCTTTCCTTAGGGCTTGCAAGCTTGAGCAGCCGACATATACACCTTCTTGGGAACTTTCTTTCGTTCTGCATCTCCTTGAAACGTTACCTCTTCCATCTTAGCACTCTTGACTGTCACTTGCTTTAGTCGACAATAAATATTTGCGTGATACTTGTCCAACCAGTCCATCCCTAATATAACGTCAAAGTCATACATCTGAATAGGGATCAGTGTTGCGGAGAACGTTTTCCTTCAAACTCCAACTCACAATCCCGGTACTGCTGATACGAAACCATAATTTGATCTCCAGCCACTTGGACACGGTACGGGGTTTCTAACCACTCAGGCAGCTTACCAAGGTGCTTAGTGAATCTCTTTGCTACAAAGGAATAGCTTGCGCCGCTATCGGAAAGCACGTTGGCAGGTATCTTATTTACTAAAACCACACCTAAGACCATATCAAGTTTCACACAGGAAGTTAAACGCGTAAATACTTAATTCAATAAGAATTCAAACTTAATTTAAATGGTACCTGCTACTACATCGGTAGCCTCCTGCACATCAGTGTCTGTCATGAGATGTACCCGGGCATTTGCTCGTGGCTTCACCCTCGGCTGCTGAGCCGCTTCTCCTAGAGTATTTTTCTTCATCTCCAGACATTCCCTAATCATATGACCCACCTGTCCACACCGGTAACACGCTCCAACAAGCTTCCTATATTCGCCGACATGATTCCTATTGCAGTGTGGGCAAACTCCCACCGCCTGCTGAACTACTGGGTTCTGTGCTGAAGGTCTTTGAAAATTCCCGACTGGGCCCCTTTTCGGAATCTTGACCCAACGTCCGAGTCTCCCACTAATTCTTACCTCATCCCTTGGCCTCTTGCTTCTATCAGACGACCCTTCACTAGCTGCTCTTGCCGCCACTCTGCAAAAGTCACTCTCAACGTGGAAACATGCGTCTAACATATCCTTGTAAGTTTTCATTTCTGCGTTCACTATTGCCGACTGTATCCTTGACTAAACCCCTCTCAAACTTGGTCATTTTAAGGTGATTGTCAGACATAATCGCAGGGGCAAACTTACTTAGATCATAGAAACGATTCGCATACTCTGACACCGTCATCCTTCCCTGCTCCGACCGGTCAAACGCCCTTATTTTATCCAATATCGCAGTCTCGGGCACGTAGTATTTCAGGAAAACATCATAGAAATGGGCCCATGAGATAGGTGGGGTCATTCTCAACACCATTCCGGCCCACCATTCGCCAGCTTTGCCACACAAAAGGGGTGTGGCCACATCCATCTTGATCTCTGTCGGCACTTGCACTAATCGGAAACATTTCTCCACCTCAGCAAACCAGTGCTGAGCCTCCTCAGGATCAGTACATCCTCCAAACTCCTGGAACTCTCATCTTCCTCATCTCTCCATAGAAGAACCAGATATTATGCTGCGGTGGTGGAGGCGGCGGAGGCTGATGTTGCTGAGCAAACCCTTGTGCAATCACCGTTAGTGCATCAGTGAGCACCTGGGGTAAAACCACATGTGGTGGCTGATTCTCCTGTCTGTTGTCAGAGTTTCCTGTGTTATCTCTTCTTGGAGGCATTTTCTCTGAAAGGTCAGTGTTCCATTAGCAATCAGTTGATACAAGATGTTACTGAAAGCTTGAATGCGTAAGGGAGGGTGGGGTATGTGATAAACTATTAATAAAAAATTAGATGATAAACGCACTGGTACACACCCAACCCGGATCATACTTAAACTCTATAGAAATCAACACTTATAACTAAGGACCAACCTTAAGGAAGAATCATATCTTAAATTGCTAAAAGATCATGAACCTAAGTTTCCGAGATAGATCTGAAGCCTAGGCTCTGATACCACTTATAGCGCCCAGCCTGATACCGGCATCGGAACCAGTGCACCCGTCGTAGTCTACTACGAGGACTACGAAGCGTCAAAGCAGATCAAGCGTACATCATTCATGACGTAAGATAAATCAGCAGAAACGTCGTAAAATTTAAAACTTCACCAACATTAATGTAACCAGAAAAATACAGCGGAAATAAAAGGTGTTCGATTAACTGTCTAACATATCCTTCAGTACAACATAATAAACATCGAGTTTTCCAGCTTAAAGTAAGTAATCAAACATCTATCTACTTCCATGACCATCATCCCATTGAGCCCACTCGCCATCGTCTTCGACAAATATCATTTCGTATTCTGGCTCACCTGAAAAAGAAATGGAGTATCTGTTCTTAGCGAAAATATTGCCAGCAAGTAACCCGTCTATACACCTTACGGGATCACACACGACGAGTCACCAGTGTATAAGTCATTGCCCAAAATAAGGTGCTCGAGTTAGCAAATAGCATCTTTATAACAAATCCACAAAACAGATAAATCACATAAATGATACGCAGATACGAGAACAAACATGTAACTAAAATAACATACCACATAAACAGATTATAAGCTAGTCACATTTCTTGTTTGTCAAATCTTATGCTTCGTGTATCATGATGCATGTACTTCTTTAAAACCACACACAGAACCCATGCATAGGGCTTCTTTCGTAAACATGCTATGCGTGTCATTTCACAAAACCTTTCATATTCTTCGCGTAGCAGAACTTTATAACCTGTGGTTGATCAGTCCGCAGCAAACATAACTTTATACCCCGTGCTGAAAGGTCCACGACCCCATAACATATAACTTTATACCCCGTGCTGGAAGGTCCACGGTCCCATTACATATATCAAATATCCGTGCTGATAGGTCCACGGCTCCATAAAATACTTTATGCCCTGCTGTTGATTCACAAGTCACGCTTTTATACCTTGCTTTCGCAGGCGTGACTTTTATACCATGCGATCAACCCGCAGCCATAGTTTGCTTTTCGAAAACTTTAATCTTCTCTTGTAAACACATGTTCTTTCACAAAGCAAATCTCATGTCGAATGCAAAGTGTTCATGTCATGATGCAGGATGTTCATGCAACTTCATATCAAACATGTAACAGACACACACACCTTACATATCAAGTACATGATCTTGTACCTCAAACACTCTGTGCTTGTACCTTTCTAAGTCCGTTGTTTCACCAACTCACTAGGGATTCAATCTTATTCTTACTTAGTCAAACTTAACATCTATTCCTCAAGTACACCTCCAATACCCTTGCATTTTGTGATCGAATGGAGAGAATAAAGTTATTACACATACATAGGGCGTCTAATGGGTCAAAAAGACTTCCAGTATACTTGGAACGCTACTTGAGGCGCCTAAAGTGACATGAGGCGCCTATACTAGGCATTCGAAGTGTTCGGGAATGTGCTGGTATACATCAAACGCCTACATAAAGTGCCTTATGTGACATCAAACGCCTTTGGAGGTGTTTGAAGTGTTCTGGAATGTGCTGTGACACATCGAACGCCTACATGAAGCGCCTTATGTGACATGAAGCGCCTAATATAGGTGTTCGAAGTGTACGGAGATGCACTGGGACACATTGAACGCCTACTTTAGGCGCCTAATGTGGCTTGAAACGCCTAAAGTAGGTGTTTGAAGTGTTCTGACGGTTCCAGAATTGCAGTTTTCTGCAGTAAATTCTTCCCATCACCTTCCTCCTTCACCCCTTTCATGTTTAACACTTCAAGATCCATCTTAACACCTAGATTCATCAGGCTTAACCCCCAACTAGCATGAGTCGATTCTCAAACATTTAAAATAGTATCCACTCTCAACCTTCTATCACCCACGACCTTCAATAGATATCTTCAAACCTTCCAACACAACAAGTCTACAACAATGCCAACATTCATCCTTCAACTCCCTGCAAATACTCTCAAAACATCTAACGTGTAATTACCAAACTTAAGAACTTATACCAAGACAATGAACACATCACGTATAACACTCTTATGGGCATATTTAACAACAAAGATCACAACATAACCATTTTCAGATATTGGCCCAAAGAACATAACTTTACTCAATCAACAACAACAATTACATATAGTAAAGCATTTAACATAACCAAATCAAAGTTACTAATGTGTGATCCGGGTTTTCTCTTTATAAGAAAATAGGGCCTATTGTATCCAAATTTGCGTAAAGCGTATAGAAAGATTACTTGCCTTGAAATCTAGATAAGCTTACGAGCGTGTGGTAGAATTTCGGGACGGATTGGACCTAGGTTAGCCCTCTTCTTCTTCTTCTCCTTTCTTCTCCGAGGCGGTTTTCTTCCTCTCCCTTTTGTCTCCTAACCTACGGCTGGTTAAGGGGAAGTTATACAAATGTTGTGTAACTTCCCCCACATGTAGTTGGGGCAAAATTAGGCATTTTGGCCAAATTCTCTCAATTTCCACTTTTGTCTATTTTTCTCCCTATATTTTGTTTTAACTACACTTCATACCCTATAAATTTAATGAACTCACATTTTAAATTGTTTTCTAATTATTAAAGCCGGACTTAAAAATTACAGGGTATGACATATTGACCCCGAGGAGGCTCAACATTGGTTGGCTGATGTGGAGAAGTGTTTCAGGCTTGTGTAAGTGCTTGAGGAAATAAAGGTTGATGTGGCCACACCCCTTCTATGTGGCAAAGCTGGTGAATGGTGGGATGGTATGGTATTGAGAATGACTCCACCTATCTCGTGGGCACAGTTCTATGATGCTTTTCTAAAGTATTATGTACCAGAGACGGCAATTTTGGACAAGATCAAAGCATTTGACAGATTGGAGCAATGTCGGATGACGGTGTCAGAATATGCAGACTGTTTCCATACGTTGGGTAAGTTTGTCCCTACGATTATGTTTGATAATTGCCTTAAGATGATGAAGTTTGAGAGGGGCTTGGACTCAAGAATACAGTCGGCAATAGTGAACATGGGGATGAAAACTTATGAGAACATGTTGGACGCGTGTTTTTGCGTCGAGAGTGACTTTTGCAGAATAGCAGCAAGGGAAACTAGTGCAGGATTGTCGGATAGAGGCAAGAGGCCACTGGAGGACATGAGAGTCGGTGGTAGACCAGGATGTTGGGTCAAGATTCTAGAGAGGGGCCTAGTTGGGAATTATCCGAGACCTCCAGTGCAGAATCCAGTAGCCCCGCTAGCTGTGGGAATTTGCCCACACTACAACAGGAGCCATATTGGAAAATGTAGAAAGTTGGCTGGAGCATGTTATAGATGTGGATAGGTAGGCCATATGATTAAAGATTGTCCCGAGATGAAGAAAAGTGCTCCAGGAGAAGCGGCCCTGCAGCCTAGGGCAAAGCCGAGAACAAATGTCCATGTCTTTGTCATGACCAATGCTGACATATAGGAAGCCACTGATGTGGTAGCAGGTATAATTTAAATTAAGTTTGAACTTTGAGTGAATTAAGTCTCTACATGTTTAACTCCCTGTGTAAAACTTGATATGATCTTAGGTGCAGTTTTAGTAAATAAGATACATGCCAACGTGCTTTTCGATAGCGACGCAAGCCACTCTTTGGTGGCAAAGAGATTCACTAAGCACATTGGTAACTTACCTGAGTGGTTAGAAACTCCGTACCGTGTTCAAACGGTTGGAGATTAAATTTTGTTTTCATACCAGCAGTACCCGGATTGCGAGTTAGAGTTTGAAGGACAAATGTTCTCCGTCACACTGATCCCTATTCAGATGTATGATATTGACGTTATATTGGGAATGGACTGATTGGCCAAGTATCACGCCAACATTGATTGCCGATTGAAGCAAGTGACAGTCAAGAGTGCTAACATGGAAGAGGTAATGTTTCAAGGAGATGCGGAACGAAAGAAAGTTCCCAAGAAGGTGTATATGTCGGTTGCTCAAGCTTGCAAAGCCTTAAGAAAAGGTGCCGAGGGATTCCTAGTGTATGCGATGGATGTTACTCAGGAAGTACCATCTATTGAACAAATTCCAGTGGTTAATGAGTTTCTTGATGTGTTTCCAGAGGAATTGTCAGGAGTGCCACCTTCGAGAGAAGTCGAGTTCGAGATAAATCTGATTCCAGGAGCCGAACCCATTTCTAAAGCCCCTTACTGAATAGCTCCAGTAGAACTGAGAGAGCTGAAAGAACAACTTCAGGAGTTATTGGACAAGAAATTTATCCGTCCCAGTGTGCCGCCTTGGGGAGCACCTATTCTATTTGTGAAGAAGAAGGATGGTAGTATGAGGCTCTGTATCGACTATCGAGAGTTGAATAAAATTACCATCAAGAATATGTACCCCCTTCCGCGAATTGAGGATTTGTTTGACCAGCTCAAGGCGCCAAGATCTTCTCTAAAATTGACCTCACATCAGGATACCATCAGCTACGAGTGAAGGCTGTAGACATCGCAAAAATAGCTTTTCGCATGAGATATGGTCACTATGAGTTCTTAGTGATGCCATTTGGTTTGACTAATGCCTCCGCAGCCTTTATGGATCTTATGAATACCATTTTCCGAGAATAGTTGAATAGGTTTGTGCAGGTATTCATAGACGATATTCTAGTGTAGTCTCCTGACGAGCAAACTCATGCCAAGCATCTAAGAATAGTTCTAGGTATCTTAAGGCAGAAACAACTTGTACGCTAAGTTTAGCAAGTGCGAGTTTTGGCTAAGAAGTGTAGCTTCTCTAGGTCACGTGATATCAGAGGAGGGGATTGCTGTGGATCTGAAGAAAGTGGAAGCTATCACGGAATGTCCTGGACCTACTAATGTCACCGAAGTGCGAAGCTTCATGGGTTTAGCGGGTTATTATAGAAAGTTTGTCGAGTGATTCTCAAGGATAGCAGTTCCTCTCAGTCGCCTGACTCAAAAGAAGTCTAAGTTTGAATAGACGGCAGAATGTGAGAAAAGTTTCACGGAGCTTAAGAAGAGATTAACCACAGCTCCAGTTTTGGCTAAACCCTCCAGAACTGATGGGTTTGTGATTTATAGCGACGCGTCAAAGAATGGTTTAGGTACGTAAATTGTAGCACAAGGTTATGATTTTTTTACCGATTAATTTTAGTCTAATACCTTTCTTTTAGGTTGTGTTTTGATGCAACACGAGCGAGTCATTGCATATGCCTCAAGGCAGCTAAAGCCTTATGAGCAAAACTATCCGATACACGACCTCGAACTTGCAGCATTTGTGTTTGCCTTGAGGATCTGGCGGCATTATTTATATGGGGAAAAGTGTGCAGTATTCACGGACCATAAGAGCTTCAAGTATTTGTTCTCTCAGAAAGACTTAAACATGAGGCAGCGGAGATGGTTGGAATTGCTGAAAGACTTCGATTTGACCATCCATTACCACCCAGGAAAGGCTAATAAAGTGGCGGATGCATTAAGCAGGAAGTCCAGCCATGCGCGACAATCACCATTGGAAAGAGAAATGAAAGAATTCGGTTTAGATTTGATTGACTCCACGATGAATGTTTTGACGACATTGACCATCACACCGAGTTTGATTGATCGGGTAAAAGAGGCTTAGAAGAATGATAAGACCCTAAGTGAGATAACGGAAAGGATGAAACATGATCAGGTTGAGGGATTTCAGGTCAATGAGGATGGGAGCCTATGGTTCTGAGGAAGACTATGTGTGCCTGATGTAGATGAACTTAGAAGAGAAATTTTGCAAGAAGCTCACAGTTCAAGGTTATGGATACACCCAGGAAGCACCAAGATGTACAGAGATCTCAAGCAATATTATTGGGGGTTCGGAATGAAAAGGCATATTGCAGAGTTTATGGAGAGGTGTTTAGTTTGTCAACAAGTCAAGGCGGAACACCAACGGCCTGGTGGATTACAGATGTCGTTAGAAATCCTAGATTGGAAATAGAAACATGTCACAATAGATTTCATAGCGGGTTTACCAAAGACGAGAAGTGGACATGACATGGTTTGGGTCATTGTGGATCGATTAACCAAGTCTGCACATTTTCTACCCATCGCAAGTCAATCATCTATCGACAAGTTGGTAAATATATATATGGATAGTATTATCATCTTGCATGGTGTTCCAGTGAGTATAGTATCCGACCGAAATCCACAATTTACTTCTATGTTCTTGACAGCATTTCAGAAAACCATAGGCACGGAATTAAGGTTGAGCACAATATATCATCTCAAAACCGATGGACAGTTTGAGCAGACTATTCAGACTCTAGAGGATATGCTAAGGGCTTGCGTTTTGGATTTTAAAGGGAGTTGGGATGGAATGGTGAAGTTAATAGAATTCTCTTATAATAACAGTTATCATAGCGCAATTGACATGGCCCCTTTTGAAGCTTTGTATGGAAGGAAGTGTATGTCCCTGGTTTATTAGGATGAAGTCAGCGTTAGAACTATCATTAGACCCGAGTTACTCGAGAAGACGCTGGAAAAGGTGAAAATCATACGAGATAGACTCAAAACAGCTCAAGAACCCAACAAAAATTGGGCGGATTCCAAGCGGCGACCTTAGGAGTTTAATGTAGGTGAAAAGGTTTATTTGAGAGTATCGCCTACGAAGGGCATTATAAGGTTTTGAAAAGGCAAGCTAAGTCCCCATTTTATTGGTCTCTACGAGATACTTGAGAAAGTAGGAGATTTGACATATAGGTTGGCATTACCTCCGGTGTTGGCACAAGCCTACAACGTATTCCATATTTCACGATTAAGGAAGTATGTGACGGATGCAAGCCATGTGCTCAAAGCCCAACCTTTGGAACTCAACGGCGATGTTACATACGAAGAGATACCCGTGAGAATCGTAGACCGAAAGGACCAAGTGTTGAGGAAACGGGTGATTCCTTATCTGAAGGTTCAGTGGAGCAACCGCATGGAACACGAGGCCACTTGGGAGCTCGAAGGACAGATGCGGGGGAAGTATCCTCAACTTTTTAACTAAGGTATGCAAGTTTCGAGGACGAAACTTTTTGTAAGGGGGTGGAATGTCATACGCCGGAAGTTTTGGGTCCAATATTAAATAATAAGAAAATAATTTTAAATACAATTTAATTAATTGTATATGTTTATAAAGCTTAGTTAAACCAAATATAGAAGAAGAAAAGAAAAGGGGTTAAAGTGGGAATTAAGAGAAGTAGGCAAATTACCAAAAATGCCCCTCCCCACTTAACTGCTAGGGAGTTACAAAAACGTGTATAACTCCCTATTAGGCCACTAAACCATCGGTTACAAGGCCAAAAGAGGGGTAAAACACTTGGGAGAAAAGAGAGAGTAGAAGAAGAGAAGAAGAGAAGGAAGAAAGAGAGGTCCAATCCGTCTCGAAATTCTACCATACACTCGTAAGCTTATCTAGATTCCAAGGCAAGTAATCTTTCTATACGCTTTACGCAAATTTTGATTCAAAAGGCCCTATGTTCTTATAAAGAGAAAATTCAGATCACACATTAGTAACTTTGAATTGTTTATGTTAAATGCTCTACTATATATATTTGTTGTTGTTGATTGAGTAAAGTCATGTTCTTTGGGACAAATTTTGGAAAAAGTTATGTTGTGATTGTTGTTGCTAAATATGCCCATAAAAGTGTCATCCGTGATGTGTTTATTGTATTGTTATAAGTTCTTAAGTTTATTAACTGTACCTTAGACGATTTGAGAGTATTTGCAGGAAGCTAAAGGATGAATGATGGGTTGTAGTAGATTTGGTTGTGTTGGAAAGTTTGAGGATACATTGGAAGTTGTGGGTGATATAAGGCTTAGAGTGGATACGTTTTGATATGTTTAAAAATCAATCCATGTTAGTTGTGTGTTAAGCATGATGGATTTAGGTGGTAAGATGGATCTTGAAGTGTTTAACATGAAAGGGTTGAAGGAGGAAGAAGATGAGAGGAAGTTACTGCAGAAATTTACAGTTTTGGAAGTCGTCAGTACACTTCGAACACCTACATTAGGTGCTCAATGTCACATTAGGCGCCTAAAGTAGGCGTTCAATGTGTCCCAGTGCATTCCAGAACACTTCGAACACCTACATTAGGCGCTTCATGTCACATAAGGCGCTTCATGTAGGCGTTCAATGTGTCACAACACATTCCAAAACACTTCGAACACCTCCCATGGCATTCGATGTCACTTGAAGCGCTTCATGTAGGCGTTCGATGTATACCAGCACATTCTAGAACACTTTGAACGTCTAGTATAGGCGCTTTATGTCACTTTAGGCGCCTCATTAAGGCGTTCCAAGTGTACTGGAAGTCTCCTTGACCCATTAGGCGCCCCATGTATGTGTGACAACCTTATTCTCTTCCTTTGATCATAAAATACAAGGGTGTTCGAGGTGTACACGAGGAATAAAAGTTAAGTGTAATTAAGCAAGGATAAGATTGGATCCAAAGTGAGTTGGTGATACAAACGAATTTAAAAAGGTACGAGCATGGAGTGTCTGAGGTTCAGGATCTGGTACTTGATATGTAAGATGTGTGTATGTTTACATGTTTGATATGAAGTTGCATGAGCATCCTGCATCACGACATAAACACTTTGAATTTTGACATGAGAATTGCTTTGCAAAAGAACATATGTTTACAAGAGAAGATTAAAGTTTTCGAAAAGCAAACTATGTCTACTGGTTGATCGCATGGTATGAAAGTCACGCTTGTGAAAGCAGAGTATAAAAGCGTGACATGTGAATCAACAGCAGGGTAAAAGTCACGCCTGCGAAAGCAGGGTATAAAAGCGTGACATGTGAATCAACAGCAGGGTATAAAGTATTTTATGGGGCCGTAGACCTGTCAGCACGGATATAAGATATATGTAATAGGGTCGTGGACCTATCAGCACAGGGTATAAAGGTATATGTTATGGGGTCGTGGACCTTTCAGCACGGGGTATAAAGTTATATGTTATGGGGCCGTGGACCTTTCAGCACGGGGTATAAAGTTCTGTTTGCTGTGGACTGATCACCCACATGGTATAAAGTTCTGCTATGCGAAGAATATTAACTTTGTGAAATGACACGCATAGCACGTTTACGAAAGAAGAAATATGCAAGGGTTTTGTGTGTGGTTTTTGGAAGAGTACATGCATCATGCCTCATGAAGCATAAGACTTGACATGCAAAGATTGACATTCGCGAATGATTTGTTTATGTAGAATGTTATTTTAGTTACATGTTTGTTCTCGTATTCACGTATCATTTATGTGATTTATTTTTTTTAATGAATTGTTATAAAGATGCTATTTGCTAACCCGAGTACCTTATTTTGGGCAATGACTTATACACTGGTGACTCGTCGTGTGTGATTCTGTAAGGTGTATAGACGGGTTACTTGCTGGTGATGTTTTCGCTAAGAACATATACTCCATCTTCTTTTCAGGTGAACCAGTGTACGAAATGGTATTTGTAGAAGACGGTGGTGAGTGGGCTCAGTGGGAAGATGGCAATTGAAGTAGATAGATTTCTGATCATTCTCTTTTAAGTTGGAAGACTTGATGTTTGTTATCTTGTAATGGAGTATATGTTAGACAGTTAATCGAATACTTTTTATTTCCGCTGCATTTCATTTGGTTACATTAATGTTAGTGAAGTTTTAAATTTTATGACGTTTCTGCTGATTTATCTTACTGTATGGATGACGAATGCTTGATCTGCTTTGACGATTCGTAGCCCTCGTAGTAGACTACGGCGGGTGCACTGGTACTGATGTTCAGTATCGGGCTGAGGCACTACATCCCCCGTAGTAGGTTGAGCAAGTATCAGTGCAAATGTCAATCTTTTCTTCAACTCTGAAAAGCTCTGTCCGCACTCAGCTGTCCATTCAAATTTAGTTTTCTTCTGCGTCAACCGGGTCAATGGAACAACAACGCAGGAGAACCTTCAACAAATTTCCGATAATATCCCGCCAACCCAAGAAAACTCCAAACCTCGGTCACATTAGTGGAACGAGGCCACTCAGTAATAGCTTCAACCTTTTTTGGATCAATTGAGATACCAGCTTCGGAGACAAAGTGACCCAGAAATGTAACACTGCGAATCCAGAATTCGCACTTGCTGAATTTATCATATAACTTCTTCTCACGTAGTATGCCCAAGATGACCCTTAGATGCTCGGCATGAGAGTCTTCATCAGGAGAATATATCAAGATGTCATCGATGAATACCACCATGAACTTATCCAACTGCTCCTGAAAAATGGAATTCACCGAATCCATAAACGCTGCAGGCGCACTGGTTAATCCAAACGGCATCACCATGAATTCATAATGCCCATACCGAGTCCGGAATGCTGTTTTAGCAACATCTTCGGGCCTGATTCTCATCTGATAATAGCCTGAACGCAGGTCAAATTTGTTGAACGCTTTGACTCCCTACAAATACGGAGTTAGCTCGAATTCAGTAGTACTATTTAATTTAAAAGATTTCTAGTATCTTACCCTTAGCTGGTCAAAAAAATCATAGATCTGAGGTAATGGATATTTATTTTTAATCGTGAACTTATTCAGTTTACGATAATCGATACATAGACGCATGCTGCCATCATTCTTCTTTACAAAAAGTACTGGAGCGCCCAGGGAGACATGCTAGGACGAATGAACTTCTTATCCAACAGCTCTTGTAATTGCACTTTTAGTTCCTTCAATTCCACCGGGGCCATTCAATATGGCCCTTTAGAAATAGGTTCTGATCCAACCACAATATTAATCTCAAATTCTACCTCTTGCTCAGGAGGTAGCCCAGGAAGATCATCTAGAAAGACATCCGGAAACTCATTCACCACAGGAACGTTATCAAGAGGTGGCATCTCACTTTTCTTTTCAACATCAAGTGCATACACCAAGAAACCAGAATATCCTTTTCTGAGAGCTCGGTGTGCTTGGGCTGCGGTCAGATAAACATTATGGGGAACCTTCTTCAGCTTCGAACTACCTTGTTACACCACCTCTTCTTTCGACCGAGCTTGTATAACAACGCGCTTGCCACAACAGTCAATCTGAGCATGATTATTAAACAGCCAGTCCATACTCAGAATTACATCAAAGTCCCCAATCTAGATAGATATCAGGGTAGCATCAAACTTCTGCCCTCCGAACTCCAATTCGCAATCTTTATAGAGATGGTGGGAGTCTATAACTTGATCGCCGGCTACTCGAACATGGTATGGTATCTCCAACCATGTCAGATATCTATTCAGGCTCTTAGCAAAACTCTTAGATACGAATGAGTGGCTAGAGCCACTATCAAATAGTACATTGGCGGACACACTATTCAGTAATATAGTACTTGAGACATTCACATCATATAAAGGGTTTCACACAAATAGACGATCTCCATGACAATTAATAACCCGTGCAATTAAGAAATACATGTCACAATATCAGTAGTGTTTTCCACCTCTACATCCGTCATCACATGCACTCTGGCATTAGGCTGCGGACGACCTCTCTGGGGCCAAGTATTCTTCTGAGGCTGATCATTACTTTGCTGAGCATCCTCTGGACAATCTCTGATCCTATGGCCCATCTTCCACGCCGGAAGCATCCATCCGTACCCGCCTGACATTCTCCGGTTGTTGTCTCTGACAAGTAGGGCAAACTGATATAACCGGTATGGTCGACTGCTGCTGAACCTGCTGCCCCTGACGCTGCTGCTGTGCACCTTACTAAAAATGTCCCCATTGTTGAGTCTGCTGCTACTGACGTCGTTGATGTGAACCAGCGCTATCCTTATTAATAAACTTGGTCCAACATTCAGAATCAGATCTGTCGGAATCTCGAGGCCTCTTGCCTCGCATCTCATCATCACGCCTCTGAATCTCTTGCTCAAAACAGAAACTATCATCCACTGTTTCCCCGAAAGTCTTATGCTTGGTGCTCACAATCCGGGTCCTGATACGGGTATTCACCCACCAGAAACTTTGACATCTTCATCTTTTCATCAGACATAACAGTGGGCACAAATCGTCCCAATGCGGTAAACTGACTAGCATAATAAAAAACGGACATCCCGGCCTCCTGATGAAGCGACTCAAAGGAACTGACCTTTAACTCAGTCACGGATGGTGGAATGTAGTATTTGTAGAACTCCTCTTGGAACTTGGTCCAGGCAACAGGACTGGGTAATTGCTGTACATTCATCTTCCACCATTGATTGGCCTCGACAATCAAGAACGGTCTGATCACCTGTGATTTTGCCTCATCCGGGACCTCGATCAACTCAAAATAGCTCTCAACTTCATCAATCCATTTCTCTACCTGGTATGGGTCCGAGCTACCCTCAAATACAGGAACACGGTCTCTCTTCAGTGCCTCAAAATAATAGCGAGGTCCCTGTTGCTGCTGAGCGGTCAGAGAGGTAGGTGGTGCTACCTGAGTCTAAAACATATTCTGGCTCATCTGAACCATGGCCTGCATAAATGTTTGGAATACCCTAAATTCTAGCGTCGGGTAGTAATAATAACCCTTTTGTGGCTGCAGATACTGCCCTGGTGGCAGGTGCTGTCCAGACTGGGTATATTGAGTCTTCGGTGGAGGCGGTCCCAGTGGCGTAGGAGGATGAGGCGCCTGAGCCTGAGCAAATGGTACATATGTTGACTGAGGTGCATCATGAGCCTAAGGAGCAGGGGCACGCTGCTGAAGCAGTACTGGTTCAGGAGGGGTTGGTGGCACCTGCTCCTGAGCGGGTAATTGCATAACTCAGCATGATCTGCCCTGAGGGACACGTGGTCTGCCTGACATCCCGTTGAAGAAATCCATGTTATCTGATAAGTATGTGTTTACATGTGTGCACATAATATTAATTTCGTATATTACTTTCCATATGAATTATGAATCAGTTGTGTGGCATAGTCCTAAATACCGTACTACATTGCCTAAACTAAGACCGTCATATGATTAAATTTAGGTTTATGATCATAGCTTAGATTTCTAAGGGATACGTTTAAGTTATCTGTTCCGTCAGTGATCTAGAGCCTGCGTTCTGATACCACATTTAACGTCCTGCCCGGAACTAGGGTCCTAGCACGGTTCACCCCCGTACCCTACGTAGTAGAGTACAAGGCGTCGTCACTATCATACGAACCAAGTACAAATGTATGGAGTGTGCAACAGAAACAAATTGTCTTAAACATAATTTAGATCATACATCCGTGATGATCCACAAAATGTACATAAGATCCTACTACAACAAACATAAACCCGAAATGGATATAGTGATCATCCAAAAATGTGTCTCTCGTACGCGAGTAACTGGAATCAGGACTGGTCCTCCTCTATATACTCGATGTCGAAGGTACGGTCCTTTGAAAAAGAATAGTTTTAAAACAACAAGGGTCAGACGAAATATAATTCGCTGGCAAGTAACCCACTCAGATCCTCTATGCGGATCAAACAGTCTAAGACACGGCAGCGAAGTATAAAACATATCGTAAATAAAGCGTAATGTACAGAAAATGCTACCGGTTGGGTTTGCAAGTACTAGCATCAATCATATAATTTTAACTCGTAGACAAGAATATAAAGCTTTAGAAAGCTATACTAGACATCTACTTAACCTTTTTAAAACTCGTCTAAGTCTACAACTTATTCTCTTGATTCTCATTCTATACAAGTGATCCATCTTATCTCCGGTATAAAGACGCGATGTTAATTCTTATGATTCTCATGCTAAGTTACTTAGTTATTTTAACTTGAAAAGAAAAATATAACTGTAAACTGTAAGATAGGTGATGGCCATCCTACGTAAGAAACAATATCAACGGTGACCAGAAAGATTCCCTGAATAGTCACATATATCACTGATACACTCATCGTAGATATATGTATCTAGCGGTGACTCGTACGGCCGATGATCTTAGGATCACTTGCATGAAGAACAAACTGCACATAAAGTATACTATACCCCATGGAACCGGTCTCCCCGACCTCGGTTTCATGACGGTGCATCTCATCGAAACATAACTTTGCCCATGGTCCAACCGCAGTTGTACCATGCCGGCCTCAGTATATAAAATGGTCGAGGAGTCTAAGTCCGCTCACAAGGTACTCTCGCGATTCATAAATGTAAACTGTGTCTCTTGGAATATTTCATCTTGTTGATACGGTTCATTACGTGAAATCTCTTTCTTTCGCAACATGTCGGAAAAATCGTTTGAAAACATATTGTGATATCAAGCTATAAAATCACATCTTTTTACTCCTTTATTTCATTTAACTTGTGTCAAATACCTTATTTGAATTATCTTTTCACCATTGAAAAATATGAATTATCTTTAAAGTCGTACGTTGTTTTTAAACGGAGTTTTAAACTAATTTTATTGCCTTCAAAATTCTGTTTTCGCGACTTTTAGTTTTCTTAGTTATTCAATGTACTGGGAGTTCCTTTTGACATTTTAAGATGACTAACATATAGTATTATCATCATCTTATTTCCTTAAGCCATAAAATTAATAAAAATCCCTAATTTGGCCCTTGTAGGGGGCGGTTTTGGGGTTTCCTCAAAACAGCCTCATTTTCGAATTTATTCCACAAGACAATCTACGGTTTTTGAACACTCAGTTCTGACCCTCATTAAGCCCACTTGAGAGCTTATGCCATCCAAATCTCCACCTAAAAACCTCATAAACACACATATTGTTAGACATAGTATAGAACAAGTTAACATAATACATCTATTTGTACAATTTCAAACTACACATTATACGCATTCCAAGTTTCACATCATAACATATATTGATTCAAAAGAAGGAAAAAAAGGGAGTTGGCTCTCCATTTGGGGCTAGGCTGTGGGTTATACCCCCCACACATCACCAAAAATTTCATCCATTTAAGCCACTTTATCCCCACCTTTTTCTTCTATCTTATGCTTCTTAAATTTAAAGCAACTTAACATTGTTCTTAATGGTACAAAAATAAAACACATCACCACCAAGCTTCATCTTCTTAAGAAGGCTCTTCTTGATTCTTCTCAAGAGTCACATACGTGACTCTCCAGTTTGTTCCGAGAAGAAATACATATAACATGTTAATGTTACTGGATTGATTTCATAAGAGTTGTTATTTTAAATGTTGGTCTAATTTGTTTTAATGATGTGATATTTCATTTGGTCGAAGATTATTTTAAATATTATATCGAATGGTTTTAGCAATTTTGTAGAGTTTTATTTATTTAATTAAGATGAATGCAATTATGACATTATATGATGAAGCCTTGTACAAAGGTATGGTGGATGTGACATCTTGAATATTAGGATTCTTGGTGTAACAATAAGTCTTGTGACAAGTCTTTATTTAGAATATGTTTCCTCTTTTTCGAAGAAGAAACAAAAAGGGGGAAAAAAAGAAAAGAAGGGATACGTTTAAGATCTTTATCTAACACATAATGATTACTCACAGTAGGAATTAAAAAAAATTAATATCAATTAGAATGTTTGATAATAATTTCTATCTAAGATAGGAATTCGAATTCGATTAGTGGTAAAGGTTATTATATTCCTTTGTGAGAATCAGGGTTGGAATCGTATCCTTTTTCGTGTGCATGCTATAATTATTTTTAAAAGCCTTTCCATCTGAAGTCAAAAAACGAATATTTGATATTGTAACAATAGTACCATTATCTCACTTGTTAAGTTTGAGACCAAAGACTTTGTATCCGAAGTCCAAACTGATAATTTGATATTTTAACAAATAGTATCATTATCTTATTGGTTACGTTTGATGAACAAAGTGTTAAGAAATATGTTTGGATAATTTTCAAAGTCATGATTTTAAATGTTACATGTCATAAAAATGTCACACATAATGTTACAAATGATAAAGAGTTGAAATATATCAAATAAGTGAAGCAAAATGACATCGATCTCTCAGGTAGGAGACATCGATCCCTACATCGATCGATCGAAGTACGGCAGAGAAAATTCCAAACCTTACTGTGAGACATCGATCTCTAAACTTGAGACACATTGATCGATCGATGTGTACACCGATCTCTATATCGATTGATCGATGTATGTCAGAGACAAAATCCGAACCTTACTGTGAGGCATCGATCTCTCAAGTAAAGACACTTCGATCAATCGATGTCTGGGGTTTTTAGAAATATTTTTTTTAAAAGGTAATAAAATGGTTGTCTTCTTTTACATGATCCATATATGTTGATCATGTTGTTATTATGTGTTTTTGATGGTTATAATTATACCTGTGATGTGCTTTGGAAGTTTTTACAACTTACCAAAAAGGGCAAAAGTGGTATTTTGAGTTTTTGTAGTTACTTGACATGGTGAATATGATTCAATGACATATCTTCATCTTATTTATTATGACAAAGGTGTTCTTATATTTATTTCTGACTATCGGGGTCATTTTCGGAGTTTTCTTTCACCAGGGGCACTTTGGTCCTTTTACCTCCCGATGGCAGTTTCGTCATTTTACTCAAGGAATCTCTTGAGTATCTTATTATCTTCATTCTGAAATTCATTTATGGTATTCTTGTGGTGGTTTTCTATTATATCCTCTCATTTGATGATGTTATCGACGGTATCGAGATATGTGCGGTATTCAGTGTCACATTCTATTTTATCTTGAAGACCTTCTTATATATGTTATTGGAAAGTCTTATTCATCATTTTGCAGCGATTATAAGGTGTTCTCACTGCAAATTTTATCACAACATATAAAGGAGAAAAATTGAGAATTTTGGATTATATGTTGACATAATCTTGTCAACTATTATTTACCGATTTCTCTTCATTAAATCTGAGTTTTTACACATATATATGGGTCAAAAAACGTGCATATACAGTTGGTAAAGGTTGTGTACTCATTTTATGACTTGATGCCAAGTGGACCGACCAAAAATAAGCTAGTTGACAAAACTGCCAATTTGGAATAAGCTAGTTGCGTACATCCGATCCCCCCATACCCTGTCATAGACGGGAGCCGTTAAGGCAATGGGGTAATGTTGTTGTTGTTGTTGTTGTTGTTGTAAGTTTGAAACTAACGCCTATGTGGCTCAGTTGGAGCTAATTTTATCCAAAATGGTCAGCCCTCACATGTCCTATTCTTGTGCCAAGAAGTTGAGGTAATCTTGGTGGAATATGCCTTTCATATTATATTCATTTTGAAAATATTTCCATGTCATCTTTTATGACAAAAATCGGCCAAACAAGGATGACAAGGTGGACCAATCATTCTCCTTTATGTTGCCAAGTGTACAAGGTGATTATGTGGCCAACCAATGATGCGAAGACAACTAAGAGTTGATGATGAAGATGTTAACACATATGCAATCTTATCTTCAAGCCCTATTTCACACTATAAATGGGAGGCAAAGGTGAAGAAGAAGAAGACACACTTGAAAGAAGAAGTTGAAGAACATTCTTGCTATTCTCTTCTCTTATTCTTGATTCTGTATTTATGTAGCCAAGGTGCTCTATTTTTTGATGTTGTATAGCTACACTACACACCTCTCTTGGTGTTTTTGCAAGATTGATTAGCCAAATTTATAAGGCTACATCAATAGGTGGTAGAGGTGTTGCAACCAAGAGTTGCATAGAGGTGATCATCTAAGTCTTGAATAGGATTGGTGTTTGACCCAAGGATCAAGCTTAGTTCTTGTTGTATTGGTGTTCATTTCATAGTAAAATCCAAGAAAATGTGTTCCTTGGGACTGGAGTAGCTCACATTGACCGAACCAGGATAAATCTTCGATGTTATTGTCTTCTTTCTACTTTTTTGTTTTCTGTCCGTTTTCACTGCATTTATCACCCAACTTCGCACGTCTTAAAAAATAGCAAAACATTTTCAAAATTTGTGACTTTTGGTGGAGTTATATTTCAGGCTATTAGCTTTCATTTGCAACAAGAATCGCTTGATTTGAGCAAAGGAAAGTTAGTCTTTTGGTCGTTGCAAGATAACTGCTCCATTCTGGCTGTAATCTGACCAGTCTCAAAGAAACTTGAATTCTCATTTCATCAAGTTTAGGTTCAGGTCAGGGTCTTTTTGAAAGTTAAACTAGACATCTTAAGGAGTCTTTTTACATAAAGACTAACCTTTTTGGTTGATTAATTAAAGAGAAACACGTTTTCAAAATTCAGTACTATTCTATCCATTTATGTCTAGATTAACCATCTGTATCTTTTTATTTGGTTGAATGGTCAAAAATATTTTTTTTTTGCTTATTTTTGGATAAAGTCTAGTCAAGACATTGAAGTTGATTTCTAGAGAGTTTCATAATTTTTAGAATTGTGTACACTGATATTTGAATTTTTCAAAAAGGGTACTGAATCTGACTAGCTCTCAGATTATGTTTTCAAAGGGGATTTTTATTCAATGGTAGTAGTATAATTTCCGCTAACTATTATTCACTCCCCTTCTAATAGTATTTATTGCAGCTGTACGGTCCAACACAAAGAAGATTTAGGATTGTTATGAGACGAATTCTCTACTTATGTACATGACTCAAAAGACAATATTATTATGATTAACATTGTACAACACCATATGTATTACTGCAAGAAAACCACAAAATAGTTTCACATATTAATCTAGTCTGAAAATTAAAACGAAGGTTAACATTTTAACTTTGTCAGATCCTACACACGGGAAATGGAAAAAGAAAATAATACAAAAAAACGCACCACTTGATAGCATAAGAAACATTAATCAGACATTTTGAATGTGATATATATATATATATATATATATATATATATATATATATATATATACATATATATATATATATCATATTGAAAATACACACATCACAAGATTTGATTTATTATTAATTATTTGAACTTTATTTAATATTACTGGATTAAGTTCTTAAGAGTTGTTATTTTGAGTGTTGGTCTAGTTATTTTCAACGATGTGATATTCCATTTAGTCGAAGATTATTTTTTTTGGAAAACAATGTAAATAGTATACCCAATGGGTCAAAGCGAATCTTGATCCGAAAATGCACCTTAATGGGGGGTGCAACTCATACAATGGTCGAAAGATGGCGAAGCAACAGACTGCTTACCATTAAAGCCATAGCAAAAAAGAGAATACGCCTAGGCAACAGGCTGCCATGCACAAATATACATGTAAACTCCAAAGGTAACTTACGGCATGCACAACATGCTGTGCACATCCTACTACAAAATCAGAAAACTATAATCTGTACTAGACTATAGTAATACGGGGTAAGGAAGGGGTATGTTTTGTGCATGACCCTATATACATGTGTACAGATGCGACGTGTCACATCATCCGGAATAAATGCAAAGTCTTTAAACATTTTCTTATTCCGCCTTGCCAAATGTAATGCACTGCTGCAACAAAAAAACTTTTATTAGCCCTGATTTTAGGTATTTTTGTCCGCATCTCAATTTAGCCCAAGCTAAAGTTCTGGTAAGGTTGGAGAAGTTAGTAGGCATGCCATTCCAAACTCCAATCGAATGCCAAACTTCCTTGACAGGAGGACATTGAAACAGAAGATGGTTTAATGTTTCATTGTTCATGCCGCAAAGCACGCATGACTTTTCCGTCAAAAAGGACATTTTATCTCTAGTTTGTAATTTTCCGAGTGTAGCAAGCCAGAGACAAAAGGAGTGTTTAGGTGTTAGGACCAGGTCCCAAACCACCCCAGCCCAGGGGACTTTATCTTTTCGGCCGAAAGAATTCATATGCTTGTTTGGATTGCAGTGAGTTGTTTACGACCCACTGATGCATAAGTGAAAGGCTTGCACCAATGCTTCCTTGCCATTGAACTAAAGTGTCCCGAATTTGAAGTAATTTCTTCAAAAGAAGAGAGTCCAATTTGGCAATCGGCCTAGTCCATAGTGAAGCATAAAGCTTGTACCTGTGATTAATCCACTGGATCCAAAGTGTATTTTTTTTCTTGTGAAGGTCCCAAAAATGTTTTGACAAAAGTGAGGTATTCCTTGCTTTGTTGATAACCCCAAGTCCACCTTCATGTTTTGAAAGGCAGACTTGCTTCCAAGCAACTAATGCATTTTTGCTTACATATTATATTGAATAGCTTTAGCTATTTTTATAAAATTTTATTTATTTAATTAGAATGAACGTAATTATGATGGGTTTAGCGGGTTTGATATCTTGAATATTAAGATTCGGGGTGTGACAATCAGTCTTGTGACAAGCCTTTATTTAGAATATGTTTCTTCTTTTGCGAAGAAAAAAAGGGATACGTTTAACATCTTTATCTAACACATAGGAATTAAATTTTTTTAATATCTTTTGGTAAATATCTAAGTTCAGAAACAGTGAAACAAGTATTTTTTTTGACACCTGGATAGAAATAGAAAATTATAATGTTTCAGTTTGAATAATTAGGTCAAGAATTAATCATCTTGGTAATTAAATGTGTTCACGTCCATTGGGTTATTGATAATCAAGAGTTAACTTACCACATCAGTTTAGTGGGTTATCATTTGAATATGAATCTCATACATCATTTGATTTGATACCAGATCTTCACCAAGGATCAGTGGTGATCCAAAAGTCACGTCGTTAGTTAGCTTGAACTTGAGAATTTGAATAACTTCTTTGATGTCCTGCACAGGGAAGCAAAAAATCAGAGGTCCTGGGGGTATGATCCCGGGCAAAACCCTCCGACGCTCAAGTTAGTTTGGACCATTCTCTCTGAGATATGTTTTGTGTTTTAAGAGTTGAGAAGATCTCATAGTTTTTTGGGCTAGGAGACTTCTATAAATTAGCTCGTGAGGGAGAAAAATGTTTCGATCCCCTTCCCCTTGTCCGTGGTCTTGCTTTTGTTGCCTTCTTTCCGTTCTCTGCCTCTGACAGCGGATGAGACTCTTGCTTGGACAGCGAGACTATGATACTATAGGTCTGCTGATGGGACCAGTAGGTCTGCGGATATGACTGCCAGGTCTGCTGATGTGACCTTGGCGTGTGTAGACTGAATAGTGTGATGTGTATCCACACTTTGTACTGTGCATAGGGCCATGTGGTCCCGCGTTTAATGAAGCCGAGTGGCACTTGAAACGTGACAGGAGCTTGCCGAAGTGCAGAAGTGAGACAGAGTCCTGCTTTGACCTGGCCGAAGCGATGTAGAATACGCCCCTTTTAGGTAGAAGCCGAGGCTGGAGCTCGGGACCGAGGTGAAAGCCTTTGGCGTATTGCTTAATAGTCCAATAAGAGGTAGATGCTTTAGTAAGCAATACCTTGCTGAGCCGAAGTATAGTATGGCTGAACACAGGTGCATTTCTACCGAACTGCAGGAGTTAATCTCTTAAAACTGGATTTGCCGTTGGCTGTTTGTTGACTGACAGATGTTTGTTTTTGGTTTATCATTTTGCCTCCAGATTTTGTGTGGCCGAGCTGACCAGAGAGGGTGGATAAATCTGTTCTGGTAAACCGGTGACGTGTCTATCATTAATTGGGTAGTTATCCTCTTAATTGCGCTGTGTCCCTCGTTAACCGCACATTTATCCTCATAATTGAACTGCCATCTCTCCCTTTTAATGTCAGCGCCAATTTCAACGTACTCCATAATTACTTCTCCGGCGGTTGCAATAATCGAAAGGGGGGAAATCTGAACTGTCATCCCTTTTTGAATTTTAACTGAAAAGTTGCAACTTTTCATTTTCCTTCCTATAAATAGGGTTACCTGCCCTCATTATCTCTTCTTCCTCTTCTTCTGCTCTGCAAACGTTGCTCTGTCTTCCTTCTTCGTTATCAGAACCTAACTTCGGAGAACTTTCTGCTCTGCCTTCAAATCTCTGTAAGCTTTTCTTCCATTTCTATGGCTTTCGTTGTCTCATCTTCCTCTGACTCCCAAAATAGATCAGCTCATTCTTACCCTGCTAATCTTGGGGGTGATCATGAGGGTCAATCTCACCTTTCTGAAAGGTCAGATTCTAACGAGGACAACCGTCTTTTGAGGAGGTTGCGCCATGCTGGTGAACCTTCTGTGGTTTCCCCCGCCTCGATGGTTCCTCTGACGTCTATTGATAGAGGTTTGCCATCTCCGGTGGTACAAAGCTCAGTTTGCACCTTAAAAGCTGCTGATCTTTCCTGCCTCTGTAAGGTATACAGTGTTGATAGGAGTACTTTTGCCCCCATTCTTCCTCCTCCTCACCAAACTGCTTATGATCCACCCGCTGGGTATGAAGAAGTTTATGAAGAATATTTCATGTCTGGTTTCAGCCTTCCCATTCTAGCTCCTTTATTTCACATACTTGACTTTTACAGCCTTAGGCTACCTCAGATCATGTCCAATGGCTTGAAGGTAGTTCTTAGTTATCTGCTCTACCTGAGAGTTGTTAGGGAGGAATTTAACCTCCATGTTTTTAGGGGAATGTTTGTGTGTAAGCACAAAGATAGCTGGTTTTACTTTAGTAGGAGATATCCTAATAAAGAAATTAACCACGCCATCAACATCCCTACCTTCACTAAGAATTGGAAAGGTCGTTTCTTTTTCATAAAGAATGTAGGGTTACCCGAAAGAAATTATTGGAAGTCTGGCAATGCAAATAACACGAGGCCAAGCGATAAATCCTGCTATAAAGCCTCCAGATTGTTGAACCTCTCAATAGCCGTAGACTGGAAAAGGTGGACAGATCGGTTATAAGAGTTGCCGACCTGGACCACCTGTGGCTAAAACACCATTTTCAAACCCTCAGCTCAGCAGCCTTAACAAAAGTCTGGGTATGTGACAGATTTTTTTGAATATCTCTGATTTCTGTTAATATTTCCCGTGTGTTTTGATCAATCTGTTATAGAATCTTGTAGGACTCATGGTGTCTGAGGCTATCAATAAGTTGAAGAAGATGGTTCCCAAGAAGAGGAAGAGAGGGGAATGGAAGCATTCTTCCTCTGACCAGACTTCTTCTAAGACCGCCTCTGAGGTGCAGGTTCTACCTGCTGTTCCTGCCTCAACCGAGGTTGGAGCCCAGGGTACCAATTTACTTCTGTTCTGTCTTCAATAGATTATTATTTTTTTTCTTACTTCGGCCTTTTAACCTTTGTGTTTGTTGTAGCTGAAACTTATGTTGGTCCTATCCCTGCTGCAGCCCAAAATCCTGTTCAGGCTGCAGCTCAGCAAATAGATGAAGATGGGGTACCTGAAGCACCTGTCTTGACCCTTCCTCCTGCTGCAGAAGCTGAGGCAACTGCATTGCAACCTAGATATGCCCCTCCTACAGGAGTTAACATCTCCGAAGGAGAAGACGCTAGGGGGGCTCCCCAACGGCCTAATGGAAAAGTTCCCCAGGAAGAAGGGGAACCTCACATCAGCACCGTCGTGGTTGGAGGACCATGACTTTCTCCTTCTCCGGCTCTGCTACCCACCCTGGAGTAGCTAGGGACTGGGCACACTTTTGTACCAAGGACTGGGATTTAGCCCTAAATTCATATCTGACCAGCATGTCCTTGGTAAGTTTCCCTTAGAATTTCTAACTTTTTCACTCAAGTCATTGAAAACTTTATCTAACTCATACTGGTTGCTGTAGTACCGAGTCCAAGAGTATGACATGCTAAGGAGATCAGAAGAAATGCGCCAAATGGTGGTTAAGCTGTCTGAGAGCAACGCCAACCTTAGAAAGGCTAATGACGAGTTGGCAGAGATGGCAAAGCCCAATAATGCAAGGCTAGAAGAGATGGATACAAATCTGAGCGCGCTAAAGTCAGAGGTGCACTCCTTGACCTCTGAAAATTCCAAGCTCAAGGAAGGCAAGAATGGATCTGACACTCGGTTGGCCATCGCCAACCCACAAGTGGATGAGCTAAAAGAAGTGGTTGCTAATATTGAGCTGGTGTCCACCAAGACTCAAGATAAATTAGACTTCTACCAGAAGGATCTCGGCACTTGTCAGCAGGAGTTGTCCCATTGCAAGAATCAAGTGGAAGAGGAGCAAAGGAGCAAGGCTGAACTGGCCCAGCAACTCGAAACAGAGAAGAAAAGCAAAACTGAGCTCATTCTCTAGTTTGACCTTCAAACCAAAGACCTTAAGAAATCTGTTGTTTCTTAGTTCAGAAGATCTGAATATTTTTCAGACGATCTCTTGAAGATGCAGGGCTCTGTGCTGGAAATGGGTCAAGCATACGTGATAGATGCCTGCTGTGAAGTCTATCCAACCTTGGACAAGGATCATCCACAACTTGCTGATTTCTACAACCCTGAAGCTGAAGGCTTGTTTGATATGCAGCTGGAACTATTCAAGGATGGGACTGATCTCAGAGATCTGGAGGACAATGAAGACTAGAATAGGACTTTTTCCTTTACACTTTTCAGTAGTTGTAATAGATGTATTTTTGAATGAAAATATCATTTCTCAACTTGTTTTCTTCAACTTGTCTTGTTTTTATTTTCAAAATTCTTTCAAGTATCTGACTTCGGCTTTGACCCTTAGCTCTGCAAAGGGTTTTTAACATCATTCTTTATAATGCAAGTGATTCACCTCGGCTTTACCAATGGTTTTTTGTATTGCCGTATGGTCTCAATCTTGCTGGGTCTTTCCATAACGGTTAAGTATTTGACTTCAGCTCGGCAAAGACTTTATCCATTATACTTGGCTCTGCCAAAGGTCTTATATTGCTTGGCCGGGCTGCAGCTCTGCTAAGCTTCAACTTTGCAATAGTTGAGACGCAAGTTAAATTTCAAAATAAAGTAAACCTGTTGCTTCATTTGATCTGTTAAGCAAGATGAAAGATAACACTTTGCGTAATTTTAATTCTGGCACTGCCATAAAATACTATTTTATTCAGCTTCAGCACTGCTGATAACTATACAAGTGATTTACACTTTTTCTAGTCCTGCTAGTAGGTGATAATTGTGAATCCTATTCACAAATTTTGACCCTTAATGGGTATCTGCCTCAGGCCCGCTGAGGTCTTGCTTGATCGAGTCCTGCTTGGCCGACTCAGTCCTGCTGAGGTGGGGTACTTCATCACTGATGCAGAAGTCTGTTCCACTAAGTATTGAGTCCTGCTCAACTAACTCAGCCCTGCTGAGGTGACATACTTCATCACTGATGTAGAAGTCTTAGATGTGTAGAATGCCAAGTCCTTGGTAGTCTTGCCTTCCACGGTTTGCAATTTGTAAGCTCCAGCTGATCGCACCTCGATCGTTCGATAGGGACCTTCTCACTTAGGGTTAAAAGTCCCAGTTGGTGCTGCATGACTTGCTTCATTATTGCACAATACTAAATCCCCCATTTGATAAGACATTGGTCTCACTCGAGAGTTATAATACTGAGTAATTAGATTTTTGTATTGAGCCATGCGAACGTGGGCTTGCTCCCTTTTCTCCTCCAACTCATCCAAATTCAACCGCAGCACTTGGTCATTGGTCTCAGCAGTGTAATGAGCTGTCTGAGCAGAGCTAGAACCAATTTCAGTTGGGATGACTGCCTCAGTACCATAAACTAAGGAAAAAGGTGTTTCCTTAGTGGAAGTGGAAGGAGTAGTTCGATATGCCCATAATATGCTTGAGAGGTCATCCACCCAACTTGCCCCAGTTTTGTACAGGCGCTTCCTTAAGCCGTCCTTGATTGTTCTATTTGCCAATTCAACTTGCCCATTTGCTTGGGGGTGTTCTACCGAAGTGAAATGTTGTTCAAATTTGAGCTCTGCACACCATCTTTTGACGAGGTCATCAGCAAATTGCTTTCTGTTATCTGAGATGAGAACTTGTGGAAGGCCAAAGCAACTAATAACGTTCTTCCACAAGAACTTCTTAATTTGTCTCCCCGTTATAGTAGCTAAGGGCTCTGCTTCCACCCATTTGGTGAAGTAATCAATGGCAACAACCAAGAATCTGACTGAACCTGGAGCTCGGGGCAGAGGTCCAACAAGATCTATTTCCCATTGCGCAAAAGGCCAGGGACTTGCGATAGTGGTGAGTTCTTGTCTAGGCAGATGTGAAATTAGAGCATGGACTTGACATGCCTGACATTTCTTAACCAATTCTTCTGTATCATGACACAGAGTGGGCCAATAATATCCAGCAAGGTAGCATTTTCGTGCTAACGATTGTGCACTATAATGGTTTCTACAGATTCCTTGGTGCATCTCTTGAAGGATGTAGTCTCCTTCGTCTTCAGTTACGCACTTTAACCAAGGCTGTGAAAACGATTTTTTTATAAAGGTGGTCGTTAAAGAGAGCATACCTTGCTGCCTTCAATCGAAGACGCCGAGCTGCCCTTTTATCCTAGGGCTGAATTCCATGCCGCAAGAAGTTAACAATCTCATCCATCCAGGTATTGCCATAGTCAACTTGCATCACTTCATTGGCATCATAAGCACGGTGCTTTACTAGCTTCACGACTATCTTTTTTCCCAAAGTAGTTGAAGTGGATGAAGCTAGCCGACATAAAGCGTCAGCTCTCTTATTGGCCGACCTGGGGATATGTTCAATGTTGAAGTGCTCAAAGGTCTGGCCGAGCTGCAGCACTTTAGCCGGATATTTTTTCATGTTTTCCTCCTTAGCTACATAATCCCCATTGATTTGAGATACGACCAATTGTGAATCACTTCAGGAAATGATTCGTTCTGCCCCCAACTTCCTTGCGAGGCCCAACCCAGCTATTAGGGCCTCATATTCTGCCTCGTTGTTATTTGCTTCAAAGTCGAAACACAAGACATATTCAAATTCTTCTTTGTTGGGGTCGATGATTAGGAGACCTGCTCCACATCCATCTTTGAAGGAAAACCCATCAACATATAGAGTCCAATAAGCTTCTGGATGAACATCTTCCTCTACGGATATGCCTTCAGCCAAGAAGTCTGCTAATGCTTGGGCTTTGATAGAAGTCCTTGACTTGTATTAGATATCATACTCTGCAAGCTCCACAGCCCATTTGGCAGCTCTGCAAGAAGTGTCTAGCCTTGACAGAATTTGTTTCAAGGGCTGATCAGTGACCACTATGATTGGATGAGCCTGTAGGTAAGGCCTGAACTTCCTTGCAGCCACTATGAATGCCAGAACCACCTTCTCAGCATTGAGATATCTCACTTCAGGCCCATGTAAGATTTTTCTTGTGAAATAGATGGGCCTCTGCATATTATCTTGCTCCCTGAGCAGGACTGCACTCACAGTTTCTTTACATGTAGAAAGATATACATAAAGCTCTTCTCCGGACAGAGGTGACGTTAACATTGGCACCTCGGCCAAATGAGAGTCCAGCTCGTCGAAGGCTTTTTGACATTGGTCATCCCACTGGAAAGCTATTTTCTTCTTTAAGATCTGAAAGAAAGGAAGAGATCTTTCGGCAGACTTGGAGAGGAACCTGCTCAGCGCTGTAATTCTGCCTGTTAACCTCTGCACTTCCTTTATATTCCTAGGGGGATGCATGTTTTATAAAGCTTCAATCTTGGCAGGGTTTGCCTGCACCCCCTCCTTGGAGACCATGTATCCCAAGAACTTTCTAGTGCGTACCCCGATGAGCACTTCTTCGGATTAAGCCTCATGTGTGAGTCTCTCAGCACAGTAAAGACTTCTCTTAAATTCTAGATATACTGACCAAGAGACCTGCTCTTGATGAGCATATCATCGATATAAACTTCCATTATCCGGCCAATTTGTTCGCTGAACAAAGAGTTGACCAGACGTTGGTAGGTAGCCCTAGTATTCTTCAATCCGAACGGCATATTTACATAACAATAAGTTTTTGACTCTGTTATGAATGCAGTTTTTTCTTGATCTTCTTTTGCCATGACAATCTGATGATAGCCTTTGAAGACATCCAAGAAATCGAAGATCTCATGTCCAAGTGTTGAATCCACTAGCCTATCAATCTTAGGAAGTGGATAACAGTCTTTTGGACATGCTTTATTGAGGTCGGTGTAATCTATACACATTCTCCATGATTCGTCTTGCTTGGGGACCACCACTGGGTTAGCCAACCAAATTGGATAAAGGACCTCCACAATAAATTTTACAGCCAAGAGTTTCTTAACTTCCTCTGCGATGACCTTGATCGTTTGTAGAGCGAAATTTCGCTTCTTTTGCTTGATTGGCTTTACTTGAGGATCAACATTCAGCTTGTGCTCAGCCAAATGTGAGGGAATCCCAGGCATATCTTCAGCAGTCCACGCGAAGATGATTGCAAACTCTCTCAGCAAATCATGTAGCTAAGTTAGCAGCTCAGATGGCATCCATGTCCCAATTTTTATAACATTTTCAAGCGATGAAATCTTGCACTGCATCATCTAATTGCAAATGTTCTTCCTCTGAAGGTATAAGTTCATCAAGGCTGACCTGCTGAACTGCTTCATTGCCTTGAGTAACAATGATGTAGCAACTCTGTGCCACTTGTATATCACCGTGGATTGTCACCACCCCAGCTGGAGTGGGGAATTTCATGCTGATGTGCAGAGGTAATACAATGGCCTCCAATGCCACTAAGGCCGGCCGACCTAACAAGATGTTGCATGCAGACATCTCCTTGATGACCACAAAGTCTATCCATAGACAACGATAGGCCGGGGGTTTACCAAAGCTGCAACTGAGTGTGACCAGACCTGCTGGCCGAACTGTAGCGCCAGTTAAACCATATAATGAAGAAGTGACGGGTCTCATCAAAGAATCTGATAGGCCCAGCCGCTGATATACACGATAGTACATCACATTCACGGCACTGCCTGTATCCACATAAACACATCGGACCTCCACAATCTTATCTGGAGCTAAGTGTATACACAGATCTATTACTAAACCTGTGTTGTTGGAGTCAAGTGGAATGGGATCTTCTGACCCATAAGTTAACTCCTTAACCATCTTAGCTCTCTTAGCTGGCAGACCTAATGATGTTTCCGCAGAACTGGATTCATGTTGGCCCGTACAAATGGCCCTCCAGAGATAGTATAGATAGTGGAATTGACTTGGGGCTGACCTGCAGCCCTTGGTCGACCTGGCTCTTCATCATCATCCGAACTGCGGTGCGAGGTGGGGAATCTGGTCAGCATTTATCCTTCTGGGGGTTCCTATGAAAGTCCAATCGATTATGCATGCGTGAACGTGGGTCATAAAACTGTTTTAAATGACATTGCTCTATCAATGGCTTAATAGCCTGACCCAGCTGCCTGCAATCTTCTGTGTCATGTTCGATATCTCTGTGATATCGACAGTACAGATTAGGGTCCCTTTTTTCTCTAGGTCCATTTAGAGGCTTGGGATCAACCCTTAATCCATCTTTCTCCATGACCGCTAAGATATTGTCTTTTGAGGCAAAAAGGGGTAAGCCCTCCTTACCACCTTTGCCTCTTCTTCTCATACAATCGAACGCACTACGCCGTTCACGGTCCTTGCCTTCATTGTGCTGATCCTCTTTTTTGAAGCTGGATCGGCTCTCTTGCTGAGCTCCCTGCTCAGCTTCCCTTTTCAATCTGTTTGCCTCTTCACTTCGGGCAAATTGGTGGGCTTTTTCCAGATATTCTCTTAAGGTTGTAGGTCCCTCTTCGGCCAGTTGAGAGAAGATGCGACCAACTCAGAGTCCATTAATAAAGGCAGCTGCTTTAACACCCTCATTTCTGTCACTGACCTGCAGTGACTCATCTGAGAAACGTTGCATATATTTCAGCACAGACTCATCTGGACCTTGTCTCAAAGTCATAAGATGTGATGAGTTCTTCACAAAGGGCGTGCTGGACACAAACTGAGATTTGAACTTTTGCACTAGCTGCTTGAAAGATCCCACCGACTTTGATGGTAGCTCTTGGAACCACCTTCTGGCCTTTCCCCGTAAATACATTGGGAAAGTCTTGCAATGCAGGGGGATCTGGGACATTTTTTAGACCCATCGCAGTTTGAAACTGGAAAAGATGATCTGTAGGATCTGTTGTCCCATCATAAGTATCCATCTTTGGCACCTTGAAGCTGACCGGTGCCAAATATTCGCAATATCCCAGGAAAAAGGACTTTCTTGGACTGCTTGCACAAACTCTTGCATGTGCTCTTCATAATAAGTTCTTGGCCTGCTATGAACTTCTTCTTCCCTGGGGATGCTTTTTAAAGACTTAGACCTTACGCTCAGACGCTGTCTGGCCATAGGTTCTGACTCCACCATTGGAGCTTTAAAGCTGCGTCTTCTGGCATCCGCCATGAAACCTCTAGGGGTCTGGAGGACTGGTTTTGTGATACTTCTTTAGGATGAAGAGGGGGATCTTCATCCATATCTTCTACCTCATTCTGCTTGCCTTTGAGCTGCTCCACCACAGCCTCAAATACCTTTAAGTTTTCAGTGACATATTTCATCGCTTTGTCTTGGTCTTCCATTGAGATTTCTAGAGTAGGATGATGTTGCTCAGGCTCCCAAGAATCCTGTTCTGGGATACCTGACCAAGTAACCATTCGTCGTTGAGGGTTGGATGACTCACCCTAACCTTCACGGCAACCTCTAGCCAAGGAAAGATGTTGGCAGTTTATAAATTTTAAAAATCTTTTGCTGAATTGAGGGATTTGTCAGCCCTCCTTCTAGCACCAAATGATGAAGCCGGATCTTCACCAGGGATCAGTGGTGATCCAAAAGTCACGTCGTTAGTTAGCTTGAACTTGAGAATTTGAATAACTTCCTTGATGTCCTGCACAGGAAAGCAAAAATCAGAAGTCCCAGGGGTATGACCCCGAGTAAAACCCTCCTACGCTCAAGTCAGTTTGGGTCATTCTCTCTGAGATATGTTTTGTGTTTTAAGAGTTGAGAAGATCTCACAGTTTTTTGGGTCAGGAGACTTCTGTAAATTAGCTTGTGAGGGGAAAAATGTTTTGATCCCCTTCCCCTTATCTGTGGTCTTGCTTTTGTTGCCTTCTTTCCGTTCTCTGCCTCTGACAGCGGATGGGACTCTTGCTTGGACAGCGAGACTATGATACTATAGGTCTGCTGATGGGACCAGTAGGTCTGCGGATAGGACTACCAGGTCTGTTGATGTGACATTGGCGTGTGTAGACTGAATAGTGTGATGTGTATCCACACTTTGTACTATGCATAGGGCCATGTAATCCACCGTTTAATGAAGCCAAGTCGCACTTGAAACGTGGCAGGAGCTTGCCGAAGTGCAGAAGTGAGACAGAGTCCTGCTTTGACCTGGCCGAAGCGATGTAGAATATGCCCCTTTTATGTAGAAGCCGAGGCTGGAGCTCGGGACCGAGGTGAAAGCCTTTGGCGTATTGCTTAATATTCCAATAAGAATTGAATGTTTTAGTAAGCAATACCTTGCTAAGTCGAAGTGTGGTATGCCCGAGCATAGGTGCATTTCTGCCGAACTGTAGGAGTTAATCTCTTAAACTTGGATTTGCCGTTGACTGTTTGTTGACTGACAGATTTTTTTTTGGTTTATCATCATTTATTTACCTTTTATTGAGTGATAGAGTGTGGTATATTATTGATATAATTTGATGAGTGATAATTATTCATTTTATAGTTAGGAATATATAACTGTTGAAATTAATATATTTACAAAACGAAAACCACAAGCGACAAAATTATCGAAATTGTTATATTTACAAAAGGAAAAACAAACGACAAATTCAGGCAAAGTAGAATTTCTAAAAGAAAGTAGAGAGAATTTGTTTTCCAAAAAAAAAAAAATAGCGACAATTTTTGTATTAAACCAACAGCTGTAGATGTCATAAAAACCAACAGCTGTAGATAATCGTTGCTGCTCCGCGCACTAACTAAGAAGAATACGATTTCTGATCCCCGCGCGCAAAACCCACCGGCTTTTTCTTTCCTTTTTTTTTTTAATACTAAACACAATAATAATACCTCTAACGGCATTAATCAATCTTCCCATCACAATTTAATTTTCTTCCCAGCTTTGATTCCATATCAAAGCATAATTTCCTTTTTTCCCCCAAGCTTTCCTTTCCTGGGTTTAGTTTTGCCTAAATCCAAGAAAGAGAAGATGATAGTGATTAATCGGACAGCCGCAATATACTCCGCTGGTCTGAAGCGCAAGTACGATGTTTTTGTGAAGGTGGGTTCGAATGCTTCCAAGAAAAGGGGTGGCAAAGGCGATCATCTTGATGCAAATAATTCTGCCAAGAAATTAAATAATTATGGCAAGGGATCGACTGTTGCCCTCGGTGATGTTGGTAGATTAAAACTGTTGCAGCGCATCAAAAGAGTTATCAAAACCCCGGTGTTTTCTTGCCCTATTAGGCAACACAAAACTCCCTCAGAAAAATCAAGAAACGAAGCCCTACAGGCTGCCGATGATGATTCTCGTCCCGGTAAAAACAACAATTGTGATTCTGTTGGTGCTTTGAAAGGAGATAGTCTTCCGGAAGGTGATATCAATTGCGTTTCTAAAGTAGATAATGATAATGATGATGACGATGATGAAATTCTTCCGCCTATTGTTGATGACAAGTCATACGAGAGGGCTAAGCGTCACGCACGGATTCTGAAAGACTACGCCCAAACTATTGTGAATATGAGTTCAAGTGGATCAAGGGATAAAGAGGAGCAAAAGAAAAAGATCAAGCGTAAACAGCAAAAATTGGAGTCCATGATCAGAGCTTTCGAAGGAGGAGAAGAAAAAGAGTCAATTGAAAAAAGAAGAGAAGCTGCTAGGGTTGCTCTTGATAAGATTCAAAAGACTGTATTTTTCAACGACAATGAGAATTATGCCCAACAGCTTGAGGAGTTATGCGGATTTCAATCATGGCAAATGTATAACTGCAACCAATTTATCCCCAATCCTTGGGAGGAATTGGATGAAGAGGAAAGTCATAATTCCAATGTGCCTCAAGATGCAGATTTTGAACCAGGGGAGATCATATGTTTTTGAAGAGGTTGATTTTGGTTTTTTATTGCAAATAGTGTTCTCAAGTTTTGTGACATGAAGAATGTGCACAAAAACATAAGCAGATTTCTTTCTTTTGTATATAGGATTCTTTGTACAAGAACAGTTGTGCATTATCTGAAATTAGAAGCTATACCAATTATGAACAAGATTTATTCTTTTACATTGATAGACAAATTTGTCTTTATTCTTTAAGCATGTCTATTGGCCTTCTAACCGTCGTTCAATTTGGCATATATATTAGCAATGATAAAAACAATTGTTTATCCAAGGAGAAAGAGGCAGTTCGCTTGTTTGTGTCTAGTTTTTTCATTATTATTATAACAGCACATGTTATTATTGATTATTATAATCTGTTGGTTTAGTTCATGGGTATATTCTTTTGTCGGAATGAGCAGTTAATACGAATGGGCACTTTCACCATGGTTCTTCCATGGTTCTTAGGTAGTTATTTGTGTTGGAAATTTAGGTAAAATATGGTAAGAAAATAGAAAGAATTGAAAGAAAAAAAGAATAGTCGAGATGTAACAAATATTACATTGTCTTTAAAAGCAATTTTGTCTCCATCAATGAGCAATGTAGACTACTCGATAAATGCTTCCTAGAATATAACAACTTTTTTCTTTCGTTTACCAGTGAGCAAAGTTGTCTATGCGACAAAATGTTTCCTAAAATATAACGATTTCTTTCTTTTATTTGCTCTACAAATAAAGATTGAACTCGTCTATTTGAAGTCTTTAATACTAGAGGAAGAAGGAATGATAAGGAAGAAATTCTGCAGGTAGTCTTTTATGAAAGGAAAGGATGTATCACAAGTTATAAAAGTCGCATCATTTCATCAAATGACAACAGAATTTTTTTGCTGTCTCCACCGTCCGAACATTTGGTCACTGTCATCGAACGTTGGATTCTAGATTTTTTAATCTTACAACTCAGAACTTGTCACTGAACTCTGATTTTTTAACATTGCAACTCAACATTTGTCGCTGAATTCAAGACTGAACATTTGGTAAACAACTTTACCGAGAAGTGTTCAGTGATGAGACAACAGAATTAGATCGAACTCAGAGACAAAAGTTAGAGTTCATCACCGAACGTTCAGTTTCAATCACTGAATGTTCGATCACCTCCACATTCAGAGAATTCAGTGTCTCGTCTAACTCATCCAATCCAAGTTTCACTTTATTTTTTCAATCAACCTTCTAATATATTTTTATGTAAATTCTGAGCACTTTCTAAAACACTTTTATGTGTTCTTTCCAACAATTTGTTATCGTAGCAGTTGATTATAAACCTTTTAAAAATAAATAGAAAAGGAGTATAACCAACCGAAAACACCCACCTTTTAGAAATAGAAAGCAGAAAATATATATCATTTCATATATTAAAAAGAAGAAGAAAACTCAGTGGTCAGATTGTCAATGATCAAGTAATGAGATGATTATCAATAAGACGACGACGGTCTGTTGGTCGAAAAGCGAGATAGATAATTCATTCATCCCAGTCAATTTAACTTCATGATCTTAATGAAGACATCATTTATTGACCTGACTGGTGATAAAGTTATGACCTCACATCATTACACATGGACTGATTTGAAATCAGTTATTTCCTTTTATATACAAGTTAGTTGGCTAACAATATAATAACCTTAATAGTAACAAAAAGAATAGCATAGAACTACAAGACTGCAAGCATTTTCCCCCAAAGTGACTCAACCATTTGCCAATGCCTGTTATTGGAGGATGCTCCTGTAGCGTCCCGATCCGGACAACGGAATCCGAACCGGTGCACCCGTCGTAGCTTACTGAGAAGACTACAAGACGTCTCATCTCTCGAATACACACCATTAATGAAGTTAGAGAAATAAGTGCGGAAACATGTATCTCATATATCTGAATCGTCAATACGGTACACCAAACGAGAAAGTGACTAACAATAATTGTATATGGTCACCGCCATCTAAATCCTCAAAGATAATAAGAAACGGAAATAACCAGAACCAATCTAACACAACTCCCCAACACGCTCTAGGCATCCCATTCTGCCCACTCGCCGTCATCCTCAATTAAGATCATATCATACTCAGACTCTCCTGCATCACAAAGGCAGTACCCTTAGCGAAATACGCTAGCAAGTAACCCGCTTATAAGACATACGGGATCAACACATGGCAAGACATGAGTAATATATAATTCAAGGGGTAACGGGGCACATGTCTTGTATACTTTCATGAGCATATATTTAACAATACAAGAACATAAAACAGTAATTCTTAACCATTAACAATTAACAATCATTCAAGTCTCATAGCAATCATCCCAACTGACTCACGTGATGCATGATAAATATGCACTACACTACACAGTCACAAATGCATGAGCAATTTCTTTTCAAAACAGTGCAATGCATGTCACAATGTCCGGTCACATAACTTTATACCCTGTAACGCACCTCGGCTTATATTTCTATCCCGATTAACGTTACAGACAACTTTATACCTTGTAATGCACCTCGGCTTATATTTCCATCACGATTAACATTACAGACAACTTTATACCCTGTAACGCACCTCGGCTTATATTTCCATCCCGATTAACGTTACAGACAACTTTATATCCTGTAATGCACCTCAGCTTATATTTCCATCCCGATTAACATTACAGACAACTTTCGCAAACCTGTGCCGAAGCACAGCTCTTTTCAAAACAATATGCAAATGCAAGTGCCATGATGCAAGACTCTTCATTTCAATCACATTCTTCGTTCACATAAATTCAATTCACATGCGGTATCAATCAATCACACAAGATTCCCCTCACTTACACATTCAAGCTTATACTTCAAGCTAGGTCATCAACACTTAACATTGATTCTAAAACTCAAAAACTAATGTGAGAACCCCTACATTCCTCCATCGAACTCTATAAAACCTCAAACGTTCATTTCCTAACCCTCCTAGGTCATTCACGTTGAAATCAGATTCGAATACCCTTCAAATTTTCCAAATTTGGTTCACCATCTTAAGTCTTGTTCCCAAGACTTAGACTAACCTCAATCAGATCCTAAGAAGTCCCTAAGGACGCACAAAAGATCCCCAAGCTTCCCTCTTTCTTCCCCTTTTTTCCCACAAAAGTGCAGGACGTCATACCCTAACGTCGATCGATCGACGTATGTCATACCCTGACGTCGATCGATCGACGTCCATCTGAGGGACGTCGAACTCTCACTCAATCTACGTCGATCGATCGATGTCCATCTGAGGCACGTCGATCTCTCATTCAACCTATGTTGATCGATTGATGTCCACCTGAAATACGTCATCCCCTCACCTGCTACACGTTGATCGATCGACGTCACCATTTTTCAGAATCTTCATCCTACGATTTTTGCAGAAACTGCAGATCTATAACCCAAACGTTTTCCAACTTTCTTCCCATCATTCCAAGCCTAATCTTCCCTATCAATCTATTCCTAATCCCCTCAAACAAGATCCTTCATATGCACATCAACGATTCAACCCTAACACTCGAATCATTCATCAAATCATACCAAAAACCTAATTTTTCCACTCTCCCCTCCCTTCAACCGCCATTATCAACAACGTAGGATTCGTGGGATGGGGATCTACATGATCTCACGTAAACAGCGAACAAGCAACAATATTTCAACATATAATGGCCAAATCATCGACACCAAAACACGTAAACCACATACAAATATTCACGAAAAGAAACTACTGCATGGTGATCCAATTTGATATCAAAATAGTCCATTTTCTTTCACAAATCGTAAGAACTTATAAGTAGATTACTTGCCTTTGATTACTTGAATAAGAAACGAAGAACGGACGAAGATTGGATTGGTTCCTGACGAGATTCTTCCTTAGGGTTGGAGGGGAGAATGGCGTCTAAGGGATGGAGAGAAAAAGAGCGTCGGTTTCCTTCTGAAATAAGGAGGAACTGACGTTCTGTCAGTTTTTATATGGAAAGTGAAAAATTTGGAGTTTCTAAATTATATCCTATTAACTTATTTATTTTAAATAATTAAATTCTAATATTTAATCCTTTCATTAAATTCCAATTAATCCTAATACTTAATTCTTAATTCATTACTTTTGACCGTCATCAATCTCATTTAGTTCCTTCTTTATCTTTGAATTATTCTACGGAGGGTGCGGGGCGTAACATTCCACCCCCCTTACAAAAAGTTCCGTCCTCGAAACTGACGTACCTTATTGGAAAAGGTGTAGATATAGCTCCTTCATTTATTCTTCAAGCTCCCACGTGGCTTCACGCTCTGTATGGTTACTCCACTGAACTTTGACATACGGAATTACACGTCTGCGTAGGATTTGATCTTTTCTATCCACAATCTTCGTTGGATGTTCTTCATATGAGACATCCTCTTTAACATCCAATGGTTGAGCTTCAAGGATGTGGCTCGGGTCCAATATGTATTTCTTTAGTTGAGACACATGAAATACGTTATGGACTTGGGACAAGCTCGGAGGTAAGGCTAATATGTACGCTCTTTCACCAACTTTACCAAGTACCTCGTATGGACCAATATATCGAAGGCTTAGTTTACCTTTCATCCAAAACCTTGCAACTCCTTTAGTAGGTGAGACTCGTAGATAGACCTTTTCGCCTTCCTCAAACTCCAGGGGTCGCCTCTTTGTGTCAGGCCAACTCTTACTGCGATCTTGAGCCACCCTTAGTCTCTCTCTTATCACTTTCACCTTCTGTATTGTTTGTTCAACCAGCTCTGGTGCAGTGATCGTCTTTTCCCCAACTTCGTCCCAACACACCAGGGACCTGCACTTACGTCCGTATAAAGCTTCAAACGGTACCATGCCAATTGCACTGTGATAGCTATTATTATAAGACAATTCCATCAACTTCAACATGCTATCCCAGTTTCCTTTGAAATCCAAGGTACATGCTCTCAACATATCCTCCAAGGTTTGAATTGTTCTCTTGGATTGTCCATCCGTTTGAGGGTGGTATGCGGTACTCATTCTCAGTTCGGTACCTATCGCCTTCTGAAATGCCCTCCAGAACTTAGAGGTGAATTTGGGATCACGGTCCGACACAATGCTGACGGGGACTTCCATGCGAACTCACAATGTTATCCACATATATGTTGGATAATTTCTCATATGAGGTACCATGTGGCATGGCTATGAAATGGGCTGTCTTCGTCAAACGGTCTACAATCACCCAAATCATCTCATTTCCATTTCTGGTCTTGGGTAATCCCATCACGAAGTCCATAGTCACGTGCTCCTACTTCCATTCTGGAATCTCTAGTGGCTTCATTAAACCACCAGGTCGTTGATGTTCAGCTTTGACTTGTTGGCATACCAAACACCTCTCAACATACTCCGTTATAGATCTTTTCATCCCTATCCACCAATAATTCCTTTTGAGATCCTTGTACATTTTAGTGCTCCCGGGGTGGATAGACATTCTCGAGTTATGCACTTCTTGGAGCGATTCCCTTCGGAGTTCATCTTTACCTGGCACGCATAACCGATTCTGAAACCATAGACTTCCATCTCATCGCAACTGAAAATCCTCTAGTTGTCCCGTAGACAATTTGTCGCGGATTTCTCTCAGTGCTGGGTCATCATACTGCGCTTCTTTGATTCTGTCTACCAAGTCTGGGCTGATAGACAAAGCGTTAAGAACATTTGCTACTTAATCCACCACTTCGAGACCGAACTCCTCGATCTCTCTTTCTAACGGGGACTGTCTAGCGTGACTAGACTTCCTGCTCAGCGCGTCTGCCACTCTATTTGCTTTACCCGAATGGTAGTTGATGGTTAGGTCATAATCCTTAAGTAACTCCAACCATCTTCTCTGTCGCATATTTAGCTCTTTCTGAGAGAATATGTACTTCAAACTCTTATGATCAGTGAATACGGCACATTTCTCTCTATATAAGTAGTGCCTCCAGATCTTCAGAGCAAATACCACAGCTGCGAGCTCCAAGTCGTGCGTCGGGTAGTTCTGCTCATATGGTTTTAATTGTCTTGACGCGTACGAGATGACTCGTTCATTTTGCATCAAGACACAACCTATAAACAGATAGTTAGTTTAAGGCTAGCATAAGTATATACAATACATTAAGTGTAATGATGTACATACCTAGTCCTTTCTTGGATGCGTCACTATAGATCATAAAACCGTCGGTGCCAGAAGGTTGTGCCAACACTAGGGCTGTGGTCAATCTCTTTTTGAGCTCAGAAAAGCTCTGCTCGCATTCAGCAGTCTATTCGAACTTGGTCTTCTTCTGTATAAGTCGGCTCAATGGAACTGCTATTGTTGAGAATCCCTCAACAAACTTCCTGTAGTAGCCTGCCAAGCCTAGGAAGCTTCTTACTTCAGTCACGTTTGTAGGTCTTGGCCATTCCGTGATGGCTTCTATCTTCTTAGGATCCACAGAAATCCCATCCTCCGAAATCACGTGACCGAGAAAGGCTACACTTCTCAGACAGAATTCACACTTGCTGAATTTGGCATAAAGCTTTTGTTGACTCAAAATTTGCAACACCACTCTTAAGTGTTCAGCATGAGCTTGCTCGTCGGGGGAGTAGACCAAGATGTCATCGATGAACACCACTACGAATTGGTCCAACTGTTCCCGGAATACGGTGTTCATTAAATCCATAAAGGCTGCTGGGGCATTAGTTAATCCAAAAGGCATCACTAGAAACTCATAATGCCCGTATCGAGTCCGAAAAGCCGTTTTAGGTACGTCTCCTGCTTTCACAAGCAGCTGATGGTACCCCTGACGAAAGTCAATCTTGGAAAACCATCGGGCTCCATTTAGTTGATCAAATAAATCATCGATCCTTGGCAGAGGATATTTGTTCTTGATGATGATCTTGTTCAATTCTCGGTAATCAATACACAGTCTCATACTGCCATCTTTCTTCTTTACAAATAATACTGGAGCTCCCCAAGGTGATACACTGGGGCGAATTAACTTCTTGTCTAACAACTCTTGAAGTTGTCCCTTAAGCTCCTTAAGTTCAGCTGGAGCCATTCTGTAAGGTGCCTTAGAGATAGGTTCGGCTCCGGGAATCAAATTAATTTCAAACTCCACTTCTCTCGATGGAATGACTCCCGGTAAATCATCCGAAAATACGTCCTTGAATTCATTGATTACCGGTATCTGCTCTATAGAGGGGACTTCTTGCTTAGCATCCACAGCATACACCATAAATCCCTCTGCTCCTTTTTGTAAAGCTTTAAAGGCCTGAATCGCCGTCAAGTATATCTTCTTTGGGGCTTTTGTTAACTTGACGTTTCCTTGTACCGTTATTTCATTCAACTCAGGGTCCTTAATGGTCACTTGTTTGAGTTTACAATCAATATTCGCATGATTCATGGTCAGCCAATCCATGCCCAATATTACATCAAAATCCTTCATCGGAATTGGAACTAATGTCACAGCAAACACCTTTCCATCCAATTCCAATTCACAATCTTTGTACTGGTGGTGGGAAACCAGTACTTGCTCGCCTGCTGCATGCACCCGGAAGGGATTTTCAAGCCATTCGGGTAGACAGTCGAGTCCTTTGGCAAATCGTTTAGAAATGAAGGAGTGACTAGCTCCGCTATCAAATAATACGTTCGCAGGTACATTGTTAACTAGAATCACACCTAAACACAAAAGTGTAACACATAAAGGTTTTCACATAAAACACATTTAATCTCCAACTTAAAAGACTAAAATTCAACTTAAGCTACTATTATTGAACTTAAGTCGTGCCTGTCACAACGTTGGCGTCCTCCTGTACTTCGGCGTCTGTCATCATGTGGACTCTTGAGCCGGCCCTGCCTCTCTGCTGCTGAGCCGGCCCTGCTTCTACTTGAGGCTTAGGGTTCCATTTGGGGCAATCTTTGATTCTATGACTCGCCTTTCCACACTTGAAGCACGCTCCGGTCACTTTCCAACATTCACCCACATGTCTCTTCTGGCAGTGTGGACATACTGCGGGTGCCTGACGATCAGGCTGATTCCGTTGCGGTGCCCTCTGAACTAGCCCCGCCTGCCCTTTTCTAGGGATCTTGACCCAACGTCGGTGTCTACCACCACTTTGCTCTTCCCTTGGCCTCTTGCTCGACTCGTCACGAGCCTCCCTAGGCTGTGACCTGTGCATGTCACTCTCCACACGGTAACATGCATCCAACATCTCTTCAAAAGTCTTTAAGCTAGACCCCGCTATGGCCATCCGTATGCAGGGGTTCAGACCTTCCTCGAACTTCAGCATTTTCATTCTATTGTTCTCCAGTACCATGGGCGTGAATTTGCCCAAGGCATGGAATCTATCCGCATAGTCTGAAACGGACATCCTTCCTTGTTCGAACTTATCGAACTGTCTCATCTTTTCCAAAATGGCAGTCTCATGCACATAGTAGTCTTTGTAAGCCTGTACGAACTGTCTCCACTGAATAGGGGGACATCTTTGGCAGTATCCCATTCCACCAGGCATTAGCCCTGCTGATCAGTAAGGGTGTGGCTACATCCATCTTGAGTTCTTCAGGCACTTGCACAAGCCTGAAACACTTCTCCAACCTTTCTAAAAAAAGAAAACGCCTCTCTAAGATGATTCTCGACAGGGAAAAGGCCGCTCGTCGGGCCTGATAGGTGGTGGTATCACACCCTTGTCAAAGAAACCGTACGTGAGACTCTCAAAGACACAAATGTATAACTCCCCAGGAATTTCAATTGCGCTCATATTCATCCGCTCGCTGGGTAAGCAAACTGGATTAAGAGATCCATGTTCGCAAGACATAGTAGGTAAATCTCGTTAACTAACCTCGTCTAGCCAGAATCCAGCCACCTCTGGGTCAGTGGTCCCTTCAAAGTTGGGGGCATGCATCTTCCGCATCTCCCCTATATAATACCTGATACCTTGCTGGGGAGGTGGTGGAGGAGGTTGTTGTTGCTGCTGGGCAACTCTTTGTGCTATCACTGTGATAGCATCAATCAACGCCTGGGGTACTAGGACTGGTGGTGGTGGTGGTGGTGGTGGAGGGTTCTCGTTCCCATTACCACCGTTTCCTTGGTTATCTCTCCTGGGAGGCATTTTCTACGAAATCAACGCTTATTAGCATTCAACAATTCCAAAAGTAGGTACTGAAGGCCCATATGCGTTGTGCAAGGTGGAATTCGTACACTAAAATAAAGTAACATTTGTTGATTAACTTTTATTGCGCTCGCACACACCCATCCCAATCAAACTTACATATAGGATCACATATTTAGACCTAAAGATCAACTTAAAGGTCAAAATCATAACTTAAGACTCTACATGACATAGCCTAGGTCTCCGAGGTAGATCTGAAACCTAGGCTCTGATACCACCTGTAGCGCCCCGACCCGGACAGAGGAATCCGAACCGGTGCACCCGTCGTAGCTTACTGAGAAGACTATAAGACGTCTCATCTCTCGAATACACACCATCAATGACGTTAGAGAAATAAGTGCGGAAACATGTATCTCATATATCTGAATCGTCAATACGGTACACCAAACGAGAAAGTGACTAACAATAATTGTATATGGTCACCGTCATCTAAATCCTCAAAGATAATAAGAAACGGAAATAACCAGAACCAATCTAACATAACTCCCCAACACGCTCTAGGCATCCCATTCTGCTCACTCGCCGTCATCCTCAATTAAGATCATATCATACTCAGACTCTCCTGCATCACAAAGGCAGTACCTTTAGCGAAAAACAGTAGCAAGTAACCCGCTTATAAGACATACGGGATCAACACATGGCAAGACATGAGTAATATATAATTCAAGGGGTAACGGGGCACATGTCTTGTACACTTTCAAGAGCATATATTTAACAATACAAGAACATAAAACAGTAATTCTTAACCATTAACAATTAACAATCGTTCAAGTCTCATAGCAATCATCCCAACTGACTCACGTGATGCATGACAAAATATGCACTACACTACACAGTCACAAATGCATGAGCAATTTCTTTTCAAAACAGTGCAATGCATATCACAATGTCCGGTCACATAACTTTATACCCTGTAACGCACCTCGGCTTATATTTCCATTCCGATTAACGTTACAGACAACTTTATACCCTGTAATGCACCTCGGCTTATATTTCCATCCCGATTAACATTACAGACAACTTTATACCCTGTAACGCACCTCGGCTTATATTTCCATCCCGATTAACGTTACAGACAACTTTATACCCTGTAATGCACCTCGGCTTATATTTCCATCCCGATTAACATTACAGACAACTTTCGCAAACCTATGCCGAAGCACAGCTCTTTTCAAAACAATATGCAAATGCAAGTGCCATGATGCAAGACTCCTCATTTCAATCACATTCTTCATTCACATAAATTCAATTCACATTCGGTATCAATCAATCACACAAGATTCCCCTCACTTACACATTCGAGCTTATGCTTCAAGCTAGGTCATCAACACTTAACATTGATTCTAAAACTCAAAAACTAATGTGACAACCCCTACATTCCTCCATCGAACTCTATAAAACCTCAAACGTTCATTTCCTAACCCTCCTAGGTCATTCACGTTGAAATCAGATTCGAACACCCTTCAAATTCTCCAAATTTGGTTCACCATCTTAAGTCATGTGCCCAAGACTTAGACTAACCTCAATCAGATCCTAAGAAGTCCCTAAGGACGCACAAAAGATCCCCAAGCTTCCCTCTTTCTTCCCTTATTTTCCCACAAAACTGCAGGACGTCATACCCTAACGTCGATCGATCGATGTACGTCATACCCTGACGTCGATCGATCGACGTCCATCTGAGGGACGTCGAACTCTCACTCAATCTACGTCGATCGATCGATGTCCATCTGAGGCACGTCGATCTCTCATTCAACCTACGTCGATCGATCGATGTCCACCTGAAATACATCATCCCCTCACCTGCTACACGTCGATCGATCGACGTCACCATTTTTCAGAATCTTCATCATGTGATTTCTGCAGAGACTGTAGATCTATAACCCAAACGTTTTCCAACTTTCTTCCCATCATTCCAAGCCTAATCTTCCCTATCAATCCATTCCTAATCCCCTCAAACAAGATCCTTCATACGCACATCAACGATTCAACCCTAACACTCGAATCATTCATCAAATCATACCAAAAACCTAATTTTTCCACTTTCCCCTCCCTTCAACCGCCATTATCAACAACGTAGGATTCGTGGGATGTGGATCTACATGATCTCACGTAAACAGCGAACAAGCAACAATATTTCAACATATAATGGTCAAATCATCGACACCAAAACACATAAATCACATACAAATATTCACGAAAAGAAACTACTGCATGGTGATCCAATTTGATATCAAAATAGGCCATTTTCTTTCACAAATCATAAGAACTTATAAGTAGATTACTTGCCTTTGATTACTCGAATAAGAAACGAAGAACGGACGAAGATTGGATTGGTTCCTGACGAGATTCTTTCTTAGGGTTGGAGGGGGAGAATGGCGTCTAAGGGATGGAGAGAAAAAGAGCGTCGGTTTCCTTCTGAAATAAGGAGGAACTGACGTTCTGTCAGTTTTATATGGAAAGGAAAAAATTTGGAGTTTCTAAATTATATCCTATTAACTTATTTATCTTAAATAATTAAATTCTAATATTTAATCCTTTCATTAAATTCCAATTAATCCTAATACTTAATTCTTAATTCATTACTGTTGACCGTCACCAATCTCATTTAATTCCTTCTTTATCTTTGAATTATTTTATGGAGGGTACGGGGCATAACAGCTTCAGTTCACCATGCCACTCTTTCACAGTTATTCGACAAAGTATGCAGTTGTGTCCTTGAATCCGACACTAGAATATGCAGTTACCCATTGAGTGATTTAAAGTACTAAATCTAACATTTAAGGAAAGGGATTCTACAACTATTTCCTAGCATATTGCAGTGAGACGAGACCTTTCCCTAGGGTAACCAACAAGACTGTGACAGGTAGCCGAGAAGTTAGTTCATCCTAGTGCTACTAGAATAAGAAGGCATACACATGACCATCTTTTAGAACAGCTTGCACCATAAGGAAGCCAATTTTTCCTACAAGAACAAGATTGAGGATACTTCTAGCTCACAAAATCTGTAAATCGATTCATAGAAGGGACAAAGTCCTCCAATTCCTCACCGTTCTCTGTTATATAACCTGCAACATATATATTACATAAACAAGAAAGCGGCCTCTCAACATTATCAGCTTTGATTGGGAACCTAAGAGAATTTCCAGCTCTGATATTTGCCCCTCAGAGTCAGCATCGGATGTCCCACCTGATGGGACAACGTAAGTTTTCCCACGTCAATATCAGCCAAACAAAAGCAGTAGAGCAGCCAGCACAGTTCAATAGAAAAGGAAATATCACAAACAAGATTGATGAAGTCAGATCTTCACCAAGGGTCTAGACGACCTCAAATTAGCTCCGTCAGTTAACTTGAAGAGTTGTTAACTGGGATTGAAAGTTTGTAGCTGGAATAGACTCTAAAATATCCTGCACAAGAAAGCACAGGTCAGAGGTCACAGGGGGTTGGCCCCGGGAAAAATCCTCTGACGCTCAAGTCAGTTTGGGCCATATCTCACTGAGATTATAATTTAAAAATTGAGTTAGGAGTTTCTCACAGTATGGGCCGAGGAGCAAAGTGTATGAATTTGCTTTAGAGTATGAATGCTTGAATTCCGGATCCTCTTCTTTGTCTTGGTTGGCTTGCTTTTGTAGACCTTTTCCCGCCTTTGGCCTCTGACAGTGGATAAGACGTTTGCTTGGGGCAGAAAGCCTAGGACGCTGTAGGTCTGCTGATGTGATCAGTAGTCTGACTGATGTGACTAATATGTCGGTCTGGTTGATGTAACTAGTAGGTCGGCTGTTGTGACTTTGACGTGTTCAGAAAGAATAACCAGCTGTAATCACTGTATTTGAATTGCACCTCTGTTTGAGGGTCCCACGAAGTAATGTCGTGCTGGGGTCCTTTACCGAAGTGCCCAACTGAACTCTGCCGAAGTACAAGATCAAGCCTTGCCGAAGTGCATGACTTGGCCTTACCCAGCTGAAGTGGTCTGAAGTGCCGCACTGGGACATAAACTGAAGTTGGTGCCGAGGTGCAAACCTTGGCATATTTTTCGATATTATAAAGGCGTCATGTGTAGAGATAAGGGGGTTTGAGTGATTTCAAAATAAGTGACTTAAATGCATGATATATATAAACGTGTACATGTATGCATGATATCTTGCCATTACTTGCCTTATTTAGCTTATATATTATGTTGCCCTAGTAACGAGCCATGAAGCATTAAAGCTTACATCATATGGCAAACATTTGTTGTGTTTACACTATTTTCAGGTGCCACCATTAATGAACTAAACTAGTTCATTAAGTGAAGTACTTAGTTTAATAAACTAAGTAGTTCATTAAAGGAAGTCATATTTGGAAAAGGCACAAAGGCAAAAAAGCTAAGGAATGAAAGTTTTCTCCTCCTCCCCATCTTTAATACACACGGCTATATACATATATTACACCTATTTTCAGATTTTTTTAAAAGGCACATACACATGTATTCCAACGTACTACAGACACGTTATATATTTTACGTACGTACGTTAACGTCACATCACTATACTTAACTCATATTTATGAGTATATTCAGGTCTTATATCATATGATATAAGATATGGTGATGACAAATTAAATACGACACGAAAAAAAGTTCTAAACCGAAATTTGTCGTATCGGGCGAATACCGAAACTTCGCCAACGTGTCACGTACTTGCCATAAATAAATGGCCAGCCCCTATACATCAAAATGTGATGTAAATTTCGTGCACTTTACTAAATAATCAGCCAAAAATACTTTCCATGCTGGCACACACAAATTACTCCACATTAAGGCCAAAATGTGAAGATTACAAGTTTAATTTTTGTCACATGTAAATGGTACCACTTTAGACCAGCCAAGTGCTGAGATTTAAGGTATATATTATATATATTATGTATAACATAATATATATAACATGTGCAAAAGTTGGAATTTAAATTAGAGAAAAATCGGGTAATCGATAAATATCGAAAATTCGGTTTTCTACGCACACAACACATGGAACGTTTTTGGTACATCATGTGACACGTATCTAGACACTTTTTTACATATGATATACATCTTAAAGTGTTCTAGAAAATTAAATTAAGGGCTGATTGGAATATAACATGTGTGTATTATTAAATGTGCATTATTTTACAAAGTTAGCAAAAATAAATTTCAGCACATGCACATGCACATTCCAACATCTACACCAGCTGAGATGGAGCTTATTTGGAGCCTTGTTGGCATATTGATTGGTCAAGGATCATTCATACAATGTTGGTGAATTGAAGAGAGAAGCTACAAATGGTAAGAATTCAAAATATATCTCTCTTATATCACATGCTGAAAATTTCAGCATGCTAAAATGTTGCTGGCCGAAATCTTGTCTTCAAAGTGAGATATTCCATCATCTTTTATTATGTGATTGATTGGAAGAAGAAATGGAAATGATTTGAATATAAATTAAATTAATAAATGGTGATATTTTATATATCACACATGCTGAAAATTTTCCAGCATGTGTACAACTTGTGTGGCCGAATTTGAGAGCTAAATGGTGTCCATGTTCATTTCTTATTTGATAGCAATACTTACCATAACTTGGTGGTTCAATTTTTAAAGAAACAAATCAAGGTAAATTGGGTATTATTTTGAAAGAAAAGGAATGATGCACATGCTGAATTTTCAGCATGGCAAGACTACTAGTTGGCCGATTTTTTGCACTTGTTTGGGAAGGATTTTTTTGTCTTGCAATTTATGTGAATATCTTATGATTTATGGAAGTTATTTTGTGATGATTTTTGGCACATGTTTAAGTAAAATTCTCAGATTTTTCCAAGTCATCAATGATGACAACATTCATCCAATGAGAAGGTGCCAAGTAAGCGAAGACTAAATGATCATCCAATAAGAAGATGCCAAGTAAGCAAGGCCTTGTCACAATGATGTCTTACACTCTCTCAAGGACTTAAAAGATAATTTTCAAGAGGGGGAGACACACCAAGGGGGATGGCCTGCACCATTATAAGGAAAGAAGAGAGCAAACAAAATAACAACAAGCATTGCAATTCAAAGAGATCAAAAAGCCTAGCCCTTCTTCTCCTACATCTTCTTTCTTTCTCTCTTCTTGTAAAGCCTATTGTTTTCATATTTTTCAATCTTGAATAGGCTTGAGATAAACCACCATTCATTATACATCTTTGTAAAAGATTGATCAAGGTGTGATCAATCTTCATTCGTGCAAGGTGGTGGTGTTCGTGTGAATTGTACTCGTCATACAAGGTTTGTAAAGGGTTGGAGTTAGGTGTAACTCTATCAACCCTGTGGTAAGGTGTACTGCGTGTGTGTGATTAGTGTGAACCAAGGAAGGTGTTCCTTGAAGACTGGAGTAGGTTGTTTATAACCGAACCAGTATAAAATTCTTGGTGCCATTTACTTTCTGCATTTACTTTTCAGTTACTGCACTGATTACCCTTCTTGTTCGCATTCGTAAAAATAGTTAACGAATTTCGAAAATCACGAACATTTCCAGAATTATACTCACACGTTCTAGGGTTAATTTGGCACAAGTTTCAACCCTTTTTGGATAAGTATAAGTCAATCAAACATCAAAAGTTCTGAGACTAGTGCAGTCTGATTCTCAGACTTGCAAAGGTTGAGACTTTGATCATAGTTTACCTACTTCCCAAAAGAATTTTGCAAAACTGTTTCAACCCATTTAAATGTAGTGTATAAGGAGTTATTGGTCAAATTTTCAGAGCATTTGGACGTTCACACAAATAGGAATAAATTTTTTAAAACCATCTACCGTTTCTGGTAGATTCGAGCAATCTGAGTACTAACGGTGTTTGAAAGGGTTAAAGGTTGAAGTTTAATTTGAAATTTTTAGGGGACCCTCATAACATCTGAGGCTAAGTTCTCTCAAAATTTCATAATTTTTGGAAACCTCTAACCTACTTTTAAAAACGTTTTAAAAATAGTCCTGAAAACAGAATCTGTTTTCAGAAGTTGAATTGTTCAAGTTTAAAGAAATTTTAAAAATCACACTTTCTGCACCATCTATTCAACCCCCCTTCTAGTGGTGCCTTGTAGATCCTACATCATGATGCCCCACTGAGGTGCAGCCGAGGCTGAATAGCCATGCTTAGGCGCTGAATCTGCTGAACTGCAGTGCTTGAGTGCTGAGCCACTAGAGTTGAACCGTTGACTGCTGTTGACTAACAGACGATTTAATTATGGTTTATCATTTGTCCCCAGATTTTGTGTGGCTGAGCTGAACTGCGAAGGCGGACAAATCTTGTTTTAATGGACCCGTGACGTGGCAGACCTTCATTAATCGAGCGGTTATCCTTTTACTTGTGCAGTAATTCCCGCTTTTAATGTAAGCGCTAACTCTGACACCTTATCATTACTTTTTCGGCGGTTTCATTCCTCGAGGGAGGGAAATGAGTGAACCTTTGACTTTTTGTATTCAAACGAAAAGGTGTAACCTTTCGTTTTCTCTTCCTTATAAATAGAGATAATTTCCCCACTTCATTCTTTTCTTCTTCCTTTATCCTGCTCATCTGATTATTTCGCTGCACTGTCGCGCTGCTCTTCTTCATCGTCTTCAAAGCTTTCCTTCCGACCTTACTCCAGTTCTTTCAATCTTTTTTAAGCTTTTCTGTACCTTACTCATGGCTTCTTCTTCTTGTACTTCGAAATCCATAGAGCCCTCTTCTTCGGTGCACAACTCAATGTGCTCCTTGAAAACCAACGACCTCTCCGAACTATGTCAGCATTATAAGGTTGACAGGAGTATTTTTGCTCCCATTCTTCCCCTTCCTCATCAAACTGCTAATGACCCCCCAGCTGGGTACGAAGCAGTTTATGAAGAGTATTTTAGATCTGGCTTCAATCTATCCATTCCGGCCCCCTTACTCCAAATACTGTTCGATTACAAACTTAGGCTTCCCCAAATAACGCCTAATGGGCTGAAGGTTATTCTTAGTTATCTGCTCTACCTAAGAGCATCTGAGAAGAACTTCTCACTTGCAGTTTTCAGGGAGATATTTTTATGTAATCAGGAGGGTAGTTGGTATAGTTTTGATAGGAGATCTCAGAGCAGTGGGGGGTTCTTTGTCATAAACCTTCCCTCCTCTTCCAAAGATTGGAGGGGGAATTTCTTTTTTGTTAATAGTGTAGGATTGCCTGAAAGAATCCCTTGGAACACTGGTAGTGTAAATAACATGAGGCCAAGTGAACAATTTCGCAATGAAGACTCTCAATTGTTACTTTCACCCCGGGTCGTAGATTGGAAGAGAGTTAATAGGAAGATTGTAGAGGTTGTTACCTGGAACATTTGTGGCTGGAATATAATTTTCGACCTCTTATTCCTCTTGCTTTGTGGATAGTTCTGGGTATATGGCAACATTTTTGAAAATCTTTGACTGATTTTGATATTGCACCTGTGTTTTGATCGTTTTGTTCCTTGTATTTTGCAGAAATCATGGTACGTGGGACCCTTGAGAGGTTGAAGAACTTGGTCCCCAGGAAGAGAACATGGTCAGAATGCCAACCTTCCACTTCAGAACAAGCCTCTGCTAGCTCTTCATCCGAAGTGCAGACACGTCCAGGTAAAAGTTTGTCCTGCACTAGTCTTGGACATGTTTGTTTCCTATGTAATCATTTGAATATTTTTCTTTTTCAGTTGAAACTTCTGATAATCCTCCCCAATCCGAAGCCCAGGGTCCTGTTTCAACCTCAGCTCAACTTGGGGACGGGAGTGGGGGAATTGATGCCCCTATTTCAATTCCTTCATCTCCCGCTGCTGAAGAGGAGAATGTACCTCCTCGAGGTTGGGCTGCTGATGAGGCCGAGGAAGGACCTTCTGAGGTGAAAGCATCAGAGGGAGAGCCCCCCAAAGGAAATAATCTTGAAGAGGAACCTTCCGGAGTAAACACACCTAAAGGAGAATCCTTTGCGAAGAACACAACAGAAGGGGAACCCTCTTCCCGACCACAGCGGGGCAAAAGGATGATAGAGTTCAGCTTCAACAATTCTGCCGAAGATCCTGAAGTAGCTCAGAAATTGACAGAAATGTCAATACTTCCTAAGGATTGGCAGATGTATGACAGCCAGGACTGGAGTACTACCTTCAACTCATTCGCGAGGAATATGGCCCTGGTATGACTTCCCTCTACTTTCCATTTTTTAACTTGATCCTTCATGCTTTTCTTAACCAATTTGACTTTTGCAGTATCGGGTCCAAGAATTTAACATTCTTAGACGAGCTGAAGAGCTCCACTCCAGATTCCTCAAGCTCTCTGAGACCAATGCCCACCTCAAAAAGGCCTATGATGAGTTAGCTGAGATGGCAAAACCGAATAGCATAAAGTTGACCGGGCTGGAGGCTGAGGTGAATTATCTGAAGTCTCAAGTTGCTACACTTACTGAAGACAATTCCAGGCTTCAGATGGTAAAGCGGGACTCAGATTCCAAGCTGGCCTCACTTATGGAGGAGAACTCCAGGCTTCAGGCTGAGAAGCAGGATTCTGACGCTAAGCTGGCTGATGCCAAATCTCAAGTGATTGAGCTGAAGGAAACGTTAGCCAGCACTGAGTTAGTTTCTTCCAAAGCTCAGGCTGAACTGGAGTTCTACCAAAAGAAACTCAGTATTATGGATCAAGTGTTGTCCAACAGCAAGGCTGAGCTGAACCAGCAACTGGATGCCGAGAAGAAAAGTAAGGCTGATCTCCTTCAACAGTTTGAACTTCAAGCCGAGGAGATAAAGAAGAACACTGTTGCTGAGTTCAGACAATCTGAGCTTTTTACTGGGAACTTCCTGAAGATTCAAGGCTCAGCAATTGCCTTTGGGCAAACTTGGGCGATTGATGCTTGTTCTGAGGTCTGCCCCAGCCTAGACAAGAACCATCCTTGTATTGCCGAGCTGTATAACCCTAAGGCTGAGAGCTTACTTGAAAACCAAATTGCTCAGTTCCAAAGTGGGGTTGATCTTAAAGAAGATGAAGTTGTAAAGTAGAATAGGATTTTTCCTGTAAATAGTTGTAGTTGTAATAGACTTTGCACTTAATGAGAATCTATTTTTCCCAACTTTTGCTCTTCAGTTTCTTCTGCCTTTGTCTTCAGCATGTGAAGTTTTATTTGTTTCGTCTCAATAGTGAATGCAAATATTTGTCTTCGGCTCTGCAAAGTTTTACTTTCTCTATGTTAATAGTTTGCAAGTATTTGTCTTCAGTTTAAGAAACTTCACTTGCTCTATTTTGATAGTTTGCAAGTATTTATCTTCAGTTTAAACTTCACTTGCTCTATTTTGATAGTTTGCAAGTATTTGTCTTCAGCTTAAGAAATTTCACTTGCTCTATTTTGATAGTTTGTAAGTATTTGTCTTCAGCTTTTCCAAAAGAGTATCTTTTGTATGCTGGCTCTCAATGTAAGTACTGAGCTTTAGCTTTTGTCCTTGGCTCTTCATCTCTGTTGTACCTTGATGAATTTTAAGATGTGGGAAAACCTTTATCCCCCTTTCATCAACCCTTTCATCTTTGCTGAGTTAGAAAATAGGCAAACTTATCCCCTTGTTGAGACCTGCTCAACCCCTCAGACCTGCTGAGGTGAAGATATTGGGAACTTATCCCGTTGTTGAGACCTGCTCAACCTCTCAGTCCTGCTGAGGTGAAGATATAGGGAACTTATCCCATTGTTGAGACCTGCTCATCCTCTCAGTCCTGCTGAGGTGAAGATATAGGGAACTTATCCCATTGTTGAGACCTGCTCAACCCCTCAGACTTGCTGAGGTGAAGATATAGGGAACTTATCCCATTGTAAAGACCTGCTCAACCTCTCAGTCCTGCTGAGGTGGAGATATAGGGAACTTATCCCATTGTTGAGAGCTGCTCAACCCCTCAGGCCTGCTGAGGTGAAGATATAGGGAACTTATCCCATTGTTGAGACCTGCTCAACCTCTCAGTCCTGCTGAGGTGAAGATATAGGGAACTTACCCCGTTGTTGAGACCTGCTTAACCTCCCAGTCCTGCTAAGGTAAAAGATATTGCTGAGACCTGCTCAACCTCCCAGACCTGCTGAGGTAAAAGATATTGCTGAGACCTGCTCAACCTCCCAGACCTGCTGGGGTAAAAGATATTGTTGAGACCTGCTCAACCTCCCAGACCAGCTGGGGTAAAAGATATTGTTGAGACCTGCTCAACCTCCCAGACCTGCTTGGGTAAAAGACATTATTGAGACCTGCTCAACCTCCCAGACCTGCTGGGGGTAAAAGACATTGTTGAGACCTGCTCAACCTCCCAGACATGCTGGGGTAAAAGATATTGTTGAGACTTGCTTAACCTCCCAGACCTGCTGGGGTATGCCCCCACTTTTGTTGTGGGTGATAGATAGGCATAAATTATTGCTCCATGCACCATTAGGTGACTTAACTTTCCTGGCTAAATACCAAATAAGAATACTCAGCTGAATATAAGAAATTGATCCCTTGATAACATAAGGCTAAGCCAGAAGATATGGGATGAGCCCAAGAAGAAATAAACCATGATTCGATTGAATTAGGGACTGTTGCCGTTAAGTCAGCCTTATATGCTCAGGAACCCGTAACCCCCTTTCATCAGGATCTGAATCCTCATCACTTAGAAAACCTTGATGAAACCCAGGTTTACAACTCTCATGTGTAAGGGGTTTACCAAAGTCTAGCCTGTTGTGGAGGCTAGACCTCGGATTATAAAAACGTTGCAGGTGACCTTACTCGATAAGACGCCCAATCTCTTGCCCGAGCTGCCCACAATCTTCTATATCATGTCCAATATCATGATGATAAAGGCAGTACAGTCATTGGTTTCTTTTGTGGACTGGTCCAGCCAGGGGCTGGTCTTTTGCAGAGATTTTTTCCTCATGTAGGAAAGAATATGGGCTTTTGAAGCCAGCAGAGAGTTCCTTTCCTTTCCTCGGCCTCCTAACCGAATCTTGACAGAGCACCTTTCCTGCAACGATGCTTTGCCTTTATTGTCAACTTTTCTGCCATGTTTAAATGGCAAAGAGGCTTTCTGAGTACATTTTAAACTCTGGTGGCTAGACTTTTGTTCTGGCCATCTCGCCTCGGCCATAAATTCAGCCTGATGCCTGGGATAATAGCCAGGCCGAGTGGAAGAATACTCCATGAGTTCCAGCGGGTGAGAGTTACTGGAATGAGACCCACTAGACTTTGCTGCAGAGGCCTTCCCCTTCATCTCCCTCACTACAGCTTGGAAGACCTCTGGGTTTTGAGCCACATAGCGAATGGCTCGCATGTGCTCTTCATATGTGAAGGCAATGGTGGGAGTTGAGGATTCTCCCTGCTCCGTAGAGCATTGATCAGTTTGTCGCTGAGAAGACCTTTGGCTCCTCCTGGATGTCATAGGTTGCTTGGACCCTTGACCATCTTTTTTACTCATCTTTCTCTCAATAGCTTCCTAAAGTAATTAGAAAAGCATTGAGTAACTGTTTTCTGGGTTAAGGGACTAAGAGGCCCTCCTTCTAGCGCCAAATGATGAAGCCGACTCTTCACCAAGGGTCTAGACGACCTCAAATTAGCTTCGTCAGTTAACTTGAAGAGTTGTTAACTGGGATTGAAAGTTTGTAGCTGGAATAGCCTCTAAAATATCCTGCACAAGAAAGCACAGGTCAGAGGACCCGGGGAGTTGGTCCCGGGAAAAACCCTCCGACGCTCAAGTCAGTTTGGGCCATATCTCACTGAGATTATAATTTAAAAAGTGAGTTAGGAGTTTATCACAGTATGGGCCGAGGAGCAAAGTGTATGAATTTGCTTTAGAGTATGAATGTTTGAATTCCAGATCCTCTTCTTTGTCTTGGTTGGCTTGCTTTTGTAGATCATTTCCCGCCTTTGGCCTCTGACAGTGGATAAGACGTTTGCTTGGGGCAGAAAGCCTAGGACGCTGTAGGTCTGCTGATGTGATCAGTAGTCTAACTGATGTGACTAATAGGCTGGCCTGGTTGATGTAACTAGTAGGCTGGCTGTTGTGACTTTGGCGTGTTCAGAAAGAATAACCAGCTGTAATCACTGTATTTGAATTGCACCTCTGTTTGAGGGTCCCACGAAGTAATGTCGTACTGGGGTCCTTTACCGAAGTGCCCAACTGAACTCTACCGAAGTGCAAGATCAAGCCTTGTCGAAGTGCATGACTTGGCCTTACCCAGCTGAAGTGGTCTGAAGTGCCGCACTAGGACATAAACTGAAGTTGGTGCCGAGGCGCAAACCTTGGCATATTCTTCGATATTATAAAGGCGTCATGATGCCCCGCTGAGGTGCAACCGAGGCTGAACAGCCATGCTTAGGCGCTGAATCTGCTGAACTGCAGTGCTTGAGTGCTGAGCCTCTAGAGTTGAACCGTTGACTGCTGTTGACTAACAGACAATTTAATTATGGTTTATCAAAGATAATCAAGGATTGAGACACTTAAGTGTAATATTGCACTCAGAAGCTGAACTTGGGGGTAGACCAGGACTAGTAGTAAACCTGAGATAGATTTTTGATTTATCACTAACAAATTCAGAAAGCTTTCTGATCACCAATGCTTTTTTACTTGCAACATCCACCCAGCAGTCATTCAGCATCCATCAATGAGGTTGTGCTATACACCATCCTAGAAGCAGCAATGACTCAATAGAGCTTTCTTAGACGAGCTATGTTTGTTTGCGTGTTACGAACGACATAAATAACTTAGAACCTCCAGAGATTTCAATTGACAAAGGTATAGTTAGTGTTTCAATTAATTTCATTCCCCAATGGAAATAAAAAACTGAAGTATTACAGAGGTGCTCGCATTAAGAATGAAAGAATGAACATCTCTTATTGACAATGACAAATGACATTAACAGAGTAAGGCATTACAAATATGACATGCTTGTAACAATTACATAGCCAACAGATTTCCCATTGACGTCATTGAACTTTGATACTCCTCTATATGGATAGTTTTCTCCAACAGATCGCGCATAACGGCAACATTTAATCGAAACGACTTGCTACATGCTACAACCTACTTAGAACAAGCGACCAAAAGGGTATCAGGGTACAACTTTATGTTTCTGTATCTTATCACTTGAATTCCAATTCTATATGATATTTGATTGACATCAGTATCCACGAAAGAAACACATCACTCAAGGACACTCGTTGGATATTTTTAACTATTCAATTCAAGAGCTAGTAAAACCATTTCTTATGAACCAAATTAGAATAACTAAATCTTTAACAGCTCAAACAGTTTTCCCGAGATTCTTGTACAAAGTTCATAAATCTACAAGCTGATGAGCACTAACAGCACTAGAGCACCTAAATTCACCAGGAACAGCATAATTGACTGCATTTAAGATAAGACACAGAATATAAGCAAGTTTCCTAAACCATTTCTCACAGTTCAGAATCCAAGATATTGTATCTACAAACAACTAATTTGGGAATAAAAAGGAATCAACAAGCAAACCCATACTATTATCATGAAAATACCAGATGTTAAGAGGATGAAAGACTTTTAACTTTCCTAATCACAGGTGAGGCTATTATTCTGAACATTTTTCGGTTTGTTTCTGCATGTGTGATATAATTCCTGAACGGTCAATGGATACAAAGAATGACAATGCTATTCAATGAATACCAAAACTCAGTGGGAAAAGGCACATATTTTCTAGTTAGAATTTGTACAAAAAAAATACTTTTAGGTAACACTGACCTTCATAATTTTCGTGTAGGGCTGGTTCCCAGAAGCATGATTGTAGAAAAGTAGTATTAAAATTGTATTGTATTGTATTCTTTTTGTTTATAGCCGTTATTAGTGTGTCAGTCTGCCACTGGGTGACTTGACTTGTTTTATAGCCGTTGGACCAAGAGTCCTCTTGTTATAACCCGAAATTTTTGAACTAATTGTTACACGTTAATTTAAAAACTAGGTAGCCGTTGGATGTAGCAATACTTGCGAATTAAATTAATTATAGCGTATCGTTATGTTTAGGTGATTGCGTAATTAACTATTGATATATATATTTGTATATAAGATTAAGTGGCAAAAAAACAAATAGAAAAATAAGTTATATGGACTAATTAAATTAACAGCGGCATAGGATAAGGAATTTAAAAAAAGAGAAATAATAACAATCAAAAGTAAATATTAACAAAAAAAAAGAGAGAACAAATAATAAAATCAAAAAAATCAAAAAAAGAAACGTGATGATGAGGGGCAGTTAATGGCCCCTCATTCTCGCCAATTGAAAGGGGATAAAGGTAGGAGGAGGCACTGGAAAGTCAGGGGAAGGAAAAACAAATAATAAAGAAAAGGTAAAGAAAATGAGGGAATGCAGGGGCTAGGCGACAGAAGCGAAGAAAGAGAAAGAGGAAAAGAAAAGAAGGAAGGGGAGAGGGAGATCCAAGGGTTTCAACCTATTCACAGTGACATATAATCGCATAATGGTCTGCATCCAGGTAGGTTCCCTTTTCCCCCTTCAATTGGTACAAATTCCAGCATGCTTTGGTGATATATTATGTGTTTATTTTTCTTAGTTGTTGAAATCTATACTATGTTGCTTGATCTGTGAAAAGCATGAGTTTTGATTACTGTGGAATGCATTTGATTACTGTGTTTTATGAGTGTGGAATGCGTATACTGTTTTGCGTGGACTGGATTTGATTTTAGGGAAAAATTTGATAATCAAAATAGTCCAACTGACTTGGTTTTGATTTTAGAGAAAAACTTGATAATCAAAATAGTATACGCTACGTTTTTGAGTGTCCGTGGAATGGAATGCGATGCGTGCTTTCTGGTTTGAAGTTAGGGATGCATTTGATATCAAAAGAATTTCTAGGATTTATTTTATTAATGTTATTTAATTGACTAAAATAATATTAAATATAGGAAAATATAAGTATATATCAGAAAATCATAAACAAATTCTAGAAATTATAAAATACTGAAATTAAATGATTTGCATCAAATTTCTGTGTAGCGGGCCGATTGTGCGCAGGTCTGACTCATTTACTTAATATATATAAAATACAATAAAATAAAATAATCCACTGAGCCGACCACGGGCCGGGCCGAATGGCCAACGGACCGGACCCAGTTGGCTGGCCCAATTAAACGAAAAAAATATATAATAAAAAATAATATAATTCTGAATTTTTGGAAATTCTATAAATGTTATTTAATTAATTTTAAATAGTAATAATTATAGGAAAAATGTAAATAAAATCGGAAAATTATATATAAATTGCAGAAATTATAAATTGATGAAACTAGGTTATTTTCATTAAAATTCGGTAATTGTGATAATTTATCTAATTTAGATAATTAAGAAATAAATAGAAATAAATAGGAGAAAAATAAAGAGGAATATGGAAAAAGCCCAATGAATGTATACGAAAAGTGCGAAAATGGAGTTGACTCCGAACAACGCTGAATCAGTACTCGATAATAAGTGAACCTAGATTTGAGTGCCGGAGGATGGTGAGGATGGGCCAGGGGCCTCAGGCGATTGTGTTTTTGCATTCATGGCACGTGCATTGCATTGATGGTGGGTCGTGACGTACGGGTCACGGGCGCTCAGGATGGTGTACGGTGGCAGGGCCACGACACTCAGGATGGTGTGCAGTGGCGCGGCCACGCACACTCAGTATGGTGACTGTGGGGTGTACGACCTGCAGCCACTCAGTAGGACCTGGGTTCATGCATTGCACGGTGGAGATATCGGCATTCTGTGTGACATGACTTTGTTGCGTGTGACATGCATAGTAGGACATGCATCACGATGTTGCGCATTTTTTATCTGGAGTGAATTACTTTCCGCAGTCTTTCATATGCTTATGGATATCATGTTTTATGTGTTATGTGTTATATCATTTTAGTATGCTAGTCTTGTACGAGTTGGAGGCAGGTGCCTACTGGGTGATTTCCCGTCACTCACCCCTACTTCCCCCCCCCCACCAGGTGAGAACGAAGAAACGTACGACTATATCTTTGCTGAGGACAGGCTGACATGGTAGTATGGGCATACTGACGGTCGCACCTAGGATACGAGGAGACCTTGCGGCTGTCTGTCGTTATTTTATTGGGGTTTCATCGGACACTACCCTATTTAGACTGATAGCAGTTAGAGGTTGGCACAGTGACTTTATTGTCATTATGGATTTAGTGTTTTATTGATGATTTCTTTGTTCGGGTAATTTAATGTTATGGTAATTCGTTTCCGCGAGAAAAATTTCTACGTATTTTTGGACATGTAGAAAGTTGATTCGACGCCTTGTATTCTCCTTAGTGAGATACGGCGGGTGCACCATTCCCGATGTTAGGGTTCGGGAGCGGGGCGCTACAGGTGGTATCAGAGCCGAGGCTTCAGATCCGCCTCGGGAACGCATGATTAACTAGATCACCTAGACGTAAGCTATGATCTCTTCATAGAAATAACAAATATACCCCTAAAAATGAAGTAGACCTAAGTTATGATCGGGTTCTGGGAGGTGTGTGCCGTTGGTGAGCTTTCTCTATTTAATCATCGTTGAACCCCCGAACCTTCGCATGAGCCTCATAAAGGCTCAAATACATCGATCATTCCCGTTCGAATTCTCGTTAAGATTCGCACGAGATCCAGAAAAATACCGTTGTATCGTGAATAATCACGCAAAGGAGGCAACGGCGGTTGCGGTAACGACCACCAGAATCAGGGGACCACTCTACGAGCATTGGTTGACACCATGGCCACCACTTTAGCGCAATAGCGACAGTAGCAGTTGAACCAGCAGCTTCCGCCGCTGCCACCACCAGATCTGAGGTTCTACTACATAGAAATGCATGACGTCTGGAATTCGATGTTTAGAGGGACCCTTCGTCGGGGAGGCTGGCGACATCGTAGTAGAGTTCAACCGCCGGCGACCAAGTCTCAATGACTCATCGTCAGTACAGATGATGTTAGTCAGAGATAAATGATCAGAGTTGCGCAGCGGAAGCGTGGCTTTCTTAAGTCACGTAAGTTCGGAAGTGTGAACCTCAATGGGTCCGAAGAAGATTAAGTATATCGCTGAGTAGCCCTGACCGGCCAAGGTGACTGAAGTAAAGAGCCTTCTTGGTTTTGCCCGGCTGCTATGGGAAATTTGTTGAAGGATTTTTTTGGCGATATCGGTGTCCTGAGCAGACGGAAGCAGAAGAAGGTGAAGTTCGAGTGTATCGTTGATATCAGCAAAGTTTCGGTGACTGAAGAAAAAAAACACAAAAAAAACACAAAAAAAATTACACAAATTTTGCGTAATTAACTATGTATCACACACTGATCAATACGACATACTTCCCTATATCAAACGCGTACTAGAACATAGACCATACAAAAAAATATAACACAGTACAAAAAAGAGATATCGCATAACATAAGGAACTATGAATATATAGTAACATAATTCAACATATTATATATATATTCCACAAGAAAAAAAAAGCTACACAAACACAATATAGTGCACACCATACTCATGCACGACACAAACAAACACATAGCCTACCATAACATGTAAAGAAATTAACTTAAACCGTTAGTAGTAAAATCGCAGTCACATCTGCAAACCCAATAGCTTTCTAAGGCCTAATAAAATTTACTCATTCAAGTATAACATGAATAATAGATACCACAAAAGTGTAAAATAGAAATTAACCACCATATACCACAAAAAAATTAAAAATTAATTACCAACTTGATATAACCTACTAAACAAAGGAAAAAAATGTATATATATATACACAAGACATATTAACTATTAAAATGGGTGCATCCTTACAACAGTAGGACGTTGTGAGATGTAATGAATCAACCCACTTATAAGACCATATAAAGTTATCAACAGACAAAACACAAACAGTATAAGTGCGAAAGACAAATAATAAATGTTTGATATACACATGTACCTATAGATACGAAGTGACCAACACGAATATACAAAGCAATAGGTAAAAGCTCACGATGTTTATAGAATACGAAAACAACGTAGAAGTTACGAACAGATAAAGAATATACGATAAGTCAAGATTATAAGTAAATGTTAAATGGTTAAGGAAAAAAAACAAAACAAAACAAAACAGCACCGAGTCTTTTGCAACAACGAAGAGACTTATAGACAAACACAAATTGTTACAACATTAATGATATAATGTAAATAAGTCGATCTAAGAAAACATACAATATATACGAAACGAAAAGGTAATTAAATGAATCTAAGTAAATATGCGCAAGTATACAAAAAAAATTGTATCAAGGACACCACGACACAACTAATACAACAAAACAATAATAAACCTCATAATATATAACGACACTAAACAACACAATTACAAAGAATACAATAAGCACAAATACTTTTCATACAAGACATGGGTTATGATATAGGCAAATATTTACAAGTTCTAAAACAGATCATTAACATACACAATTGAAGTAAAGCATGTTAATTTCGAGTTAGGAACGACACAGCATTGCATGATAACGTAGAAATAGATTAAAGTGTAAATAACTTAATAACATGACATGTTAAAAATATATATAGAGAGAGTACAAGTAACAAAAGAATTATTAACGACTAATATAAGTACAGAAGAGAGATCACGATAAACAAAGACTAAAATAAACGCGCATAACGTATATACCACTTAAAACTCAACTAACAAATAATATAAACATAATGCACGTAACAAACTGCAGATAACAGTTGTGCGTTCATGAGCTACATACTAAAATAATGATACACAACATACTATATGTCTATACCAAACATGATTTAACAACTTAACCTTTAAAACGACAACACATATTAAAACTCGGGTATGCTGATATATATAATGAACGGAGCTACGTTGAGCACCTAGTTTATTTTCAGACCGAATAGGCAGACAGAGAAGACGATACAAACATTAAAGGACATGTTAAAGACTTGCGTCATTGATTTCAAGGGGAATTGGGATGGTATGATCAAGATGATTAAGTGCCCCTATAACAGCATCTAGCGCCGTCGGTAGGCCGCCATTTGAGGCGCTCAACGGGCGTAAGTGCAGACCCTCAGTCCAGTGGGGCGAAGTTGGAGAGTGTACTATTACTGGTACAGAGATGATCGAGCAAACCAAGGATAAGGTAAAGTTGATTCGGGAAAGACTTAGGGTTGCCCAAGACAGAAGTAAGAGTTAGGCAGATTCGAAGAGGTGTCTATTGGAGTTTACTATTGGAGAAAGGTTTACTTGAAGAAATCGCCTACGAAGTGAGTTGTATGTCTTGGTCTGAAGGGTAAGCCAAGGCCTCGTTACATTCGCCTTTACCAAAAGCTTGGAAGGATTGGTTCGTTAGCTTACTGTTTAGCGATACCTCCGGCACTGACTCAAGTGCAAAGCGTATTCCATGTTTCACAGCTGAGAAGGTACATTCCGAATCTGAGTCATGTATTAGACGCACCGCCTTCAAGAATCAGACCTGGACACGTAATATGAAGAAGCCCTGTCCGGATCATGGACCGCAAGGACCAAGAGCTGAGACTAAAGATCATTGCATATGAAAAGGTACAATGGACCAACCACAAAAAAAATGAGGCACTTGGGAGTTGGGGAACAGATGTGAAAGCACTATCCCTACCTCTTCGTATAAGGTACGACAAGTTTCAAGGACGAAACTTCTTGTAAGGAGGGTAGGATGTTATAACCCGAAATTTTTGAACTAATTTTTACACGTTAATTTAAAAACTAGGTAGCCGTTGGATGTAGCAATACTGCGAATTAAATTAATTATAGCGTATCGTTATGTTTAGGTGATTGCGTAATTAACTATTGATATATATATTTGTATATAAGATTAAGTGGCAAAAAAAACAAATAGAAAAATAAGTTATATGGACTAATTAAATTAACAGCGGCATAGGATAAGGAATTTAAAAAAAGAGAAATAATAACAATCAAAAGTAAATATTAACAAAAAAAGAGAGAACAAAATCAAAAAAAATAAAAAAATGAAACGTGATGATGAGGGGCAGTTAATGGCCCCTCATTCTCGCCAATTGAAAGGGGATAAAGGTAAGAGGAGGCGCTGGAAAGTCAGGGGAAGGAAAAAAAATAATAAAGAAAAGGTAAAGAAAATGAGGGAATGCAGGGGCTAGGCGACAGAAGCGAAGAAAGAGAAAGAGGAAAAGAAAAGAAGGAAGGGGAGAGGGAGATCCAAGGGTTTCAACCTATTCACAGTGACATATAATCGCATAATGGTCTGCATCCAGGTAGGTTCCCTTTTCCCCCTTCAATTGGTACAAATTCCAGCATGCTTTGGTGATATATTATGTGTTTATTTTTCTTAGTTGTTGAAATCTATACTATGTTGCTTGATCTGTGAAAAGCATGAGTTTTGATTACTGTGGAATGCATTTGATTACTGTGTTTGATGAGTGTGGAATGCGTATACTGTTTTGTGTGGACTGGATTTGATTTTAGAGAAAAATTTGATAATCAAAATAGTCAAACTGACTTGGTTTTGATTTTAGAGAAAAACTTGATAATCAAAATAGTATACGCTGCGTTTTTGAGTGTCCGTGGAATGGAATGCGATGAGTGCTCTCTGGTTTGAAGTTAGGGATGAATTTGATATCAAAAGAATTTCTAGGATTTATTTTATTAATGTTATTTAATTGACTAAAATAGTATTAAATATAGGAAAATATAAGTAAATATCAGAAAATCATAAACAAATTCTAGAAATTATAAAATACTGAAATTAAATGATTTGCATCAAATTTCTGTGTAGCGGGCCGATTGTGCGCAGGTCTGACTCATTTACTTAATATATATAAAATACAATAAAATAAAATAATCCACTGAGCCGACCACGGGCCGGGCCGAATGGCCAACGAACCGGACCCAGTTGGCTGGCCCAATTAAACGAAAAAAATATATAATAAAAAATAATATAATTCTGAATTTTTGGAAATTCTATAAATGTTATTTAATTAATTTTAAATAGTAATAATTATAGGAAAAATGTAAATAAAATCGGAAAATTATATATAAATTGCAGAAATTATAAATTGATGAAACTAGGTTATTTTCATTAAAATTCGGTAATTGTGATAATTTACCTAATTTAGATAATTAAGAAATAAATAGAAATAAATAGGAGAAAAATAAGGAGGAATATGGAAAAAGCCCGATGAATGTATACGAAAAGTGGGGAAATGGAGTTGACTCCGAACAACGCTGAATCAGTACTCGATAATAAGTGAACCTAGATTTGAGTGCCGGAGGATGGTGAGGATGGGTCAGGGGCCTCAGGCGATTGTGTTTTTGCATTCATGGCACGTGCATTGCATTGATAGCGGGTCGTGACGTACGGGTCACGGGCGCTCAGGATGGTGTACGGTGGCAGGGCCACGACACTCAGGATGGTGTGCAGTGGCGCGGCCACGCACACTCAGTATGGTGACTGTGGGGTGTACGACCTGCAGCCACTCAGTAGGACCCGGGTTCATGCATTGCACGGTGGAGATATCGGCATTCTGTGTGACATGACTTTGTTGCGTGTGACATGCATAGTAGGACATGCATCACGATGTTGCGCATTCTTTATCTGGAGCGAATTACTTTCCGTAGTCTTTCATATGCTTATGGGATATCATGTTTTATGTGTTATGTGTTATATCATTTTAGTATGCTAGTCTTGTACGAGTTGGAGGCAGGTGCCTACTGGGTGATTTCCCGTCACTCACCCCTACTTCCCCCCCCCCACCAGGTGAGAACGAAGAAGCAAACGACTATATCTTTGCTGAGGACGGGCTGACATGGTAGTATGAGCATACTGACGGTCGCACCTAGGATACGAGGAGACCTTGCGGCTGTCTGTCGTTATTTTATTGGGGTTTCATCGGACACTAACCTGTTTAGACTGATAGCAGTTAGAGGTTGGCACAATGACTTTATTGTCATTATGGATTTAGTGTTTTATTGATGATTTCTTTGTTCGGGTAATTTAATGTTATGGTAATTCGTTTCCGCGAGAAAAATTTCTACGTATTTTCGGACATGTAGAAAGTTGATTCGACGCCTTGTATTCTCCTTAGTGAGATACGGCGGGTGCACCATTCCCGATGTTAGGGTTCGGGAGCGAGGCGCTACACCTCTTCCTGATGTATATATACTACACATTGTAGAAGTAAAAGGTATCAATAAAGAATGGAATATTCAGCACCTCTGAAGTATTGTTCATATTGTTAAATTCTTCTGAATTCAAATCATCAATTGTTTTTTTATGGTATCAGAGCAAGGAGAAAAATAATCTCTGTAGACTATCTTCAACCAATACTTCAAAACATTTTATTCTTCTGAACTACTTCAGTTGTTTCGTTCCTCTTTGATTATCAAAAGGAGAAGAAGGAGAATTTTCTTCTACTCATTATTCAAGCGATCACTTCGTTCCTCACCATTCAAGAGATCATTTCGTTCAAATAGTCAAGCAAGTGAATTGGTTTCAAGAAATTAATTCTCAGAAACAAGGATTTGTTTCCCTGCAAATTTGCAGATCCCCTGGAGACGAAGAGATTTGAAGATAAGGGTAAAAAAGGAAATAGATCATCTTGTAAAGGGTATTACTGGAACATCAGTTATCAGTCATCAGGGATATTTTTTATGTTAAGAGAGCCTTCTAGAAAAATTCAAGAGGAAACGTGGCATGTTTTTTTGTGAAAAAAAACAAACACCTACATGTCCTTACTTTAATTCCTAAAATTTATCTACTTGTCCTTTACAAAACTCATTTTCTTTCCAGGTGGCCTATTTGCATGAAGTTTACAAAATACTAAAATCAAAAAGGATGGAAGTTTTTAAAAGGAAAAAACGACCACATCTATTGTTCTGTACAATTTCTGCTCTTTGCATTTGTAAATGGTAGTAGATGGTTTGTTATTTTTGTTGATGATCATACACGTGTGACCAGGATATATCTTATGAAGCAAAAATATGAGTTACCCAAGATCTTTAAAATGTTTGTAGCTCTCATTCAGAATCAATTCAATGAAGTAATCAAGACCTTTAGGTCTGACAATGGGAGTGAGTATCTTAATGGTGAAGTTAAAGCTTTTCTGGCGGAGAAAGGTATATATCATCAAACTTCTTATGTTTATACTCCATTGCAAAATGGAGTTGCTGAGAGGAAGCGTAGACATATTCTTGGTATTGCTAGATCCATTATGTTTACTATGAATGTGCCTAAATATCTTTGGGGAGAAGCAGTGTTGACTACTACGTATCTAATAAATAGAATGCCTTCTAGGATACTTGGGTATTTGAGTCCTAAGCAGCAACTGTTAAATATTTATCCCAACTGCTTGTTACTGCCTGAACTTCCATTTAGAATTTTTGGGTGTGTTGCATACGTTTATTTGCAGTCTCATAGTAGAGGAAAATTAGATAGAAGATCAGTTAAGCGTATATTCATAGGGTATTCTGGAACTCAAAAAGGTTATAAGTGTTTTTGCCCTATCACTAGAAAACTGTACACTACTTTGGATGTTATTTTTGATGAAAATACTTCCTATTATCTATCTAACTCTCAGTCAAGTCCACAAAGTGTTAGTACAGATAACTACTGGAGTATCATTGACATATCAACAGTGGGAGGAACTAAAGAGGGGTGTTCACGGTCATATCAGCAACTGTTGGAAATCAGCACAGAAGAGGAAGAAACTGGTGCATCTTCCTTATCTCGGAATCAGGAACAGGGTGATCCTGAAATTACTGAAAGAAATGAGCAATCAGAACTCACCGGGAGCAGTTGCCTCCAATTGTCCAGGTATATTCTAGGAGGAAGCGAGCTCAGAATACTCCAGTACCATTTCAGGAGTCACGTGAGCTCTCTTCTCCTATTATTGAATCATTAGATAAAAGCAATCTAGAGGAATTTTCTGATTTACCAATTGCATTGAGAAAAGGTATACGGGAGAGCACTAAAACTCCTTTTCATAGGCTATTGAAAACTGAGTTTTGCTCAACTAAGTATCCTATTGAATTGGTTATGAACTATAATAAATTATCTTCTGTGTTTAAGTCATTTACAATAAGTTTAGATGAACAAGTCATTCGAGCTAGTATTAGTGAAGCTATGAAAAATAAAAATTGGAAACGGGCTGTTCAGGATGAAATGGCAGCTTTAATTAAAAATGAAACTTGGGAATTAGTTCCAATTTCAGAAAATCAAAAACCAGTAGGTTGTAAGTGGGTATTTTCACTTAAATATAATTCGGATGGATCATTGAATAGGTATAAAGCTAGACTTGTGGCGAAAGGTTTTACTCAATCATATAGGATAGATTATCTGGAGACTTTTGCTCCAGTTGCAAAGTTAAACACTGTTAGAATAATTTTCTCACTAGCTATCAATTTAGACTGGTCTTTGTCACAATTAGATATTAAAAACGTCTTCCTTAATGGTAAATTAAAGGAACAGGTCTACATGAATATCCCACCTGGATATGAGACAGATGATACTGTTGGAAAGGTATGTAAGTTAAAAAAATCCATCTATGGGCTAAAACAGTCTCCAAGGGCATGATTCTCTAGATTTGCTCAAGTCTTATTACTATATGGATTCACACAAGCTCATTGTGATCATACACTTTTTGTTATGAAATCTGGTGAATATATTACTATTTTGATTGTTTATGTTGATGACATTATCTTAACAGAAAATTGTGTAAATAACATTTAAAAAGTAAAGAATCACCTATCAACTGTGTTTGAAGTAAAAGATTTAGGACCTTTAAGATACTTTCTTGGAATGGAAGTTGGTAGAAATAAAAATGGAATGAGTATTTCACAAAGAAAATATGTTATAGACTTGTTATCAGAAACGGGTATGTTAGGTTGCAAACCTTCTCAGACTCCTCTGGAACCAGGTAGGTTGCCTGATTCAAAATCTGGGAAACCGTTGGAAGATATTCATTCTTATCAAAAACTTGTAGGTAAACTTATTTATTTGTCTCATACTCGTCCTGATATATGCTATTCTGTTAGTTATGTTAGTCAATTTATGCATTCTCCTACTGACATTCATTTGCAAGCAGTAATGAAAATTTTAAGGTACCTCAAAGGTGCTCCAGGACAAGGTTTATTTTTTGGAAAGCATGAAGACCATACTATACAAGTTTATACAGATGCTGACTGGGGATGATCAAAGTAGGATATGCGATCAAATTCGGGGTATAGCACGTTTGTTTGGGGAAATCTGGTTACTTGGAGGAGCAAGAAGCAAACCGTGGTTGCAAGGAGCAGTGCTGAAGCTGAGTTAAGAACATTTGCTCTTGGAATTTGTGAAGGACTTTGGATAAAAAGGGTGCTTAAAGATTTACACCAGGACTCCACCAAGTCTCATATTATGGTTTACTGTGATAATATATCAGCAATACATATGGTGGAAAATCCAGTTCATCATGATAGGTCGAAACACGTTGAGATTGATAGGCATTTTATTCAAGAAAAATTAGAAGATCAACCTCTCAAACTTCAACACGTTTCATCAACTGAGCAGTTAGCTGATTTACTTACTAAATCTGTCTCTCCTAGTTTATTTCAAAAATTATTGGTCAAGTTTGGTTGTATCAATATATACACACCTAGCTTGAGGGGGAGTGTAGAAAAGTAGTATCAAAATTATATTGTATTGTATTGTATTCTTTTTGTTTATAGCCGTTATTAGTATGTCAGTCTGCCACTGGGTGACTTGACTTGTTTTACAGCCCTTGGACCAAGAGTCCTCTTCCTGATGTATATATACTACACATTGTAGAAGTAAAAGGTATCAATAAAGAATGGAATATTCAGCACCTCTGAAGTATTGTTCATATTGTTAAATTCTTCTGAACTCAAATCATCAATTGTTTCTTTAATGATGACATTCATCAAGTATCATCAAACATATGGCATCCAGGCCCTTAACGCATCCAGCAAAACCAACTGCATTTGTATTGCAACTACCAGGCAGAGACTCAAACCTACATCAATCCAGGTACACAGAAAGTGATGTAGCAAAAGTGAAAAATCAACTTAAACATTTGGGCAGTCACTGACACCACAAAAGACTAACCCTGTAATGTGAAAAATCTCAACCAGAGGATAAAAATCACATCATGTTCGGTTGACTTCTTTCTTTCTGTTCTCAGCATTCCAAATATCAACACCTGTATGACCCCACATTGCTGCAAATAAGTAAAATAAATCCAGATCTTGTGATTGTACATGGCACTAAAACAGACAAAGTTTAACTTCATCACAACATTACAGTTGAGCTTGCAAAAGAACAACGAAAAAAATCAAATTTAGAACTTCTTTCAGCCCTGAAAATATCTTACACTCCCTACATAGACTTCTTTTCTATTGATCTACTCTAAAATGAGTAATTCGAAATGGCCTTGCCAGAAATCCATGGTTTCAACCATTGATATAGGGAACGGTTCTACGCTTTTAAAGGATTCTTGTAAGCGTTTTCTCGTTTCCTCTTGAGAAGAGATAAAGTTGGTAAAAAATTTACCTAACAGAGTAAAAGATTTTAATGTGAGAGGGTGCAATCACTTCTGGAGAACTTATTGGATCACGCTCTAGTTCATACGAACAACAATAGGTGAACCTCCACTTGTCCGTTGTCTTGGGCTGGGATGGTGGGCTTGGCGTTTTACAGTAGAACAATAAGTGGAAATAGAGAGGAAGGATGCAACTATGGCACGAAGATGATCACATGATTACTACGCATTTTTCTCTGCTGGAGAATACTTCAGCTTTGAATTTCGAAGTACTTGCATTCTTTCAACTACATCGTTTTTTATTTTAAAAAATACTGCATCTTTTTCAAAAGATAAATCTATTTTATTTTTTAATATAATTTAACTAGATAGTTAAAGTGTATCTATATTTGGGATAGAATAAATATTTTTTTACCTTCTTTGACGTATCTACATGACTACACTCGCACAAAGAGGGCATTTGGGATTAATAAAAAATAGGTTAATCACCTTTTGCCCCTGTAGTATACGTAATTAACCCTTTGCCCCATGAGGTTTGATATCACACTCTTAACCCCCTAAACTATTGGACTGATTTGGAAAATGTCATTTCAGGCAAAAATTCACCGGAAATAGTGACATGTCAATTGTCCATGCCATGTGTTTTAAAAAAATTGCTACGTGGAGTCAAAAATATTCTTCATCTTCTTCTCCCAATCATTCTCGTTATGTCCCTCTCTCACCATTACAATCACTTCATCTTCTTCTCCCACCCACCCATTGTTCAACCTTACCCAGGAAAATGGAACAGACAGTATTCACATCACTTCATCCTCTTCAGCTGTATATGTATACACGTATATATATTATATTTAGATACTTATGAAAATGTTTTGTTATTCTCGTCTTTAATCAAAAACCATCTCCCGGGGCCGGTGTTATGGCCGTGTCTTTTGGCCATATATATTATATACAAAATATACATGCACACACGGCAATAGTTGAGAAAAGGAAAAAAAAATAAATAAACAATAGATAAAGATTATCTAAATGTAACATCCTAAATAGACTAGGAAAGGAAACAAAAGATAAAGCCTAGAAACCTAAGTATAGAAAAAGAAAAAAAATAGAATTTTAATACAACACAAATCCTAACTATACTAGGAATCTACCTAGTTTATATTTATAAACTACTTTAACCCTACCCATTAAACCCACGGCAGCCATAATCTTTCCAGCAGGCTGCTGCCTTCTTCCCCCACCTCTTTGAGCACGCCAGCAACAACATGAGAAGAAAAAGAAGATTCTATCTGCTTTGCATTTCTCAGATATAGGATTATATACATATGTATATACATACACGCATACAACACAAGCCGTACACCCCACAATTATCACAAAACAGCCGGCCTATTCTCTCAAATATTCAACCTTCTGCCGCCATTCCTAGGTGCAAGGTTGACTGATTTTGATCCATTTCCATTATGGTTCTTCGTATATCGCGTTTAATCAAGACACGAGGCAAGTATCTTTACTATATTTATTATGCTTTTATAAAGTTATTATGATATTTTTATATATCAAATTGGATCATGTATACGTATTTGTAATTGCATAGATTGTTGAATATATATACATATTCGATGTAGTTATGTACCGATCATACAGATATATATATATATATATATATATATATATATATATATATATAATGTCGATTTGGATATGAAATACACATACATTGATATGATTAGAAGCGGTGCATCAATGTGTTAAAATATATGTGCATAAACAGGAAAAGTAAAAAAATAAAATAAAAATAAAAAAAGGGAACAAAATATGTGCGTTGCGTCAGCACACTAGAGTTGGTGAATTTTTGAGATTGGGAGATGTGAACTTAATATATATTATATTGTCTTCAAAAAAAACAAACAAAATATATGGGGCCGATTTTTATAATATATAATTTAATTATATAATAGTTTGAAACTGTTTTATTATTTTATTTTCGAATTAAATATTTAATTATTGTAATAAACAGTTTTTTTTAGAATTATAGATATATATTATGTGATTTTCGTTTTTAAATATATGTTAATTATATAAATTGTTTTTCAGTAAAATTAAATATTTAGTTATTTTAGTTTCGGATATAGAAACATAAACAATTATAAAAAAACTGTTTTTGGATATTATATATTTATTTATATTATTTTCAAGATTTAAAACTATATAGAATTATATATAAACTATTTTTATACGTAATTATATGATTACCTATGTTATTTTTAGATTTAAAATTATATATAAAGTAAGCCAAATTAACCTTTATTATTAGGTATTGATGTTTATACTACAATTGTTTAGATTCGAGCCTAGAGGAGAAGGAAGTTGATTCGTCAAAAAGGTAGGTGCCTCTTCCCCCTCAAACGGATATGATTCATGCACGCTTTGATGGTATACTAATGTGTTTCGTTGTTTTATTTGTTTATGTTGAAAATTTTGGTTTGTTGTTTTATTTGTTTAAGTTGTAAATTTTGTTTCGTTGTTTTTATTTGTTTAAGTTGTAAAGTTTGTATATGTTGGAAAGCATGAGATATATTGTTTATGGCTGCTATGTGCGTATGTGTGTGTGAAATTGGTGGTATGATGGAATCAAAAACAAAATATCCTTAAAAAATGGGGAAAATGGAGAACTTTTACATTAGGAGCCTTTAAAAAGTTGTGTTTTGGCCTTAGAATAGGTTCCTATAGACTGGAAATAGGAGAAAATGGGGGTTGGGATCGAAAAACAAATCACACCGCGCGTTGCCACTGGTGGAACATCCAATTAAATAAATAAATAAATAAATAAATTAAAGCAGAGAACAGGCCGGCTAACGGACCGGGTCGGCTGGCCAGCGGGTCGGACCGAAGGCGGCCTATTTACCTCTCAAAAAGAATGTATCGGGTCTGGTGGATCAGGCCAGGAAAATATAATACTAATAAAATTCAAATAAGTTCCAGAAAATATAAAGGGTTAAAATTAAATTATTTTCACTTAATTTCTGAAGTCTGATAAATTTAAGTAATTAAAAGTTAATAGTAATAAATAGAATTAAATAAGGGAAACATAGGGTAAATTAGTAGAAAATTTTAGTAAATTAATACAAGCTAAGGAAAAATAAGGGTGGTGATAAAGAACAACTTTCCAATATTCGTAAAATTTATGAAACCAAATATTGAGTGCCGGAGGATGGTGAGGATGGGCCAGGGGCCTCAGGCGATTGTGTTTTGCATTCATGGCACGTGCATTGCATGATGGCGGGTCGTGACATACGGGTCACGGGCGCTCAGGATGGTGTACGGTGGCGGGGCCACGACACTCAGGATGGTATGCAGTGGCGCGGCCACACACACTCAGTATGGTGACTGTGGGGTGTACGACCTGCAGCCACTCAGTAGGACCCGGGTTCATGCATTGCACGGTATAGATATCGGCATTCTGTGTGACATGACTTTGTTGCGTGTGACACGTTGATTGAGCATGCATCACGTACTTGCGCATTTTTATGTGGAGTGCTTTACTTACCGCATTTACTTTATCTTATGCATGTTATCTTATATGTATGTGCTATATGTTATATCATGTTTATGTGCTATGTGGCTGTATCATTTCGGTATGTACGTTTTGTATTTGTTTGAGGCGGGCATCTACTGGGTGATTTCTGTCACTCACCCCTACTTCCCAGGTGAGCCGGATGAGGACTACGAGCACATCTTTGTTGAGGACGGGATGGACATAGCTGAGTGGGCTGGTTGATAGCTGCAGTTAGGATACGAGGGGAACTCTGCAGCTGATTTTTGGTAGTTATCTTTTGAGGATTTTCTCAGACTTCTTTAGTACTTTTATTATCAGAGTTTTATTCAGTAATGTAATGACGATTAATGGAGTTTAATTTAAGTTATGATTTACGTTTCCGCGAGAAAAATTTCTACGTTATTTCTGACGTGTAAGAGATTGATTCGACGCTTTGTATTCTCCTTAGTGAGATACGGCGGGTGCACTGTTCCCGATGTTAGGGCTCGGGAGCGGGACGCTACAGGTGGTATCAGAGCCGAGGCTTTAGATCCGCCTCGGAAACGCAGGATTAATTAGATCACTTAGACATAAGTTATGATCTTTTATAAAGTTTCGATTTTACCCCTAATAAACAAAGTAGACTTAAGATATGATCTTAGTCCTAGGTTATGATCGGGTTATGGGAGGTGTGTGCCGATGGTGAGCTTTCCTTGTCTAACTATCGATTTATCGGTGTTCAACCTTCCAACTTATTATTGACCGATCCGATTTCTTCTCATGAACTTGGATAACAGGAAATGCCTCCACGACGGGAGCCAGCTGGGAACGGTGGTGAGAACCACCAGGATCAGGGGATCATCCCCAAGCACTTGAAGATGCGATAGTCACCATAACCAACGCCTTAGCACAATAGCACCAGGTGCTGAACTAGCATGCATCGCCTCCACCATCATCGCACTCGGACCTGAGATTCTTCGACAAGGAGATACGGAGGAGTGATGGCACAGCACAACTGACACCGCCAATCACTTGGATCTAATTCCAAAATGAGTTTAAGAAGTATTACGTGTTCGACAGTGCGATCTTTCAGAGCATGGCTCTAGATCCACATCGGAAGCATAGATTTAGGCTATGATATTAGGAATTAAGTTATGATTTTGCCCCTAAGTCATGTCTTAGACATAAGTACCGATTTTTAGTCGTAAGCAATGATTATATATGAAGCATCTTATTGGAAGTAAGACGTGACCTTAGAAATTAAGTGATGATCCTACCCGTAAGTCACGATTTTAGACATAAGCGACAATCTTGATTAAGAGTTTACATTTGACTTAAGCATTGATTTTAGTCATAAACATTGATTATATGCTAAGTATGATTTGGAAATAAGAACTGATCTTAGACATAAATGATGATCTGAACATCAGGTGATGATTTGAATATAAGCACTGATCTTAGTCATAAGCTGTGATTATATTCTAAGCATTAAGCTTAGAAATAAGTAATGATTTTAGACGTAAAGAAGGATGATACCGAGTATCGATTCTAGAAATAAGTCATGATATTAGACCTAAGTGATGATCGGACAAAGGATATGCCCACGTATGCCTAGGGCACTCCATACGACTCTGGGTTATTTGCCTTACTTAAGTTTTGGTTTTAACCATTTGCACAATTCTTTAGAATCGACCCCTGCAAACCTGGTACCATTATGATTCACGACTCTACCTTGATAGTAGTGTCAGAACGTGACTAGATCTAAGTTGGAATCGTAGTTTCTAATAAATGATCTATAGCAAAACAAATTATTAAGAAAAGGATTTATTAGCGTTATGATCAACAGAGTCAGCAAAGAATATCGTAGAAAGGGGTTTATAGTTATGATTAAGATGTTAAATTTAGAGTATTAAATAAGCCAAAGATATTAGTCTTATTAGGGATATCGATTGTTAGTGATAAGTGAGTACTACTAAAATTAGTACAGTGAATGACAAATTATTACAAATTTGGGTTAAGTGTTGATTCTTAGGAGCACGTAATTAATGATGCATCAAGTAGGCCTGAATTGAAATAGAATAACTATGAACAAGCAGTTGTTGCTTTTCAAGGGAGATCTACCTGAACTAGAAATGGCGGTTGAAATAACCAAGTCAAGAAGCATGATGGATCAGTGTGGCGCGTGGAAGCATGGTGAATTAGAATAACATAAATCGATCAATATTCAGTGTGTCATACTAGAAGATGAATCATAGATGATGAGTGTAAGAATATGAAATTGTAGATTGCAATAAGTTGAATACGCGTCCAGCGGTGTAAGTAGAAGTTTATAGGTTGTAATTATAGTAAGAACTGATTTTAGAGGGCTGCCGATGACCGCAGATATAAGTACGATATCGATTGACGATTGGGTTATAAAACCCCCAGTATGATGACAATATCCTTAAGTTTGATCTTATAGTCTTAAAAAGATAGGTTATGATCTTAAATAAGTGTAGAGTAACGGACTTAGAAATCGCCTTGTCAGGTACAAGGAATGATTTTTGAGGCCTTAACATATGATAAAAAAAAAAAGAAGAAGAAGGTGAAATGGTTAACGTATCATAATATGCAATAAATATTTAGTGGTTATTATCTAAGAGAATGATTAAGTAGAACCCATGCTAAGTCATTGATAAACATACGCAAGTTTCGAGGACGAAACTTATTGTAAGGAGGGAGGTCTGTTATGGCCGTGTCTTTTGGCCATATATATTATATACAAAATATACATGCACACATGGCAATAGTTGAGAAAAGGAAAAAAAAATAAATAAACAATAGATAAAGATTATCTAAATGTAACATCCTAAATAGACTAGGAAAGGAAACAAAAGATAAAGCCTAGAAACCTAAGTATAGAAAAAGAAAAAAAATAGAATTTTAATACAACACAAATCCTAACTATACTAGGAATCTACCTAGTTTATATTTATAAACTACTTTAACCCTACCCATTAAACCCACGGCAGCCATAATCTTTCCAGCAGGCTGCTGCCTTCTTCCCCCACCTCTTTGAGCACGCCAGCAACAACATGAGAAGAAAAAGAAGATTCTATCTCCTTTGCATTTCTCAGATATAGGATTATATACATATGTATATACATACACGCATACAACACAAGCCGTACACCCCACAATTATCACAAAACAGCCGGCCTATTCTCTCAAATATTCAACCTTCTGCCGCCATTCCTAGGTGCAAGGCTGAGTGATTTTGATCCATTTCCATTATGGTTCTTCGTATATCGCGTTTAATCAAGACACGAGGCAAGTATCTTTACTATATTTATTATGCTTTTATAAAGTTATTATGATATTTTTATATATCAAATTGGATCATGTATACGTATTTGTAATTGCATAGATTGTTGAATATATATACATATTCGATGTAGTTATGTACCGATCATACAGATATATATATATATATATATATATATATATATATATATATATAATGTCGATTTGGATATGAAATACACATACATTGATATGATTAGAAGCGGTGCATCAATGTGTTAAAATATATGTGCATAAACAGGAAAAGTAAAAAAATAAAATAAAAATAAAAAAAAAGGGAACAAAATATGTGCGTTGCGTCAGCACACTAGAGTTGGTGAATTTTTGAGATTGGGAGATGTGAACTTAATATATATTATATTGTCTTCAAAAAAAAACAAACAAAATATATGGGGCCGATTTTTATAATATATAATTTAATTATATAATAGTTTGAAACTGTTTTATTATTTTATTTTCGAATTAAATATTTAATTATTGTAATAAACAGTTTTTTTTAGAATTATAGATATATATTATGTGCTTTTCGTTTTTAAATATATGTTAATTATATAAATTGTTTTTCAGTAAAATTAAATATTTAGTTATTTTCGTTTCGGATATAGAAACATAAACAATTATAAAAAAACTGTTTTTGGATATTATATATTTATTTATATTATTTTCAAGATTTAAAACTATATAGAATTATATATAAACTATTTTTATACGTAATTATATGATTACCTATGTTATTTTTAGATTTAAAATTATATATAAAGTAAGCCAAATTAACCTTTATTATTAGGTATTGATGTTTATACTACAATTGTTTAGATTCGAGCCTAGAGGAGAAGGAAGTTGATTCGTCAAAAAGGTAGGTGCCTCTTCCCCCTCAAACGGATATGATTCATGCACGCTTTGATGGTATACTAATGTGTTTCGTTGTTTTATTTGTTTATGTTGAAAATTTTGGTTTGTTGTTTTATTTGTTTAAGTTGTAAATTTTGTTTCGTTGTTTTTATTTGTTTAAGTTGTAAAGTTTGTATATGTTGGAAAGCATGAGATATATTGTTTATGGCTGCTATGTGCGTATGTGTGTGTGAAATTGGTGGTATGATGGAATCAAAAACAAAATATCCTTAAAAAAATGGGGAAAATGGAGAACTTTTACATTAGGAGCCTTTAAAAAGTTGTGTTTTGGCCTTAGAATAGGTTCCTATAGACTGGAAATAGGAGAAAATGGGGGTTGGGATCGAAAAACAAATCACACCGCGCGTTGCCACTGGTGGAACATCCAATTAAATAAATAAATAAATTAAAGCAGAGAACAGGCCGGCTAACGGACCGGGTCGGCTGGCCAGCGGGTCGGACCGAAGGCGGCCTATTTACCTCTCAAAAAGAATGTATCGGGTCTGGTGGATCAGACCAGGAAAATATAATACTAATAAAATTCAAATAAGTTCCAGAAAATATAAAGGGTTAAAATTAAATTATTTTCACTTAATTTCTGAAGTCTGATAAATTTAAGTAATTAAAAGTTAATAGTAATAAATAGAATTAAATAAGGAAAACATAGGGTAAATTAGTAGAAAATTTTAGTAAATTAATACAAGCTAAGGAAAAATAAGGGTGGTGATAAAGAACAACTTTCCAATATTCGTAAAATTTATGAAACCAAATATTGAGTGCCGGAGGATGGTGAGGATGGGCCAGGGGCCTCAGGCGATTGTGTTTTGCATTCATGGCACGTGCATTGCATGATGGCGGGTCGTGACATACGGGTCACGGGCGCTCAGGATGGTGTACGGTGGCGGGGCCACGACACTCAGGATAGTGTGCAGTGGCGCAGCCACACACACTCAGTATGGTGACTGTGGGGTGTACGACCTGCAGCCACTCAGTAGGACCCGGGTTCATGCATTGCACGGTATAGATATCGGCATTCTGTGTGACATGACTTTGTTACGTGTGACACGTTGATTGAGCATGCATCACGTACTTGCGCATTTTTATGTGGAGTGCTTTACTTACCGCATTTACTTTATCTTATGCATGTTATCTTATATGTATGTGCTATATGTTATATCATGTTTATGTGCTATGTGGCTGTATCATTTCGGTATGTACGTTTTGTATTTGTTTGAGGCGGGCATCTACTGGGTGATTTCTGTCACTCACCCCTACTTCCCAGGTGAGCCGGATGAGGACTACGAGCACATCTTTGTTGAGGACGGGATGGACATAGCTGAGTGGGCTGGTTGATAGCTGCAGTTAGGATACGAGGGGAACTCTGCAGCTGATTTTTGGTAGTTATCTTTTGAGGATTTTCTCAGACTTCTTTAGTACTTTTATTATCAGAGTTTTATTCAGTAATGTAATGACGATTAATGGAGTTTAATTTAAGTTATGATTTACGTTTCCGCGAGAAAAATTTCTACGTTATTTCTGACGTGTAAGAGATTGATTCGACGCTTTGTATTCTCCTTAGTGAGATACGGCGGGTGCACTGTTCCCGATGTTAGGGCTCGGGAGCGGGACGCTACAGGTGGTATCAGAGCCGAGGCTTTAGATCCGCCTCGGAAACGCAGGATTAATTAGATCACTTAGACATAAGTTATGATCTTTTATAAAGTTTCGATTTTACCCCTAATAAACAAAGTAGACTTAAGATATGATCTTAGTCCTAGGTTATGATCGGGTTATGGGAGGTGTGTGCCGATGGTGAGCTTTCCTTGTCTAACTATCGATTTATCGGTGTTCAACCTTCCAACTTATTATTGACCGATCCGATTTCTTCTCATGAACTTGGATAACAGGAAATGCCTCCACGACGGGAGCCAGCTGGGAACGGTGGTGAGAACCACCAGGATCAGGGGATCATCCCCAAGCACTTGAAGATGCGATAGTCACCATAACCAACGCCTTAGCACAATAGCACCAGGTGCTGAACTAGCATGCATCGCCTCCACCATCATCGCACTCGGACCTGAGATTCTTCGACAAGGAGATACGGAGGAGTGATGGCACAGCACAACTGACACCGCCAATCACTTGGATCTAATTCCAAAATGAGTTTAAGAAGTATTACGTGTTCGACAGTGCGATCTTTCAGAGCATGGCTCTAGATCCACATCGGAAGCATAGATTTAGGCTATGATATTAGGAATTAAGTTATGATTTTGCCCCTAAGTCATGTCTTAGACATAAGTACCGATTTTTAGTCGTAAGCAATGATTATATATGAAGCATCTTATTGGAAGTAAGACGTGACCTTAGAAATTAAGTGATGATCCTACCCGTAAGTCACGATTTTAGACATAAGCGACAATCTTGATTAAGAGTTTACATTTGACTTAAGCATTGATTTTAGTCATAAACATTGATTATATGCTAAGTATGATTTGGAAATAAGAACTGATCTTAGACATAAATGATGATCTGAACATCAGGTGATGATTTGAATATAAGCACTGATCTTAGTCATAAGCTGTGATTATATTCTAAGCATTAAGCTTAGAAATAAGTAATGATTTTAGACGTAAAGAAGGATGATACCGAGTATCGATTCTAGAAATAAGTCATGATATTAGACCTAAGTGATGATCGGACAAAGGATATGCCCACGTATGCCTAGGGCACTCCATACGACTCTGGGTTATTTGCCTTACTTAAGTTTTGGTTTTAACCATTTGCACAATTCTTTAGAATCGACCCCTGCAAACCTGGTACCATTATGATTCACGACTCTACCTTGATAGTAGTGTCAGAACGTGACTAGATCTAAGTTGGAATCGTAGTTTCTAATAAATGATCTATAGCAAAACAAATTATTAAGAAAAGGATTTATTAGCGTTATGATCAACAGAGTCAGCAAAGAATATCGTAGAAAGGGGTTTATAGTTATGATTAAGATGTTAAATTTAGAGTATTAAATAAGCCGAAGATATTAGTCTTATTAGGGATATCGATTGTTAGTGATAAGTGAGTACTACTAAAATTAGTACAGTGAATGACAAATTATTACAAATTTGGGTTAAGTGTTGATTCTTAGGAGCACGTAATTAATGATGCATCAAGTAGGCCTGAATTGAAATAGAATAACTATGAACAAGCAGTTGTTGCTTTTCAAGGGAGATCTACCTGAACTAGAAATGGCGGTTGAAATAACCAAGTCAAGAAGCATGATGGATCAGTGTGGCGCGTGGAAGCATGGTGAATTAGAATAACATAAATCGATCAATATTCAGTGTGTCATACTAGATGATGAATCATAGATGATGAGTGTAAGAATATGAAATTGTAGATTGCAATAAGTTGAATACGCGTCCAGCGGTGTAAGTAGAAGTTTATAGGTTGTAATTATAGTAAGAACTGATTTTAGAGGGCTGCCGATGACCGCAGATATAAGTACGATATCGATTGACGATTGGGTTATAAAACCCACAGTATGATGACAATATCCTTAAGTTTGATCTTATAGTCTTAAAAAGATAGGTTATGATCTTAAATAAGTGTAGAGTAACGGACTTAGAAATCGCCTTGTCAGGTACAAGGAATGATTTTTGAGGCCTTAACATATGATAAAAAAAAAAAGAAGAAGAAGGTGAAATGGTTAACGTATCATAATATGCAATAAATATTTAGTGGTTATTATCTAAGAGAATGATTAAGTAGAACCCATGCTAAGTCATTGATAAACATACGCAAGTTTCGAGGACGAAACTTATTGTAAGGAGGGAGGTCTGTTATGGCCGTGTCTTTTGGCCATATATATTATATACAAAATATACATGCACACACGGCAATAGTTGAGAAAAGGAAAAAAAAATAAATAAACAATAGATAAAGATTATCTAAATGTAACATCCTAAATAGACTAGGAAAGGAAACAAAAGATAAAGCCTAGAAACCTAAGTATAGAAAAAGAAAAAAAATAGAATTTTAATACAACACAAATCCTAACTATACTAGGAATCTACCTAGTTTATATTTATAAACTACTTTAACCCTACCCATTAAACCCACGGCAGCCATAATCTTTCCAGCATGCTGCTGCCTTCTTCCCCCACCTCTTTGAGCACGCCAGCAACAACATGAGAAGAAAAAGAAGATTCTATCTCCTTTGCATTTCTCAGATATAGGATTATATACATATGTATATACATACACGCATACAACACAAGCCGTACACCCCACAATTATCACAAAACAGCCGGCCTATTCTCTCAAATATTCAACCTTCTGCCGCCATTCCTAGGTGCAAGGCTGAGTGATTTTGATCCATTTCCATTATGGTTCTTCGTATATCGCGTTTAATCAAGACACGAGGCAAGTATCTTTACTATATTTATTATGCTTTTATAAAGTTATTATGATATTTTTATATATCAAATTGGATCATGTATACGTATTTGTAATTGCATAGATTGTTGAATATATATACATATTCGATGTAGTTATGTACCGATCATACAGATATATATATATATATATATATATATATATATATATATATATATATATATATATAATGTCGATTTGGATATGAAATACACATACATTGATATGATTAGAAGCGGTGCATCAATGTGTTAAAATATATGTGCATAAACAGGAAAAGTAAAAAAATAAAATAAAAATAAAAAAAAGGGAACAAAATATGTGCGTTGCGTTAGCACACTAGAGTTGGTGAATTTTTGAGATTGGGAGATGTGAACTTAATATATATTATATTGTCTTCAAAAAAACAAACAAAATATATGGGGCCGATTTTTATAATATATAATTTAATTATATAATAGTTTGAAACTGTTTTATTATTTTATTTTCGAATTAAATATTTAATTATTGTAATAAACAGTTTTTTTTAGAATTATAGATATATATTATGTGATTTTCGTTTTTAAATATATGTTAATTATATAAATTGTTTTTCAGTAAAATTAAATATTTAGTTATTTTAGTTTCGGATATAGAAACATAAACAATTATAAAAAAACTGTTTTTGGATATTATATATTTATTTATATTATTTTCAAGATTTAAAACTATATAGAATTATATATAAACTATTTTTATACGTAATTATATGATTACCTATGTTATTTTTAGATTTAAAATTATATATAAAGTAAGCCAAATTAACCTTTATTATTAGGTATTGATGTTTATACTACAATTGTTTAGATTCGAGCCTAGAGGAGAAGGAAGTTGATTCGTCAAAAAGGTAGGTGCCTCTTCCCCCTCAAACGGATATGATTCATGCACGCTTTGATGGTATACTAATGTGTTTCGTTGTTTTATTTGTTTATGTTGAAAATTTTGGTTTGTTGTTTTATTTGTTTAAGTTGTAAATTTTGTTTCGTTGTTTTTATTTGTTTAAGTTGTAAAGTTTGTATATGTTGGAAAACATGAGATATATTGTTTATGGCTGCTATGTGCGTATGTGTGTGTGAAATTGGTGGTATGATGGAATCAAAAACAAAATATCCTTAAACAAATGGGGAAAATGGAGAACTTTTACATTAGGAGCCTTTAAAAAGTTGTGTTTTGGCCTTAGAATAGGTTCCTATAGACTGGAAATAGGAGAAAATAGGGGTTGGGATCGAAAAACAAATCACACCGCGCGTTGCCACTGGTGGAACATCTAATTAAATAAATAAATAAATAAATAAATTAAAGCAGAGAACAGGCCGGCTAGCGGACCGGGTCGGATGGCCAGCGGGTCGGACCGAAGGCGGCCTATTTACCTCTCAAAAAGAATGTATCGGGTCTGGTGGATCAGGCCAGGAAAATATAATACTAATAAAATTCAAATAAGTTCCAGAAAATATAAAGGGTTAAAATTAAATTATTTTCACTTAATTTCTGAAGTCTGATAAATTTAAGTAATTAAAAGTTAATAGTAATAAATAGAATTAAATAAGGGAAACATAGGGTAAATTAGTAGAAAATTTTAGTAAATTAATACAAGCTAAGGAAAAATAAGGGTGGTGATAAAGAACAACTTTCCAATATTCGTAAAATTTATGAAACCAAATATTGAGTGCCGGAGGATGGTGAGGATGGGCCAGGGGCCTCAGGCGATTGTGTTTTGCATTCATGGCACGTGCATTGCATGATAGCGGGTCGTGACATACGGGTCACGGGCGCTCAGGATGGTGTACGGTGGCGGGGCCACGACACTCAGGATGGTGTGGAGTGGCGCGGCCACACACACTCAGTATGGTGACTGTGGGGTGTACGACCTGCAGCCACTCAGTAGGACCCGGGTTCATGCATTGCACGGTATAGATATCGGCATTCTGTGTGACATGACTTTGTTGCGTGTGACACGTTGATTGAGCATGCATCACGTACTTGCGCATTTTTATGTGGAGTGCTTTACTTACCGCATTTACTTTATCTTATGCATGTTATCTTATATGTATGTGCTATATGTTATATCATGTTTATGTGCTATGTGGCTGTATCATTTCGGTATGTACGTTTTGTATTTGTTTGAGGCGGGCATCTACTGGGTGATTTCTGTCACTCACCCCTACTTCCCAGGTGAGCCGGATGAGGACTACGAGCACATCTTTGTTGAGGACGGGATGGACATAGCTGAGTGGGCTGGTTGATAGCTGCAGTTAGGATACGAGGGGAACTCTGCAGCTGATTTTTGGTAGTTATCTTTTGAGGATTTTCTCAGACTTCTTTAGTACTTTTATTATCAGAGTTTTATTCAGTAATGTAATGACGATTAATGGAGTTTAATTTAAGTTATGATTTACGTTTCCGCGAGAAAAATTTCTACGTTATTTCTGACGTGTAAGAGATTGATTCGACGCTTTGTATTCTCCTTAGTGAGATACGGCGGGTGCACTGTTCCCGATGTTAGGGCTCGGGAGCGGGGCGCTACAGCCGGCCTCCGGCATGTTGCATTTCCTCCATCTCCGTCTTACTATTTAATCACATTCAGCAACCACATCTTCCAGCCATTGTTTCTCTTCTTTATCCTTTCCTTTCTCTCTCCATATTTTCTTTTTCTTTTTGATTTTCTATTTCTTCTTTCTCTCTATGGAAATTCACTTGATGATCACGTTTTCCTCGTTGCTGTTCCGTTGATTCGGTGGTTACAAAAAGCATATGTTCGCGCAGACTGCGTGACAAACAGTGAGAAAAAGTGGAGATGGAATCATTGGATCTCAACGCGATTGCAATCGAGAATGAGGAGCAGATTTTCATGGACCACGAATCGGCGACCTCGAACTCGTCGGTAGTGAATGGAGACGTCAACAGTACTGGCACAATCGACGATACCTGCTCTGTCCGCTCCGCTGGCGCCGAGAATTTATTTACTTTCAACATATTCTGTGAAGGATTAAGCCTGCTTCCCTGATGAAACCTTTTAACTGCAACGGGTCCACACGAGGGAATAGCTCCTTCATACACTAGTGCTGAGGCCCCTTCAACAATAATTCTTGTTGGAATATACATAGTAAATCCATTACCCAAGAATCACTTAAGGGAACACAAAAGCGAAGTAAATAAATGCGGAAGTGTACCTTGCTCCATTGGTAAACGCTGTATGGGTTCTGACACGCCCGACAACTGTGTCTTCCAAGGGATGACACGAACCCACCAGTTGTTGAGTCCACTAATGAAATATCAACAACTACCACTACTATTCTGATACAGAGAATAGGTAGTGTGTTTTCCTCTCGAAAGTGTTTTATAGATGAAATATAATATATATATATTGTTCGCAAGTGCGCAAAGGAACAAAAGAAAAGAACCTTCAGAATTGAACTTTGCAAATGTATTTTGCTAATTACAAAGCAACGCATTCTGTTCTGCAAAAATTAAGTCATTTGTCCCACACTGCTTGCACGTAATATATAGTGGGAAATTCAATGAATACTGAATTGCAAAACGTCCCAAATGAATTGCATTAATGAAATATAAATTGCTAACGTCGCAAACGTTTCAATACAAACGTTTGAAACGTTTGAAACATGAAACGGCAATTTCAATATATATAATAAATTACTTAATTAAAACACTTCGAGAAGAATACTCGTAGGTTCTTGTCCCTCAGAGACCAGATGTCATTAATAATACGGTCTCGACTTTACGAGTCCTACCATCAAGGACGGTAACCGTATGACTGTCTACACATTTAGTGATCCATTCAGATTACACTGCGTATCTATTAATATACCGAAGTGATCACTTAACATGTGTGGATACGTACAAATATTACGTAACATTAGTAACATATAATATATAACATACATAAGTCCACATATATTTGATATGTAACTTTAGTCACACGTGTCGTGCACTACACGTATGAGCATATCAAATCCAACAATCTCTCACTCGGACTATGTATGTTTATGTTACTTGTTTGAGCTCCTTTACTAAATGGCCTATAGTGTAATCAACTTAGTCCGGTCCGCTCAGTCAATGCCAATAAAAGAAGCAAGCAGTACGTCGCCACACTTATGGGTGACGGGTCCCGAATCATGAATCATGATACCAACATTAACTGAATGACATGGATGCTAGAATGGATGTGTAGTATGGAAATTACATGCTATGTGATCGTACATGCCAATTTCCAACTTGGTCCTACTTAATGAGATGGACAGAATTCAGAATGAAAGTCGCAAATAATGTACAATCCTGAAAACTGCAGCACAACTTAAACTGTAGTGTACATTACAATGAATGTCTGAAACAATGTTCTTTATTGAACACTACGAAATAAAACCAATAGACTCCCACTAAAGCTGAATATCTTTGGCTATACTAATACATATACGAGCCACATGCCCCTGAAACACCATAGGTATTACCCTTTTGGTCAAGGGATCAGCCACCAAAAGATCTGTGCCTATGTGCTCAATGCAAATCATACCATTCTGAATTATCTCTTTAACAACCAGATACTTAATGTCTGTGTGTTTCGACCTAGACGAACTCTGGTTGTTATTTGAATATAGCAGCACAGAGTTATTGTCACAATAGACTTTCAGAGGTCTCTGAATAGTCTCTACAATACGCATCTCTGTGACAAAGTTGCGAAGCCATATCGCTTGACTGGAAGCATGGTAGCATGATACATACTCAGCTTCCACGGTAGACGATTCAACTAGCGATTGCTTTGCACTTTTCCATGAGATAGCACCTCCTACCAGCACGAAGATGTAGCTGCTGGTGGACTTCATGCTATCCTGGCATCCACCGAAATCGGAATCTGTGTATCCAATGATCTCTTACTTTTCAGATTTCCGATACGTCAGTATGTAGTGTTTTGTTCTTTGTGGTACACACACTCGTCAACCTGATTTACCTCAAAACTGAATGAGGTAATGACTTGTGCAAACTTAAAATACCACTTTTGAGATGCCTGCTTTAGTTCATAAATGGATTTCTTAAGTTGACAAACCATCCTTTTTATTTTTTTTGATCTCCCACTTCAAAACGAGGTGGTTGAATCATGTATATGGTTTAGTCGACGTCACCATTTAGAAAAGCAGTTTTAACATCCATTTGATGTAACTCAAGACGAAAGGATCGTCTTAGTGGTACATGTTCTTGAGGTATTGATGGTTCCTCAACTGCATCAGTAGTTCCTCATCCATCAGAAACAATTTCCATAGGTTCCTGTGGACCAGAACTACTAGGGATTAGATCGTTAGATGTGTGTATCTTTAGTAGAATCACACCAATGATTGGTTCGAATCGCATATTTACAACATCAGAATGATCTTCTTCTAATTCAGTGATCTGCTGATGCAAACCACCATTTCCCCCCGGAACCGAGATATCCTCAAAGAACTGTGCTGAATTTGTCTCAAATGTAGTTCTGCTAGTGTGATCATAAAATTTGTACCCCCATGAAAAAACCAAAGAACAAAACAACACATAAGTCAATATCAACTGCAATATAACTGAAGTTCAAATCAAGTATAGAACACTTCCATCTCCCAAAAATCTTTCAATGTTAAGTGCTCTTTGGAGTCTCCTTAACGTTGTCCAACAATTGGGGTGTAGAAATTGATGCAGCGATACACCATACGTAAAGTAGTCACCTTCCTTTGGGCCGATGAACTAGTCACGTATTTCCTTATTATCGCCGGACTTTTTCAATTTCTACAATGTGATATATGTGACTTCGACAACTACGTCTTCCTTTGGGCCGACTAATAGCAGTGTGAAGCACATACACACCTGTCACAAACTTAACAATTGCACATGCGATGATATGATTGCCGCACTTTAAGGGGATCATATTAAAGCCATACATTTGCTAAGATGCGTATCCTTATGGTTCTATATACAATTGCAGTTTATCAACTAACATGTAGATTTATGTTTGACCGTCACGTATGCATCCAAACATACACATACTTGAACCCGTGCATTTTCTTCAAACTTTGAGTTGCCACTGTAATTCTCAAAATCAAGAAAATAACGCCTCATTGATAATTCTTAAAATCAATGAAGATTTATCAATCAATGCCGTTTGTGACATAACCGAATGATGAAACTTTATGAAGGTCTGAAGTGAACCGATTCGGCAATACCCAGTAATCTAGACAGTATTGCCATTGCACACAATTCTCAGACAGTATTGCCATTGCACACAATTCTCAGGCCACCGGTAGAGTCACTATCCGTAGACGGTCTTGCTTAAGAACCGGTTTTCTAAGACAGAACCATGTGCATGGTGTATTTATCACAACTTCATTATTCATCTATCACAATCAAATATATTTGATTGATAATGATTGTCAAAATGGGATCCTTGTTGTCAAATCATCCAGTCAAACTGATTAATATGTACAATCACACTGGATAATGTTAAATGTATTATGTTACAGCAATTGACAAAATGTCATATGCATGTACTATGAAGCCAAGTTACTGAAGGTTTAAAATATATATATGCATTCAAAAGACTCAACAAAGGAAAAGAAATTAACTTCAGCAATGAAGGAAAATGAAGCTTCAGCAATTGATTTTCCCTTCCCTTGCAAAAAATTCCCCTCAGCACTTGTGCATCACACCTTTATATAATAAGCAAAATGGAAGATTGAATTGCCTTAAACTAATGAAACGTAAGCTTTAATTTTTTTTATTTTTTTCCAACTAAAACGTTTCCCCAAAATTAATAGGCATTAATCTTCCGTTTTGATAAATAACGTTTTCTTGCTAATTGGGGATAAATCAACGTCATCAAAAGAATGAATTTCCATCCAGTGTCATGTTTTCAGAAGACCACCTTTATCAAATACTGAAAGCATATGCGAGTTACAACTCAAATTTAAGAATTTCTTTCGAAAACAAAATCGCTTGTTCACTCGCAAGTCAATGAACATGTGAAGACGTTTCGCCAAATAAATTATTGCCTTTAATTTAAACGTTTTGATAAAACGTTTTGCAATAATTAATTCTAACCGTTTCACATTAATATATAAATGCAATGTTGTACTATGACTGTATCACATTAGTATATCAGTACAATATCAAACATTACAACATTAATATATGCAAATATGTAGCGTTCAATATGCAAATGCTAAATGCATCAGAATGTAATTCCATGTTTGCAAATGAATGGCTCCTGAACCTCTGTTGTCTAAACATCAAACATGATAGTGTCCACGTTATTCAAGATGTGTAATGCTTCTCACTTTTTATTTTACACATATAACAAATGTCATTATTTGTTCCCTGGATCAATATTTATGTGCACATCTATAATAGCCTGGAATCAAGCAGAACACAAACATGAACAAAACAATTCTACAGGAGAATCTTTGTTTTGCAAAGCAATAAAGCAAATTCTAAGTTTCAAAAGAAACTTCTAGCCAAAGTAAAAGCTTAAGCAAAACTTCTGCAGCCTTTTAACTATCGTTCCACCACACTTTCAACATGCTGCACACATAAATATATGATGGCTAAAGGAAAGTGTGTAACGATTGTTGAAGAATTTGATGCTATCAGACAACAAGGTGGTGGCGTTGATGTGAGGAAGAACAAGGTCACAACTCAATCAAAGAGGAATCAATAACTAACTAGCTTGCCAGAGTAAGCGTGTCAGTGGAGGTTGAATTAGTGGAGGTTGAAGTTGGTTAGGAGCATCAAGTGCATCGGGCCAAAGGTTGAAGAAGGAGCTCAGCAGAGCAAAGTGGGAGGAAGAAGGTGCACGCGGGAACTGATTTAAAAGGGGTGAAAAGACAAGAAAGCCCCTGGTGGTTATAAATGTTTAGTTATATGAGTAAGGGTACAATTGTAAATTCGAGGTCTAGTAACTGAATTTTTCCCTTCTTCTTCTTCTATATGTACCGAGTGCACTACACAATTGAATGTATGAAGAATTGGCGGTTTCTTCCTATTACATGTTTTCTCTCGATTGTTTTTCGTAATGTTCCATTGCTGTGATGCTGCTTGGGTTTTAGTTTGATCAATTTCGTCATGGTATCAGAGAGATCAGGTTCCTCTGAATTGTTTCTGTCTTCTTCGGTTGTTTCTTTTTGATTGATTCTCGGTGTCTGTTATTGATTGATTGTATTTCGTTCGAATATGCGTTGTTGAATTGAGTATTGTTGCTGTTGCATTGATTGATATATGATGAATTCGAATTCGAATGCTTCCTCTTCGAGAGGAACTCAATCGCATGGTGTAGATAATCCGCATCAAAATCCTTATTACTTGCATCCGAATGATAGTCCTGCAATTGTCTTAGCACAACCTGCACTCACTCCTCATAACTATCATACTTGGAGTCGTACATTTGAGATGGCCTTAGTAGTTAAAAACAAGGTTGGATTCATCGATGGTACTATAACGAAACCTGCACTCACGGATCCTGAATTTTCTATCTGGAGACAAGTTAATACAATGGTGCAGTCTTGGACTATGAATTCTGTGTCACAATCAATTGCACAGAGCATTATGTGGTTTGATAGTGCGGTTGATGCGTGGAATGATCTCAAATTGAGATATGGTAGTACTGACCCGTTTAGACTGTTAGATTTGTTGGAGTCGTTTTATGGAATCAAGCAGGAGGCTCTGAGTGTCAATGAGTATTTCACAAAGCTGAAGGTTGTCTGGGAAGAATTGATGTCTGTTAGGCCTATACCTACGTGTGTGTGCAGAGGGTGCAGATGTGATGTAGCTGGAAAGATGAAGCAATTTGTTGAGAGTGATTACGTTATAAAGTTCATAAAAGGTCTGAATGAGAATTTTGATCAAGTCAAGTCCCAGGTGTTCGTGGTGACACCATTACCGGATATAAATACTACATTCTCTATGGCACTGAAATACGAGAGGAAAGTGGTCTCTGACTTAGGAGCAACGATGTTTGAGAACAGTCCTACTGCTTTAATGACGGAGGAGCAAACTGGTGATGTGTTTGCAGCAAACGCTTATTCTGGAAGGCAGCAAGCTGGAGGATATAGAAGGGGGAGTGGCAGGTTCTATGCGGACGGATCAAAACGCTTTCAATGCACACACTGTGGCATGATAGGGCATACAGCCGAAAGATGTTACAGGAAATTTGGCTTTCCACCTGGTTTTAAGCCCAAGAATCAAGCCAATATGGTTGAGTACACAGACACAGACTTGCGGACTTCTCAGCTTGATCAGCCTGTGAAGGCCATGTAGTCATTGATGTTGACACCACAACAAAATCAGAAGCTCATGACTTGGCTGAATAAATTGGATGATAGCCAAGAGGAAGACATGGTCTCTGCTGGTCATGGCACTGTTCTGTCTTCTAAAACTGAGAAGGTGACAGGTAATTCTACAACTAATGTATTAAACGCATGGATTTTAGATTCAGGAGCTACTGACCATATTGCATATAATCTGTCATTATTTACTTCCTTTGAGCCTGTTACTCATGTCTCTATAAAGCTTCCAAACAACATGTCCGTGCAAGCCACACACAAGGGCACAGTGATCATAAATGAGTTCTTGATTCTGAGTAATGTATTATATGTGCCCTCTTTCTCTTTTAATCTCCTTTCTTTGAGTAAACTGGCCTCTGATCCTAGACTGACCATCATGATTAATGGATCTCACTGTTTGATTCAGGATCAATTGTCCAAGAGGATGATTGGTTCAGCTAGACTAATACATGGCTTATACTATCTGTGTGGTGATGACTTGATGCCACAGCATGCTGCCTGTATTTCAGTACATGACACACCTTCCTTGATATGGCATTATAGACTTGGGCATGCTTCTCATTCCAGAATAAAAGAGATCCAAAGACTTGACTCATCAGTCCAAGGGGATCCTCTTGACTCTCCCTGCACCATATGTCCTCTAGCTAGACTAAATAAACTCCCTTTCCCTGTTTCTACTTCTGCTTCCTTAAAGCCCTGTGATTTGATTCATGTTGATGTTTGGGGCCCCAACAGGCACCCCACATTGTATGCTCAAAGATACTTTCTGACCATAGTTGATGATTGTACTAGATACACTTGGGCATATTTGATGAAATCAAAAGAAGAAGTCAAACATATATTGCAAAGTTTCTGCATACATGTTCATACCCAATTTGAAAGACATGTAAAAGTGGTGAGGTCAGATAATGCCAAAGAGTTTAAAATGAATGATTTCTATATGTTGCATGGGATCATCCATCAAACGAGCTGTGTCTACACCCCACAGCAGAATGGGGTAGTAGAAAGGAAACACCAACATATCCTGATCGTTGCCAGATCTTTACTCTTTCAAGCTCATCTGCCCATGACTCTTTGGCGCTTTGCCGTACTCCATGCTATATACCTAATCAATATTCTTCCAACACCATTACTGCAACATAAGTCACCTTTCCAAGTTCTGCACAATAAGACCCCTGCATATCATACTTTGAAAGTCTTTGGATGCCAAGCCTATGCACATAATACAGATCCCCACAAGCATAAGTTTTCTTATAGAGCCATATCTTGCTTGTATCTGGGAAATGCCCAACATACAAAAGGTTTTATTCTTCAGAACCTGACTACAAAATCTATCTTTACATCTAGAAATGTTCAGTTTCATGAGCTCTCATTTCCATATATAATCACCTCTGACCATCAGCTTCATCATCCTTCTGAACCACAGTTCCCACATCCTGTCAAAATGTTTCCTTCAGCTAGCCGTCACGCTTCATCACCCAACTTCTCTAGTCCTGATTCCAATAATGAACATCAGATTCCTACACCACCTTTATCTTCAGACTCAACACATGTTCATGTACCACCTACATCTCCTTCTCCTTCACCTCCTATTATGTCTGCTCCTTTATCCACACCTTCATCTCCATCTCCTTCACCTGCGTCCTTGTCTCCTTCACCTCCTAAATCATTGACTCCGGACACTGCTGCTGCTCTTCCTACTCTAATTCCTGATATTCCCTTAGTATTTCCAGCTGAACCTCCCACTAGACAAAGACGAAGACCTGCTTACCTCCAAAACTATCACTGTAATCAAGCTTTCACTGATATGCCTATCTTCACTGATCTTAACGTTGCTTATCCTATCCAACATCATTACTCCATGGCTCATTTAGCTCCTGAATATAAAAACTATATGCTTAATCTTAGCTTGCAGCAAGAGCCTGTCACTTATCAGCAAGCAGCCAAATCAGTGCAATGGCAGCAAGCCATGGCCCAGGAACTAGCAGCATTAGAAGCCAACGATACCTGGACACTGATGCCTTTGCCATCAGATAAGAGGCCCATTAGATGCAAATGTGTGTATAAAATTAAGAGGAAAGCAGATGGCAGTGTAGACAAATATAAAGCACGTTTGGTTGCCAAAGGATACACTCAGGTGCCTGGCATTGACTATGAAGACACCTTCTCCCCCGTAGCCAAAATGACCACCGTCAGACTTTTTATGGCTTTAGCATCATTGCAGGGTTGGCATCTACATCAATTAGATGTCAACAATGCCTTCCTTCATGGGGATCTCCACCAAGACATCTATATGACATTGCCTGAAGGACTTTCCTCACCTATGCCTAACACTGTTTGTAAACTCAACAAGTCCCTTTATGGCCTTAAGCAGGTCAGCCGGCAATGGAACGCTAAACTAACTGCTTTTCTACTCTCAAATGGCTTCACACAGTCCAAACATGATTATACCATGTTTGTTAAGAGAACTTCTACATTCTTTCTAGTTCTGTTGGTGTACGTTGATGACATTGTCCTTGCGAGTGATTCTCTCCAACCTATTCAAGATATCAAAGTGGCCCTTCACAATGCGTTTAAAATTAAGGATTTAGGTGTATTGCGATATTTTCTGGGCTTAGAGATTGCCAGGTCTCAGGGGGGCTTGATGGTGTGTCAAAGGAAATACACGCTTGAGTTGTTGGAGGATACGTGATTCCTGGCATCTAAGCCTGCAAAGACACCAATGGAGCAAAACATTAAGCTTGCACATGATGATTCAAGTTTGATTGCAGATGTGACTGCATATAGGAGGCTCATTGGCAGGTTGTTGTATTTAACCATTACAAGACCTGACATTACCTATACAGTGCAGCAACTATCTCAGTTTCTAGACAAACCAACAGAATTACACTTGGCAGCTGCACACAGACTCCTAAGGTATCTTAAGAACAGTCCAGGTAGAGGCATACTTTTCCCAAGCTCTGGAGATCTGAAGTTAAAGGCTTTCTCAGACGCTGATTGAGGAGGATGTACAGAAAGTAGGAGATCTGTAATGGGGTACTGTGTTTTCCTGGGAGGTGCTTTGGTGTCTTGGAAGGCTAAGAAGCAGACGACAGTTTCAAAGTCTTCATCAGAGGCTGAATATAGAGCTCTTGCCTCAACTTCTTGTGAGGTTCAATGGATTCTCTATTTGTTGAAAGATTTGGGGGTTGATCATAAGGAACCGGTTGAGATCTTTTGTGATAATAGAAGTGCCATCTATATAGTTAAAAATCCAGTGTTCTATGAGAGAACAAAACACATTGAGATTGATTGCCACATTATGAGAGACAAATACCAAGAAGGGATCATTGTACCGATGCCTATACGGACGGAGATGCAGCTAGCTGATTTACTGACTAAGCCACTGGATTCTAAGAGGTTGAGCAATCTGACTGATAGTTTGGGGATGTGCAACATTTACTCTCAGTCAGAATTGAGGGGGGGGGGGGTGTTGAAGAATTTGATGCTATCAGAAAACAAGGTGGTGGCGTTGATGTGAGAAAGAACAAGGTCACAACTCAATCAAAGAGGAATCAATAACTAACTAGCTTGCAAGAGTAAGCGTGTCAGTGGAGGTTGAATTAGTGGAGGTTGAAGTTGGTTAGGAGCATCAAGTGCATCGGGCCAAAGGTTGAAGAAGGAGCTCAGCAGAGCAAAGTGGGAGGAAGAAGGTGCACGCGGGAACTGATTTAAAAGGGGTGAAAAGACAAGAAAACCCCTGGTGGTTATAAACGTTTAGTTATATGAGTAAGGGTACAATTGTAAATTCGAGGTCTAGTAACTGAATTTTTCCCTTCTTCTTCTATATGTACCGGGTGCACTACACAATTGAATGTATGAAGAATTGGCGGTTTCTTCCTTTTACATGTTTTCTCTCGATTGTTTTTCGTAATGTTCCATTGCTGTGATGCTGCTTGGGGTTGAGTTTGATCAATTTCGTCAACGATAGAAGATATCATGAATTTCTAAAGGCTAACAAATGAAGTCATTTTACTTGAGTATCATACAATCGTGAAAAGCCTTATATTCATACTCACGATTGACGCTACAAAATGTCATATATATGAACAAACATGAAAATACGAAAACAATGTCGTGTTCTCATTAAGCGGGCTCTGATACCACTTGTTGGAATATACATAGTAAATCCATTGCCCAAGAATCACTTAAGAGAACACAAAAGCAAAGTAAATAAATGCGGAAGTGTACCTTGCTCCATTGGTAAACGCTGTATGGGTTCTGACACGCCCGACAACTGTGTCTTCCAAGGGATGACACGAACCCACCAGTTGTTGAGTCCACTAATGAAATATCAACAACTACTACTACTATTCCGATGGAGAGAATAGGTAGTGTGTTTTCCTCTCGAAAGTGTTTTATATATGAAATATAATATATATATTGTTCGCAAGTGCGCAAAGGAACAAAAGAAAAGAACCTTCAGAATTGAACTTTGCAAATGTATTTTGCTAATTACAAAGCAACGAATTCTGTTCTGCAAAAATTAAGTCATTTGTCCCACACTGCTTGCACATAATATATAGTGGGAAATTCAATGAATACTGAATTGCAAAACGTCCCAAATGAATTGCATTAATGAAATATAAATTGCTAACGTTGCAAATGTTTCAATACAAACGTTTGAAACGTTTGAAATATGAAACGGCAATTTCAATATATATAATAAATTACTTAATTAAAACACTTCGAGAAGAATACTCGTAGGTTCTTGTCCCTCAGGGACCAGATGTCATTAATAATACGGTCTCGACTTTACGAGTCCTACCATCAAGGACTGTAACCGTATGACTGTCTACACATTTAGTGATCCATTCAGATTACACTGCGTATCCATTAATATACCGAAGTGATCACTTAACATGTGTGGATACGTACAAATATTACGTAACATTAGTAACATATAATATATAACATACATAAGTCCACATATATTTGATATGTAACTTTAGTCACACGTGTCGTGCACTACACGTATGAGCATATCAAATCCAACAATTCTATCATGATTGAATCCCTTTGTAGCTTCTTTTATCTGAGCCATTGACAAGTTTTTTGGCCCTCTATCATTTCCATATCTTCCTCCTGTTTGTCCAGCAGCGTCTTTTCCTCTTTGTCTCTTTATTAAACAAAAGCAGAAAACCACAGAAACAGCGAGCAAGATCAGTACAACTGCAGCTGAAATTCGAATGATCGCTATCAAGCCACGACTCATTTTCCCCAAACCATCAGAACCATGACCCTCTTCAAGGTTTGTATCCGCGGGAAAACACATCAAACAATCCCCTTCTTCAAAATTATCCATAGCCATTGTGGAAGACTGAAACGAAAAAGACTTAAAAGGAGAGGGGAGGAAGTGATTGGGAGGGTGGTAGGAGGGAAGTACGTGAATTGTGGGAGAAGAAGATAAGAATATTTTTGACTCCACATGGCAATTGTTTGCAACACGAACCATGGGCAATTGCCATGTCACTCTTTTCCGAAAAAATTTTGCCTGAAATGACATTTTTCAAATCAGTCCAATAGTTCAAGGGGGTTAAGGGTGTGATATCAAACCTCAGGAGAGCTACCGGAGGCAAAAGGTGTTTAATCCATAAAAAATTGAATTCCTAAACATAATCGAGCTCACGAATTAGGTTCAAGTTGAATATCATCGAGCTTTGTCTAATTTTACCAAATTCACACCTGATCTAAGGTTTAAGCGTCCATTTGTTAAACTGAAGTGTTAAGTCTAAAATCTGAAGCCTGAATATTTTAAGTTACTGAAGAAATTAAGTGTTGAAGTAATCGAATAAATGTTTGAATATAACATATAAAATCAATTAGAATGCTTCATAATAATTTCTATCTGAAGTAGAAATTGTTGGAAAATTGCAGAGAATATTGGCAACACAAAATTATAGAACAGCCGAGACGTGACGGATTGTCACTGTCCTTAAAGCAATTTTGCCTATACCAAAGAGCAAGGTATACTTCTAGCAAATGCTTCTCAGGATATAACGGCTTACTTCCTTTCTATTGCTCTTAGAGAGAAAGTATTGAACTTGTTTAGTAGAAGAGAATGATAGTGAAAGGTAGAAGAAGAATGCTGCAGAATTTTTTCACAAGAATTCAAGAGTTTTTCATCTATTTTTCATATATATTTTGAAGATAGCAAAGCCTACTATTTATAGGCTTTGAGACAAGTTCAAAAGACCCTTTTCTGCAGATTTTTCCTCCATGGATCGGTTATGGACGTTCAATATGAAAGGACATGTCATTTGGAGAAGAAGATACATCTTTAGTGAACAGTCGGGTCACATTAGGCGCTTCATGTGACATCGAACGACACATTAGGCGCTTCATGTGACATCGAACGACTGTACAAAATGACATTAGGCGCTTCATGTCACATTGAACGCCTAGTGTTCTGGAAGTGTTCCCGAACACTTCGAACGCCTACATTAGGCGCTTCAAGTGTCTGGAAGTATTCCAGAACACTTCGAACGCCTACATTAGGCGCTTAAAGTGTTTGGAACGTCCCCATTTCCTTCCATTCTTCATAAAACACTCCAAACTTCATCCAATCTCCTATCAATAGGTCACATAACACTATACAAGGTTGGATCACAAGATTTAAAGTACTTTTAAGTACTTTTCCAACAATCCCCCACATGATCCAAGCTTTTATAGTTTCAAACGAACGAACATAAACCAATCTTTTCACTATCAAACGAAGATAATGACACATAACGGAGCAGTGACAAACGTCTTGAACTGGCCGGTAGTACAATTTGCAGTTATATAAACGGAAATGGGGTGACAACCGTCTTGAACCACATATTTCACTACTGTTTATATGAACACACAAATGACATGCCATTATCTAACTTCTTACAAGTTCGCGGTGTGGTGCATTAAAGGCCCTGCACCCAATCCCAGGATTCATAAGCGCTCTAGAGAGTTTTCCAGGCTCTCATAGGAAGCGGCCCCACTTCCACACTTATATAGGTGATATTCATCAAGTGTGTACTGCAACACACCACCATCCTTGATGGCTATGAATTATCCATTAAGAGATTTACATCTCACCCTCAAACATGCAGTGAGTACTATCCTCGAACATCAACATAGGAAGGGACATATGTGATAGTACTTAACAGAACTCTTCTATGACGTGTTTTTATCACATTGAACTCCGTTTGTAGGATCTCTACTAATAGTGAGTTGGGTTCCTGTCATAGAGAATTCGCATCCAACGGAACAAGTCCCATTCCTCTCGATGTTTTAAGAACCATTTTTCGGTTCAACCCTTTAGTTAAGGGATCCGCCAGGTTTAACTCGGTTTTTATGTATTCCAAGTTAACCACCCCAGAACTAATCAAGTCACGCACAATATTGTGCCTCAAGCGGATATGCCGGCTTTCTAAAATGAATGCAGTGACAAAGTCATTTCCAAAAGACTTTTCTACTCTTTTTCTCTTACTTCTTCTAGGTGACGTGTCATTACTAGACGTTTTGCTAGACTCACCTTTTTCAAATTTAGGACTAACTAATGACTCTTTCTTCATAGGAAAAATATGCTCAAAAAACTCAGCATTCTTAGATTCAACGATAGAACCATTATCAACCAACATGAATCTATATGCAGCACTATTTTGAGCATATCCTATGAAAACACAATCATTAGTCTTAGGACCAATTTTACTTCTTTTGAACTCTGGCATACCAACCTTGGCTAAGCACCCCCACACTTTGAAGTAATTCAAGTTAGGTGCGTAACCTCTCCAAAGTTCATAAGGAGTTTTATTGGTCTTTTTATGTGGGATTCTATTCAAGATATGACATGCCGAAAGGATTGCCTCTCCCCACATATTGTTAGGCAAACCTGAACTTATAAGCATAGCATTCATCATATCCTTGAGTGTTCTATTTTTTCTTTCAGCGACTCAGTTAGATTGAGGTGTGTAAGGAGGAGTGAATTCATGTATAATTCCATTATCTTCACAAAACTTTTGTAAAGATAACACATTATACTCACCACCTCTATCTGTCCTCAATCTTTTAATTTTCCTGTCTAGTTGATTTTCAACTTCATTTTTATACCTGATGAACATGCTTTCAGATTCGTCTTTATGTGCTAGCAAGTAAACTCTAGTGTATCTAGTGAAATCATCAATAAAAGTTATGTAATACTTTTTACCACCTTTACTTGTATAACCTCTAAAGTCACCAAGATCACTATGTATGAGTTCCAACTTATCTGTTGTTCTTTCAACAGATTTAAACGACTTCTTGTGATGTTTTGCTTCTACACAAAACTCACACTTTCCAAAGTCATCTTCACATACATACGAGATTAGATTGGTGAACTTTAGTCTTTTTAATGCATCTTTATTAACATGTCCTAATCTTGCATGCCAAATATTCAAAGAGTCAACAACATAAGCAGAACTAGATGCATTCTTATTATTCATAATACACACAGCATCTAATACAAGTAAACCCCCGGAGCAATAACCTTTCCCGACAAACTCCCCATTTCTAGAAAGTATAAGCTTATCAGACTCAAGAACAAGTTTAATGTTAGCCTTGTTCAGTAGTACTCTGGAAATCAAGTTCCTACGCATCGCAGGAACATGCAACACATTGTTCAACTCCAGTCTCTTGCCAGAAGTCAACTTGAGGAGCATCTTTCCTTTACCAAGAACCTTGATACCATGTGCATCTCCCAAGAAAACTTGCTCGCCATCATCTATTTCTTGATATTCAAAAAATAGATCCTTACTGGTAGCAATGTGCTTGGTAGCCCCAGTGTCTACCACCCATTCCGAAGCACTACCGACAAGGTTTACCTCAGATAAGACGACCGCAAGCAATGACTTCGTCATTTGTTTTTGTAGACTCCACAAGATGTGCTTGATTGCTAGGCTGGCCTTTCCGCTGGTTGCACTTGGCTGCTCTATGTCCCAGCTTTCCGCACACCCAGCATGCGCCTTTCATCTTCTTCTGTCCTTGTCCCTGCACAAATGTCTTACCTTTGCCATTGTGCTGAGTCTTTTGCCTCTTGGGTTTGTGCTCCACCACATTGGCTTGGGAGTTCCTTTCATCACGTCCAATGTCATCAAGCCGATTATTCTCTTCAATGCGAACGTGCTTGATGACTGCATCCAATGTCAACTTGGCATCATCATGCTTGCCTCTCTTCTTGTATTTGCTCCAAGAAGAAGGTAGCTTTTCCAACAAGGAGGCTGCTTGAAAAGTTTCATCAACTTTGATGCTTTCTTGCTCGATGTTATCCACCAATTGTTGATATTGGTGGATTTGATCATTGATCGGTATGTGGTCCACCATTTGGAACTTCAGAAACTCGCTGACCACATATTTTCTTTTGCCAACATCTTCAGAACCATATTTGTTCTGAAGTGCTGCCCAAATATCCTTTGCTGACGCAAATTTGACATAAATGTCAAATAGAGAGTTGGAGAGAAAGTGCAGAATGTGTCCTCTACACGTAGTATTGTCAGCATCATACTTTTTGCCTTCTGTTTCATCTGTTGGCCTGTCTTTGGAAAGCACATATGAAACAGAAATCATCTCCAAGTAGAACAACACCTTTGCTGCCCAACGCTTGAAGAATTTACCATCGAATGGCTCCATTTTGGACATATCAGGAACAGATGCTTGTCTTGTTGCCATATTCACAACAAAATTTGCTTTAAGAATGTTGGAAAATTGCAGAGAATATTGGCAACAAAAAATTATAGAACAGCCGAGACGTGACGGATTGTCACTGTCCCTAAAGCAATTTTGCCTATACCAAAGAGCAAGGTATACTTCTAGCAAATGCTTCCCAGGATATAACGGCTTACTTCCTTTCTATTGCTCTTAGAGAGAAAGTATTGAACTTGTTTAATAGAAGAGAATGATAGTGAAAGGTAGAAGAAGAATGCTGCAGAATTTTTTCACAAGAATTCAACAGTTTTTCATCTATTTTTCATATATATTTTGAAGATAGCAAAGCCTTCTATTTATAGGCTTTGAGACAAGTTCAAAAGACTCTTTTCTGCAGATTTTTCCTCCATGGATCGGTTATGGACGTTCAATATGAAAGGAGATGTCATTTGGAGAAGAAGATGCATCTTTTGTGAACAGTCGGGTCACATTAGGCTCTTCATGTGACATCGAACGACACATTAGGCGCTTCATGTGACATCGAACGACTGTACAAAATGACATTAGGCGCTTCATGTCACATTGAACGCCTATACAAGGCGTTCAAAGTGTTCTGGAAGTGTTCCCGAACACTTCGAACGCCTACATTAGGCGCTTCAAGTGTCTGGAAGTATTCCAGAACACTTCGAACGCCTACATTAGGCGCTTAAAGTGTTTGGAACGTCCCCATTTTCTTCCATTCTTCATAAAACACTCCAAACTTCATCCAATCTCCTATCAATAGGTCACATAACACTATACAAGGTTGGATCACAAGATTTAAAGTACTTTTAAGTACTTTTCCAACAGAAATTCCAATTGCACTCCTTGGTGGGAAGCAGAATTCAAATAATATCCTCTTCCCGTGTGCATGCGGCAATTTTTATTTTTTAAAAAGACTTTCCATCTGAAATCCAAAAATGATTATTTGATATTTTAACAATAGTACCATTACTTCAGTGGTTAAATTTGAGAACAAAGGCTTTCAATCTGAAGTTTGAATATTTTAACAATAGTAACATTACCTCACTGGTTAAGTATGAGGCTCCAAGAGGTGAATTATCTACTTATTATGTGGCACTACTTAAAAAAAATACTACCATAAGCAGCTATTATTATGATTAACATTGTACAACACCATATGTATTATTGCAGGAAAACCACAAAATGGTTTCATATATTATTCTTTTCTGTAGTCTGAAAATTAAAACGAAAGTTAACAATTTATCTTTGTCAGATTCTACAAACGGAAAATGGAAAAAGATTATAATATAAAAAAAAAGTCCACCAGTTGAAAGCATAAGAAACAGTAATCAGATTATTAGATTAATCGACCTCTACATATTCACTGGGATATATATATATATATATATGTATATATATATATATATATGTATGTATGTATGTATAAAGAAGAAGCGATGAAGAAGGCGGCGGCGATACATGGCGATGGCAATGGAGTCTCCAGCAATTGATCGATTCCAATGTTATAATTCTGATTTACATTACCTTTGTTTGCGTCATTGGTTAATGATTCCCAGAGGTGGCTATATACGAATTCCTTTGATCTCCTATGGCGGATCAGCAGTTACCAACACCAAAAAAACCAACTTTTTCTGAGATTGTCGCCCCAAAATCTTTAGCAAGGCCGGAACAACCACGTCCTATTCAGAGATATAAAGGATTGCCTTCTATTTCATTTTCTGCGGATGAGGTTTATACGTTTTCTCAACCATATAGATTCTCTTTAATCGGCTCCTTCTGGAATGGCCGCCCATCTATGAAACAATTAAACATCTCGTTTGAACGTATTGGATTCAAGGTAACGCCTAAAATTGGACATTTAGATGCCCAACATATTCTTATCACCTTTCAGAATGAGGATGATTATCAAAGATGCTTTTTACGTCGTTCATGGGTTTTGCATGGATATCATATGCGTGTTACGAAGTGGACACCGGACTTTGATCCGAATTGCGACACACCTATTGTCCCGGTATGGGTCTTGATTAAAGGATTGCCATTGTTTTTGCATAATCGGACAGCTTTATGGGATATAGCACATATGATTGGCACACCATTGAGAATGGATACAGCTACAATGCAAGGTTTACGGCCTTCAGTGGTGCGGCTTTGTATAGAAATTGATATTTCAAAACCTCGGCCATCTAGGCTGCATGTTCAGGGAGGCCAATATGAATTTTATCCAACAGTGGAGTATGAGGAGGTGCCAGAATTTTGTACAGACTGCAGAATGTTGGGTCATGAAATTACTAGATGTAAAGGGAAGTCTGCACACCAAGATGACCAGCCAGTACAGGTAGTTAAAGTGGGGGATGGGACAAAGCATAATGACAAAAAGCAGCGATGGACTCCAAGGAAAAATCTCCCAGTATCAAAGCAAATACTATCTCGATCAAAAGATCCTTACCAAATCCAGGCCGAGCAACCTGTTCATAATACAGCTCCTCTTGACGATCAGACTGAGCGTGTTGCTAATGTTGAAGGAGTAGTTGACAATCACAGTATTCAGAGCGAAGCTCTGCAGCCCATAGATGTTACTGAAAAGCAAGATTTAGCAAAGTTAGGAGCTTCAAGGGAAATCGATGTGGAAGAAGCAGATGATGTAATTGTGGCTAATGTTTCAGACACAGAGCCAATTATTCTAGATCGATATAATCGTTTTGCTGAATTTATGTCTACGCTATCCCCTAATGATCAATATTCTGCGAATTTCATTAAGGAGCAAGTATACCAAACAGTATATAATGCTTGGCTAGGAGATTTGTCCATCAACTATCAGGATGTTGAACCACCTAGAGATGTACAAGCAGGGGAAGCTGCGCTTGATAGTGAAGGTGACTTGGTTACACAATTGACTTCACAGCCAGCCATAATTCGAAGGAATAGACGGCCAAGAAGTGCCTTGCCACTTCCACCTCCATCATCTATTGTTACTCGTTCTAGTGTCAAAGATCCTTCAAGCTCAAACACTCACACTACCCAATGAAGTACATTATTTGGAATGTGGGTGGACTGCGGACCTCTTTACATCGTCTTAAGCGTTTGGTCCAAAAGCATCATATTCAATTGCTGATTCTCATTGAGCCAAAGCAATCAGCAGACAAAATAATACGACTTCAATTGAAGTTATCTTTCACAAACTCTATAGTCACATGTTCAGACAACATTTGGGTGTTTTGGCAGCGTACCAGTCTTCAACTAGATAATGTTTTTCACGGAGAACAAATTAGCTTGTTACAATTTTGCACAGGCCAGTTAGGAAATCATATTTCTATAAGCCCGGTCTATGGAAGGCATACTGTAACAGACCAGCGAAGATTATGGTTGCAGATGCTCCAATATACACATCATGCTCATGATTTGTGGTTGGTTGGAGGTGATTTTAATACCTATATGTCAGTACAGGAACATCATGGTACCTCAATGCCGCAGTTGTCATCGCTGGAAGAATTTGTTGACTGTGTATCCCAATGTTCACTAATTGACTTGCCTTATGATGGATCTCCTTACACATGGGTTGGAGGCCGTGGTTTGGGTATTGTTAAAAGGAGATTGGATCGAATACTATGCACTCAAAGGTTTTATGATCAGTTCCCAATGGTTAAGGTTAAGCATTTATCAAGGATCACTTCGGATCATGCACCATTACTTCTCAATCTTAATGTTTAGTCTGCCACAACACCACAATCTTTTCGTTTCCTTAATGTTTGGACAGAGCATAATGATTTTCTGAAATTTGTAGCGGGGCAATGGTCTACCTATCCAACAATTGGGGGAATGCGAGGTATGTATAACAAATTACAAAGTTTAAAGAAAGACTTGCAGCATTGGAATAAACATGTGTTTGGAAATATCTTTGATAAATTAGCGGTTGTTGAAAGAGAAGCAAACATACAAGAAGCCATATATGATTCGAATCCTACAATGGAGAACAGAGTTAAATATCACCAGGTGAAGGCGGAATATCTGAAAGTTTGAAACTACGAGCAGAAGTTTTGGGAACAGAAGGCTCGTTGCAAATGGCTTATGCACGGGGATGGAAATACAGCTTACTTCCATAATTTAGTAAAAGATAGACACCGTAGACAGAGTATCACTCAAATTAAAACCACATCAGGAGATGTATGTCAGACAAAGGAGGCCATTGAGGCTGAGGCGGTGTCATATTTTACTCAGCTATTCAAGGAGGAAGAGGTTCCGAATCCTGACAGCTTACTGCAATACGTCCCACAGTTGATTACTCTTGAAATGAATGCTGCACTTACTCAAATGCCTACGCTAGAAGAAGTTAAAACAGCAGTCTGGTCGCTTGATCCAAATAGTGCAGCTGGTCCTGATGGCTACAATGGCTTCTTTTTTCGACATTGCTGGGAAATCATATGCCATGATGTCCACAAAGCAGTACATGAGTATTTTCTTGGCATCCGAATACCCCAAGCCATGGGCAGTACGTTAATCGTCTTAATCCCAAAGACACAGATTCCAACTACATTTGCAGACTTTCGGCCTATATCACTATCAAACTTCATGTCCAAACTTGGAACGCGTATCTTGACAACTAGGCTTTCTCACATCTTGCCTGACATTATATCTAAGGAGCAGGCGGGCTTCATGAAAGGTAGGGATATCACAGAACATGTTCTTACTGCGCAGGAACTCACGCATGTGCTGGATAAAAAAGTACGAGGTTACAACATTATGCTTAAGCTGGATATGATGAAAGCATTTGATAGAGTGAATTGGACGTTTCTTCGAGCTTTACTACAACGAATGGGGTTCTCGGTACAGTTTCTCCAGCTAATATTTAGCCATCTAGAGAGCACAACGTTATCTATTGTAATCAATGGTGCACCATGTGGTTTTTTCAAGCCAACGCGAGGGGTAAAGCAGGGCGACCCCCTTTCCCCCATACTCTTTATTTTGGTTTCAGAGGCCTTTTCCAGAGGGCTTAATTCATTGGTTGGAAATGGTACTATTAAGCCATATGCAGTGGGCAGAGTTAGACCAATAATTACACATCTTGCTTTTGCAGATGATCTGTTGGTATTTATCAATGGATTGCCGGCTAATTTGAAGAAATTTAAGCAATTTTTGGATCTATACCAGGAGATAACCGGCCAAAAAGTCAATCTGAGCAAGAGCCGATTTATTACTTCTAAGCATGTTATGCCCAGTCAACTTCGAGCTATGGAAGCACAACTTCAAATACATGCTGCCTCATTGCCTATGAAGTATCTGGGAGTGCAGTTGATTAGAGGATGCCTTACGCCCATTCATTGTACAGATCTCCTTACTAGTATTGATAAACGAATATTGGGATGGCATAATCGCTTTTTATCCCCTGCAGGAAGATTAACCTTGGTTAAATCAGTTTTGAGCTCTATACCAACACATATTGTAGCCGCACATCAACTACCAAAGAGTATAATCCGAGCTATTCGACAGAAAATTTGTAATTTCATCTGGTCAACACAAGGCACTGCACCAAGATACCATTAGGTTAGCTGGGAAACATTATTTATGCCAAAGGCAGAAGGGGGATTCGGCCTTTGAAGGTTGGAGGATTTGACTAAGGCATACTCATGTAAATTGTGGTGGTCATATCACAACAAGGATAGTTTATGGACAGCCTTTCTCGCTTCTAAGTATGGTCATCGCCAACATTATATACCATGCATTACTGATACCATCACTTGGAAAAGAATTTGCTCAGTTCATGACTTATGCTCCACACATGCAGTTGGTCAAAATCGATCACAGACATGGACATTGGAATCGAATGGACAGTTCACAATAAAGTCTGCATTTCATATGATTCGAAGCTCTGGACCAAAATATCTGTCTCACAGGTTTATTTGGCACCGTTTGTAGCAGCCAAATAATCAAATCATACTATGGAAGCTATATCACCATGCATTACCCATTGAAGATAATTTGCGTAGGTTCACTGCCATATGTCCCACATGCTGCCCCTTTTGTCATATCTCCTCAGCCACACAAGCGCATTTGTTTTTAAATTGCACATATATTCAGCAGATATGGAAGTACTATGCATCAATAGTTGACGGACCACAGCCAGGCAACATGCATTTATTTCAGTATTTTATGTCATGGTGGACATCTACGAGTGAGAAATCTTTCCAAGGAGTGTTGAGGCTCATTGTGCCAGGAATTGTGGTCTGGCAAATATGGAAGGCTTACTCGGCAATGATATTTGGTGAAGAGCAATATCATTCTGACCGGCTAAAAGAAAGTATTAGACGTCATATCTATACTTGGAGTTGCGCACAGCATGGCAGGAAATTTGTCACTAATGAACAAGATCTTATTATGTTTGGACTGACTCCAAAAATGAGGCTTCAACGTCCACAAATTGTCAGATGGTGTACACCCCCTCAGGGAAGATTGAAACTGAATGTAGATGCAGCACATGGTTCTATTACGGCATCAGGAGGTGCAGTTTTGAGAGACACAGAAGGCAATTTAAAGGAAGCAATTGTATTTTATCTCCCATTGTCTTCCCCATTTCAAGCGGAGCTACAAGCGGCTAGTATGGCACTTTTGTATTTTCTGCAACGTTATAGGCAATTGGATATGGAGCTAGACTCAAAAGGCGTTGTTGAGTATCTTCAATCTGAGAGTGTTTCTCCTCTTCTTCAGAGTCTAATCATCCGTGGGAATGTTATGGTCTCACATATACCACACCAGGCAAATGAGGTGGCACACTTGTTGGCTCAGTTTGGGCAACTACATCAAAAATTTCATCAGTTCAACACATTGTCTATGCTGCCTCCTATGGTTAAAGGGGCCCTACTTACAGATGTCTCAACTCCGCATATAAGAATTTAATATGCCGAATGCACAACAATCATTTTCACTTGTCTGCCTGTGTCAACCATGGACACAGGCAGTATGGGTAATCTCTATACTCTGGCTTCCTCTTCTTGCTTCTTATTCTCAAATTACATATGTCCTGTCCGTATCTCGTGATACGGGCAGACCGGGTATTATCTGTTCATTGCATCATTCCATCATATTTGAGCTTTACACCATCAATTTGATTAATGCTTTGTTTTCTTTGCATATGACGTATATTGGCTGCGCTCTGCACGGATACGCTGAGTTATGGAATTTGGAATGCAATATTGTGGAAGGGAGTATACAAGTACAGGACAATGTTGTTTGCCATTTGATGAATCGCACTTATTGGAAGATTTTCAAATTTCTTCACCAGAAGGCTAAGCAATGTTTCTATTGGGATTTTTTCTCTAAACCAAGGCCACATTCGATGCTGTTGATGGTTCTCGCATGCTGCCATACACAAAGCTACATTCTGGATGCTGTGTTTCACAATTTTTTCTTTTCTACATTTATGATTACTCCACATATAAATATGCACGCTTTTTCCTTCGCCAAGGTTTTATCCACAAGGGTGGTTTTACTTGGCAAGGTTTTAATGCGACATATCATACATGACTGGAGACTACAAATATTAGAAGCATACTACAGTTTTGCTTTTCAGGATGACTATTTGTAATATGGTTTCCCTCCACCATAAGTGAGGCTTTTTAATAAAAATCTGTTCAATAAAAAAAATATATATATGTATGTATAAATCTTGATATATCGGTTTCATTCACATGCGATTGGGAATATAGGGCCGCTTTTTCATTCAGCGTTCACCGATAAGCATACTTTTCCGGTTCAAAGTTTGTCGAGGATAATTCAGATGTACTGTTAAAGATACAGATGTAGTGTTGCAAGGTAAAGGAAATCACAAGACGAAGTAGTTTGTGACTTAGTCTGAAGGCATTGGTTGATGGCTAGTCATGGTCTGTGGTTGGCACGGTGCTTGAGTCTTGGTACGGATGGCAGCATGAAACTTGAGTCTTGGCACGTACGGCATGGATGGCATGTCTGGCTAGGGGGACGAAACTTGAGTCTTGGCACGTATGGCACGGGTAACATGCTTGGCATGCTTGGTGCGCAGGACCTTATGAGGCTGGCACGGGTGACATACGGCAGCGTGCCTCGGCAGCTTGTTGCAGAAGCTATTGCTGCAATAGCAAGCCAGCTCATTTCTCACGTGACATTTTCGGTTTTTAGATAGTTCTTTAGATTAGTATAAATACATGTATTGGTTGTACATTCATGAATTAAGCAGAATAAAGTCCTCTGAATTTCTCTTCTTCTTCAAAAGATTGAGGTCGTTACTTTGGCGCCATAGTGTTCTTCCGCATAGTTTGAATTTCTTTTCTGCAATTGTTCCTTGATCATTACACTCTAATGAAATTGATCGTTAGTTTTTTGATTTTATACGGATTTTGACATGGTATCAGAGCCATGACAATTCATTACTAATTCATCGAGTGTTCTTGATCAAACTCTACATCGCATCATTCCTCTTCTTGCGAATCACTCTAACTGAAGTATAGACATGGCAAATGCAAGTGCTGCTTCATCTAGCTCGCGAAGTAATCATGTGAACAATGAGAATCCAGCAAGTAGCCCGTACTACTTGCATCCAAATGACAGTCCGGCAATTGTTCTGGTTCAACCTCCACTCAATCCGCATAATTTTCACTCTTGGAGCAGAACATTTCAAATGGCGTTGTTAGTGAAGAACAAAACCTGCTTCATAGATGGATCTATGCCTAAGCCTACACAGAATGATCCTCAATTTCAGGCATGGAGGCAGGTAAACACCATGATCCAATCCTGGATCATGAACTGCGTCTCTCCTTCAATTGCGCAAAGTATAATGTGGTACGATAGTGCTCTAGATGTGTGGAATGATCTAGCTATGAGATATGGAAGTGGTGATCCATTCAGATTATCTGATTTACTATGTGAATTTTATGCTGTGAAGCAAGAAAATCTTAGCGTAAACGATTACTTTACGAAACTGAAAGTGCTATGGGAAGAATTAGCTTCTCTAAGATCCATACCAAAATGCGATTGTCTTCGGTGTGTGTGTGACATAACTAAGAAGGTGAATGAGTTCATTGAAAGTGATTACGTTATAAAATTTGTCAAAGGTTTGAATGAGGAGTTTGATCCGGTGAGATCACAAGTTTTTGTGACGACTCCTCTGCCGGATATTAAAACTGTTTTTGCAATGGCACTAAAGTTTGAAAGGAAAATTTCCAGCAATGCTGTCTCAACTGGTTTTAATAATGCACATACAGCATTAGTTTCTAACTGTGATGATCAAGAAAGCTTTGTAGCGAATACATATGTTAACAGGAAGCAAGGGCAGACATATAGAAGAGGAAATGGAAGATTTTATCAAGAAGGAAATAAACGTTTGCAATGTAACCACTGTGGTATGATAGGACATACAAGTGATAGATGCTATAGAAAGCATGGATTTCCCCCTGGATTCAAGTTTAAGAATCAAGTCAATGCAGCTGAAGTGGTTGAAGAGAAATCTCAAAACTGTGATGTTGAACTGCCTGCGTCTGGTTTATTTCCACAATCCTCGCAATCTCTTACTCAAAAACAATTTACTAAACTTCTGAAATTGTTGGATATTGATGATGTTGTTTCAGGAAGCAATGGAAATAAGGAAATGCAAGGAGTTGTTATGACGGCACAAACTGGTATGTCCACAGGTAAGCATTCTGTAGGTACTGATTGCGTGTGGATCTTGGATTCAGGAGCCACTGACCACATTTCATGTTCCTTGACATTGTTCCAGTCTTATAATCCTATTGATCATGTTTCTATTAAGCTTCCTAACAATGTCACAGTTGAATCTACTCATAAAGGAATGGTTATATTGCACAGTGGTCTGGTCTTGAAGGATGTATTATATGTTCCTTCGTTATCTTTCAACTTTGTCTCTCTAAGCAAGCTTACTGACTCTCCTCATCTGCTTGTTTCATTTCATGATTCTGGTTGTTTAATTCAGGATCAGTTGTCCAGGAAGATGATTGGTTCAGCTAGGAAGCATCATGGGCTTTATTACATACATGACTCCAGTCTGCCTTTACAGTATGAAGCCTCCAGTATATGTCTTTTGCCTTCTGCTTTATCTTCTTCTAGTCTTAACTCTGATTCATATCTGTGGCATGCCAGACTTGGGCATGCCTCATCAACTAGAATACAAGAGTTACATAGGTTGCATCCAGAAATACCTTCCTTTGAGCAAAATAATGTCTGTACGATTTGTCCCTTAGCAAAATTGAAAAGATCACCATTTCCCACATCTGTTACAGCCTCTAAATTTCCTTTTGATGTCATTCATGTTGATATATGGGGCCCTTATAGGCACCCTACAATGTACAATCAGAAGTATTTTTTGACTATAGTTGATGACTGTTCAAGGTATACGTGGATATATCTGCTTAAGGCAAAATCTGAGGTTAGACAGATTTTGCAGAGCTTCTTTCATTACGTGTTTACCCAGTTCAATGTTCATATCAAGGTTGTCAGAAGTGATAATGGAATTGAATTTAAAATGACTGAATTTTATATGCAACATGGGGTAGTCCATCAGACAACCTGTAACTATACTCCTCAACAGAATGGGGTGGTTGAAAGAAAGCATCAGCATCTTCTGGTTGTGGCTAGAGCACTTAGATTTCATGCCTCATTACCCATTGACTATTGGGGATTCTGTCTGCAGCATGCCACTTATTTAATAAATTTGATGCCATCTCCTGTACTTGAGTGTAAGACTCCTTATGAGATTTTGCATCAGAATCAGCCTGTATATGCTCATCTTAGAGTGTTTGGGTGTTTAGCTTTTGCTTGTGACAACACCCCTCATAAGGCCAAGTTTGCTCCTAGGTCTCTGCCTTGTGTTTTTCTTGGTTTTCCTATGAATACAAAGGGGTATATTCTTCAAAAACTGGAAGACAAGTCTATTGTTATGTCTAGAGATGTCTTGTTTCATGAAAATTCTTTCCCATTCTCTAATGGATCCCCTTTGCCATCAGCGTCAGTCACAGTTCCTCATGCTGTGGCTGATGTTCCTCTGTCTCCCTGTTCATCTCCTCCTCAAGTACATCCTTTACTTGAATTGCCACCCACTCCTGATGCACTTTATTCGAATGAAACGGGGCCGTCCTCAGTGTCACCAGTTCCTTCATTGGCTTCATCTCCTTCTTCATCCTCCAAAGACTCAGTATCCCTTTCAGGTGATCAGATACCCATAACTCAGTTGGAGGTTCACTTGCCCCCAGTATCAAACTCTGATCACAGACATATTAGACAAAGGCATGCTCCATCCTATTTGCAGGACTACTATTGCAATCTCAGTCATTCCCCTACTGCTATAGACTCACATGGCTCTGTGCCATATCCTATACATTCATTTCATTCTCTTGAAGCTTTGGCTCCTGAATACAAATCCCACATCCTTAGCATCAGTGCTGAGCAGGAGCCTGTGACATATCAACAGGCTGCTACATCAGCAGCCTGGCAGCAAGCTATGCAGGTTGAATTGGTAGCTTTAGAGGCCACACGTACCTGGAACATTGTTCCCTTGCCACCTGGTAAGCAGCCCATTGGCTGTAAGTGGGTTTATAAGGTTAAACGCAAGGCTGATGGCTCAATTGAGAGATATAAAGCAAGGCTTGTGGCTAAGGGATACACCCAGCAACCAGGTATAGATTATGTTGATACATTCTCACCTGTGGCCAAAATGACTTCTGTGCGTCTTCTTTTGGCTTTGGCATCTGTGAATCATTGGCATGTGCATCAGTTAGATATAAATAATGCCTTTCTTCATGGTGATTTATATCAGGAAATTTATATGGAGTTGCCTCAAGGAATTCAGTCTTCCATTCCTAATGCAGTTTGCAAGCTTCAGAAATCTCTTTACGGGCTTAAACTAGCCAGTAGGCAATGGAATGAGAAGCTTACTGTGTACTTGCTATCTCAGGGTTATAAACAGTCCAAAAATGATTACACCTTGTTTACTAAAAGAACTTCAGATTCATTCATAGCTTTGCTCATTTATGTTGATGACATTATTGTAGCTAGTGATTCTTTGTCTCATATTCAGAATCTGAAAGAGCATTTACATTCCACGTTTCAAATAAAAGACTTAGGTGTTCTTAGGTATTTTCTGGGGCTTGAGGTGGCAAGGTCTCAGGGGGAGATTATGATTTGTCAAAGGAAATATGCAATGGAACTGTTAGATGAGACAGGTTTTTTAGCTGCTAAACCTGCTTTGACACCCATGTAGCAAAATTTAAAACTGGAACATAATGATTCACCTTTATTTTCAGATGTATCTTGTTACAGGAGAATTATTGGGAAATTATTGTATCTCACCATTACAAGGCCTGACATTTCATATGCTGTGCAGCAGTTAAGTCAGTTCCTAGACTGTCCCACAGAAATGCATATGAAGGCTGCTCACAGGTTGCTTAGGTATCTAAAGAGTAATCCTGGTCAGGGATTATTGTTTCCCAGTACAGGTTCAAAGTTGCTTAAGGCATATTCAGATTCAGACTGGGTGGTTGTACTGAAACCAGAAGGTCTATTACAGGATATTGTATGTTCTTTGGTAATGCTTTAGTGTCCTGGAAAGCTAAAAAGCAAACTACAGTGTCAAGGTCTTCTTCAGAGGCTGAGCACAGATCACTTGCTGCAGCCACTTGTGAAGTACAATGGTTGCTGTATTTGTTGAAGGACCTAGGAATAGAACAGAAAGAACCTGTGGAGCTATTTTGTGATAACAAGAGTGCTATATATATAGTGGAAAATCCAGTTTTTCATGAAAGAACAAAGCATATAGAAGTGGATTGTCATGTAGTTAGAGACAAGTTTCAGGAGGGGGTGATTAAGCCAATGCCAGTCAAAACTGAGTTTCAGGTGGCTGATCTATTTACTAAGGCATTGAGTTCACAAAGGCTGCAATTTCTGACTTCTGCACTGGGGGTCTGCAACATTTACAAGAAGTCAGAATTGAGGGGGGTGTTAAAGATACAGATGTAGTGTTGCAAGGTAAAGGAAATCACAAGACGAAGTAGTTTGTGACTTAGTCTGAAGGCATTGGTTGATGGCTAGTCATGGTCTGTGGTTGGCACGGTGCTTGAGTCTTGGTACGGATGGCAGCATGAAACTTGAGTCTTGGCACGTACGGCATGGATGGCATGTCTGGCTAGGGGGACGAAACTTGAGTCTTGGCACGTATGGCACGGGTAACATGCTTGGCACGCTTGGTGCGCAGGACCTTATGAGGCTGGCACGGGTGACATACGGCAGCGTGCCTCGGCAGCTTGCTGCAGAAGCTATTGCTGCAATAGCAAGCCAGCTCATTTCTCACGTGACATTTTCGGTTTCTAGATAGTTCTTTAGATTAGTATAAATACATGTATTGGTTGTACATTCATGAATTAAGCAGAATAAAGTCCTCTGAATTTTTCTTCTTCTTCAAAAGATTGAGGTCGTTACTTTGGCGCCATAGTGTTCTTCCGCATAGTTTGAATTTCTTTTCTGCAATTGTTCCTTGATCATTACACTCTAATGAAATTGATCGTTAGTTTTTTGATTTTATACGGATTTTGACATGTACTGAAAGTCCTAAGTGATGAGTTGAACTTTTACCAAACCCCACGTAACATAACTACCATTTTTTCTATTTTAAAAATATTGTCCTAATTTAATTTTAGCCTTGAGAGAGTCATTTTTATTGGTCATTATTTTTATTTTATTTTTACTTGGTTAGGTGAGATAAACTAGAAAGATCATGTAATGATTAATTGAAATGATACTGTGGAACTTTGATTACTCAATATTACTATTTTCAAAAAGTAAATAATATTATTATGACAAACCAAAATATAAACGATTACAATATTTTTAAGATGGAATACTTACTTTTTTCGTAGTAAGTAGTACTTAATCAGGTTATCAAATAGGCTCTAATTTTACCAGAATAAGTTTTATAATAATTTGGAATATAAGTAGAACTTATATAAATTCTTTTAAGTCCGGCTCGGTTGGAGCGATACTTGTGCTCATCTATTACTATGTTGTAGGACAATATACCCTTACAGTGATGTAAAATTTCAAAAAAAGATGCGGGAAACTTTTATTCTCATTGATGAACTTCGTCAAGCAAATATATGTTGGTAATAATGATCCGGTTTTAAATCGAATAAAATCGTAGATAGTAATTTACTACTCATTCGAATTGTCGACTATGACAGCGAGATAAATACCAGTAAAAATGAAGTGAACTGATTTGTTGATATCCAGAAAATATCACAATGATCTCGTATACAGTATTACCATTCCACGTAAAATCTCAAGTTTAGCCACAGGGGTCATGCACGGTCTCACTTAAAATCCGATTCCTTAGACAGAATTACATGCAAAGTGTATTTATCGCAATTCACCATACATTTCAGATAAAAAAGGGACACCGATATTTACTTAGAAAACCCTCTCTCTCTTTGAAGAAAAAAACACGGATAATGTAAACAACTTATATTATTCGAAATAATAAGAATACAAGAGACAACTCAAAATTTTACTTAAACTTGAGAAATACAACAGAATTGAAACACTCAATATTTTTGATACCTGATTGGTATAATTTCAAAAGTCTCTTTTCCTCTCTCTATTTTCTTTCACTCACTTCTCTCTAAAGAAGCTCTTGAATCGCTTCTTGTTTGGATGTTCGTATAATTTTCTTCTATCAAAACATGCATATTTTGCTTATTCATATTGTGGCTACTTTCTATTTGTCAAAATTGGTATACCATCAACCAAAGAAAAATTCATCAAAGAAGTCTTCCATTTCTTTTCCTATTTGATTTGTCTGGATACTATCAAACCTCTCCTTCCAGACTAGAGGCATACTTCGACTGTCATCGAGATTCTATCCCAGCCTGATTGATGCATCAATTAAACTTCTCTTTTTTAATGACTTTTGTCATTACATCAGCAGGGTTATTGTCTCTATGGATCTTCTTGATTTGGAATTGTTCCTCCTCAGTGGCATCCTGAATCCAATGATATCGCACATCGATATGTTTGGTTCTCACATGGTACATCGCATTTTTTTGCTCAAGTCAATAGCACATTGACTATCGCAGTATACTATGTATTGTTGTTATTTCAACCCCAACTCCTGTAAAATCATTTCATACAAAGCATCTCGTTGCCAGCTTCTGTAGCTGCAATGTACTCTACTTTGGTAGTCGATAATGATATACACTTTTGAAGTTTCGACTGCCAAGACGTAGCCCCTACAAACGTAAACAGATAAGTAGAAATAGATTTTCTACCATCTAGATCTCCAGCCATATCTGAATCCGTGTATCCATCAAGTGTTGATCCGAAACTTCCTAAAGTTAAGCATAATTTTGAATTTTCTATAAGGTATCGAAAGATCTATTTCACTTCTTCCCAATGCATCTTTCTTGAATCTGATAGAAACCTTCTCACTACTCATGCCGTATGAGCAGTGTCTGGCCTTGTACAGACCATAACATACATCAAGCTTCCTACTGCAGAAGAATAGGAAATCAATGACATTTCTTCTTCTTCCTTCTCCGCTGAAGGTCACTCTCTCTTGCTTTGCTTGAAATGATCAGCAAGTGGAGTTGCAACTTGCTTAGCTTTGTCCATATTGAACTGTTGAAGCACTCGTTCAATTTACCCCTTCAGTGATAACCAAAGCTTTTTTGTTGTTCGATCTCGAATGATATCCATTCCTAAGATACGTTTTACAGAACCCAATCTTTCATAATGAATAATTCTGACAATTCCCTTTTTAAGATTTAGATCATGTTACCATCTTCTCTGATAATCAGTATGTCATCAACATATAAGAGAAGAATGATAAATTTACCATCAAGGTATCCTTCAATATATACACAAAGATCACCAATTGTCCTTTTGAATTTCTGGCTCAATATGAATAAGTCAAACTTCATGTACCATGGTCAAAGTGCTTGCTTCAATCTGTTCACTCTTTTTCAACTTCCAGACCATGTCTTCATTGCCTTTGACTATGAAGCTTTCTGGTCGTTCCATATATATTTTCTCATCCATATCTCCATACAAGAAAACTGTTTTTTTACATCTTGTTGTTTTGGCTCTAAATTCAAGCTAGCTGCCAAACCGAGTAACAAGTTGAATGGAACTTATTTTAACAACTGTTGAGAAGATTTCATCAAAGTCAAAGTCGATACCTTTCTTTTGACCAAAACTTCGTGCCGCCAATCGAGCTTTGTACTTTAGCAACTTATCATCATCTTTCTTTATCTTGAAGACCCAGTTTTTTCAAAGCTTTCTTTCCTTTTGGAAGTTCAACTAAATCATAAGTGAGATTTTTTTCAATGAATCCATCTCTTTTTGCGTGGCTTTCAAGAGAAGTAGGGGTTTGCACCCCCTGCTCAACACCACCAGCACCATCAGCTGCTTCAGCTTCTTCTATATTTTCTCCATCTGTGTCATTGTTCAATGAAGGAATGAGTGTTACTTCTGTAACCTTTTCTGTAGTAGACTTTTTTCCTACATCATTGAACATTTCATGTTCTTGGAACATGACATCTCTACTTCTAACAATTTTTTTCTTTTCTGGATCCTATATCCTATAGCCATATTCCTCATTTTTGTTCACACATACAAAGCATAGTTTTGTCATCTAACTTTGACCTCTGGTCTCTTGGAACATGCATGAAGGGTTTACATCCAAATACTTTTAGGTGAGTGTAGCTTACTTCACTTCCACTCCATACTGATTCTAGAACATCAAAGTTCAATGGAATCAATTGTGATCGGTTGATCAAGTAGACAGTCGTATTGGGAGCCTCCCCCAAAATGACTTAGATAGTTTAGCCATTTTGAGCGTGCATCATACTTTCTCCAAAATGGTTCTATTCATCCGTTCTATAACTTTGTTATGTTGCGGAGTACCATGAACTGTCTTCTCATGTCTTATGTCATGTTTTATGCAGTACTCTTCAGATACTATTGATATGTACTCGTCGCCGTTGTTAGTGCGAATGCGTTTCAACTTTTCTCTAGTCTCTCTTTCCACCATGGTATGAAAATTTCGAAAACGTTGGAATACTTGACTTTTACTTCTTATCAAGTAGATCCATGTTTTTCTAGAAGAATCATCAATGAAAATAACAAAGTATGTGTTTCCACTTAGAGACTCCACCTCAATAGGACCGCATACGTCAGAGTGAATCTCCAATTTGTTTTATTTTATCATGAAGTTCTTCTGAAAAGAGACACGGTGCTGTTTTCTAAATAAACAGTAATCACATGGGTCTAGTGATTTGCCTTTATTTAAAGCTATCAAGGATCTCTTTGCTAGTCACTGCAACCCTTTCGGGCCAATGTGTCCCAAGCATCTATGACGCACATTTGGGTAGCACCGTCTTTTAATGTATTTATTTGAACTTCACACACCATAAAGTGTGTCTTTTACAAATTAAAACATAACTTCTATTTTGTTACCACCAGAGAACCTTTGGTAAGTTTCCATGTCACATTACCAAAGAAATGCTCATAACCTTCATTGTCCAGTGCGTTTGCAGGCAAAAGATTGAATCTCTTATCTGGAACATGGACACATTTCGTAATGTGAATGTGTAATCAAATGAAGTCTCTACGGTGATATCGCCCATTCCCATGATCAATGAGGTGCTTTTGTTTCCATCTTCGACACACCTAAGTCTCTAGCTTTGTATGCGGAGAAGTATATCTTGCTAGCATCATAATAATATGAAGCACCTGTATCCACGATCCATTCAAGGTCTATATGTTACGACCTGTATTTCTGGGTCGGTAAAAAAGAAATAAGATAATAGAATAGAAAATAAAAATGCGATTCCAATAAAATTTTGGTAGAATTAAAACTTTGAATAAGGATTTAATAGGACATCGGTAGTACATATCGGGGTTGAAAACGCTCGAAAAATGGCCGAACAATATGGTAAATGATATATCGATATACGACGAAACAAAGAAACAAACATTTTCGAACATATGATAGGATTTAAACAAACACTCGGTAACAACTTAAGTCGGTAGACATAAATTAAATCCAATACAAGACATGACACAAGAAACTAGAGCCGCTTAAATAAAAGAAAAAAAATAAGACATAATAAATAATTAGAAAAGAAGAAAAAGGAAAATGAATATATATATATATATATATATATATTTTAATTAAACAGAAATTTTATTAAGTAGCAACCTCACTTATGGCGGAGGAAAACCATATTACAAAAGTCAGAGTATGTGAATAAATGAATTAACAAACTAATAATCTCATATCTCCAGTCGTATATGATATGCCGCATTAAAACCTTGCCAAGTAAAACCACCCTTGTGGATAAAACCTTGGCGAAGGAAAAAGCGTACATATTTATACGGCTGTCATTGATATGATATATGTGGAACAGTGTGTACAAATGAAGATGTGCTGCAGGCGGATGTAATAATAATTTGAGGCCGCAGACAGGGTAATCGCCAACGTTTGACCTTTGTTGCCGTGTGTTGAACCAACCTTCGAAGTCTTCATGGAAAATAGAATGCCATCGTGACAGACGGATGAAAGGATGCACTTGTTCCATATAAATGGTAGTCGTCACAGTTGTAATCTCGCGCGGATGAAGAGAACATATTAACAGAGTAGAAAGCCCAAAAGTAAGTAGCATAAACAGAATGTCAAATTGCATACCCAAGTCGCCTTGACTAGGCAGCCAAGGCGACAGTGTGTAGATTCCAGCAGTTAAATTTCTGGATGTATCTGCTTCTTGATGTAATCCTGTGATCCAGCAGTATTGTCCTCCACTCGCCAATGCAAAAATGAGAGTGTAATAAATGCGCCAATATGATGTCCAGGTCGCTCCCATGAAACAAAATAGCATGTTATATTGATATAAGAAACCGCGTAATTCATAAAAAGAGGGATGAATAAACGTACCGTGCCTGCCTGCAGCCCAATGGGTGCAGGCAGGTGAGGCAAAACAGCGCCAATCCATATGGAAGACCGTAAATGTCAAGGAACTCGTAAATGAACAGATGTGAGATCTAAAGTGACAGCTGCCTTGACCAAAGATGGGAGAGTAGCCGCGGTATAATATGTCGTAATTGGGTATAACATGGCCTGCTGTGCTAAGTAATGTGCTGCCATATTTGCTTCGCGATAAATATGACTGCTAGGGAGTCGATGAGAATGAACTAGATCAAGAAGCCAACGAAGATGGGAATTCCCATGGGTGGCGTGAGACTGCCTGAGCCGATCAGTCAGTTGGACGCAATCGGACTCTAGGGTAATTGAGCGATAAAACGGAAGGAAATAAAGAAGACCAAAAAGCGCAGCTTGGATCTCTGCATGAAGAGGAGCGCATTGCGGGAGCCGGAATGAGATTGCTCCTAGACATAAGCCTGTATGATTACGTAATATGGCACCGCCTGCTGCAAATTGGCGCCCCACCGCAGCATCCACATTTAGTTTCAATCGGCCAGATGGCGGGGTGACCCAACGAACTATGACTGGTCGAGGTGGCCGAGGTGGAGGAAGCCATCTGAATACCTGCCTTGGATAGGTAGAAAGTTTAGAGCCTGCTATTTTTTTGTGCCACAGAGTAATATCATAATGGATGGAGGATCGTAGGGAAACTGTTGTAAAAGTTGTTTTGTCCCCATAAACCATGGATGTATAAGCACACCAAATGTTGTAGACGATGATGGCAGGAATCACTATTTTATAAACCCCAATAAGAGAAGAAATAGATGACCGATACCACCAAGCAAGAAGATACTGGCGTAGGTGCAATGATGAAGGAAGGGGACAATGCAGCTCACTTGCAAAATAATACCATATAGGGTGAATATAAGAACAAGATATGAAAACATGGTCTATCGTAGCCGAATCGCGCTTGCAGAACGGGCATTGTGTTGGTTGTGCCGCAATGTATCGTCCAATATAATCCTGAAAAGGCAATGCTGAATGGAAAATACGCCATAAGAACAGTCTGATAGAGGGAGAATGATGCTTGGACCAAATAAAAGAGGCCGTAAGCACGGTGGGAGAGGAAGTCCGGCAGACGTCATAAGCACTCTTGATTGAAAATTCCCCCAGTGTCGTTGGTATCCATTTCAAGTCTTCGACAAATATTCCAACCCTTCTCCCTCCCATCATGGCCGAGAGCTCCAAGTGGATCGAAAGGGAAGATTTTTCTTCCAACCCATAACCATCTTCTTACTCTTCGAAGACAAATCTTCATTCTATCTTCTTTTCTCTCCTTCAAGCCTTCAAGATGAAGTTCTTCCTCTCTATTCAAGCTCCCAACCGTACCTCCTCTCTCATTTTCATCTTTCATCCATTTCATCTACTACAAACTCTCTTCTCTCTTAAAGAAGAAAAACAAACATTCTAAGCCTTTCTTTTTTCCTTTTATGCCGTACGTTACAAACAAGAACAAAGGGGAAAATTTCTTCTCTTTATCTCGTCCACACCTCCAAAATAATAACTACAACATCCTATTTTATTTCAACACCATGGCCGAATTTTAAGAGATTGAAAACCAAGGTGTAACAAGGTAAGGACATCATCTAAGATAAGTTTATATTTCTCCATTTATCCATTTCCATAAGTTACTCAATAATCCTCCCTTTTTGATGCATAAACCGTGAGCTTGAGCAAGGATGTAAGAGAACGTTTTCTTCAAGCCAAGTGAAGAAAATCTTCCCTTTCATATAAGGGCTAAGTGATAAAGGCAAGTATTCTTCCTAGATCCTTCATGGATTTCCAAAGATCTATGTATATATGTTTATATAAATTTGGATCATCCATGATGCATGTTTAATGTTTCAGTATCAAGGATATGTAAATGTTAGGTTTTAAGTGATGCATAAGTGTGATGTACAATATATATACATATGGACATGAAGGGTAAAAAGTGGACTTGTATGCATAAATAAACTGAAATGGACACACATGTGTATATGTACAACTTAAATAAAGAAAATGAAGACATATGATATATTAGGAAAAGTGTACTAAGAAAACTTTTGTATGCATATGTTCATATGTTTTCTATAAAGATCATCATTTATGTGTTTTTTATGATTTTGATATGTTTCTTGATGATCTAAATGTTTATTTTATATATATATATATATATATATATATATATATATATATAAAATTTCGGCCAAATTAGGGTTTTTGGTAGCCTAATTACTTTATTTTATGGTTTTCACCATTTTGTATCCTTATGTATTTTATGATGATTTTACAAGTCATTGTGTTGATAAAAAACTAATACGTATATAGTTGGAATAAATATCAAAACAAAATATAAGTAAAAGATGTGACAAAGAAAGGATTTGTGTGATATATATACATATATATAAATTCGGCCAAATGTAGAAAATGGAAGAGAAAGAATAAACTTTATGACGTATTATAAATATAAATATGTATGTTATGAAAAGATATTGTCATAATATAAAAATACGGAATAAAGAAATGTGTTATATAAAATGAAATTATAATATATATATATATCATCAATGGAGTCTGCTCCGCCGCCGTCATTTGCGGCGGTAGTTTCCGAAGAAACATCATCGCAAAAAATCAACATTTCGCCAAAGACAGTTTCTCGATATAAAGGTATCCCCTTAATCTCCTTCTTGGATTCAGAAATTGATGCCCTTGCTGCGCCATTCAAATACTCTTTGGTGGGTACATTCTGGTATGGTCGTCCTCCATTGAAAGTCATATAGGAGGCATTTGAAAAAATAGGTTTTCACCATGATCTACGTATCACACTAATTGATCCAACGCATATTTTGTTGAATTTTCGAAATGAAGCTGATTATTTGCGCTGCTTTTATCGTCGTTCATGGCATATCTCGGGTTGTCATATGCGTATAACGAAATGGACAGTAGACTTTGATCCTACCACTGATGTTCCTATTGTCCCAGTTTGGATAGCTTTCCCTGGTCTCCCTATTCATATTCATCGCAGGGAGGCATTATTTGAAATAGTTCGGCCGATTGGATCCCCCCTCAAGCTTGACGTAGCCACAGCAGATGGACTGAGGCCTTCAGTTGCTAGAGTGTGTGTTGAAGTTGATGTTTCCCAGGAATTGCCTCAAAAAATTTATTTGCAGGCTAAGAACAGATTTATCCTGCAGTCTGTAGTATATGAAGATTTGCCTTTATTTTGCACATCGTGTAGACGGTTAGGCCATGCAGTGACCTCATGCCACCCCCGCAAAAATCAGCAACAGTGCCGCCTCTGCCACCACCCCCACCACCTCGCCCGCCGACATAGCACTGGACACCAGTTAAAAAGAAAACGGCTGCACAACCTCCGACTGGCCCATCATCGGTTGATCAGTCCCAGGATGATACTGCACCGCCAACTGAACATTATCCGAAAGATCTTCCCACAGAAGCTCCTCCACCTCTCCAGGACGGTGATTTGAATGAAGATCTATTTTGTGGGACTACCGAACCCCCGTTACAGGACATTTCAGATAATTATGATCTGGAGCATTCTTCAGATAATGATCTGCCTACGGAGGAACGTCATTTAGACATGCCAACCGTCCCGGAAGAGGTGGTCCGTCGCATGCAGCTGATCCCTCTGTCACCGGATATTCTGATATCGCTATTGCAGGAATCAACAGACTCTGCAGAATTTATTCCTGTCGTTCCTCGTAGAAAGCGTCGGGCAAGGAAAGATTTACCTCCATTGCCGCCCTCTACTATCCTCACACGTAGTGCTTCTCACGCCATTCAGGGAAGTGACACTACTCTTTCTCAATGAATGTTATGATATGGAATATAAGAGGCATGCGTGCCTCTCTGCCCAGGATGCATCAGTTGATATGTGATCATCATTTAAATTTATTTGCTTTGATAGAACCTAAACATTCATCTTCTAGTATTGCTCGTTATACTTTAGAATTTGGCTTTTCAAATCATTTTTCCTCTCAGTCGGAACGTATTTGGTTCTTCTGGCGTGATTCAGACTTTTATTTGGTGTCAGTGCAGGATCATGACCAAGTGGTACATTTTACCCTATTGTTTCGGCCCCTGCAGTTTAACTTTGTATTATCTGTAGTCTATGGCAAGCACACGACCTTTCTACGCCGCTCATTATGGCATTCTTTATGTGCATTCTCAGAAACATCTACTTTGCCATGGATGGTAGGCGGAGACTTCAATACTTTTCGATCTCTGTCTGATCATGAAGGACGATCGCAGTCCTCTCTCTCTGCATTATAAGATTTTAATGACTATATAGAATCATGTTTCTTGATGACGCTGCAGTTTCACGGCAAGATTCAATTGGACTGATGGCAGGGGCCTTGGAAGAGTCTGTCGGAGATTGGATTGGTTATTTATCAACTCTGCTTTTCAGGACATGTTTGATGAATTACAGCTTACGCATCTTCCTCACATTACTTCTGATCACACACCCTTATTGTTTTTATGCCGGTTATGCCCGTCCGAGGTCCGTCACTCTTTCTGTTTTTTAAACTCTTGGTTACTTCATCCGGATTTCCATGCTTATATGTAGAATGCTTGGGCATCTTATCCTACAAATGGAGGCATGTATGGTTTTTACTCCAAGTTATTCCGACTGAAGAAAGACATACAAAGGTGGAACAAGGAGATCTTTGGTAACATATTCTCCAACGTCAAACAAGCAGAATCTAATCTCTCTCGTGCTGAAAACACCTGGGACGCAGACCCAAATGACGTGAATCGTGAGGAATATCACAGAGCAAAGGCTGAATATCTTCAGGCCTCCTCATATAAGCTGCACTTTTGGAAACAAAAAGCTCGTGTTTGATGGTTAAAGGAAGGTGACGCGAACACACGCTACTTTCATTCTATTGTCAAAGGACGACGGTTGCAATTACGTATACAACAAATACACACGAGTGCGGGCGTATCATGCACTACGCCTGATGTTATATGGCCGAAGCTGTATCTTTCTACACATCTTTATTTGCTCGCGAGCCTACTCATAGTTATGATGCTATTCTTTGTCACATCCCATGTTTGATCTCTTCGGATGATAACTCCATACTTACGCAATTACCAATGGAGGATGAGGTTAAAGCGGCGGTTTGGCACCTGGACCCTCAAAGTGCCGCAGGCCCCGATGGTTTCAATGGTAAGTTTTATCGATCTTGCTGGTCAATTATTCATACTGATGTGGTAAAAGCGGTACAAGAATTTTTCCTTGGTATTCCTCAGCCTTCTGTGATGGCTAGTGCATTAATCACCTTGATTCCCAAAAAGTCATCCCCTGCAACCTTCAGTGATTTTCTTCCAATATGTCTCACCAATTTTTTGAGCAAAGTCTGTACAAGAATCATTACTAGTCGCCTAAATACTTTGCTCCCCAAAGTAATATCTCCAGAACAAACAGGCTTCCTGCCAGGTTCAGATATTTCCACCCAAGTTCTAATGGCTCGAGAGATGATACATATGATGGATAAGGGTGGTTCTCAGCTATGCTTGAAGCTAGATATGATGAAAGCTTTTGATAGAGTCAGTTGGGAATACTTGGAAATTTTACTACGCGCATTTGGTTTCTTTGACTTTTTCATTCGCATTATCCTAAATCACTTACGTGCCACCACTTTAGCAGTCTTGATCAATGGCCAGCCTTCACCTACCTTTCTGCCATATAGAGGGGTAAAGCAGGGAGATCCTTTATCTCCATTGCTGTTTATTCTTTCTTCTGAGGGTTTCAGCAGAGGGTTGAAAGCTTTAACAGCTTCTGGAGTATTGCAGCCTTTCCGCTTAAGGCAAATTCCAAATACTATCACGCATTTGGCATATACAGATGATTTGTTGGTATTCTTAAGAGGTACACAGTGAAACCTTCAGTGCTTCCATGCATTCCTTACTCAATACGAAACTTCCTCTGGTCAGAAGGTTAATTTCCAGAAAAGTAGTATTATTCCTTCTACAAGTGTTTCTACACAGCAGCGACGCGTATTTAAGGATATCATAAACATGAGATGTTCCAGCTTACCCTTCCGATACATTGGTTCTTATTTGCACAAGGGCATCGACCGTGCCAGATATTGTGTCTCCTTATTGCAGCATATTGCTGACAAGCTTTAGTGCTGGCACTCTCGAATTACTTTCCTCTGCTGGTCGTCTAATTTTGTTACGCTCTGTGATAACGGCGTTACCTTTACATATCCTCGCGGCTGGAGGACTACCAAAATCGGTGATTAAAGTTATAGAACAGAAGATGGCATCATTTTATTGGGGGCGCAGGCATCACTGGGTATCATGGACTACTATTTGCACGCCTCGTGAGGAGGGAGGCTTGGGCCTCTGAGACCTTGCCATGTTACAGCGAGCTTATCACTTCCGTATTTGGTGGTCGTATCAGCAGCATTCTACGCTTTGGAGCAAGTATATGCATGCCAAATATGGTCACCGGGGAGATTATCTGCCTCGTTTACCAGATTCACCCATTTGGAAGATTATTTGCAAAATTCATCCTTTCTGCCTTTCTCAGACAGAAGGTCAAGGCGACCACCTCTCATGGCTTCACACGGCCACAGGAGAATTCTCTTTGCGCAGTGCTTATGATAACTGCCGCGCATCTAGCCCCCTGCTGCTTTCGGCGAAGTTTATTTGGTTTAAGCACTATTCACGAGTGATACAACTATTTTTATGGCGACTTTTCCATTCTGTGGTGCCTTTTGAGGATTATATTGGTAGGTATTCTACATCTTGCCCTACGCAATGTCCATTCTGTAAGAATGCTTCGGCCACAGTGGATCATGTTTTCTTATATTGTTCACGAGTAAGTCCGCTATGGCATTATTTTGCTAGTGAGTTACACTGTCCTCATCCATCATCGTTGCATCTTCGCCAATATCTGCTCTCTTGGTGGTATCGATCCTCCTTTTCATCTCTCATTGGGGCTTTCAAAATCGTTATTCCGGCAATTATTGTGTATAACATATGGCGGGGCTATGCCTCTTTAGTTTATGGGGAGCAAAGTAATGTTACAATGACATCACTTCGGGCCTCCATACACTATGATATTACTGTGTGGTGCAAAACAATAGCGGGATCAAAACTAGCAGCTGGACCTAGGCGACGTTTTTCTTGGCTGCCATCAATGTAGTCGCCGCGCCCTCATGGGATCCGTTGTCTTACTCCGCCTTCCGATCGGTTAAAATTAAACATAGATGCTGCAGTTGGCAGACATTATGCAGCAGGGAGTGCGGTATTGCGTAATCATGTGGGTTCATGTGTGGGAGCCATTTCATTCCGACTGCATCCAAGTACTCCTCTCAATGTAGAGATTCAGGCCGCAGTGCTTGGACTTTTATATTTTCTTCCACTGTATCGCACAATTATACTGGAGTCAGATTGTGCTCAGATGATATCTCGTTTGTCACGCCCGCAGCTTGTCCATGGGAACTATTATCTTCGGTTACTTCACATGTTAGTTCATCTTCATCGCCTTGACTTTCATCACATTTATAGAGAGGCAAATATGGCGGCGCATTACCTTGCTTAACATGCCATGTTGAACCCTAGCACACAATATTACACTTCTCATACTCTACCTCCTTTAGTGCGTGCTTCTATCTCATTAGATCTCTCCTTCGTCCAATTGCGCATCCTCTGACAGTCTAAAGTCTTCCACATGGATTGGAGATTTTCCCCTCACTCTGCCTGTATCCTAAGGGATCCAGGCAGGCTCGGTATGTCTTATTATCTATTGGCCTGGTTTTTAATCTACTTCATATTCCTTGATAACTTGGTCTTTTTATTTCCATGGGCATGGATTGGTTTTAATATCACGGTGGCGTTTATGCTTACGACAACACAACCATTCCATCATGCATGCGCGGCCTCCACGACTGCGGCTCTACTGGCGAGACATAACTGGCGTTCTTTCCAGTTTAATGCAATGTACGCATCATTCATGCGGAAATCTACCATCTCAAACATCACAAGCTGGAACATCAAGGCTCTACTACTCAGATGCAATAACATGACACCGTCGCCTTGGCTCAAACTCAGCCAAGGCGACTTGGGTATGCGTTTGACTTTTATGCTTACTCTCACTTCTTTTATTATTGCCATCGGTATAACTTTTTCCTTGCAATCTCACGAGGTTCATGTCATAATGGATTCATCAAGAACAAGCAGCGGTCCTTCAAAAGCGTTAAGTGATACTCTGCCAACACGGACCAGTAGTGTTTTTTCTTCAACAAAAATCACATCTTTGTATTCATTCTTATATAGATTTGATATCAACGACAGCCGTATAAATATGTACGCTTTTTTCCTTCGCCAAGGTTTTATCCACAAGGGTGGTTTTACTTGACAAGGTTTTAATGCGGCATATCATATACGACTGGAGATATGTCATCATTAGCTCGTTATTTACTTATTCTCATACTCTGATCCTTGTAATATGGTTTTCCTCTGCCATAAGTGAGGATTATTAATAAAATTTCCTTTCAAAAAATAATATGTATATATATATATGTATATTCGACAAAAATGCCAATTTTGGCATACATACACACACACGATTTATATATGTATTGGTCTAGGAATAAATAGCTTTTTACATATTTATGAACATAAAGAGGCATAAAATGAAGTACAATAGAAAATATGATTACTTTATGATATTTATATGAAATGTGAAGGTATATGGAAAAGAATAGAAAATTAGGGTTTTTAATCCTTTTTTATTGAGTGTAAGATGGATATTTTAAGAAAATGTTGATGGATAAATTGGACCAAAAAGTGGCCTGTTTGGCCGAGTATATGAGGAAGGAAAAGAAGATGGAAATTTCATGCTGTAAGATATAGATTAAGTGCATATGTAGTAAGTTTTAAGTATATGATGATACGAGGATTATTGGAGTATTTATATATGTTATATGGAATAGAAATAGAGGCATTTGCATACATGTTTGCATTTCACAAAATATTTTAGAAGTTTTCATACATAGCGAACCATACCGACAAGACGATTGGTTCCATCGACACATGTTTATGATATAACATGATATGTTTTGGAGCACCGTCCTGATACAGTATGTTATCGATTACCGGAGCGCCGCATGACACCGGAACCTTGGACAGGTTGGTGTCATGGGCATACGGTAGCTTACCCTATAGTTACAGTTACAGTTATAGTTACAGTCTGGCCGAGTGTAACACCTTGTCTAGGATAAAAGATCTCAGCCCTATAGGCGTCACCATTAGATGCCATGTACATATGATGTAACACCATGTGGACTCATTGGGATTCATATTTGTACATGATGACTATATGGACAATCATTCGGTATGTCGTGCGATATTGTTCTTACGTATGAATGAGTGCTACAGCCATCATATGACATGACATGTTTTATAGGTTTTATGGAAATGATATGTACGGACGAATTATAGAATATGGATATGGACATGATGTTTTATCATACAATATATGGACATTTTTATGATATCAGTTTTGATTTATCGTTCATCATTATAGGATTTGTATGACATTGTTTTTAAGTTATCGCTTTGTAGGAATATCACATTTACATGCCTCGTATATGGATTTGATGCATCTAGATGATATAATTAAGCATGATGATATCTTAGACTTGGATTGAGAATCTAAGTATTGATATACTTAATAGTGACGTTTTTCTAGAGAGATGATCGTATAGAATGTTACTTGATAGAGATATACGTGTTACATGTTATTTATTTATTTATCTTTATGTTATGCACTTTATTTATTAAATTGGAGATGTGATTTTTTATGTTTTTCTTTGTGCAGCATTATTTTCTTACCCCGTCTTCGCATGCATGATCCAGATGACGTATCTAGTCGAACTACTTGCTGGGCGATTAGTGTTATCGCTCATACTTGCCTTATCACTTTGCAGAGAACATGTACCACTTTAGAGGTTTATCGAGGATATTTACAGATAGATTACCGACATCAATGCAGTATACCGAGAGATTAGCTTTGAAGATATAGTCAGTTGATGATGATGTATTCAGAGAAGTTCAGGACTTAGCACATTATGATTTGTACAAAATTATAATGTAATATCATGCATGTCGATTGTATTTTTTATGCTACGATGCTTCCGGTATAATATACCATGATTTTGTCGACATGCACATATATGGTATGGACACCTTGTACTTCTCGTAGTAGAGTACGACGCATGCACCGGGCCAAAACCCTAGTTTTGGGCGTGGCGCTACAGGTGGTATCAGAGCAATGGCTCTAGGTCCACTGCAGATACATAAAGTAAACAATGACATGAACTTATGAAGTGATCTTAGAAATTAGTAATAATCGTAAATTTATGAAGTGATTTTATATTAATAGTGACAGCGGTAGTCTAAGCCAAATGAACACTATAGAGACAATGTCAAAAGAACCTTACCTTATTTACCATAGGGTTATTCTGGCACCCAGACCCTTAGAAATATTTCCAAAATAACAGGAATAGGAAGATTTAGTTACATATATAAGTAAGTTATTGAACCTAATGGAGATATTTCCGATAATACGATCTTGAATTTAATCATTGTTTTGAGCCATAGGGAATGACTTTTAGAACATAAGTCGCAATATTAAATTATCACATTAATTAAAAAAATTTAGAAATAATCGTAACCCTAGTAATAAAGCATGACTTTAGATTAAGATATGATCGTATGAGAAATAAAGTCACATATACCTAGGGTACACTGTTAGAGTTGGGATTACATATCTTGCATAAGTTATGATGTGTATGAGAACGAGCAAAGTGCTAAGAAATTATTTATTAGCCTTATGACTAATAGATAAAATTTGACAAAGGATTTACAGTTAGGGTTAAGATGATGAATTGAGAAATTTCCGAGTATGTCAAAAATATTAGTCGTGTTGGAGATATAAAGTCATAGCGATAAGCATACACTAATATAAGGGAAGATCTTATCATAAGAAAATGGATATTAAATTAGTGAAGTACACAAATACATAGGGGTAGGATCATAGAATAAAGATAAAAAATATACGAGAATGGATTTCGAGTAGTAGTTTTAAAGTGGAACACCATACGATTGATGTATGAGGGGACTCGCTAGAAATCGAGGGATAGTATATATTAAGTTGAAGGATATACAAATAAGCGACGACAATAGAATGTAAGTATTTGTAAATTCCTAACAGCAAGATCAATACGACCCAAAATTTCGAGTACAAAACTTTTTATAAGGGGAAAGACTCTTACGACCCGCATTTTTGGGTCGATAAAAAATAAATAAGATAATAAAAAATAAAATAAAAATGCGATGTCGATCAAATTTTGGCCGAATTAAAACTTTGAATAAGGACGGCTATAATGGCTGCTTTTATCGTACATGCTAGGACATTATCCATACTGATGTCTATAAAGTGGTGCAAGAGTTCTTTTTGGGTTTTCCCTTACCTAAAGCGGCGGCGCTGTCATACCCCGTGACTTTTAAGTACTACTTTCACTAGTTAGAAGTCAACTTTAAATATAATTTCATTAAATACATAAGTTTACGAGGCTGAGTTAGATAAAATAAAGGTGAGAAAATAAGCAAAATGGGGAAATTAAGAAATTAGGCTACCCAAAGTACCCCTCCCCATTTAAATGAAGGGGGAGTTACACAAAGGAGTATAACTCCCCTTGTCTAGCCATCGGTTATAACACCAAAAGGGAGAGGGGAAAACCGCCAGAGAGAAAAGGGAAGGAGAAAGAGGAAAGAAGAAGAAGAGAAGAAGAAGAAAAGGAAGGAAGAACGTCCAATCTAGGTTCAATCTTTACAGAAATTCTGCCAAACACTCGTAAGCGTATCCAGATTCCAAGGCAAGTAATCTTTCTATATGCTTTACACAAATTTTGATACCATAGGCCCTATGTTCTTACAAAGAGAAAACTTGGATCACACATTAGTAGCTTTGGTTTGTGTATGTAAAATATTTTTCTATATGTAATTGTTGTTGTTGTTGATGGTGTATAGTCATGTTCTTTGAGCGATTCCTGAAAATGGTTATGTTGTGATCTTTGTTGATAATTTGCCCATAAAAGTGTTATCCGTAATGTGTTCTTTGTTTTGGTATAAATTCTTGAGTTCATTAAGTACATTCTAAGTGTTTTGAGTGTATTTGCAGAAGGTTGAAGGATTAAAGATGACATTGTTGTAGACTTGTTGTGTTGGAAACTTTGAAGAGATATATTGGAAGTGTGGGTGATAGAAGGCTAGGATGGACACTAGTTTACGTGTTTAAGAATCAACTCATGTCAGTTGTGTGTTAAGCATGATGAATCTAGGTGCTAAGATGGATCTTGAAGTGTAAACATGAAAGGGTTGAAGGAGGAAGGTGATGGGAAGAAGTTACTACAGAAAAACTGCAGTTCTGAACCGTCAGTACACTTCGAACACCTCCATTAGGCGCTTCAAGTCACATTAGGCGCCTAATGTAGGCGTTCAATGTGTCCCAGTGCATCCCCGTACACTTCGAACACCTACATTAGGCGCTTCATGTCACATAAGGCGCTTCATGTAGGCGTTCGATGTATACGGCACATCACCGAACACTTCGAACGCCTAGTATAGGCGCCTCATGTCCCCATTATGCACCTCATGTGGCGTTCCAAGTATACTGGAAGTCTTTTTGACCCTTTAGGAACCCTATGTATGTGTAGTAACTCTATACACTTCTTTTGAACATAAAATGCAAGGGTATTTGAGGTGCAATTGAGGAATAGATGGTAAGTTTGACTAAGCATAAGATTGAATCCCAAATGAATTAGTGAGACAAACGGACTTGGAAAGATACGAACATGGAGTGTTTGAGGTGCAAGACCGTATACTTGATATGTATGATGTGGGTGTGTGTTACATGTTTGATACGAAGTTGCATGAGCATCCTGCATCATGACATGAACAATTGCATTTGACTTGAGGATAGCTTTGCGAAAGAACATGTGTTTACAAGAAAAGATTAAAGTTTTCGAAATGCAAACTATGGCTGATGGTTGATCGCAGGGTATAAAAGTCACGCCTGCGAAAGCAGGGTATAAAAGCGTGACCTGTGAATCAACAGCAGGGTATAAAGTATTTTATGGGGCCATAGACCTATCAGCACGGATATATGATATATGTAATGGGGCCATGAACCTCTCAGCACGGATATATGATATATGTAACGGGGCCGTGGACCTTTCAGCACGGGGTATAAAGTTATATGTTATGGGGCCGTGGACCTTTCAGCACGGGGTATAAAGTTCTGTTTGCTGTGGACTGATCACCCACAGGGTATAAAGTTCTGCTACGCGAAGAATATGATATGAAAAGTATGAAACGTTTTGTGAAATGACACGCACAACATGTTTACAAAAGAAGACATATGCATGGGTGTTGTGTGTGGTTTTAAAGAAGTACATGCATCATGATACACGAAGCATAGGATTTGACATGCAAGAAATGTGACTAGCTTATGTTTTGTTTATGTGGTATGTTATTTTCGTTACATGTTTGTTCTTGTATCTGTGTATCATTCATGTGATTTATCTGTTTTGGAGAATTGTTGTAAAGATGCTATTTGTTAACCCGAGCACCTTATTTTGGGCAATAACTTATCTACCAGTGACTCGTCGTGTGTGATCCCATAAGGTGTATAGACGGGTTACTTGCTGGCGATATTTTCGCTAAGAACAGATACTCTATTTCCTTTTCAGGTGAGCCAGAATACGAAATGATATTTGTCGAGGACGATGGCGAGTGGGCTCAATGGGATGATAGACATGGAAGTAGATAGATGTTTGATTACTTTCTTTAAGTTAGAAAACTTGATGATTATGCTGTACTGGAGGATATGTTAGACAGTTGATCGAACACCTTTTATTTCTGCTGTATTTTCTTGTTACATTAATGATGGTGCAGTTTTAAATTTTATGATGTTTCCGCTGAATTATCTTACGTCATGAATGATGTACGCTTGATCTGCTTTGACGCTTCGTAGTTCTCGTAGTAGACTACGGCGGATGCACTGGTTCCGATACCAGTATCGGGCGGGGCGCTACAGGTGGTATCAGAGCCTAGGCTTCAGATCTATCTCGGAAACTTAGGTTCATGATCTTTTAGACATTTAAGATATGATTCTCCCTTAAGGTTGATCCTTAGTTATAAGTACTGATTTCTCTAGAGTTTAAGTATGATCTGGGTTGGGTGTGTGCGAGCACGTTTATCATCTAATTTCGTATTAATAGTCTTATTACATACCCACCCGTCCTTACGTATTCAAGCTTTCAGTAACATCATGTATCTACTGAATGCTAACCAAATGTTAACCTTTCAGAGAAAATGCCTCCAAGAAGAGATAACACAGGAAACTCTGACAACGAACAAGAGAATCAGCCACCACAAGTGGTCTTACCCTAGGTGCTCACCGATGCACTAACGGTGATTGCACAAGGGTTTGCTCAGCAGCATCAGCCTCCGCCGCCTCCACCACCGCAGCACAATATCCGGTTCTTTTACGGAGAGATGAGGAAGATGAGAGTTTCGGAGTTTGGAGGATGTACTGATCCTGAGGAGGCTCAACACTGGTTGGCTGAGGTAGAGAAATGCTTTCGATTGGTAAAAGTGCCTGAAGAGATAATGGTAGATGTGGCCACACCGCTTCTATGTGGAAAATCTGTTGAATGGTGGAATGTAATGGTGTTGAGAATGACCCCACCAATCTCATGGGCACAGTTTTGTGATGTTTTCCTGAAGTATTACGTATCGGAGACTGCGATATTGGAAAAGATAAGAGCGTTTGACAGATTGGAGTAAGGAAGGACGATGGTGTCGGAGTATGCGGATCGTTTCCATGCCTCGGGTAAGTTTGCCCATGCGATTGTGTCTGATAATTGCCTTAAGATGACGAAGTTCGAGAGGGGTTTGGACTCAAGGATACAGTCGGCAATAGTGAACGCATGAATGACAACTTACGAGGACATGTTGGATGCATGTTATCGGGTTGAGAGTGACTTCCGCAGGGCAGAAACAAGAGCAGCTAGTATAGGAGCGTCTGACAAAGGCAAAAGGCCAAGAGAAGATGTGAGAGTTGGTGGAAGACCCGGACGTTGGGTCAAGATTCCGAAAAGAGGCCCAGTTGGGAATTTTCAGAGACTCCAACCCCAGAATCCAGTAATTCAGCAGGCTATGGGAGTTTGCCCACACTACAACAAGAATCATGTCGGAGAGTGTAGAAAGATGGCTGGAGCATGCTTCCGATGCGGTCAAGTGGGTCATATGATTAGGGATTGTTCGAAGATGAAGAAAAATACTCCGGGAGAAGCGGCTCAGCAGCCGAGAGCAAAGCCACGAGCACATGCCCATGTACATCTCATTACAGACACTGATGTGCAGGAGGCTACCGATGTGGTAGCAGGTACCATTTAAATTAAGTTTGAATTCTTATTGAATTGAGTATTTACGTGTTTAACTCTTTGTGTAAAACTTAATATGGCCTTAGGTGCGGTTTTAGTAAATAAGATGCCTGCCAATGTGCTTTTCTGCAGCGGCGCAAGCCACTCCTTTGTAGCAAAGAGATTCACTAAGTACCTTGGTAGTTTGCCTGAATGGTTAGAAACTCCGTATCGCGTCCAAGCGGCTGGAGATCAAATTATGGTTTCGTATCCGCAGTACCGGGATTTCGAGTTAGAGTTTGAAGGCTAAACGTTCTCCGCCACACTGATTCCTATTCAGATGTATGACTTTGACGTCATATTAGGAATGGACTGGTTGGCCAAGTATCACGCAAATATTGATTGTCGACTAAAGCAAGTGACAGTCAAGAGTGCTAAGATGGTAGAGGTAACGTTTCAAGGAGATGTGGAACGAAAGCAAGTTCCCAAGAAGGTGTATGTGTCGGTTGCAAAAGCGTGCAAAGCCTTAAGGAAATGTGCTGAGGGATTCTTAGTGTATGCCATGGGTGTTACTCAGGAGGTACCGTCTATTGAGCAAATTCCAGTGGTCAATGAATTTCTTGATGTGTTTCTAGAAGATCTACCGGGAGTACTGCCCCCGAGGGAAGTCGAGTTTGAGATAAACTTGATGCTAAGAACTGAACCTATTTCTAAAGCCCCTTATAGATGGCTCCGCAGAGTTGAGAGAGTTGAAGGAACAACTGCAGGAGTTGTTGGACAAGAAGTTTATCTGCCCTAGTGTATCACCTTGGGGAGCACCTGTTTTGTTTGTGAAGAAGAAAGATGGTAGCATGAGACTTTGTATCGATTATAGAGAGTTGAATAAAGTTACCATCAAGAATAAGTATCCCCTTCCATGAATTGAGGATTTGTTTGACCAGCTCAAGGGTGCCAAAGTCTTCTCTAAAATTGATCTCCGATCAGGGTATCACCAGTTGCGAGTGAAGGCCGAGGACATCGCAAATACAGCTTTCCGCATGAGATATGGCCATTATGAGTTTTTGGTGATGCCGTTTGGATTAACAAATGCCCTTGCAGCTTTTATTGATCTTATGAATACCGTCTTTCGGGAACAATTAGACAAGTTTGTAGTGGTATTCATAGATGATATTCTAGTGTATTATGCCGACGAGCACTCACGCTGAGCATTTGAGAATTGTCCTAGGCATCCTAAGGCAGAAACAACTGTACCCTAAGTTTAGCAAGTGTGAGTTTTGGTTAAGGAGTGTGGCTTTTCTGGGTCACGTGATATCAGAGGAGGGGATTGCTGTGGATTCGAAGAAGGTGGAAGCTATCACTGAATGACCTAGACCTACTAATATCACCGAAGTACGAAGTTTCTTGGGTCTAGCAGGGTATTATAGGAAGTTTGTCGAGGGATTCTCAAGGATAGCAGTGCCTCTCAGTCGCCTTACCCAAAAGAAGTCTAAGTTTGAGTGGATGGCGGAATGCGAGCAAAGCTTCACAGAACTTAAGAAGAGACTAACCACAGCTCCCGTATTGGCTCAACCCTCCGGAACTGATGGGTTTGTAATTTATAGCGATGCATCGAAAAACGGTTTAGGTACGTAAACTGTAGTATAAGGTTATGATCTTGTATACCAATTATGTAGGATCTGCAAGGCACCACTAGAAGGGGGGGGGGGGGGTGAATAGGTGGTGCGGAAAGTGTGGTTTTTAAAATTTGTTTGAACCTAAACAATTCAACTTCTGAAAACAGATTCTGTTTTCAGGACCAGTTTTAAAACGTTTTTAAAACAAGGTTATAGGTCTCCAAAAATTATGAAATTTTGAGAGAACTTAGCCTCAGATGTTATGAGGGTCCCCTAAAAATTTAAAATTAAAATTCAACCTTTAACCCCTTCAAAAACCGTTGGTACTCAGATTGCTCGAATCTGCCAGAAACGGTAGATGGTTTTGAAAATTTTATTCCTATTTGTGAGAACGTCCAAATGCTCTGAAAATTTGACCACTAACTCCTTATACACTATATTTAAATGGGTTGAAACAGTTTTGCAAAATTCTTTTGTGAAGTAGGTCAACTACAATCAAAGTCTCAACCTTTGCAAGTCTGAAAATCAGACTGCACTAGTCTCAGAACTTTTGATGTTTGATTGACTTTTACTTATCCAAAAGGGTTGAAACTTGTTGCAAATTAACCCTAGAACGTGTGAATATATTTCTGGAAATGTTCGTGATTTGTGAAATTCGTTAACTATTTTTACGAATGCAAACAAGAAAGATAATCAGTGCAGTAACTGAAAAGCAAATGCAGAAAGTAAATGGCACCAAGAATTTTATACTGGTTCGGTTATAAACAACCTACTCCAGTCTTCAAGGAACACCTTCCTTGGTTCACACTAATCACACACACACAACACAACTTACCACAGGGTTGATAGAGTTACATCTAACTCCAACCCTTTACAAACCTTGTATAACGAATACAATTCGCACGAACACCACCACCTCGCAAGAATGAAGATGGATCACACCGTGATCAATCTTTTACAAAAATATATAATGAGTGGTGGTCTATGTCAAGCCTATTCAAGATTGAAAGATATGAATACAATAGGCTTACAAGAAGAGAGAAAGAAAGAGGATGTAGAAGAAGAAGAGCTAGGATTTTTGATCACTTTGATTTGCAATGCTTGTTGCTTGTTTTGTTTGCTCTCTTCTCTTTTCTTTTAATGATGCATGCCGTCCCCTTGTGTAGCCTCCCCCTCTTGAAAATTATCTTTTAAGTCCTTGGGAGAGTGTAAGACATCATTGTGACAAGGTCTTGCTTACTTGGCATCTTCTTATTGGATGATCATTTAGTCTTCGCTTACTTGGCACCTTCTCATTTGATGAATGTTGTCATCATTGATGACTTGGAAAAAAAATCTGAGAATTACACTTAAATATGTGCCAAAATCATCACAAAATAACTTCCATAAATCATAAGATATATCACATAAATTGCAAGACAAAAATCCTTCCCAACTAAGGCAAAAATCGGCCATCAAGTGCTTGTTGCCATGCTGAATTTTCAGCATGTGCATCATTCAATTTTATTCAAAATAATGCCCAATTTACTTTGATTTTTCTTTATAAAAAAATGAATCACCAATTTATGGTAATTATTCCTATCACATGAGAAATGAATATGGACATCTTTATGCTCTAAAATTCGGCCACACCATGTCTTCACACATGCTGAAAAATTTCAGCATGTGTGATATGTAGAATATCACACTTTATTAATTTAAATAATATTCAAATCATTTCCATAACATCCTCAATTAATCCTCATGATTCAAGACACAAAATGTAGCTCATTTAAAGTGAGAAAATCGCCCATGTTAATGCACACATGCTGAAATTTTCAGCATGTGCTACAAATGTGACATTGTTTGAAATGTTACCTTTTGTAGCTCCTTCCTTTATGTCATCAACATTGTATGATTTATTCTTGACCAATCAATATGCCAACAAGGCTCCAAATAAGCTCCATCTCAGCTGTAGGTGGCGTTTCATAGAGTATGTGTATGTGCTGAAATTTATTTTTGCTAACATTGTAAAATAATGCACATTTAATAATACACACATGTTATATTCCAATCAGCCCTTAATTTAATTTTCTAGAACACTTTAAGATGTATAACATATGTAAAAAGTGTCTAGATACGTGTCACATGATGTACCAAAAACGTTCCATGTGTTGTGTGCGTAGAAAACCGAATTTTCGATATTTATCGATTACCCGATTTTTCTCTAATTTAAATTCCAACTTTTGCACATGTTATATATATTATGTTATACATAATATATATATATATAATATACTTTAAATCTCAACACTTGGCTGGTCTAAGTGGTACCATTAACATGTGACAAAATTAAACTTGGAATCTTCACATTTTGGCCTTAATGTGGAGTAATTTGTGTGTGCCAACGTGGAAAATATTTTTGGCTGAATATTACATGTAGCCCACGAAATTTTTATCAATTTTTGAAGTATAGGGACTGGCCATTTATTTATGGCAAGTACGTGACACGTTGGAGAAGTTTCGGTATTCGTCCGATACGACAATTTTCGGTTTAGAACCTTTTATCGTGTCGTATTTAATTTGTCATCACCATATCTTATATCATATGATATAAGACCTGAATATACTCATAAATATGAGTTAAGTATAGTGGTATGATGTTAATTTACGTACGTGAAATAAATAACGTGTCGGTAGTACGTTGGAATACATGTGTATGTGCCTTTTTCAAAAAATCTGAAAATATATGTAATATATATGTATATAGGCGTGTATCATTAAAGAGGAGAGGAGGAGAAAAACTTTACTTCCTTAGCCTTGTTGCCTTTGTGCCTTTTCCAAATGTGGCTTCCCTTAATGAACTACTTAGTTTATTAAACTAAGTACTTCACTTAATGAACTAGTTTAGTTCATTAATGGTGGCACCTGAAAATAGTATAAACACAACAAATGTTTGCCATATGATGTAAGCTTTAACGCTTCATGGCTCGTTAGTTCGGCAACATTATATATAAGCTAAATAAGACAAGTAATAGCAAAGTATCATGCATACATGTACACGTTTGTATATATATCATGCATTCAACTCACTTATTTTGAAATCACTCAAACCCTCTTTTTTCTACAATCTCCCCCTTTTGATGATTTTCAAAATAACTTATGCACATGATTTAAATGCTATCGCTCCCCCTTGAACCATGCACAAATTTGAAATTTGAATTTCAAATTTAAAATCCGGCTCCCCCTTGATTTGTGCAATTAGTATCAATTAGTCTCTCTCTCCCCCTTAAATCATGCTTTTCTCTCCGCCTTTATTTTGGAAAGTAAATCAAAAGATTCCTGTCAACAAGGAAAGAAAATCAAATTACCTCAAATCAAATCATATCAACGGGAATCATGCCTAATTTAGAACGAAGAGATTTATACGTGGCTTGGTTTAAGGCTTTTGTAAAGATATCTGCTACTTGTGCTTCTGTGCATACGTGATCTATGACAATATCACCATTGTTTACGTGATCACGAAGAAAGTGATAGCGTACTTCTATATGCTTAGCCTTAGAATGTAACACGGGGTTCTTAGACAAATTTATGGCACTCATACTATCACAATATATAGGAATTTTATTTACGGTAATTCCAAAGTCCAAAAGTTGTTGTTTTATCCACAACAACTGTGTGCAACAAAGGCTAAGAGCCATGTACTCAGCCTCAGTAGTGGACAAAGTAACGCTTGCTTGCTTTTTGGAAAACCATGAAATGAGTGAGTTTCCTATAAATTGGCAAGTTCCACTCGTGCTTTTTCTATCTACTTTGCAGCCACCATAATCTGCATCAGTGTAAGCTTGTAAGTTAAATGTAGAATCCTTATCGTACCAAATTCCTAAGGTGGGCGTGTGCTTAATGTAACAGAATATTCTTTTTACCGCATTGAAGTGTGACACCTTAGGTTGACTTTGAAAACGTGCACACATGCATACACTAAACATGATATCAGGCCTACTAGCAGTTAAATATAGCAAAGAACCTATCATAGATCGATATAAGCCATTATCAACGTCTTTACTGTTTTCGTCTTTGTCCAATTTGGTAGTGACACTCATAGGGGTGGGGGATGGTTTCACATTTTCGAAATTAAACTTTTTAATCATGTCATTAACATATTTTTCTTGACTTATGTGAATCCCTTTACTCGTTTGCTTAATCTGCAAGCCAAGAAAATAATTAAGTTCACCAACCATAGACATTTCAAATTCAGATTTCATGCAATTTTCAAAATCTTTAACAAGTCTATGTGAGGTAGAGCCGAAAATAATGTCATCAACGTAGATTTGGATAATAAGTAAATCTGATTTATCTTGTTTCAAAAATATTGTACTATCTATAGTACCACGTTTAAAATCATTTTCTAAAAGGAAAGTAGCAAAACGATCATACCATGCTCTCGGTGCTTGCTTTAGGCCATATAGTGCCTTCTTTAGTTTGTACACGTGATCTGGATGTTTCAAATCTTCAAAACCGGGTGGTTGCTTCACGTATACTTCTTCTTGTATGAATCCGTTTAAGAAAGCACTTTTTACGTCTATTTGATACAATTTAAAATCTTTCATGCAAGCAATAGCAAGTAAGAGTCGTATAGCTTCTAATCGTGCTACGGGTGCAAATGTTTCATCGTAGTCAATTCATTCCTCTTGATTATAGCCTTGTGCTACAAGTCTCGCTTTATTCCTAACGACCTTTCCTTCTTCATTCATTTTATTCCTAAACACCCACTTTGTGCCTATTATAGTCTTATCTTGTGGTCGTGGCACTAAATCCCATACATCATTTCTAACGAATTGATTAAGTTCGTCATGCATAACATCAATCCAAGAAGAATCACTCAAAGCATCATGCACATTTTTGGGCTCAATTTCAGAAATCATAGCATGAAATTCATTTATTTCATCCGAAGTAATTCTTCTACGTGGTCGCACACCATGAGTGAGGTCGCCTATTATGAGATCATGTGGGTGATCTCTATGCCATCTTGGTTGATTATTTTCTATGTTATCATGCATTTCTATGTGATCATGCATTTCTAGTGTGTCATTCATATCATGCATATCAAAAGAATCATCATCTTCATTCAACACGGGTTTCAATTCAAAGTCATCTTCATATTCCTTATCTTTATCAATCTCACCAAATTCATTGAATTTCACATGAATAGATTCCATGATTTGTCTAGTGAGAGGATCATAACATCTATATGCCTTCGAATTTATAGAATATCCAACAAAAATGCACTCAATTGATTTGGATTCAAATTTGTCTAAATTATCTTTTGTATTTAAAACAAAACATTTGCATCCAAACACACGAAAATAGTCAATCTTAGGCATGCGATCATTCAAAATCTCATAAGGCGTCTTGTTTATTTTCTTTCTTATAGATAGGCGATTTACAATATAGCATGCACAATTTACGGCTTCCGCCCACAGAAATCTAGGCAATTTATTTTCGCATAACATAGTTCTAGCGATTTCTTGTAATGTGCGATTCTTTCTTTCTACTACTCCATTTAATTGTGGAGTTCTAGGTGGAGAAAACTCATGCTTAATTCCTTTTTCTTCGCAAAACGAAATCATCTCTTTGTTTTTAAACTCACCGCCTCTATCGCTTCTTATCTTTTTCACATTTACACCGTATTGATTTTCAAGTTGTTTAATCAATTTTGCTATCTCAACAGCGCTATCATCCTTATGTGCAAGAAATAAAGTCCAAGTATAACGAGAAAAGTCATCGACAATCATGCATGCATAGTGGCGCCCACCAAGGCTTGTAGTGCGACTAGGACCAAACAAATCAATATGCAATAGTTCTAAGATTCTAGTCGTGCTTATTTCATTTTTAGGCTTAAGTGACTCACGTGTTTGTTTGCCTTTTATACAAGATTCACACAACTGAAAGTTGTCTAAATCAAGCGTAGGCAATCCCCGTACTAGGTTCTTTCGTTAAAGTTTTTCTAGTGTGGAAATGCCAATGTGTCCTAAACGTCTATGCCATAAATTCACATTGGGTTAATTTGACATAAAACACTTAACTTTAGCGTCTACTACATCATCCATAGAAAACGTAAAAATATTACCTTCTCGTTTTCCTTTTAAAACGGTTTCTCCATTTTTATTTATTATATTGCAATAAGGGTGAGTAAAACACACATTGAAACCATTGTCAACAAATTGAGAAATGCTAAGAAGATTGTAAGATAAGTTGCTTACCAAAAAGACGTTGGAGATTTGGAGAGTATTTGGATCTCCAATCGTACCTTTTCTGATGATCTTGCCTTCGTTGTTGCCTCCAAAGGTCACGGATCCGCCTTTTGTGACCTTCTTTAGTTTGGTGAACAGGCTCGGGTCACCCGTCATGTGTCTCGAGCATCCACTGTCAAGGAACCACTTAATAGATGTATCTTTCGATGTGTGGGCTCCCTGCAATGTGCAAAGATGATTTAGGTACCCTTTTAACTTTGGGTCCTTTCGAGTTAGTTAATCACCTCTTGGTAAAAGTACCTTTCGGTACCCATACTTGGGTGATCCTTCTCGGTCTATCAAATGGCAAGAATGTAGATGAAGGTGCGATATAGTAGACATGTGGTGCATGCACTTTGGGCCTTTGCCCAAGGACTCCTCTATACTCACTAAATGAAGGACGTTTTTGATATGTCCTTGAGTGTGTGTGCGTAGTGCGTGGATGATATGAATTTCGTGTATGCATTGTTCTTTTTTTTCATATCTATATGGTACAAAGTTATATTTCACATGATATGAAGAAGAGGTGGGGCGTGATGAGGAAAGGGGCGCCTTATGCGTCCTCTTAGATGCCACTTGAGGCTTAGTGGTGTCTACTTTCTTAGACACCATAAACTTGGTTGGTTTGGTTGATACTTCATTTGTATCAATGTATCCCAAACCCGTTTTGTCGCTGTCATGCTTTTGTGATAATATAATGCAATGCAGCATGTTGGACCCCGTATCAAACTGTTTCATCACTTTCTCTAAATCGGTATTCCTTGATTTCAAACTTGAAATCTCGGATTTCATTTCATTATTTTGAGTGGTCAATGATGAAATCTCTGTCTTTAATGCAGTAATAACACATGATGACTCTTTCTTTGAATCGCTTAATTGAGCGACAAGATTCTCGTTAGAAGATTCTAACAGTTTCTTGTCTTCAATTAATCGTTTCTTTTTCTGAGCGAGAGTCTTAGTGAATTTATGCAGTTCTAAATACTGACTAAAAAGATCTTCATAAGAGGGTTCAGAGTCAGATGATACCTCATTAGATGCTTTGGATGCAAAGCATACTTGTGTAGTTTCCTCTTCAGTCTCAGTTTCAAAATCAGATGAATCACTCCAGGTGGAGGCCTTTAGAGCACGTTTCCTTTGTTTGGGTTCTGAGACAAGTCTGTTTTTGTTCCGCTTCTTGTCAGGGTATTTATTTGTTTGCTTTTCTTTATTGGGCAGTCATATGATAAGTGTCCAAGTTTGCCACATTCATAACATTTAACGTCTTTATCATTTGACTAGTTTTTATTTCTCTTGGTTGTAGTACCCTTATTTTTGTTTCTAAATGACCTTCTCATAAATTTCCTTAAGCCTTTAGCCAATATAATTAAGTCATCGTTATCCGTTTCAGAATCACTATCATCTACGTGATCGGAGGGAGGGGAGACGTATTCATTTGATTTAAAAGCAATAGATTTACCTTGTTTAGATGACTCCGATTTCCGTATGGTGAGTTTATTCTCATAAACTTTAAGTGATCCGATTAATTCTTCCATCTTTATTGACTTAGTTTCCTTGCTTTCTTCTATAGCGGTCACTTTAGAATCCCATTCAGATGGAAGGCTTCGTAGGACTTTCTGTACCTTTTCCTGCGTGGTAAAAGCTTTACCAAGAGACTCAAGAGAGTTGTAAATGTTAGTCAAACGAAGATCTATATCAACAATAGACTCATTAGGCAATTATTTAAACGACTCAAGTGTGGACATAAGCATGTTTATTTTTGACTCTTTTACTTGACTCGTGCCTTCGTGTTTCATTTCTAGTATCCTCCACATTTCTTTTGCACTCGAACAGTTTGACACATAACTAGACTCACTTTTACATAATCCATTTAGAAGCAATTGCATAGCCCTAGCATTCATACTAAGCTTCTTTTTATCATCACTCGTATATTCTTGTCTAGTTTTAACAACTTCTAATGTGACTCCGTCTACGGTGGATACCTTAAATGGGACATAAGGACCATCTTCAATGATTGACCAAAGATCTATATCTATGGCCATAAGAAAAAGCTTCATTCTAAGTTTCCACTGAATAAACGACTCACCGTCAAAAAGTGGAGGCCTTTGGCTCGACATACCTTCTTGCTCGGTTTTGAGATTTGTGGATGCCATCTCACTGAATCGTTGGATTCCTTGAAGTGAGTGTTCCTGCGCTCTGATACCACTTGTAGGATCTGCAAGGCACCACTAGAAGGGGGAGGGGTTGAATAGGTGGTGCGGAAAGTGTGGGTTTTAAAATTTGTTTGAACCTAAACAATTCAACTTCTGAAAACAGATTCTGTTTTCAGGACCAGTTTTAAAACGTTTTTAAAACTAGGTTATAGGTCTCCAACAATTATGAAATTTTGAGAGAACTTAGCCTCAGATGTTATGAGGGTCCCCTAAAAATTTCAAATTAAAATTCAACCCCTTCAAAAACCGTTGGTACTCAGATTGCTCGAATCTGCCAGAAACGGTAGATAGTTTTGAAAAATTTATTCCTATTTGTGTGAACGTCCAAATGCTCTGAAAATTTGACCACTAACTCCTTATACACTATATATAAATGGGTTGAAACAGTTTTGCAAAATTCTTTTGTGAAGTAGGTCAACTACAATCAAAGTCTCAACCTTTGCAAGTCTGAAAATCAGACTGCACTAGTCTCCGAACTTTTGATGTTTGATTGACTTATACTTATCCAAAAGGGTTGAAACTTGTGCCAAATTAACCCTAGAACGTGTGAGTATATTTCTGGAAATTTTCGTGATTTGTGAAATTCGTTAACTATTTTTACGAATGCGAACAAGAAGGATAATCAGTGCAGTAACTGAAAAGTAAATGCAGAAGGTAAATGTCACCAAGAATTTTATACTGGTTTGGTTATAAACAACCTACTCCAGTCTTCAAGGAACACCTTCCTTGGTTCACACTAATCACACACACACAACACACCTTACCACAGGATTGATAGAGTTACACCTAACTCCATCCCTTTACAAACCTTGTATAACGAATACAATTCGCACGAACACCACCACCTCGCAAGAATGAAGATTGATCACACCTTGATCAATCTTTTACAAAGATATATAATGAGTGGTGGTCCATGTCAAGCCTCTTCAAGATTAAAAGATATGAATACAATAGGCTTACAAGAAGAGAGAAAGAAAGAGGATGTAGAAGAAGAAGAGCTAGGCTTTTTGATCACTTTGATTTGCAATGCTTGTTGCTTGTTTTGTTTGCTCTCTTCTCTTTTCTTTTAATGATGCATGCCGGCCCCTTGTGTAGCCTCCCCCTCTTGAAAATTATCTTTTAAGTCCTTGGAAGAGTGTAAGACATCATTGTGACAAGGTCTTGCTTACTTGGCATCTTCTTATTGGATGATCATTTAGTCTTCGCTTACTTGGCACCTTCTCATTTGATGAATGTTGTCATCATTGATGACTTGGAAAAAAAATCTGAGAATTACACTTAAATATGTGCCAAAATCATCACAAAATAACTTCCATAAATCATAAGATATATCACATAAATTGCAAGACAAAAATCCTTCCCAACTAAGGCAAAAATCGGCCATCAAGTGCTTGTTGCCATGCTGAATTTTCAGCATGTGCATCATTCAATTTTATTCAAAATAATGCCCAATTTACTTTGATTTTTCTTTATAAAAAAATGAATCACCAATTTATGGTAATTATTCCTATCACATGAGAAATGAATATGGACATCTTTATGCTCTAAAATTCGGCCACACCATGTCTTCACACATGCTGAAAAATTTCAGCATGTGTGATATGTAGAATATCACACTTTATTAATTTAAATAATATTCAAATCATTTCCATAACATCCTCAATTAATCCTCATGATTCAAGACACAAAATGTAGCTCATTTAAAGTGAGAAAATCGCCCATGTTAATGCACACATGCTGAAATTTTCAGCATATGCTACAAATGTGACATTGTTTGAAATATTACCTTTTGTAGCTCCTTCCTTTATGTCATCAACATTGTATGATTGATTCTTGACCAATCAATATGCCAACAAGCTCCAAATAAGCTCCATCTCAGCTGTAGGTGGTGTTTCATAGAGTATGTGTATGTGCTGAAATTTATTTTTGCTAACATTGTAAAATAATGCACATTTAATAATACACACATGTTATATTCCAGTCAGCCCTTAATTTAATTTTCTAGAACACTTTAAGATGTATAACATATGTAAAAAGTGTCTAGATACGTGTCACATGATGTACCAAAAACGTTCCATGTGTTGTGTGCGTAGAAAACCGAATTTTCGATATTTGTCGATTACCCGATTTTTCTCTAATTTAAATTCCAACTTTTGCACATGTTATATATATTATGTTATACATAATATATATATAATATATACTTTAACTTCACATTTTGGCCTTAATGTGGAGTAATTTGTGTGTGCCAACATGGAAAATATTTTTGGCTGAATATTACATGTAGCCCACGAAATATTTATCAATTTTTGAAGTATAGGGGCTGGCCATTTATTTATGGCAAGTACGTGACACGTTGGCGAAGTTTCGGTATTCGCCCGATACGACAATTTTCGGTTTAGAACCTTTTATCGTGTCGTATTTAATTTGTCATCACCATATCTTATATCATATGATATAAGACCTGAATATACTCATAAATATGAGTTAAGTATAGTGGTGTGACGTTAACGTACGTACATGAAATATATAACGTGTCGGTAGTACGTTGGAATACATGTGTATGTGCATTTTTCAAAAAATCTGAAAATATATGTAGTATATATGTATATAGGCGTGTATCATTAAAGAGGAGAGGAGGAGAAAAACTTTACTTCCTTAGCCTTGTTGCCTTTGTGCCTTTTCCAAATGTGGCTTCCCTTAATGAACTACTTAGTTTATTAAACTAAGTACTTCACTTAATGAACTACTTTAGTTCATTAATGGTGGCACCTGAAAATAGTATAAACACAACAAATGTTTGCCATATGATGTAAGCTTTAACGCTTCATGGTTCGTTAGTTCGGCAACATTATATATAAGCTAAATAAGGCAAGTAATAGCAAAGTATCATGCATACATGTACACGTTTGTATATATATCATGCATTTAAGTCACTTATTTTGAAATCACTCAAACCCCTTTTCTCTACAAATTAAGTTTAGACTAATACCTTGTTTGTAGGTTGTGTTTTGATGCAAAACGACCGAGTCATCGCATATGCCTCAAGACAGCTAAAGCCTTAGGAGCAAAACTATCCCACCCATGATCTTGAACTTGCCACGGTTGTGTTCGCCTTGAAGATTTGGCGGCATTACTTGTATGGGGAGAAGTGCGCGGTATTCACGGATCATAATAGTTTAAATTATTTATTCTCTCAGAAAGAATTAAACATGAGGCAGCGGAGATGGTTAGAATTGCTGAAAGATTACGATTTAACTATTCATTATCACCCGGGAAAGGCTAACAAGGTAGCAGATGCTTTAAGCAGGAAATCCAGCCATGCGCCGCAATCACCACTGGAAAGAGAGATTAAGGAATTTGGTTTGGATTTGGTGGAATCCACGGTAAACGTTTTGATGACATTGACCATCACGCCGAGTTTGATTGATCGGATAAAAGAGGCGCAGAAGAGTGATAAGACCCTAAGTGAGATAACGGAAAGGATGAAACATAATCAAGTCGAAGGATTCCGGATCAAAGAGGAGGGGAGTCTATGGTTTAGAGAAAGGTTGTGTGTGCCTGATGTTGATGAACTCAGAAGGGAAATTTTGCAAGAAGCTCATAATTCGAGGTTGTCAATACATCCTGGTAGCACTAAGATGTACAGAGATCTCAAGCAATATTATTGGTGGTCCGGAATGAAACGACATATCGCTGAGTTTATAGAGAGGTGCTTAGTTTGTCAACAAGTCGAGGCAGAACACCAACAGCCTGGGGGATTACTGATGCCGTTAGAGATCCCGGAATGGAAATGGGAACATGTCACGATGGATTTCATAGCGGGTTTACCAAAGACAAGAAATGGGCATGATATGATTTGGGTCATTATGGATCGTTTAACCAAGTCTGCCCATTTTCTACCCATCGCAAGTGAATTGCCTCTCGAAAGGTTGGTGAATATGGATAGTATTGTTAGCTTGCATGGAGTCCCAGTAAGTATAGTGTCCGACCGAGATTCACGGTTTACATCTAAGTTTTGGACAGCATTTCAGAAAGCCATGGGTACAGAATTAATGTTGAGTACGGCGTATCATCCCCAAACCGATGGACAATCCGAGCGGACAATTCAGACCTTGGAAGATATGCTAAGGGCTTGCGTTTTGGATTTTAAAGGGAGTTGGGATGGAATGGTAAAGCTGATGGAGTTTTCTTATAACAACAGTTACCACAGTGCAATTGATATGGCTTCTTTTGAAGCTTTGTATGGAAGGAAGTGTAGGTCCCCGGTTTATTGGAATGAAGTCGGCGTGAGAACTATCATTGGACCTGAGTTACTTTAGAAAACATTGGAAAAGGTGAAAATCATATGGGATAGACTCAAAACGGCTCAAGACCGCAACAAAAGCTGGGCGGATTCTAAGCGGCGACCATTAGAGTTTAATGTTGGGGAAAAGGTGTATTTGAGGGTATCACCCACAAAGGGCATTATGAGATTTGGAGTGAAAGGCAAGCTAAGTCCTCATTTCATTGGTCCCTACGAGATACTCGAGAAAATAGGAGCCTTAGCATATAGGTTAGCATTACCTCCGGTGTTGGCACAAGTCCACAACGTGTTTCACGTATCACAACTAAGGAAGTACATGACGGATCCAAACCATATGATTGAAGCCCAACCTTTGGAACTTAAGGATGATGTTACTTATGAAGAGATACCAATGAAAATTGTCGACCGGAAGGACCAAGTGTTGAGGAAGCGGGTAATTCCTCATGTGAAAGTTCAATGGAGCAATCACACGGAACGTGAGGCCACTTGGAAACTCAAAGAACAGATGCGGGAGAAGTATCCTCAACTCTTTGACTAAGGTACGTAAGTTTCGAGGACGAAACTTTTTGTAAGGGGGGTTGAATGTCATACCCCGTGACTTTTAAGTACTACTTTCACTCGTTAGAAGTCAACTTTAAATATAATTTCATTAAATGCATAAGTTTACGAGGCTGAGTTAGATAAAATAAAGGTAAAAAAATAAGAGAAATGGGGAAATTAAGAAATTAGGGTAAATTACCCAAAGTACCCCTCCCCACTTAAATGAAGGGGGAGTTACACAAAGGGGTATAACTCCCCATTGTCTAGCCATCGGTTATAACACCAAAAAGGGGGAGGGGAAAACCGCCAGAGAGAAAAGGGAAGGAGAAAGAGGAAAGAAGAAGAAGAGAAGAAGAAGAAAAGGAGGGAAGAACGTCTAATCTAGGTTCAATATTTACAGAAATTCTGCCAAACACTCGTAAGCGTATCTAGATTCCAAGGCAAGTAATCTTTCTATATGCTTTACGCAAATTTTGATACCATAGGCCCTATGTTCTTACAAAGAGAAAACTTGGATCACACATTAGTAGCTTTGGTTTGTGTATGCAAAATGCTTTACTATATGTAATTGTTGTTGTTGTTGATGGTGTGTAGTCATGTTCTTTGGGCCAATTCCTGGAAATGGTTATGTTGTGATCTTTGTTGATAATTTGCCCATAAAAGTGTTATCCGTAATGTGTTCTTTGTTTTGGTATAAGTTCTTGAGTTCATTAAGTACATTCTAAGTGTTTTGAGTGTATTTGCATAAGGTTGAAGGATTAGGGATGACATTGTTATAGACTTGTGTTGGAAAGTTTGAAGAGATATATTGGAAGTGTGGGTGATAGAAGGCTAGGATGGACACTAGTTTACGTGTTTAAGAATCAACTCATGTCAGTTGTGTGTTAAGCATGATGAATCTAGGTGCTAAGATGGATCTTGAAGTTTAAACATGAACGGTTGAAGGAGGAAGGTGATGGGAAGAAGTTACTACAGAAAAACTGCAGTTCTGAACCGTCAGAACACTTCGAACACCTACATTAGGCGCTTCAAGCCACATTAGGCGCCTAATGTAGGCGTTCAATGTGTCCCAGTGCATCCCCATACACTTCGAACACCTACATTAGGCGCTTCATGTCACATAAGGCGCTTCATGTAGGCGTTCGATGTATACGGCACATCCCCAAACACTTCGAACGCCTAGTATAGGCACCTCATGTCCCCATTAGGCGCCTCATGTGGCGTTCCAAGTATACTGGAAGTCTTTTTGACCCTTTAGGCGCCCTATGTATGTGTAGTAACTCTATACACATCTTTCAAACATAAAATGCAAGGGTATTTGAGGTTCAATTGAGGAATAGATGGTAAGTTTGACTAAGTAAGCATAAGATTGAATCCCAAATGAATTAGTGAGACGAACGGACTTGGAAAGATACGAACATGGAGTATTTGAGGTGCAAGACCGTATACTTGATATGTAAGATGTGGGTGTGTGTTACATGTTTGATACGAAGTTGCATGAGCATCCTGCATCATGACATGAGCACTTGTATTTGACTTGAGGATAGCTTTGCGAAAGAACATGTGTTTACAAGAAAAGATTAAAGTTTTCGAAATGAAAACTATGGCTGCTGGTTGATCGCAGGGTATAAAAGTCACGCATGCGAAAGCAGGGTATAAAAGCGTGACCTGTGAATCAACAGCAGGGTATAAAGTATTTTATGGGGCCATGGACCTATCAGCACGGATATATGATATATGTAATGGGACCTTGGACCTCTCAGCACGGATATATGATATTTGTAACGGGGCCGTGGACTTTTCAGCACGGGGTATAAAGTTATATGTTATGGGGCAGTGGACCTTTCAGCATGGGGTATAAAGTTCTGTTTGCTGTGGACTGATCACCCACAGGATATAAAGTTCTGCTACGCGAAGAATATGATATGAAAAGTTATGAAACATTTTGTGAAATGACACGCACGACATGTTTATGAAAGAAGACATATGCATGGGTGTTGTGTGTGGTTTTAAAGAAGTACATGCATCATGATACACGAAGCATAAGATTTGACATGCAAGAAATGTGACTAGCTTATGTTCTGTTTATGTGGTATGTTATTTTAGTGACATGTTTGTTTTTGTATCCGTGTATCATTCATGTGATTTATCTGTTTTGGAGAATTGTTGTAAAGATGCTATTTGTTAACCCGAGTACCTTATTTTCGACAATAACTTATCTACCGGTGACTCCTCGTGTGTGACCCCATAAGGTGTATAGACGGTTATTTGCTGGCGATATTTTTGCTAAGAACAGATACTCTATTTCCTTTTCAGGTGAGCCAGAATACGAAATGATATTTGTCGAGGACGATGGCGAGTCGGCTCAATGGGATGATGGACATGGAAGTAGATAGATGTTTGATTACTTTCTTTAAGTTACAAAACTTGATGTTTATTATGCTGTACTGGAGGATATGTTAGACAGTTGATCGAACACCTTTTATTTCCGATGTATTTTCTGGTTACATTAATGATGGTGTAGTTTTAAATTTTATGACGTTTCCGCCGAATTATCTTACGTCTTGAATGATGTACGCTTGATCTGCTTTCACGCTTCGTAGTTCTCGTAGTAGACTACGGTGGGTGCACTGGTTCCGATACCAGTATCGGGCCGGGACGCTACAGGCGCACACTATGATTGTTTTACTCCCTAAGGTACCACTCAAATGACTTTTGCAGATTATCGGCCGATAGCTTTATGTACCTTCTTGAGCAAAATTCAGACCGGCATCCTAGCTACTCGCTTAAGCACATTACTACATCTCATTATCTGACCAGAACAAGCGGGTTTCAAAAAAGGTAAAGGCATTGCAGAACATGTATTACTCGAAAACGAAATGATCCGTTGGCTCGATCACTCTTCTCGTTCAGCAAACAGTCTCATTAAATTGGATTGCGCGAAAGCATTTGATCGGGTAATCTGGAGCTTTTTACATTTGGTACTGGCCAGATTTGGCTTCTCGACTACCTTTATCAAATTAGTTTATAATCACCTCAGCGATTTGTTTTTTTCCATTATCATTAATGGAGTCTCAAATGGTTTCTTTCAGCCAACACGGGGGGTAAAGCAAGGTGACCCACTATCACCGTTGCTATTTATCGTAGTAGCAGAAGATTTTACTCGGGCACTCCATTCTCATGTGCAGCATGGCTATATCCGTACATTTCCGATGGACGCCTCCCACTCAAAATTTCACATTTATCATACACCGATGATCTTCCTTTTTTTGCAGCTGCAGATAGGCAAAATTTGACATATGTTAAAAGTTTTTTAACTACATATGAGCAGACGTCTGGACAGAACATTAATTATCATAAAAGTACAGTGGTGTTTTCCTCGTCAATCTCCAATCACCGACGATGTGATTTGCTTGGCTTCTTAAATATGCGCCAATCATCTTTACCCATGAAATACTTGAGATTTTATTTGCATAAAGGTATTACGCGTACATCACACTGTATGGACCTTGTATCTTATGTCGACATGCGATTACAAGGTTGGCAGCAGCGTCTTTTAGATATTGCAGGCAGAGTGGTACTGATTAAATCCATTTTATCTTCCCTGCCGCTGCCCTAATGGCAGGCACACGCCTTCCGAAGAGTGTTATCCGTGCTCTAGAGACTTGGTTTTCACGGTTCATTTGAGGACCAGGCCGGCATGTTTGCTTGCCTACACAGGAAGTGGGATTAGGAGTTCGTGACTTGATACCCATACAGACTGCTTAGTCCTGTAAGATTTTGCACCTTTACCATTGCAGTGACTCATTATGGGGTCAATATATGCTTGTGCATTATAGTGCTCGAGGTGAATTCTGGCCATGAATATATGACTCTCCAGGCTAGAAGCGCATATGTGCTACACACTCTTTATGTTCATACATAACTTCCAATGCCTCTGTTCCTATCTGGCCAACTCCATCCGGGGCATTTACATTACGAGCATTTTATTCTACCATACGTCCGTCGTGACCAACTCTCCTCTCATTTGATTACATTTGGTATCGTACACAAAAGCCAGCTATTCAGCTATTCTTATGGCGATTCTATAATAGAGCACTCCGTCTACCAGATAATCTACAACGTTTTATGACGATTATGCCATCTTTCTGTCCATTTTGCCGCGTTGATAATGCCACTACTTTACATCTCTTTTTTGCATGTCCAGAGATACGCATAATATGGTCTTATTTCAATGCATTACTAGATATCCTTCCGTTTTCATTTAGCTCGTGGCGATCCTACATACTCTACATATGGTGTTCGGCTTCATCAAATTTTTTGGGCGCCATGCAAACAATCTTTTGAGGGTTCATACTTTGGAATATTTGGAAAATGTATGGCTCAATTATATTTGATGATCAATCATGGTTTCCTCGCTTGCTTATATGCTTTATTTGACTTGATTTATATACTTGGGCATCACGCATGTCTTGTACACAGATAGCTGCTATGCTGCCTCATTTGGTCACAACACGTCTTTCGCCCCCATTACGACCTCTTCGGCAACGGTTATAGCGTTGGGCAACTCCGCTGACTGGGCGACTGAAACTTAATACGGATGCAACAGTTGGACGGAAATATGCCAGTGGAGGCGCACTCATCTGGGATTTATCCAGGATGTTTATACATGGGATATCCTGTAGGACCTGTATAGCACCACTAGAAGGGAGGGTTGAATAGTGGGTGCGGAAAATTTTGTTTTTAGAAACTTTTGAACCAAAAACCTCACTTCTGAAAACAGTTTCTATTTTCAGATTCTGATTTGAAACGATTTAAAGACCTGGTTACAGACCTCCAAAAATTATGACATTTGATGAGATTCTACTCTCAGATGTTTTTACTATCTTATTAAAATTTCAAATTAAAACTCAACTCCTAACCCTTTGAAAATATGTTTTTGGTCAGATTGTACAAATCTGTCAGAAACAGTACTCCAATTTGAAAAATTTATTCCAATTAATTGGTGGCTCCAAATGGTCTGAAAAGTTAATGACACGACCCTCCATATATGTATTGAAATGGGTTGAAATAGTTTTCAAGACTTCCTTTGGGAAGTATATCAATCACGTTGATGTTCTCAACCTTTGCAACTCTGAAAATCAGATTGCACTAGTCTCAGAACTATTCAAGTTTGATTGACTTATACTTATCCAAATGAGTTGAAACTTGCGCCAAATGAAACCTAAGAGGTGTGTCTATGGTTTTGCAAAATTTTACGATTTTTGAAATTCGTTTGCTATTTGTACCTTAGCAATGAAATTGATATAAAATGCTGGAAACTGAAAGTACAGTGCAGTAAAGTAAAGACACCAAGGATTTTATACTGGTTCGGTTAAATCAACCTACTCCAGTCTTCAAGGACACCTTCCTCGGTTATCACTAAACACCAAAAACAACTTACCACAAGCGTGACTGGAGGTACATACCAACTCCGCCCCTTTACAAACAATACAATCGAGCAAAAAAATCACGGACACCACCACCGATCAAATGAAGGTTTGATCACACCTTGATCAACCTTTTACAAACATGAAAGAGTGTGGGTGGTATATTCAAAGACTATACAATATTTAGAATATATGACCAATAGACTCAAGAGAAGAAGAAGAAAGAAAGAAAAGAAGAAGAAAGTAGTAGAGCTTCTTGAACTTGAGAGAATATGAGTTGTAGTCTTGACTTGTTTGCACTCCTTCTCTTCCTTTTTAATCATGTGTGGCCGCCCCCTAGGGCTTATTCCCTTTCTTGAGAATTCTCTTGAATGTCCTTGGAAGATTGCCTTACGTAGATATGACACCATCTTGCTCACTTGGCACATTATGATTGGATGGATGACTTGGCCTTGCTTACTTCGCACTTGATGATTGGTCCAACTTGTCATCATTTTAATGAACTGTAAAATCTAAAAATAACTTACAAAACATGTGCCAAAAAGAATTCAAAAATATTTCCAAACAATCACCCTTCAATCCCTTCAATTTTGGGATGCAAATTAAGGACAAAAACATCATCAAAATAGCTCACTTTTAGAGGCATGTGCTGAAATTTTCAGCATGTGTCTCTTTTGAATACTTTCCTTGTGTAATGCCTTCTTTTATGTCACTAAAATTGTGTGGCATATTCTCCACCAATTGATCTGTCAAATAAGCTCCACATAGGCTCCATCAAGGCTGCAAATGGTGTATGAAGTGTCTTGTACATGTGCTGAATTTCATTTTAGTAAGCTTTGTCAAATAATGCACAATATTTACACATACATGGTAAATTGCAATCATCCCTAATATGAATTTTCTAGAACACTTTAACATGTCTTGAATGTGTAAAAAGTATCTAGATACATATTGCAACTCATGTCAAAAACGTTCTATGTGCTGTGTTCGTAGAAAACCGAATTTTCGACTTTCGTCGATTACACGAATTTTCTCTGATTAAATTCAAACTTTTTGCACATGTCATATATATTATGTCATACATAATATACATAAAATAAAGTAGATATTCAGATCTAATGGCTGACTTAGAGGTGCCCCCATGTGCTAAAAAAATTGAATTTGAAATCTCCACAATTTGGCCTAAATTGTGGGTGATTTGTGTGCGTCAACATGGAATGATTTGGTGGCTGAATTCAACATGTTAGCCACGAAATATTTGGCTATCTTTGAACTATATGGGCTGGCCATCTTTATATTGAAAGTACTTGACACGTTGGTGAAGTTTCGATAGTCACCCGATGCGACAACTTTCGGTTTATGGCTTTGTAACATGTTGTTATAATTTTTTCATCACCATGACTTATATCATATGATATAAGACCTGAATATACTCATAAATATAAGGTGTATATAATGGTGTGACGTCAACGTACGTTTGTAATATATGTAACGTGTCGGTAGTATGTTGGAATATATGTGTATTGCGCCTTTTTAACAAAAATATAAATATATATATATAGTATGTATAAATCGTGTGTATATTGAAGTATTAAGAAGACTTTCCATTTTTAATTTTGTTGCCATCAAGCTTTCTCCAAATATGTCTTCATTTAATGAACTAGTTTGTTCATTAACTTAAGTACTTTACCTAATGAACTATTTTAGTTCATTAATTGTGGCACCTTAAAATAGTTCAAAGACGACAAATGTTTGCCATATGATGTAAGCTTTAAAGCTTCATGACTTAATAGTACGGCAACAATATATATGAAGCATATGAGGTATGTATATCACAAAAACGTGTTAAGTAATAATTTTGTCATTAATTTTGCCATGCATTTCATAAACCTTCATGGCTTGCTAGTACGACAACAATATATATGAAGCATATGATGCATGTATATCACAAAAACATGTTAAATAATAATTTTGTCATGCATTTCATAAACTCGTACTATTTAAATCATGTATTTGTAAATCATTCAAACTCTTTATCTCAACAATCTTCCTCTTTTGATGATTTACAAAATACCACTGGTTCATGATTTAAATATAATTGCCCCCTCCAATTAGGCACAAATTCGAATTTTGAATCTCTTATCGTTGTGCTCCCCCTTAAATCATGCAATCATGCTCTCTCTCTCTCTCATTTAAATCATGCATCTCGCTCCCCCTTTATTTTCTAAATAATATCAAAAGTGTATGTAAGAAAGAAAAAGCACTTTATAGTATGTTAATAAAAATGATGCATTTCAAGTGCGTTCTTAAGGTGATTTATTCAACCCTTTGCAAATGTACCTTTTGGTACCCAAACTTGGGTGACCTTCCTAGGTCTTCCAAAAGGTGAGAAGAGAGATGAAGAAGCAATATAATAGACATTAGGTGGGAACGCATTTGGCCTTTGGCTGAGAATCCCATCATGCACATGGTATGTTTCCGTTTTTGATGTCTTTGTGTTAGTGTGCATGGTGCGTGATCTAGATGGATTTATGTTGAATGAATGTCATGTATGTATCAATGGTTTATTTTCATGTTTATGCGGCACATAATTATATCTTGTATGATATGAAAAAGAAGCACGATGAGAAGTAGGAGGTGATCTAGGCATCCTTTTAGGTGCTATATTTGTCTTGAATGCATGTATTTTCTTAGATGAAGACAATGAATTTAGTGGATTTATCTTGTGTTTTTTCTTGACATATCCTAATCTGGTTTTGTCACTTTCATGTTTTTGTGAGGAGATGATGCAATCTAGCATGTTTGTGCCCGTATCAAACTATTTCACCGTTTTTTCTAAATCCGCATTTCTTGATTTCAAATTTGAAATCTCGGATTTCATTTCATTATTATCCATTGTCAAAGATGAAATTTCACACTTTAATGAATTTATCATGCAATACGACTCTTCTTTTGAATCGTTTAATTTAGATACAAGATTCGAGTTAGAAGATTCTAACAATTTCTTGTCTTCAATTAAACGTTCCTTTTCTTTTGCAAGAGCCTTTGAAAACTTATGCAACTCAAGATATTGACGAAATAAATCATCATAAGAAGGCTCGGAATCTGAATCAGAGTCTAAAGATACCTCATTCGAAGCCTTGGATGAAAAGCATACTTGTGCCGTTTCTTCTTCGATTCCTTCAGTCTCAGAATCAGATGAGTCACTCCATGTGGAGGCTTTGATGGTTCTTCTCCTTTGTTTAGGTTCTGAGACGAGTCTAGTTTTGTTCCAGTCCTTGTCACGGTTTTTGTTTGTTTGTTTAACCTTGTTCGGGCAGTCATATGACAAGTGTCCAATTTTCCCACATTCATAGCACTTTATGTCCTCATTATTTTTGTTTCTATGATTCTTAGATGAAGTGGGCTTAGGTTTTTTTAGATTCAGAATTTCTTAAAGTGAGTTTGTTTGCATATACCTTTAATGATCCGATCAATTCCTCCATTTTTATCGATTTTGTTTCCTTACTTTCCTGAATCGCCCCGTGACTTTGGGGTCCCATTCGGATGGGAGACTTCTTAGCACCTTTTGTACTTTTTCATGTGTAGAAAAAGCTTTTCCAAGAGACTCAAGAGAATTATAGATGTTAATCAAGCGTAAGTTCATATTAACAATAGATTCGTTTGACAATAATTTAAAAGACTCAAGAGTGGAATAAGCATATTTATTTTAGTCTATTTGACTTGACTAGTTCCTTCGTGTTTCATTTCTATAATTCTCCACATCTCTTGAGCACTAGAGCAATTAGACCCATAACTCGATTCACTTTTACTCAGCCTGTTTAAAAGAAGTTGACTGGCTCTAGCATTCATACTCAATTTCTTTTCGCCATCACTAGTATATTCTTGTTTCGGTTTTACGACCTCGAGTGTGACACCATCATCGATAGACAAATTAGAAGGGATGAAAGGACCATCTTCTATAATAGACCACAAGTCCATATCAATGGCCATAGGAAAAAGTTTTATTATAAGTTTCCATTGTATGAAAGACTCACCGTCAAAGAGAGGAGGCCTTTGACTCAACATACCTTCTTGTACGGTCTTGTGACTAGTGGTTGCCATCTCACAAAGATCGTTGGATCCTCTTGTCGTGAGTGTGCCTACGCCCTGATTCCACTTGTAGGACCTGTATAGCACCACTAGAAGGGGGGGGGGTTGAATACTGGGTGTAGAAAATTTGGTTTTTACAAACTTTTGAACTAAAAACCTCACTTCTGAACATAATTTTTGTTTTCAGATTCTGATTTGAAATGATTTAAAGACCTAGTTATAGACTCCAAAAATTATGAAATTTGGTGAGATTGTACTCTATGGTGTTCTGACTATCTCATAAAAATTTCAAATTCCAATGCAAATCCTAACCCTTTGAAAATAAGTTTTTGGTCAGATTGTGTAAATCTGTCAGAAACAGTACTCCGATTTGAAAATTTTATTCCAATTAATTGGTGGCTCCAAATGGTCTGAATATTTAATTACAAAACCCTCAATATATGTATTGAAATGGGTTGAAACAGTTTTCAAAACTTCTTTTGGGAAGTATATCAATCATGTTGATGTTCTCAACCTTTGCAACTCTGAAAATCAGATTGCACTAGTCTCAGAACTATTCAAGTTTGATTGACTTATACTTATCCAAATGAGTTGAAACTTGCGCCAAATGAAAACTAAGAGATGTGGCTATGGTTTTGCAAAATTTTACAATTTTTGAAATTTGTTTGCTATTTGTACCTTTGCAATTAAATTGATGCAAAATGCTGAAAACTGAAAGTACAGTGCAGTAAACTAAAGACCAAGGATTTTGTACTGGTTCGGTTAAACCAACCTACTCCAGTATTCGAGGACACCTTCCTCGGTTATCCCTAATCACCAAAAACAACTTACCACAAGAGTGAATGGAGTTACACACCAAGTCCACTGCTTTGCAAACAATACAATCGAGCAAACGAATCACGGACACCAACACCAATCAAATGAAGGTTTGATCACACCTTGATCAACCTTTTACAACAATGAAAGAGTGTAGGTGGTATATTCAAAGACTATACAATATTTAGAATATATGAACAATAGGCTTGAGAGAAGAAAAAGAAAGAAAGAAAAGAAGAAGAAGAAAGTAGTAGAGCTTCTTGCATTTGAGAGAATATGAGTTGTAGTCTTGACTTGTTTTCACTACTTCTCTTCCTTTTTAATTATGTGTGGCCCCCCTAGGGCTTATTCCCTTTTTTGAGAATTCTCTTTAATGCCCTTGGAAGATTGTCTTGTGTAGATATGACACCACCTTGCTCACTTGGCACATTATGATTGGAGGGATGACTTGGCCTTACTTACTTCGCACTTGATGATTGGTCCAACTTGTCATCATTTTAATGAGCTGTAAAATCTGAAAATAACTTACAAAACCATTCAATCCATTCAATTTTTGGATGCAAATTAATGACAAAAACATCATCAAAATCGGCCACTTTTAGAGGCATGTGCTGAAATTTTCAGCATGTGTCTCTTTTGAATACTTTCCTTGTGTAGTGCCCTATTTTATGTCACTAACCTTGTGTGGTATATTTTTCACCAATTGAGCTGCCAAATAAGCTCCACATAGGCTCCATCAAGGCTGCAAATGGCGTGTGGAGTGTCTTGTACATGTGTTGAATTTCATTTTAGTAAATTTGCAATCAGCCATAATATGAATTTTTTAGAATAATTTAACATGTCTTGAATGTGTAAAAAGTGTCTAGATATATGTTACAACTCATGCCAAAAACGTTCCATGTGTTGTGTTCGTAGAAAGCCGAATTTTGACTTCCGTCAATTACACGATTTTTCTTCGATTAAATTCAAAATTTTTGCACATGTCATATATATTATGTCACACATAATATACATAAAATAAAGTAGATATTCAGCTCTAATAGCTGTCTTAGAGGCGCCCCATGTGCTAAAAAAATTGAATTTGAAATCTCCATAATTTGGCCTATATTGTGGGTGATTTGTGTGTGCCAACATAGAATTATTTAATGGTTGAATTCAACATGTGAGCCATGAAATTATTGGCTATTTTTGAATTATATGGGCTCGCTAGCTTTATATGTGAAGTACTTGACACGTTGGTGAAGTTTCGGTTTATGACCTTGTAACGTGTCGTTATAATTTTGTCATAACCATGACTTATATCATATGATATAAGACCTTAATATACTCATAAATATGAGGTGTATATAATGGTGTGACGTCAACGTACATTTGTAATATATGTAACGTGTCGGTAGTACGTCGGAATATATATGTATTGTGTCTTTTTAGAAAAAAATATAAATATATATATGGTATGTATAAATGGCGTGTATATTGAAGGATTAAGAAGACTTTCCATTTTTAGTTTTGTTGCCATCAAGCTTTCTCCAAATATGTCTTCATTTAATGAACTAGTTAGTTCATTAACTTAAGTATTTTACTTAATGAACTAGTTTAGTTCATTAATTGCGGCATCCGAAAATAGTTCAAAGACAAAAAATGTTTGCTATATGATGTAAGATTTAACGCTTCATAGCTTGTTAGTACGTTAACAATATATATGAAGCATATGAGATATCACAAAAACGTGTTAAGTAATACTTTTGTCATGCATTTCATAAACCTTCATGGCTTGTTAGTACGGCAACAATATATATGAAGCATATGAGACATGTATATAACAAAAATGTGTTAAGTAATAATTTTATCATGCATTTCATAAACTCGTACTATTTAAATCATGCATTTGTATATCATTCAAACTCTTTTTCTCAACATATCCTTCTCATTGCATTTGGATTTGCCTCGAGGGTAGAAGCTCAAGCCACTCTAGTTGCCATTCTATTTTATCTTCCATGCTTTGGGGATTTCATAGTTGAGGTTGACTGTGCTGAGCTACTTTTCCTTGCATCGTCGCCTGTCTTTTTACTCGCCCCTGACTTTGACAGACTGTGCATATTGCTGCTTTCATTGTCTTTATCCATAGCTCACATACCTAGAGAAACAAATATGCTTGCTCATCTACTGGCGTAGCTCGCACTCTCTACTCAGAGCTTCACATCATATGACTCGGCTGGTTCCTTGCCCTCAAGTCTCAGAGGAGTCATCATAGTGGATGCAGCTTTTCCGACATTTCGAGAGACTGGTCTGGACATTCATAATGAACCACACCCTCCATGACTGCTATCACATGCTGTTGTCTCCCATATGGGTTGGCTTTACAGTCATGCATTGTCCGTAGTCTATCTGCTACGTGCAAAATGGGTACACATACGCTTCTTTGGTATAGTTCTTTATTATATTTACATATTATTGCCACTAACTTTTTGCTGCCTCTTTTCGTAGCTGTAATCATTTGGATGTACATAACTCGGATGTCTCTCCTAAGTGTTGGCTCATTACATCGCCTGGTTGCCTTGGTCGATTTGGCAAAGGTGACGCGGGTACGTCACTTATTTCATTCTCTACTTGATTTTACATTTCACGAAGATATCTTGCGTAACCTATAGAGAAAAAGGGATTTGAGTGATTATAAAATACATGATTTAAATAACGTGTAACAAAGAGAAATGCACGACACGTTTTATGACTTAACACGTTTTTGTATGAAACCTGCCTCATATAGTTCATATATATTGTTGCCATAATAATGAGACATGAAGCTTTAAAGCTTACATCAAATGGTAAACATTTGTTGTGTTTGAACTATTTTCAGGTGCCACCATTAATGAACTAAGCTAGTTCACTAAGCGAAGTACATAGTTAATTGAACTAAGTAGTTCATTAAATGGTGATATATTTGGAGAAGGCACAAAGGCAACAAATTGAAGAATGGAAAGTCTTCTTCCCTCTCATTATACACGCCTTTTTAATATATATATATATATATATATATATATATTCAGATTTTTTAAAAGGCACTATACACATATTATCCAACGTACCACCGACACGTTATATATTTTACGAATGTACGTCAACGTCACACCACTATATTTACCTCATATTTATGAGTATATTCAGGTCTTATATCATATGATATAAGTCATGGTGATGAAAAAATTATTATGTTAAAAGGTTCTAAACCAAAAATTGTTGTATCGGGTTAATACCGAAACTTCGCCAATGCGTCACGTACTTTCCATATATAGATGGCCAGCCCCTACACTTCAAAAATGGCCAAAAATTTCGTGGCTTACATGGTATATACAGCCATAAAATCATTCCATGTTGGCACACACAAATCACCCCAAATTAAGGCCAAATTGTGGAGATTCCAAATTCAATTTTTGTCACATGTAGGCGCCACTTTAAATCAGCCATGAGTGCTGAATATTAAAGTTTAATTTACGTATATTATGTATAACATAATATATATAACATGTGCAAAAAGTTGGAATTTAATCAGAGAAAAATCGGGTAATCGACAAACGTCGAAAATTCGGTTTTCTACGAACACGACACATGGAACATTTTTGGCATGACATATAACATGTATCTAGACACTTTTTACATACTCTATACATTTTAAAGTGTTCTAGAAAAATCAATTAAGGGCTGACTGGAATATACCATGTGTGTATAATTATTGTGCACTATTTTACAAAGTTTGCAAAAATAAAATTCAGCACATGTACAATCTATCATCACACACCTAGACAACCTTGTTGGAGAATATGTGGAGCTTAGTTGACATCTTGATTGGCCATGAATGAAGTATACAAGGTTGTTGACATAAAGGAAGAAGCTACACAAGGTAACATTTCAAACTATGTCACATTTGTTACACATGCTGAAAATTTCAGCATGTGTGCATTAAGGCTGGCCGAATTTTCAAGCTAAATGGTGCCATATTTACTTCTTTAAATTATATGGATTGCTTGAAAGATAATATGGCAATGTTTTAAAAATATTATGGAAATAAAGTGATGATATCTTGAAATATCACACATGCTGAAAATTTCAGTATGTGTTGGAATGCACTTGGCCGATTTTATGTCTTAAGATTCAACATATTTGATTTTTTATTTTCAAGGGATAAATCTACTACATACATGGCAATAATTTGAACTTGTCTTGGATATCACACATGCTGAAAATTTCAGCATGTGGAGAATAATGTTGGTCGAAATTTAGGAAGGAAAATAGAGAAATTTGTCTTGCAAATTATGTGGAATTAATATGAGGCTTATGTCAATATTTTTATGGCTAATTTGCACATGTTTTAAGTGATATTTTTCAGATTTATCTAGTCATCAAATGATGACAACTTTCATCCAATCAATGAGTGCCAAGAAAGCAAAGGCTTAATGATCATCCAATGAGGAGTTGTCAAGTAAGCAAGTGAATGTCACAATGATGCAAGATATTCTTCAAAGGACTTAAGAGATAATTTTGAAGAGGAAGACATGGCATAGGGGGGGCGCCACATATTGATAGAAAGAGAAGAAGGAGAGCAAACAAAAGACAAGACAAGTCTTGCACTTCAAGAGCTCAAAAACATTTACACCCCCTTCTCCTACTACACTTCTTTCTTTCTTCTCTCTAAAAGCCTATTGTATTCATATTCATACATCTTAAATAGGCTTCATCTATACCACCATATACTCTACATTGTTGTACAAGATTGATGAAGGTGTGATCAATCTTGCATCCGCTAGGTGGTGGTGTTCATGATCGTTATAATCACTTGCAAGGTTTGTAAAGGGTTGGAGTTGGTGTGTAACTCTATCAACCCTGTGTGGTAAGGTGTTATTTGTGTTTTGTGATTTTGTGATAACCGAGGAAGGTGTCCTCGAAGATTGGAGTAGGTTGATTTAATCGAATCAGTATAAAATTCCTTGTGTTCTTTACTTTTCAGCACTTACTTTCAGTTTCCAGCACAGTGCATCATTTTTATCACGTTCTTAAAATAGTAAACAAACTTCAAAAATCAAGAAACTTTCAGGAAACATAGCCACACATCTTAAGGTCTTTTGGTGCAAGTTGCAACCCTTTTGGACAAGTATAAGTCATCCAAACGTCAAAAGTTCTGAGACTAGTGCAGTCTGATTTTCAGGCTTGCAAAGGTTGATACTTTGAACGTATTTGACTAACTTCCCAAAAGAATTTTTCAAAAATGTTTTAAACCAGATTAAATACACCTAATAAGGGGTTAGTCATTAAATTTTCAAAGCATTTGGAGTCACGGTTTAATTGGAATTAATTTTTCAAATCAGACTACTGTTTCTGGCAGATTTGCGCAATCTGACCACCAACAATTTTTAAAGGGGTTAAAGGTTGAATTTTAATCTGAAATTTTTAGGAGATAGAACATATGAGACTAAGATATCTCCAAATGTCAGAATTTTTGAAAACCTTTAACCTAGTTTTCAAAGCGTTTCAAAACAGGTCCTGAAAACAGAAAATGTTTTCAAAAGTTGGGTTTTTGGTCTAAAACAATTTTAAAAACCATATTTTCCGCACCCACTATTCTTCCCCCCCATTCTAGTGGTGCCTTGCAGATTCTACAAGTGGTATCGGAGAGCAGGAACACTCACAACAAAAGGATCCAAACGATCTAAGTGAGATGGCAACCACAAACTTCAAAACCGAGCAAGAAGGTATATCCAGTCAAAGGCCTCCTCTATTTGATGGTGAGTCTTTTATTCAATGGAAGTTAAGAATGAAACTTTTCCTTATGGCTATTGATATTGATCTATGGTCCATTATAGAAGATGGTCCATTTGTTCTGTCAAAATTATCCACTGTAGATGGAGTCACACTAGAGGTTGTTAAGACTAAATAAGAGTATACTAGTGATGATAAAAAGAGACTGAGTATGAACACTAGAGCCATGCAATTACTTCTAAATATGCTAAGTAAAAGTGAATCTAGTTATGTGTCAAATTGCTCTAGTGCTCAAGAAATGTGGAGAATTCTTGAGATGAAACGCGAAGGGACGAGTCAAGTAAAAGAGTCCAAAATTAACATGCTTATGTCCACACTTGAGTCATTTAAATTATTGCCAAATGAGTCTATTGTTGATATGGATCTACGCTTGACTAACATTTACAATTCTCTTGAGTCTCTTAGCAAAGCCTTCTCTATGCAGGAAAAGGTCCAAAAGGTATTACGAAGCCTACCATCCGAATGGGACCCTAAAGTGACGGCTAGAGAGGAGAGCAAAGAAACCAAATCAATTAAAATGGAAGAACTAATTGGATCATTTAAGGTATATGAGAACAAACTCACCATAAGGAAAACGGAATCATCATCAAAACAAGGTAAGGCTATTGCCTTTAAATCAAATGAATACGTCTCTACTTCTTCCGATCACGTAGATGATAGTGATTCTGAATCAGACTACGATGACTTAATTCTATTGGCTGAAGGCTTGAGAAAATTCATGAGAAAGTCATTTAAGAACAAACCTAAGGCTACTTCCACTAAAAGAAATAAGAATAAAACAAATGACAAGTATGTTAAATGCTACGAATGCGGTAAACTTGGACATCTATCATATGACTACCCTAACAAGGACAAGCAAACACCTTGACAAGGATCGAACCAAGAATAGACTCGTCTTAGAACCTAAGCAAAGGAGAAGAGCTCTCAAAGCCTCCTCTTGGAGTGATACATCTGATTCTGAGACTGATACAGAAGAGGAGACTGCACAAGTATGCTTTGTGTCCAAAGCATCAAACGAGGTATCTTCTGACTCTGATTCTGACTCTGAGCCTTCATATGATGATCTTTTTAGTCTGTAGTTAGAATTGCATAAATTTACTAAGACTCTCGCAAGAGAAAAGAAGCGATTAATTAAAGACAAGAAATTGTTAGAATCTTTTAACACGAATCTTGTTGCTCAATTAAATGATTCAAAGGAAGAGTCGTCATGTATCATTAATGAATTAAAGACAGAGATCTCATCATTGACCACTCATAATAATGAAATGAAGTCCGAGATTTCAAATTTAAAATCAAGGAATACGGACTTAGAGAAAATGATGAAACAGTTTGATACGGGATCTAACATGCTAGGCCGCATTATTTTATCACAAAAACATGATAGTGGTAAAACCGGACTAGGATACATTGAGACAAATGAAGTATCCATTAAACCAAACAAGTTTGTCTTGTCTAAGAAAGTAGACACACCAAAAGCAAACACGGCGTCAAAGATGACGCAAAGACCCCCTCTCCCCTCATCTCGTCATACTCCTTCTTCATATCATGCAAAATATAATTATGTGCCATATAGATATGAGAAGAAACAAGTGATGCATACACTACATTCATTCCATCCATCTAGACCACGCACTATGCACACCAACACGAGGACATATCAAAAACAAACACCATATGATGCACATAGAGGAGTGCTCGGCCAAAGGCCTAAAGTTCACTCACCACATGTCTACTACATTGCTCTTTCATCTACATTCTTACCATTTGCTAGACCGAGAAGGATCACTTAAGTATGGGTACCAAAAGGTAATTTTACAAAGAGGTGAATAACTAACTCGCAAGGACCCAAAATTAAAAGGGTACCTAAATCATTCTCGTACATTGCAGGGAATCCATACATTAAACGACATATCAATCAAGTGGTTCCTTGACAGTGGTTGCTCGAGGCACATGACGGGTGACCCGAGCCTGTTCACAAAGTTGAAAAAGGTCATAAAAGGAGGATCCGTGACCTTTGGAGACAACAATGAAGGAAGAATCATCGGAAAAGGTACAATCGGAAGCCCAAGCACCCTTCAAATCTCCAACATATTTTTGGTAAGCAACTTATTCTATAATATTCTTAGCATCTCACAATTTATTGACAACGGTTTTGATGTGTGTTTTACTCATCTTTATTGCAATATAATAAATAAAAATGGAGAAGTAGTGTTAAAAGGAAAAAGGGAAGGAAACATTTTTACGCTTTCTATGGATGAGATGTTAGATGCTAAGGTTAAGTGTTTTATATCAAATGAACCTAACGTTAACTTGTGGCATAGATGTTTAAGACACATCAGCATTTCTACACTTGAAAAACTCCAACGAAAGAACCTAATACGAGGATTGCCTACACTTGATTTAGACAACTTTCAGTTGTGTGATTCTTGTATTAAAAGAAAACAAACACGCGAGTCACTTAAACCTAAAAATAAAATAAGCACGACTAGAGTTTTAGAATTATTACACATTGATTTGTTTGGTCCTAGTCGCACTACGAGCCTCGGTGGACGTCATTATGCTTGTGTGATTGTTGATGATTTTTCTCGCTATACTTGGACTTTGTTTCTTGCACATAAAGATGATAGTGCCATTGAGATTGCGAAACTAATAAAACAACTTGAAAATCAATATGGTTTCAATGTGAAAAGGATTAGAAGCGACAGATGCGGTGAAATTAAAAACAAGGACATGATTGCATTTTGCGAAGAAAAAAGAATCAAACAAGAGTTTTTGCCACCTAGAACTCCTCAACTAAATTAGTAGAAAGAAAGAATAGGACATTACAAGAAATCGCTAGAACCATGTTGTGTGAAAATAAATTGCCTAGATTTTTGTGGGCGGAAGCCGTAAATTGTGCATGCTATATAATTAATCGATTGTCCATTAGAAAGAAAATAAATAAGACGGCTTATGAGATATTAAATGATCGCATGCCTAAAATTGATTACTTTCGTGTGTTTGGTTGTAAATGCTTTGTTTTAAATACGAAAGATAATTTAGATAAGTTTGAATCTAAATCAATTGAATGCATCTTCGTTGGATATTCTGTGAATTGAAAAGCATATAGATGTTATGATCCCATCACTAGGCAAATTCTAGAATCCATTCATGTGAAGTTTAATTAATTTGGTGAAATTGATAAAGATAAAGAATATGACGATGATTTTGAATTAAAACCCGTGTTGAATGATGATGATGGCACGCATGATACACTAGAAATGCATGATCACTTAGAAATACATGAGAACGTAAAAAATAATCAACCAAGATGGCATAGAGATCACCCACATGATCTTATTATAGGCGATATCACTCACGGTGTGCGACCACGTCGAAAAATAAATGCGGATGAAATAAATCAATTTCATGCCATGATATCCGAAATTGAACCTAAAAATGTGTTTGATGCTTTGAGTGATTCTTCTTGGATTGATGCTATGCATGACGAACTTAATCAATTTGTGAGAAATGATGTATGAGATTTAGTGCCACGACCACAAGATAAGACTATAATAGGCATAAAGTGGGTGTTTAGAAATAAAATGAACGAAGAAGAAAAAGTTGTTAAAACAAAGCTAGACTTGCAGCACAAGGATATAACCAAGAAGAAGGAATAGATTATGATGAGACATTTGCACCTGTAGCACGCTTAGAAGCCATACGACTTTTACTTGCTATTGCTTGCATGAAAGGTTTTAAACTTTATCAAATGGATGTGAAAAGTGCATTCTTAAATGGATTCATACAAGAAGAAGTATACGTGAAACAACCACCCAGTTTTGAAGATTTGAAACATCCTGATCATTGTACAAACTAAAGAAGGCACTATATGGTTTAAAGCAAGCACCTAGAGCATGGTATGATCGTTTTTCTACTTTTCTTTTAGAAAATGGTTTTAAAAGAGGCACTATAAACGGTAAAGGTATACATATAAGCCAAGTTAAATATATAAACGACATGATTAAAAAGTTCAATTTTGAGAACTTAAAACCATCCCCCGCCCCTATGAGTGTCACCATCAAACTAGATAAAGATGAACATGGTAAGGATTTTGATAATGCTTTATATAGGTCTATGATTGGCCTTGGCTCTATCTTACTGCTAGTAGGCCTGATATCATGTTTAGTGTATGTATGTGTGCACGTTTTCAAAGTCCACCAAAAGTGTCTCACTACAATGCCGTGAAAAGAATATTTCGATATATTAAGCACACACCCACCTTAGGCATTTGATATGATAAAGATTGTGAATTTAACTTGCATACTTATACTGACGCAGATTATGGTGGATGTAAAATAGATAGGAAAGGCACGAGTGACACTTGTCAATTTATAGGAAATTCACTTATTTCATGGTTCTCTAAAAAGCAAGCAAGTGTAGCCTTATCCACCACTGAAGCTGAATACATGGCACTTAGTCTTTGTTGCACACAATTACTATGGCTAAAACAACAACTTTTTGACTTTGGGATTACGGTAAATCAGATTCCCATATATTGTGATAGTATGAGCGCCATCAACTTATCTAAGAACACCGTTCTACATTCTAAGGCAAAGCATATAGAAGTCCGCTATCACTTTCTTCGTGATCACATAAATAATGGTGATATTGTTATAGATCACGTATGCACTGAGACACAAGTAGCTGACATCTTCACAAAAGCACTAAATCAGGCCACGTATGAAAATCTTCGTTCTAAATTAAGCATGATTTCTACTGATTTGATTTGATGTCTCTTTCTATATTTACATGCATTTTTGATTGACTTTCCAAAACAAAGGGGGAGAGAATGCATGATTTAAGGGGGAGAGAGAGATTGATTGCACAAATCAAGGGGGAGAAAATTTGAAATTTGAAATTCAAAATTTGAATTTGTGCACGAGTGAAGGGGGAGCGACAAAAATTAAAATCATGAACGTAGGTTATTTTGTAAATCATCAAAAGGGGGAGATTGTAGCAAAAAAGGGGTTTGAGTGATTATAAAATACATGATTTAAATAACGTGTAGCAAAGAGAAATGCACGACACGTTTTATGACTTAACACGTTTTTGTATGAAACCTGCCTTATATAGTTCATATATATTGTTGCCGTAATAATGAGACATGAAGCTTTAAATCTTACATCAAATGGCGAACATTTGTTGTGTTTGAACTATTTTCAGGTGCCACCATTAATGAACTAAGCTAGTTCACTAAGCGAAGTGCATAGTTAATTGAACTAAGTAGTTCATTAAATGGTGATATATTTGGAGAAGGCACAAAGGCAACAAATTGAAGAATGGAAAGTCTTCTTCCCTCTCATTATACACGCCTTTTTTAATATATATATATATATACATATATATATATTCATATTTTTTTAAAAGGCACTATACACATATATTCCAACGTACCACCGACACGTTATATATTTTACGAACGTACGTCAACGTCACACCACTATATTTACCTCATATGTATGAGTATATTCAGGTCTTATATCATATGATATAAGTCATGGTGATGACAAAATTATTACGACACATTAAAAGGTTCTAAACCAAAAATTGTCGTATCGGGTGAATACCGAAACTTCGCCAATGTGTCACGTACTTGCCATATATAGATGGCCAGCCCCTACACTTTAAAAATGGCCACAAATTTCGTGGCTTACATGGTATATACAGCCATAAAATCATTCCATGTTGGCACACACAAATCACCCCAAATTAAGGCCAAATTATGGAGATTCCAAATTCAATTTTTGTCACATGTAGGCGCCACTTTAAATCAGCCATGAGTACTGAATATTAAAGTTTAATTTACGTATATTATGTGTAACATAATATATATAACATGTGCAAAAAGTTGGAATTTAATCGGAGAAAAATCGGGTAATCGACAAACGTCGAAAATTTGGTTTTCTACAAACACGACACATGGAACATTTTTGGCATGACATATAACATGTATCTAGACACTTTTTACATACTCTATACATTTTAAAGTGTTCTAGAAAAATCAATTAAGGGCTGATTGGAATATACCATGTGTGTATAATTATTGTGCACTATTTTACAAAGTTTGCAAAAATAAAATTCAGCACATGTACAATCTATCATCACACACATAGACAACCTTGTTGGAGCATATGTGGAGCTTAGTTGGCATCTTGATTGGCCAAGAATGAAGTATACAAGGTTGTTGACATAAAGGAAGAAGCTACACAAGGTAACATTTCAAACTATGTCACATTTGTTACACATGCTGAAAATTTCAGCATGTGTGCATTAAGGCTGGCCGAATTTTCAAGCTAAATGGTGCCATATTTACTTATTTAAATTATATGGATTTATTGAAAGATAATATGACAATGTTTTAAAAATATTATGGAAATAAAGTGATGATATCTTGAAATATCACACATGCTGAAAATTTCAGCATGTGTTGGAATGCACTTGGCCGATTTTATGTCTTAAGATTCAACATATTTGATTTTTTATTTTCAAGGGATAAATCTACTACATACATGGAAATAATTTGAACTTGTCTTGGATATCACACATGCTGAAAATTTCAGCATGTGGAGAATAATGTTGGCCGAAATTTAGGAAGGAAAATAGAGAAATTTGTCTTGCAAATTATGTGGAATTAATATGAGACTTATGGCAACATTTTTGTGGCTAATTGGCACACGTTTTAAGTGATAGTTTTCAGATTTATCTAGTCATCAAATGATGACAACTTTCATCCAATCACTGAGTGCCAAGTAAGCAAAGGCTTAATGATCATCCAATGAAGAGTTGCCAAGTAAGCAAGTGAATATCACAATGATGCAAGATATTCTTCCAAGGACATAAGAGATAATTTTCAAGAGGAAGACATGGCATAGGGGAGGCGGCACATATTGATAAAAAGAGAAGAGGGAGAGCAAACAAAAGACAAGACAAGTCTTGCACTTCAAGAGCTCAAAAACGTTTACACCTCCTTCTCCTACTACACTTCTTTCTTTCTTCTCTCTAAAAGCCTATTGTATTCATATTCATACATCCTGAATAGGCTTCATCTATACCACCATATACTCTGCATTGTTGTAAAAGATCGATCAAGGTGTGATCAATCTTGCATCCGCTAGGTGGTGGTGTTTGTGATCGTTGTAATCACTTGCAAGGTTTGTAAAGGGTTGGAGTTGGTGTGTAACTCCATCAACCCTGTGTGGTAAGGTGTTATTTGTGTTTTATGATTAGTGATAACCGAGGAAGGTGTCTTCAAAGACTGGAGTAGGTTGATTTAACCGAACCAGTATAAACTTCTTGTGTTCTTTACTTTTCAGCACTTACTTTCAGTTTCTAGCAGAGTATATCATTTTTATCACGTTCTTAAAAATAGTAAACGAAATTCAAAAATCACCAAACTTTCAGGAAACATAGCCACACATCTTAGGGTTCTTTTAGTGCAAGTTCAACCCTTTTGGACAAGTATAAGTCATCCAAACGTCAAAAGTTCTGAGACTAGTGCAGTCTGAATTTCAGGCTTGGAAAGGTTGAGACTTTGAACGTATTTGACTAACTTTCCAAACAAATTTTCAAAATTGTTTCAACCCAATTAAATAAACCTAATAAGGTGCTAGTAATTAAATTTTCAAATCATTTGGAGTCATGGTTTAATTGGAATTAATTTTTCAAATTAGACTACCGTTTCTAGCAGATTTGCGCAATCTGACCACCAACGATTTCTAAAGGGGTTAAAGGTTTAATTTTAATCTGAAATTTTTAGGAGATACTCAGAACATCTGAGACTAAGATCTCTCCAAATTTCAGAATTTTTGAAGACCTGTAACCTAGTTTTCAAAACGTTTCAAAACTAGTCTTGAAAACAGAAATTGTTTTCAGAAGTTGGGTTTTTGGTCTAAAACAATTTTAAAAACCATATTTTCCGCACCCACTATTCAACCCCTTCCTGTCTAGTGTAGCCTTGAAAATCCTGAATAACCTTTTTTCCTGGATTTACACGCTTCATGGTGAGCCTATCATCGCGGATTCCAAGTCACTGTAGGTCATCTATCACACACCAGAATGCTTCAGCCAAGACATTACCATTATTAAGATTACCTAGTTTTCTTTCATTTCTTGAACAATTGTTTATAAACTCATGTATTTACATTATTTTCCTTTTTGGGAGAGTCTACCGTTGCTATAGGGATTCTATGTAACCACGGTATTCCTCTGCCATAAGTGAGGGTTATATATATAAGTAAAACCCAGACGGTACCGCCCGTCCTTCCACTAATATATATATATATATATATATATATATATATATATATATATATATATATATATATATATAGACACACACACACCATAAGATGCAAATGTATCGATGTCACTAATTCTTGCGTCATTTCTTTATTGCATGGATTCATGGCGACCCATTTCTCGGAGACCGAATGTTTCATTGACACAACAAAGAGCACGGTTCACCTATTCGTTAGTGGGTTTTTCGCGCTTTGGAATCATCTCAGATGTGGCTGGATATCACACTCGGGAATGACAACAATAGATTATTATATTGTCATTCTAACTATGTAACCACTTCAAACATATAGATACGTACGCTTTTTTCCTTCGCCAAGTTTTTATCCATAAGGGTGGTTCTTCTTGGCAATGTTTTAATACGGCATATCATATATGATTGGAGATTAGAAATTATTCGATCGTTATACTATTATCATTCATTTGATGATTTAGAATGTACGATGGTATTCCTCCACCACAAGTGAGGCATAATAAAATTTTTATTTTCTGCATATATATATATATATATATATATATATGTGTGTGTGTGTGTGTGTGTGTGTATCATATATTCTTATATTGTTCCAGCATCCGATCACTATGGCACTTTTATGCTAGTGAGTTACATTGTCCTCTCCCGATGTCACTGCACCCTCGACAATATCTCCTTTCTTGGTGGTATCGTTCTTCTTTCTCATCTTTTCTTGTGGTCTTACACATCATTATTCCAGGGATTATTGTGTATAATGTGTGGCGTGCCTATGCCTCTTTAATATACGGTGAGCAACACACTTTTACAATGACATCTCTAAGGGCCTCCATACACTATGATATTACAATGTGGGGTAAAACAATAGCTGGATCGAAAATAGCGGCTGGACCTCGACAGCCTCTTCCTTGGCTTCCCCCGCTTCGGCCCCAACGCCCTCATCTAATACGCTAGATTACTCCACCCTCAGGTAGATTAAAATTAAATATAGATGTGGCAGTTGGTAGACATTATGGAGCAGGAGGTGCTATACTGCGAGACCATGTTGGTTCGTGTATGAGGGCAATTTCTTTCCGCTTGCCTCCAAGTCCACCTCTTAATACGGAGATACAGGCAGCGGTATTTGGACTCTTATATTTTCTTCCACTGTATCGCTCAATTATACTAGAATAAGATTGTGCTCAGATGATATCTCGTTTGTCGCGCCCTCAGCTGGTTCAGGGGAACTACTATCTTCGATTACTGCATACATTACTACATCTTCATCGTCTGGACTTTCACCACATTTACAGAGAGGCAAATATGGCAGCTCACTATCTTGCTTAGTATGTAATGTTAAGCCCACGAACACAAGTCTACAATTCTCACACTCTACCTCTGTTAGTTCGTGGTTCAGTCTCTTTGGATCTCTCGTCAGTCTATCTGCGCGTCCCCTGACATACCAAAGTCTTCCAAATGGATTGACGCATATTTCTTTCTTCTGCCTGTATCCTACGGGATTCAGGCAGACTCGGTATGTTTTGTTACCTATCGGTATTGGTTCATGTGCTATGCTTGATACACCATTATAACCTGTTCGTTTTAAATCTTTGTGCAAGGCTTGGACACTTCGTCGGGATGACATTTACGAGTGTTACGGCTGGGACAGTACAACATTCGCATCACGTCCACCCAGCCTCAGAGATGGCAGCTTGTCCAGTGCTCACTGCAAGGCGTCCATTTTCTTTTGATCTATCGTGCTCTCTACATGTATATAGTGCCCCAAATCCCAAATCCATTCGTATAAATATGTACGGTTTTTCCTTCGCCAGAGTTTTATCCACAAGGGTGGTTTTACCTTGCAAGGTTTTAATGCAGCATATCATATACGACTGGAGACTACAAATCATTGACTATTTGTATTCGCTTTTCACTTATACTGACTTATTATTTTGTAATATGGTTTTCCTCCGCCACAAGTGAGGTCTTTCTATGAATAAAACTGTTTTTCAATATATATATATATATATATATATATATATATATATATATATATATATATGCGAAAAACCTTTAGGTCTAGCGGTTGAGTAGCATTTATCCCAACCCCGGGTCTCGAGTTCAATTCCCCTCCCCAATTTTTTTTTTAAAAATATATATATATATATATATATATATATATATATATATATATATATATATATATATATATTATTGAAGGACGGGCGATACCGTCCGGGATTTTATTTATGAAATTTTCTCTCACTTGTGGCGGAGGAATACAGTGGTTACTGTAGGACCTGTATAGCACCAGTAGAAAGGGGGTTGACTAGTTGGTACGGAAAATTTGGTTTTTAACATATTTTGACCCAAAAACCTAACTTCTTAAAACAGTTTCTGTTCTCAGATTCTAATTTGCGATGTTTGAAAGACCTAGTTACAGACCTTCAAAAATTCTGCAATTTGGAGAGATTCTACTAGCAGATGTTCTGAGTCTCTCCTAAAAATTTCAGATTAAAATTCAACCTCTAACCCTTTGAAAACACGTTTGTGGTCAGATTGCACGAATCTGCCAGAAACAATACTCGGATTTGAAAAATTTATTCCGATTAATTCGTAACTCCAAATGGTCTGAAAATTTAATTACAAACCTCTTAAGATATGCATTTTAATGGGTTGAAACCGTTTTGAAAATTTCTTTGGGAAGTATGTCAAATATGTCGATGTTCTCAACCTTTGCAAGCCTGAAAATCAGATTGCACTAGTCTCAGAACTATTAACGTTTGATTGACTTATACTTGTCCAAATGGGTCGAAACTTGCTCCAAATGAAAGCTAAGAAGTCTAGCTATGTTTCTGGAAAAGGTTAAGATTTTTGAAATTCGTTTGATATTTTTACTATTGCAATGAAAACGATGCACAGTGCTGAAAACTGAAAGTAAAGTGTTGAAAGTAATAACACCGAGAATTTTATACTGGTTCGGTTAACACAACCTACTCCAATCTTCGAGGACACCTTCCTCGGTTATCACTAAACACAAAATAACACTTTACCACAATGGTTGCTGGAGTTACACACTAAATCCAACCCTTTACACACAATACAATCAATCACACCGATCACGAACACCACCACCAAACGGACGAAGGTTTGATCACACCTTGATCAATCCTTTTACAAAAATTTGAACGTGTATGGTGGTCGTATAAAAGCCTATTTAATATGTTGAATATAAGAACAATAGGCTTGAGAGAAGAAGAAGAAGAATGAATTGTAGAAGAAGAAATTAGAAGACACTTTTTCACTTAAGAGAATATGAGAGTTGTCTTGCTTTTGTTTGCTACATGTCTTCTTCTTTTTAGCACATTATGGCCGCCCCCTAGGTCATCTTCCATCATCTTGAGAATTTTCTTTGATGCCCTTGGAAGATTACCTTGTGCAGATATGACACATCTTGCTCACTTGACACAGCTTGATTGGATGAATATCTTGGCTTTGCTTACTTGGCACTCTATGATTGGTCCAACCTTGTCACCATTTAGTAGCTTTAAAAATCTAAGATTCACATCTAAAACATGTGACAAATAAGGTTTAAAACATTTCTAAATAATCAAAAATTAATTCCTACAAATTTGGAAGCAAGTTTGTCACAATTCAAGACCAAAACAATCGGCCACATTAAGTCTCACATGCTGAATTTCAGCATGTGTTACATTTGCTACAAAGTTTGAATTGTTACCTTGTGTAGCTCCCTCCAATATGTCACTAACCTTATGTGGCTTATTCTCCACCAATTGAGATGCCGACTAAGATCCACATAAGCTCCAGCAAGCTGAGAATGGTGTGTATATGCATCTTGAACCTGTGCTGAATTTTTCACTTTTGTAAACTTTGTCAAATATTGCACAATAATTACACATATATGGTATATTCCAATCAGCCCTAATTTGAATATTCTAGTACACTTTAATATGTCTTAAATATGTAAAAAGTGTCTAGATACATGTTTTATGTCATTCCAAAAACGTTCCATGTGTTGTGTTCATAGAAAACAAAATTTTCGACTTTTATCGATTACGCGATTTTTCTCCAACTAAATTCAAACTTTTTGCACATGTTATATATATATATATATATATATATATATATATATTATGCCACACATAATATATATAAAATAAATTTAATATTCATCTCTAATTTCTGATTAAAGTAGGCGCCCCATGTGCTTAAAAATTGAATTTGGAATCTCCACAATTTGGCCATAATTGGGGGTGATTTGTGTGTGCCAACATGGAATGATTTTATGGCTGAATATACAATGCAAGCCACGAATTTTTTTTGCTCTTTTTAGAGTATATGGGCTGGCCACCTATTTATGGCAAGTACGTGACATGTTGACGAAGTTTCGCTAGTCACCCGATACGACAATTTTCGATTTATAACCTTGTAACGAGTCATAATAATTTTGTCATCACCATGACTTATATCATATGATATAAGACCTGAATGTACTCATAAATATAAGGTAAGTATAGTGGTGTGACATTGACATACGTTTGTAATATATGTAACGTGTCAGTAGTACGTCGGAACATATGTGTATTGTGCCTTTTTATAAAAAATCTGAATATATATATAATATATATATATAAGCATGTGAATGAGATGGAGAGGAGACTTTCCATGTTTCAATTTGTTGTCATCATTCCTTTTCCAAATATATCTCCATTTAATGAACTACTTAGTTCATTTAACTAAGTACTTCACTTAATGAACTAGTCTAGTTCATTAATGGTGACACCTGAGAATAGTTCAAACACAACAAATGTTTGCCATTTGATGTAAGCTTTAAATCTTCTTAGCTTGTTAGTACGGCAACATTATATATAAAGTATATAAGGCATGTATGTCACAAAAACGTGTCAAATAATAAATTTATCATGCATTTCGCAAAATTGTACTATTTAAATCATGCGTTTGTAAATCACTCAAACTCTTTTTCTCAACAGTTACATTTGAGTCGCTATGTCAACTGGAGGCTCTCCCAAGATAAAGAAATAAGAACATTAGTCTTAATAAAATGATACATATAAATGAGATACATTGTTGCTAAAGTAAATAAAGAAAATAAATGAAACAAATCGCTATCACAGCTGTTGCAGAGGCGTGGTAGAGCAGCCTATATTGCAGTGGTCTCTGTGAGGAAGATGGTCGTAGCATTCCCTTGAAGCTCAAACATTCTAAAAGAGTGGTCATAGGGCAGTAAATGATAAATAATAAGAGCAGTAACTGAATCAAAGAAAACAGAACACGTACCCGTGTCACCTTGGTCCAAAGATGACTAAGGCAACCATCCATAAGTGTACACTAACCCAAATGGGAGACTTCCGTTTCTTCAATCCGTTTGGGCCAATAAACCAATGTGCATCTGCATAAGCAATGTTTCCTGTATTCAGCATGAACACAGGCAACCCAAATTTAAGCGTCATAAGTGATTCTTCAACCGAAATATTGCGAGAACAGAAACTCCACACGTCGAGCTCGTGAAATAATGACACAGTTAATCTAAATAAATATATATAAAGCATTTGAAACATCAGTAGTAACATTGAAGATAATAAGGAAACGGGACGCACCAATGTTGCCTGTATCACTCACTGAGTAGACGCCCCAACCCAATGAGAGGCGTTCGCATCAAAAGCGCAAGGTCGGAACTTGTACATCCAAAAGAATCGCCCCACAAACTTCACAAGGAAGGCTATGTAAAGAAGTATATATACGCAAACGTGCTATGCGATAACCATGCCGTGATAATGTATGGGCTACGGTATTGGCTTCTCGAGGACCATACTGGATAGTAGCACCATTAGGAGCCAAAAACATGGCAGTACGCCACAGCTCCCTTGCCAGAGTGCCCGTAAACCGTTGCCTACTCGGCAAAGAAGAAAGAAGTGAATGACAATCCGTTTCGATTATGAGAGTATCATACTCCTGGTCATAGTATATCAAAGCTAATTTGAGGGCCAATAATTCTGCACGCATTGGACTCACTGGAGGTAATGCAAAACAGATAGCCAAAACAAGGTGACCATTCGCATTTCGCAGGACAGCCCCTCCTGCCGAGTTTGATCTTCCTACTGCTGCATCTACATTCAGTTTCATCTTTCCCGATGGAGGAAGCTCCCAACGCACTACTCTCGAGCGTCTCGATCGTAGTGTTGGGGGAAAAATAGAGAGAGCAACCAGGTGTGTGCATATATTGTGCAAATTTCTTCCCTTTCATCACTACACACCAAGTATAGATGTGCGATCTAACTTTCTCAAACAAATGCCCATACGAAAAAGTGTCTGTGCCAAATTCTATAGATGTATTCTTTCCAAATGACCCAAGCAACCACCGGTGGAATCACCGCACGCAACTGACCTGACATAGATGTTTTGGATGATATCCGCGACCATTGGATTAGATGTCCTTTAATGGTTTTGCTGGAGTTACACACCAACTCCAACCCTTTACACACAATACAATCAATCACACCGATCACGAACACCACCACTGAACGGACGAAGGTTTGATCAGACCTATTCAATATGTTGAATATAAGAACAATAGGCTTGGAAGAAGAAGAAGAAGAAGAAAGAAGTGTAGAAGAAGAAAGTAGAAGACACTTTTTCACTTGAGAGAATATGAGAGTTGTCTTGCTTTTGTTTGCTATATCTCTTCTTCTTTTAAGCATATTATGGCCGCCCCCTAGGTCATCTTCCATCATCTTGAGAATTCTCTTTAATGCTCTTGGAAGATTACCTTGTGCTGACATGACACATCTTGCTCACTTGGCACAACTTGATTGGATGAATGTCTTGGCCTTGCTTACTTGGCACTCTATGATTGGTCCAACCTTGTCACCGTTAAGTAGCTTTAAAAATCTGAGATTCACATCTAAAACATGTGACAAATAAGGTTTAAAACATTGACAAATAATCAACAATTAATCCCTACAAATTTGGAAGCAAATTTGTCGCCATTCAAGACTAAAAAATCGGCCACATTAAGTCTCACATGCTGAATTTTCAGCATGTGTTACATTTTCTACAAAGTTTGAATTGTTACCTTGTGTATCTCCCTCCATTATGTCACTAACCTTATGTGGCTTATTATCCACCAATTGAGATGCCAACTAAGCTCCACCAAGCTGAGAATAGCGTGTATATGCATCTTGAACCTGTGCTGAATTTCACTTTTGTAAACTTTGTCAAATATTGCACAATAATTACACATATATGGTATATTCCAATCAGCCCTAATTTGAATATTCTAGTACACTTTAATATGTCTTGAATATGTAGAAAGTGTCTGGATACATGTTACATGTCATGCCAAAAACGTTCCATGTGTTGTGTTCCTAGAAAACCAAATTTTTGGCTTTTGTCGATTATGTGATTTTTCTCCGATTAAATTCAAACTTTTTTCACATGTTATATATATATATATATATATATATATATATATATATATATATATATATATATATATATATTATATCACACATAATATATATAAACTAAATTGAATATTCAGCTCTAATGTCTGATTAAAGTAGGTGCCCCATGTGCTTAAAAATTGAATTTAGAATCTCCACAATTCGGCCTTAATTGAGGGTGATTTGTGTGTGTCAACATGGAATGATTTTATGGCTGAATATACCATGTAAGCCACGAAATGTTTTTCTCTTTTTAGAGTATATGTTTGTCCATCTATTTATGGCAAGTGCATGACACGTTGGAGAAATTTCGGTAGCCACCCGATACGACAATTTTCGGTTTATAACCTTGTAACGTGTCGTAATAATTTTGTCATCACCATTACTATATAATATGATATAAGACCTGAATGTACTCATAAATATGAGGTAAGTATAGTGTTGTGACGTTGACGTACGTTCGTAATATATGTAACGTGTCAGTAGTACGACGGAATATGTGTATTATGCCTTTTTATAAAAAATCTGAATATATTTATAATATATATAAAAAAGCATGTGAATGAGATGGAGAGGAGACTTTCCATGTTTCAATTTGTTGCCATCATGCCTTTTCCAAATATATCTCCATTTAGTGAACTACTTAGTTCATTTAACTAAATACTTCACTTAATGAACTAGTTTAATTCATTAATGGTGGCACCTGAAAATAGTTCAAACACAACAAATGCTTGCCATTTGATGTAAGCTTTAAAGCTTCATAGCTTGTTAGTACAGCAACATTATACATAAAGTATATAAGGCATGTATGTCACACAAACGTGTCGAGTAATAAATTTATCATGCATTTCGTGAACTTGTACTATTTAAATCATGCATTTGCAAAACACTCAAACTCTTTTTCTCAACAGTTACATTTGTTTTGCTATGTCAACTGGAGGCTCTCCCAAGATAAAGAAATAAGAAGATTAGTTTTAATAAAATGATAAATATAAAGGAGATACATTGTTGCTAAAGTAAAATAAAGAAAATAAATAAAACAAATCGCGATCAAAGCCGTTCGGAGGCGTTGTAGAGCAGCCTATGTTGCAGTGGTCTCTGTGAGGAAGATGGTCGTAGCATTACCTTGAAGCTCAAACATTCCAAAAGAGTGATCATAGGACAGTAAATGATAAATAATAAGAGCAGTAAATGAATCAAAGAAAGTATAACACATACCTGCGTCACCTTGGTCCAAAGATGACTAAGGCAACCATCCATAAGTGTACGCAAACCCAAATGGAAGACTTTTATTTCTTCAATCCGTTTGGGCCAATAAACCAATGTGCATCCACATAAGCAATGTTTCCTGTATTCAGCATGAACACTGGCGACCCAAGATTTAAGCGTCATAAGTGATTCTTCAACCGAAACATTGCGAGAATAGCAACTCCACACGTCGAGCTCGTGAAATAACGACACATTAATCCAAATAAATATATATAAAGCATTTGAAACATCAGTAGTAACATTGAAGATAATAAGGAAATCGGACGCACCAATGTTGCCTGTATCACTCACCGAGTAGACGCGCCAACCCAATAGGAGGCATTCGCATCAAAAGCGCAAGGTTGGAACTTGTACATCCAAAAGCATCGCCCCACGAACTTCACAAGGAAGGCTATGTAAAGAAGTATATATACGCAAACCTGCTATGCGATAACCATGTCCTGATAATGTATGGGCTACGGTATTGGCTTCTTGGGGACCATACTGGATAGTAGCACCATTAGGAGCCAAAAACATGGCAGTACGCCACAACTCCCTTGCCAAAGTGCCCGTAAACCGTTGCCTACTCGACAAAGAAGAAAGAAGTAAATGACAATCCATATCGATTATGAGAGTGTCATACTCCTGGTCATAGTATATCAAAGCTAATGTGAGGGCCAATAATTCTGCACGCACTGGACTCACTGGAGGTAATGCAAAACAGATAGCCAAAACAAGGTGACCATTCGCATTTCGCAACACAGCCCCTCCTGTCGAGTTCGATCTTCCTACTGCTGCATCTACATTTAGTTTCATCTTTCCCGATGGAGGAAGCTCCCAATGCACTACTCTCGAGCGTCTCGATCACAGTGTTGGGGGAAAAAGAGAGAGCAACCAAGTGTGGCATATTTTGTGCAAATTTCTTCCTATTAATCACTGCACACCAAGTATAGATGTGCGATCTAACTTTCTCAAACAAATGCCGACACGAAAAATTGTTTGTGTCAAATTGTATAGATGAATTCTTTCCAAATGACCCAAGCAACCACCGGTGGAATCGCCACACGCAACTGACCTGACATAGTTGTTTTGGATGATATCCGCCACCAGTGGATTAGATGTCCTTAATGGTTTTGCTCTAAGGCATTGGACCCGAAAACACAATACACATTTCTTGCCAAAGAGGTTGTATCATTGGACATATCATGAATATGTGATCCTGTGTATCTGAATTTTGATGACAAAATGCACATTACGATAGAAAAACCGATAGCTATTGATACAAATTATTCACAAGAGGTAATGAATGCGTCCATAGCCTCCAAATAAATAATACATCCCTGGATGATAGTCGACCCACCACACATAGCATGAATAAGTAAAGAAGGCAGTAGTCTCAGATATTACTTCATATGCAGATTTCAGCGAAAATTGACCATTAGTATCCGACGTCCAGTTCAATTCGTCATGTGTTCTTTCCACCTTAGTTTCCATAAAAGTCATGTATGCTACACAGGCATTTCAAAATTGCTGAATCATAAATATGTGAATAAACTGCATTCTGATTTCCATATTTTTGCCTCCAATACTCAGACCACAAAGATTGTGATTGATGATACTTCCACCAGAGTTGGCAACTATATGCCTGTTGTATATGAGAAAGATGTTGTATTCCTAATCCTCCTGCCTCAATAGGGGTGCAGATAGATTCCCATGATCACCAATGATGTCTACTGTTCCAAAGGAAGGTGGACATCTTACGATTTAAAACATCAATGACACTCTTTGGTAAGCGTGAACTGGCAATAATATGAGTAGGCTTAGAACTGAGCACATGGCGTATTAGAACAGCCTTCCCCGCCATAGACAATAATTTGGAAGACCACACATTGAGCTTTGCATAAAAATGATGTAATAATGACTCACAATAACGTGCTCTGTTTATGCCCTTATATAAAAAAGAGCCAAGATATTTGGTAGGTAATGAAGCTAATCGCATACCTAAGACTTGAGATGCACTTGCTCTCGAAAATTCTGAACCGACCACAACTTGGCTTTTATGATAGTTGACTAATTGTCAGATGCATGTTGGTAAATCGACATAAATTCACAATATCTTTCCAAGGTACAACGTGATCCATTCAAGAAGATTACCAAATCATCCATGAATCCCAAATGAGAAACTCTAGGAACCCTACCCGCCTGAAAGACTCGAAGAATACCTGTATGTGTCATAGCATTTCGTCCACGAGAAAATCCTTCATATGCTACAATAAACAATAATGGCGACAGAGGGTCTCCCTGTTTTACCCCTCGGCCTACAGAAAAGAAGCCCGCTGGTTTCCCATTAATAAGAACCGAGCAGCGGGTGACTTAAAGATTATTTAGTATAATGCGCACAAATATCGGACCGAAGCCCATTTTTCTCAGAAGTTGATCAAGATATGACCAACTTAAATGCTTTGGTCATATCCAATTTTACCATAACATGTCCTCCTCTAGGCAGATGATCCAGAATATGAACCATTTCTTGTGCTAGCAGTATTTGTTCCGTAATGCCTCTGCCTTTTATGAATCCTGCTTGTTCTGGTGAAATGGGCCGAGGTAATAAAACAGAGATAGAAATCAATCCGTGATCACTTTAGATATAATATTTGTCAAGCAAATAGGTCTAAAGTCGGCAAACATCTATGGTCTTTGCACCTTTGGAATCAATGTGATTGTAGCCGAGGCCACTTGACTAGGGGCACGAATGCCCAGGAAAAACTCATGAACTACTTTAAGAACATCAAGATATATAACTGACCGAAAATGACGATAGAAAGAACCTTGGTATCCATCCAGGCCTGCTGCACTGGAAGGGCTGAGATTCCACACTGCTTGCTTTACTTCCTGTAAAGATGGACTGCCTGCAAATTAGCATTATCTTCCCTCGTTAAGATACAAGGTATGTACTGTAGGATGGATTCACATCCTGTTGATGGAGTATCCAAGAATTATTTTTCAAAATAATGCACCGCCTCAGCCTCTATGTCGCAGGATAATAAACATTCCACTCCATCTTCACGTAAAATCATGCGAATACTTTGTCGCCGTCGTTTATCCTTTACTGTTTGATTGTCGAAGGAAATATTAGCATCACCTTCTTTCAGCCATTTTACGTTTGCTTTTTGCTTCCAAAAGAGAAAAGCCCTTGATTGAGCAAATACACAACTTGGCCAGACTAGGTGGTAGAGAGCATGCTCATTTTCTTAAGGAGAAGAATCATATTCCCGCTCCCGTTGTGCCACCTCCTCGTAATCGCATTGAAGATATTTCTAAAAACTTCTTTATTCCATTTGTTCAGGTGATGCTTAAGGCATCGAAGCTTATCATAGAATCCCCACATGCATCCAACTGTAGGGAATGATTGCCAAAGATGTCGCACCAAACTGTCAAAATCAGGATGAGTAGTCCACGCATCAAGATATCTGAAGGTAGCAGGCACCTTGGAAGACTCTAAATCACATGTCAAATAAATCGGCGAATGATCAGATGTAGATCAGTTGACATGCTGATAATGTATCACTGGAAACAAATCCAGAAAAGAAAGAGAGCACAAACAACGATCCAGGCAACGCCATATCCACATCAAACCTCGACCATCACACCATGTATATGGCAAGCCATGATATGATATAGACAGAAGAGAGCATGTGGAAACCCAGTCATTAAAATCCTGCAAAGATCGTAACGAAGGCGTAGAGCGACCCTTATGTTCATCTAAAGACAAAAATGAATCAAAATCCCCTCCCACCGAACAAGGGAGGTCCAATGTATTATGAAAGGTCTGCAAGTCTGCCAATAACAGCCGCCGTGCAATAATAGAATGTTGACCATAAATCGCAGATAACCAAAAAATGTCACCTGATGCCAACCATATAATTTTAAGTGAGTAATTTTGTTCTCCTCGGCGTTTCTCCTCCAATGAAAACAATGAATTCCTCCACAAAAAATCAAATATGATCATCACAAGCAAAAATTGCTTTAGAAAATCCAAACTATAATCGAAACGACAGCAGCGAAGAAACCCTAGTTTTTGGTTATATAATTACCAAAATGTGTAAATTATAACATCGAATTAATGATATTATTCGATCCACCGAGGTACGTATACCTCTAACATTCCATATTAAAACCTTCATTAAGATAAAGCATCAAAAGAGTTAGAGAGATGGGGTGCACGCAACCTTGTGACACATGGAAAAGTTGGCAGAATATCACTTTGAGCCCGACGTAGGATTTTCAGAGGAACGCAGAACTCCAATTCAACCGGGTGATCATCAACGTCAGATAATAGAGGATTATCCATTATGATTGATTGTACTAAAGGAGCATTAGTGTCAAAAATATCTTTGTCTTGCATGCCCAAAGTCAAAATATCCAGGCGAGTATTATCAACTTCACTGCCCAATAGAGAATGCACGTCATTGAGGCCTGGAAGCTCATTTATCATAATGTCATCTACTCCACGCAGGCGAGCAAGATCCTGCACATTTGAGACCAAAACAGTAGCACAAATATCTGGTGAGCCTGGTGGCTGAATTATCTGAGTGTCAGAAGATTCAGATGGTATCACTGCTGCAGGAGGTGATGGTATTATTTCTGATGGGTTTTTTTGGGAGTCCAACGTTGCTTATGCTCCTTATCCGCTTCATCAAGCCTTATGTTGGAGGGCTTAGTCTGCATGGTTGTCTCCGGGGAAGTAGGTTTGCCACAATCAGCTAACATATGTCCTAACCGAAAACATCATGTGCAATTGGATGGTAAATCCTCGTATATAACCTGCTGCATGATCTGTTGAAAGTAGTGTGGTTGAGAAGCCAAGATGCAGGAATGAAGGGAATATGTGTTCATAGAATTGAATATCTCTAGAGATCAATATATTCTTTGTATCCAAGTCCTGAAGTATATACCCCTTTGAGGTGTTTGACATACCAAGAAAGACACAGCGCTTGGATCTTGGAGAGAATTTGGATTTATGTGGACAGTGGTCTAGAGCGAAGGCCAAGCATCCAAATATCTTCAAATTATGATATACTGGAGGCTTGTTGTAGAGAACTTCAAATGGGGTCTTGAGGTTTATGGTTGGTGAAGGGCTGATGTTAATCAAATATACTGCATGTTGGACACAATACCCCCAGAATCTAGTAGGCATATCAGATTGGATTTTCAGGGCTCTAGCCACACACAAAATGTGTTGTTGCTTTCGCTCAACGAGACCATTTTGTTGTGGGGTATACACGCATGAAGTCTGGTGGACTATCCCATTGGAATTATAAAACGAAGGCATTTTAAATTCGAGTCCATTATCTGATCGAATAGTTTTGACTTTGACACCAAATTGAACATCAACAAAGGCACAAAAGTTCTGTAAAATAGACTTTGCTTCAGAGTTATGTTTCATCAAATGGACCCAACAAAATCTGCTATGATCATCAACGACAGTAAGGAAGAAACGTTCATTGTGAATAGTGGGGCTTTTATACGGACCCCAAATGTCTACATGGATTAAGGAAAAGACAGAAGAAGTAACTGAGGTGGAAATGGGAAAGGGATTCCTCTTTTGTTTGGCAAGAGGACATACACTACATGGTATAGGGACACTTGAATATGAAACAACAGGATCTAGTTTATGAACATCCTTAATCCTTGAATGGGACATATGCCCCAGTCTTGAGTGCCACAGTGAAATACTCAAGTCAGCAGCAGTATGAGTGTTTGAAGAAAGAAGACTGGTGCTGTACACGGGATGGCTTGCATCAGTCATCAAGCAGAACTTCTGTGAGGTGTTTAATTTGTATAGCCCTTGAATAGCCTTAGCTGAACCAATCGTCTTCATGCTCTTCTGTTCATATAGAACACAGAGGTCATTATAAAAGGTTACACTGACTTCATTTGTACTGGTCAATTTGCTGAGAGAAATGAGGTTAAAAGAAAAGGATGGTATACAGAACACATTGGTAAGGACAAGGTGAGGAGTAATGGTCACTGTGCCAGTATGGGTGACTTCAACAAGGCTGCCATCAGGCAGCTCGACTTTCAGATTTGATGCAATAGAGTACGAATCAAAAAGGGCAAGAGAGCAAGCAATATGATCAGTGGCACCTGAATCTAAAACCCACGCATTAAAGTGCTTATTTGATACATTACCTGACAACTTACCATTGGTGCCCTGCTGCTGAGCTGACATTACAGCATGCTCTCCAGAATGATCCCTCTGTCCTCTCAGTTGATGCTCTTGCAGCATATGCATCAACTGACTATACTGATCTGAGGTTAAGGCTGGCACCATGTGCTGTCCCTTCCCGTGGACATCATGCGTTCCTCCTTCTCCATTCATACGCCCCATATCACTTTGCTCCTCAGAATTCTCCTCATAACCAACACAATTAACCTGCCCTTTAGGTTTATATCCAGGAGGATATCCATGCAACTTATAGCACCGTTCCATAGTATGGCCCGTAGCACCACAATGCGTACAAATTGGCCTTCTATTGCTGTCTGTTCCATACCTCTGAGGATTCACTCCTCCCTTCTTGTTACCCCCAAATCCTCCTCTGGACTTGAAGCCTCCAGAAGACTGAGTTGTCTTCTGTGATTTTCCACCAAATCCACCCTGACTATTCAGTTGAGAGCGTGAACCTCCCACATTCAAAACCGTTGGTGCACTGCTGTTAAGATTCTGCTGATTTCCATATGCAACCTTCCTCTCAAATTTCACAGCCATAGCAAACGCTGAATTCACATCCGGCAGCGGACTCATAAGCAATATCTGAGACTTAACAGCCTCAAAGTCCTCAGACAATCCTTTCAAGAATTTAATGACAAAATCATTTTCCACAAACTTGGTTACTTGATTGGATATATTACATGTGCATCTACCACAATCGCATGAAGGCATGGACTTCAAAACGGTTAACTCTTCCCATATGATTTTTAATTTCGTGTAATAATCCGTAACAGACATATTATCCTGCTTAACACCGTAAAACTCTTCTTGCAAATCTGACAATCTAAATGCGTCTATATTACCATACCTGAGCTTTAAATCCTTCCAAATATCCTTCGCATCATCTATCCACATGATGCTTTGAGCAATTGAGGGAACCACGGAGTTGATTATCCAAGACACCACCATGTTGTTAGCCTTAGTCCAGGTCGAGAACTTGCGGTCATCTCCTTCTGGCTTCTTAACCGATCCATCCACCAAACCTAGTTTGTTTTTGGACTCCAAAGCGCGCCTAATTGTCCTACTCCACGAGTGGTAATTATGTGAATCAAGAAGAGGCTGAGCAATCACGAGTGATGGACTGTCACTCGGATGAACGTACAAAGGATCCTCAAACGGATCAACTGGTGCTGCACTGGTTGAAGTTGATGCCATACTTCAATTAACCAAAAAACAAAACAGTGAATCAAGAAGGAAATCGAATAGCGCAGATTGCGTGATTAGATCAAGATCTCACGCTCTGATACCATGTCAAAATCTTTGATATGAACAAACAAAGACACAAACAACTAAATTGCGATGCTGCTGATGAAATCAACAAGAAAAAGAAAGCAGCGCTCAAAGCAGCGCTCAAAGCCTCTGAATGAAAGAATTGAGGGAATGAATCAATTGCTTCAAACTTTTGTCTACAGCGCTTAAGTACAAAAAGAAACAGAAACTAACTTCTAAAATTACAAGAATGTCCTTTCTTTACAAAACTACAACAAAATAACCGTAGGGTCATTTTCGTCTTTTTACTCCTTTTAAACTACTTCCCGCCATCTCCTTGCTTCAGCGTCAGTTGCAGCAGCACTGCTGCATTCCGTGTGGCTTCATCTAACTAATCACGTGGATCCCGACTTCCCATCTCAGTTGTTCCTCCTCAACTTCAGTTCTTGATCACGCTGGGCTCCACTGCATTCATGTTCTTGCTCTTTAGCTTCGATCTTGTAGGTGTTTGTTGCAATACTTAAAGTGTTCGACGAATTTACACTTGGCGTGACACTCCTTGTATGTAAACTTGTTGCGGAATCTCTTTCGGAACATCTATCTCGATACAAATTCGAGCCACTGAGGGTCGTAAAACGGATGTGGTAGCCGCATCCAATTTCATGCGGGTTCCGATCATTTGAGAAATTTGAAAAAGAGCATCTTTCATAAGAAAATGAATAGGCAAACCCGGGAAAGAAACCCATACCGGAACAATAGGGACCTCAACTGTGGGATCATAATCTAGTGTCCATTTCGTGACTCGCATGTGTTTTCCTGCTATTGTCCAACTTTGCCGGGTAAAGCATCAAAGGTAATCTTGTTCTTGATCAAAATGGAGAAGGACATGTGACGCATCAAGCAGTCCGATCTTGACCAATCCAGAGAAACCAATACGATACACCGCAGCGAGGATCGTTGCCAACGGCGGGCGTCCGTACCAGAAGGTGTCAACCAATGTAAACCTGAACAGGGCTGCCAAAGATTGAATCTCGTCCTCTGTAAAAGTGATGATAGGACTGTCCTTAAAATTTTGAATTTGTTTCGCTGCAATGATGGATGATAGAGGCGCGGTGAACAACGATGCAAACCTCTTCGTTGGCACCAAAGGAGATGACGGCGCGATGGATGATTGTTGTAGGGTTGGCGGCGCTGCCGCTATTGAAGCCATAACCAAACGCAATGTTGCAAAGTCAGAAGAGAAAGAGGGAAGTGGAGGAGTTGAATAGTAGAGAGTGGCAAGCGGCAGCAGGCATCACCATGCCACCGGAATCCGGGAGTCATGCAGGGTTATCAGCCGCATTTCTCTTTGTTTTTTTAGGTGGAGGATGGACGATACTGTCCGGTGTTTTTATTAATCATAAATCCCTCACTTGTTGTGGAGGAATACTATGGTTACATGTATTGTAGAAGACTCTACCACAGCAAGATACCGAAAGATGAAATACAACATAAAGTGATTGTTGCAAAAAGATAACAAGGAATACAAGGTAAATTCTATGCTATATACATAACGAATCGACGATTGATATATGTATCTAGTATCCTCCTGTCGTTGCAGCAGATGATTCCCATCGTGCAGATCCATGCATATCACATAAGGAAAAATAACAGTCAATACGTTATAAGCAAGGCATGATGAATATAATAGTTTGAATGCTATGTTCATACTGAAGTTTCCTGTATTCGCAGTGAACACAGACAATAATATAATGATCAATCTATCTACCCGAAACTAGCAATGTTTGCAAAATTCACCCTTGTATGCCATCGCTTGTTCCTCAGCAAGATGAGAAGGAAAATGCTTATCATCCACAGGATAATTATGATTAAATATATTGAACATCACAAAATGAGTGAGATGACCAACCCGTGCTGGTCATCATACCAAACTCCTTCGCCATATCTAATTTGAGAATATCATGACCACCCGTGCTGGTCTATCCAATACACGTACCATTACCTGAGCTTAAAGAATCTGCTTTGTGATGTCTCTAACCTTCATAAAGCCAGCTTGCTCTGTGAATATCAACCGTGGTAGTAGAGATGATAGCCTAGTGGCCATCTTGGCTAAAAAATTAGTAAAACAAATAAGACGGAATTCAGAAAATGTTGTGGGATTCGCCACTTTGGGAATTAGTGTAATTAGAGCCGCAGCCACCTGACCTGGTGGCTGAATACCAATGAAGAACTCTTGAACTGCTTTAGCAACATCCATGGATATTACGTGCCAAAAATGTCGATAGAAGGATCCTGGAAAGTCATCTGGACCAGCCGCACTTGTTGGACTTAGATCCCACACCGCCTGTTTTACTTCCGATAAAGATGGCAAGGAGAGTAGTTGGTTATTGTCACCAACCTCAAAAATCCACAGGATAAATTTTAGTATATCCTCGTGATCCGGAGTTTGTACTCCCGTAAATAGCATCTGATAATAACAAATAGCCTTCGTCTCAATATCCTATAGATTGTCACACTCCACATCGTCCTCACGAATGATCCGAGTTATTGCATGTCGTCGTCACCTCTCTTTAACCGTCTGATGGAAAAATCATGTATTTGCATCTCCTTCTCGTATCCATTTAACATTTACCTTTTATTTCCAATATAATAATGCTTGAGATTGTGCAGTGCGTAGTTTAGACATACTTAAGTGATAGGCGGACCGCGTTGCATCCGACGGAGTGGTGTCATAAGCTCGCTCACAAGCCATTGCCTCTGTCTCTGCGATTACCACGACATCAAAAATATTACCGCATACATCTCTATTCCATTGTCTTATATGTCGCTTAAGCTGACCAATTTTGAATAAAATCCCCACATTCCCCTTGTAGTCCGGAATGACTGCCACTGATGTGTAACAAAGCTGTCAAAATCTGGATGAGTGGTCTAGACATCCAAATATCTAAAAGAAGCAGGCTTGGTAGATATTACCGCAGAGCAATCCAGGTATATAGGTGTAGCGCTCCGCTCCCGAACCCTAGCATCGGGAACAGTGCACCCGCCGTATCTCGCTGAGGAGAATACAAGGCGTCGAATCAATCTCTTACACGTCAGAAATAACGTAGAAATTTTTCTCGCGGAAACGTAAATCATAACTTAAATTAAACTCCATTAATCGTCATTACATTACTGAATAAAAATCTGATAATAAAAGTACTAAAGAAGTCTGAGAAAATCCTCAAAAGATAACTACGAAAAATCAGCTGCAGAGTTCCTCTCGTATCCTAGCTGCAGCTATCAACCAGCCCACTCAGCTATGTCCATCCCGTCCTCAACAAAGATGTGCTCGTAGTCCTCATCCGGCTCACCTGGGAAGTAGGGGTGAGTGACAGAAATCACCCAGTAGATGTCCGCCTCAAACAAATACAAACCGTACATACCGAAATGATATAGCCACATAGCACATAAACATGATATAACATATAACACATACATATAAAATAACATGCACAAGATAAAGTAAATGCAGCAAGTAAAGCACTCCATGTAAAATGCGCAAGTACGTGATGCATGCTCAATCAACGTGTCACACGCAACAAAGTCATGTCACACAGAATGCCGATATCTATACCGTGCAATGCATGAACCCGGGTCCTACTGAGTGGCTGCAGGTCGTACATGTAGAGAAAAAGGGTTTGAGTGATTTTCAAATACATGATTTAAATGTGCATAAAAACGAGTATAAGATAAAACGTGCATGATATAAACAATCGTGTGCATGATATTGCTTATTACTTGCCTTATATAGTTCATATATTATGTTGCCGTACTAACGAGCCATGCAGCTACAAATCTTACATCAAATGGCAAACATTTGTTGTGTTTATACTATTTTCAGGTGCCACTATTAATGAACTAAACTAGTTCATTAAGTGAAGTACTTAGTTTATTAAACTAAGTAGTTCATTAAAGGAAGCCACATTTGGAAAAGGCACAAAGGCAAAAAAGCTAAGGAAGGAAAGTTTTCTCCTCCTCCCCACTTAATATATACACGCCTATGTACACGTATATTACATATATTTTCAGATTTTTTGAAAAAGGCACATACACATGTATTCCAACGTACTACTGACACGTTATATATCTTACGTACGTACATTAACGTCACACCACTATACTTAACTCATATCTATGAGTATATTCAGGTCTTATATCATATGATATAAGATATGGTGATGACAAATCAAATACGACACGATAAAAGGTTCTAAACCGAAAATTGCCGTATCGGGCGAATACCGAAACTTCGCCAACGTGTCACGTACTTGTCATAAATAAATGGCCAGCCCCTATACATCAAAATTTGATGTAAATTTCGTGCACATCACTAAAAAATCAGGCAAAAATACTTTCCATGTTGGCACACACAAATCACCCAACATTAAGGCCAAAATGTGAAGATTCTAAGTTTAATTTTGTCACATGTTAATGGTACCACTTTAGACCAGCCAAGTGCTGAGATTTAAAGTATATATTATATATATTATGTATAACATAATATATATAACATGTGCAAAAGTTGTAATTTAAATTAGAGAAAAATCGGGTAATCGATAAATATCGAAAATTCGGTTTTCTACGCACACAACACATGGAACGTTTTTGGTACATCATGTGACACGTATCTAGACACTTTTTACATATGATATACATCTTAAAGTGTTCTAGAAAATTAAATTAAGGGCTGATTGGAATATTACATGTGTGTATTATTAAATGTGCACTATTTTACAAAGTTAGCAAAAATAAATTTCAGCACATGCGCATACACATTCCAACGCCTAGATCCACTGATTTGGAGCATATGTGGAGCTTTGTTGGCATCTTGATTGGTCAAGGATCAATCATACAATGTTGGTGAATTGAAGGGAGAAGCTACAAATGGTAAGAATTCAAAATATATCTCTCTTATATCACATGCTGAAAATTTCAGCATGGTAACCTTAGGTGGCCGAAATTTTGTCTTCAAAGTGAGATATTCCATCATCTTTTATTATGTGATTGATTGGAAGAAGAAATGGAAATGATTTGAATATTATTTAAATTAATAAAGTGTGATATTTTATATATTACACATGCTGAAAATTTTTCAGCATGTGTGAGATATGTGTGGCCGAAGATATGAGGTAAATGGTGTCCAAGTTCATTTCTTATGTAAAAGCAATACTTACCATAACTTGGTGATTCAATTTTTAAAGAAAAAATCAAGGTAAATTGGCCATTATTTTGAAAGAAATGGAATGATGCACATGCTGAAAATTCAGCATGGCAATGAGACTAGTTGGCCGATTTTTTCATTAAGTTGGGAAGGATTTTTATCTTGCAATTTATGAGATATATCTTATGATTTATGGAAGTTATTTTGTGATGATTTTTGGCACATGTTTAAGTGAAATTCTCAGATTTTTCCAAGTCATCAATGATGACAACATTCATCCAATGAGAAGGTGCCAAGTAAGCGAAGGCTAAATGATCATCCAATAAGAAGATGCCAAGTAAGCAAGACCTTGTCACAATGATGTCTTACACTCTCTCAAGGACTTAAAAGATAATTTTCAAGAGGGGAAGGCACTCCAAGGGGGACGACTAGACATGTTAAAAGGAAAGAAAAGAGAGCAAACAAAACAAGGCCAAGCATTGCAAAATCAAAGTGATCAAAAGCCTAGTTCTTCTTCTTCTACATTCTCTCTTTCTTTCTTTCTTCTTGTAAGCCTATTGTATTCATATCTTTCAATCTTGAATAGGATTGACATAGACCACCATTCATTATACATCTTTGTAAAAGATTGATCAAGGTGTGATCAATCTTCATTCTTGCGAGGTGGTGGTGTTCGTGCAAATTGTACTTGTCATACAAGGTTTGTAAAGGGTTGGAGTTAAGGTGTAACTCTATCAACCCTGCGGTAAGGTGTACTGCGTGTGTGTGATTAGTGTGAACCAAGGAAGGTGTTCCTTGAAGACTGGAGTAGGTTGTTTATAACCGAACCAGTATAAAATTCTTGGTGCCATTTACTTTCTGCATATACTTTTCAGTTACTGCACTGTTTACTCTTCGTGTTCGCATTCGTAAAAAAAGTAAATGATTTTTAAAAATCACAAAAATTTCCAGAAATATACTTACACGTTCTAGGGTTAATTTTGCATAAGTTTCAACCCTTTTGGATAAGTATAAGTCGATCAAACATCAAAAGTTCTGAGACTAGTGCAGTCTGAATTTCAGACTTGCAAAGGTTGAGACTTTGATTGTAGTTGACCTACTTCCCAAAAGAATTTTGCAAAAAGGTTTCAACCCAATTAAATATAGTATATAAGGAGTTAGTGGTTAAATTTTCAGAGCTTTTGGACATACACAAAAATAGGAATTAAGTTTTCAAAACCATCTACCGTTTCTGGCAGATTCGCACAATCTGATTACCAACGGTTTTTGAGGGGGTTAAAGGTTGAATTTTAATTTGAAAGTTTTAGGGGACCCTCATAACATCTGAGGCTAAGTTCTCTCAAAATTTCAGAATTTTTGGAGACCTATAACCTTGTTTTAAAAACGTTTTAAAACAGGTCCTGAAAACAGAATCTGTTTTCAGAAGTTGAATTGTTGAAGTTTAAAGAAATTTTAAAAACCACACTTTCCGCACCACCTATTCAACCCCCCTTCTAGTGGTGCCTTGCAGATCCTACAATTGGTATCAGAGCCAGTTTCACTCACAACAAAAGGATCCAACGATCTTAGTGAGATGGCAACCACTAGCGACAAAACCGAGCAAGAAGGTATGTCAAGCCAAAAGCCTCCACTATTCGAAAATGAGATAAATTATGATTCTGACTCGGATTCTGAACTATCTTATGATGATTTATATGTTGAATATCTTCAATTACATGAGTTTGCTAGAACTCTTGCAAAACAAAAGAAACGGTTAATTGAAGATAAGAAATTGTTAGAATCTTCTAACAAAGATCTTATGTCTCAATTAAACGATTCAAAAGAAGAGTCGTCATGCATTATAAATTCATTAAAGTCTGAGATTTCATCATTAACATCCGAGAACACTGAATTGAAATCTGAGATTTCAAACTTAAAATCAAGGAATGCGGATGTAGAGAAAAAGGTGAAACAATTTGACACGAGAACAAACATGCTAGATCACATCATTTCTTCTCAAAAGCATGATAGTGACAAAACTGGACTAGGATACGTTGAGAAAAGTAAGCCACAAAATAAACCAACCAAATTTATCCCATCTAACAAAATAGATGCATCAAAGACACATGTGGCATCTAAGAAAACACATAGGCCTTTTCGTATGACATCACAACGTGCTTCTTCTTCATATCATGCAAAATATAATTATGTGCCGTATAAATATGAGAAGAAGACTAGTACACCATTTATCTCATCTCATCGTGCTTCTTATCATACAAAGAGAAATCACATGCCATATAGAAAGCCACTTATGCATATGCGACATTCATATCATAAAAATGCATCTAGATCACTCCCCGTGCATGCAAACCAAAAACGAAAACCATACTATATGCATGATGGGATTCTTGGCCAAAGGCCAAACGCATTTGCCCCCAACGGATACTATGTTGCATTTTCATCATCTTTCTCACTTTTTGGAAGACCTAGAAAGGTCACCCAAATTTGGGTACCAAAAGGGACATTTTCAAAGGGTTGAATAAATAACCCTTACGAACGCACGTATATGAAATGCATGATTTTTTTTCTTCATCTTTAAAGGCATCTTTTGATTTGCTTTCTAAAATAAAGGGGGAGAGAAAGCATGATTTAAGGGGGAGAGAGAGATACTGACTGCATAAATCAAGGGGGAGCGGATTCGAAATTTAAATTTCGAATTTTGAATTTATGCATAATTGAAGGGGGAGCATAGGATTTAAATCATGTGCATAAGTTATTTTAAAAATCATCAAAAGGGGGAGATTGTAGAGAAAAAGGGTTTGAGTGACTTTCAAATACATGATTTAAATGTGCATAAAAACGAGTATAAGATAAAACGTGCATGATATAAACAATCGTGTGCATGATATTGCTTATTACTTGCCTTATATAGTTCATATATTATGTTGCCGTACTAACGAGCCATGAAGCTACAAAGCTTACATCAAATGGCAAACATTTGTTGTGTTTATACTATTTTCAGGTGCCACTATTAATGAACTAAACTAGTTCATTAAGTGAAGTACTTAGTTTATTAAACTAAGTAGTTCATTAAAGGAAGCCACATTTGGAAAAGGCACAAAGGCAAAAAATCTAAGGAAGGAAAGTTTTCTCCTCCTCCCCACTTAATATATACACGCCTATGTACACATATATTACATATATTTTCAGATTTTTTAAAAAAGGCACATACACATGTATTCCAACGTACTACTGACACGTTATATATCTTACGTACGTACATTAACGTCACACCACTATACTTAACTCATATCTATGAGTATATTCAGGTCTTATATCATATGATATAAGATATGGTGATGACAAATCAAATACGACACGATAAAAGGTTCTAAACCGAAAATTGCCGTATCGGGCGAATACCGAAACTTCGCCAACGTGTCACGTACTTGTCATAAATAAATGGCCAGCCCCTATACATCAAAATTTGATGTAAATTTCGTGCACATCACTGAAAAATCAGGCAAAAATACTTTCCATGTTGCCACACACAAATCACCCAACATTAAGGCCAAAATGTGAAGATTCCAAGTTTAATTTTGTCACATGTTAATGGTACCACTTTAGACCAGCCAAGTGCTGAGATTTAAAGTATATATTATATATATTATGTATAACATAATATATATAACATGTGCAAAAGTTGTAATTTAAATTAGAGAAAAATCGGGTAATCGATAAATATCGAAAATTCGGTTTTCTACGCACACAACACATGGAACGTTTTTGGTACATCATGTGACACGTATCTAGACACTTTTTACATATGATATACATCTTAAAGTGTTCTAGAAAATTAAATTAAGGGCTGATTGGAATATTACATGTGTGTATTATTAAATGTGCACTATTTTACAAAGTTAGCAAAAATAAATTTCAGCACATGCGCATACACATTCCAACGCCTAGATCCGCTGATTTGGAGCATATGTGGAGCTTTGTTGGCATCTTGATTGGTCAAGGATCAATCATACAATGTTGGTGAATTGAAGGGAGAAGCTACAAATGGTAAGAATTCAAAATATATCTCTCTTATATCACATGCTGAAAATTTCAGCATGGTAACCTTAGGTGGCCGAAATTTTGTCTTCAAAGTGAGATATTCCATCATCTTTTATTATGTGATTGATTGGAAGAAGAAATGGAAATGATTTGAATATTATTTAAATTAATAAAGTGTGATATTTTATATATTACACATGCTGAAAATTTTTCAGCATGTGTGAGATATGTGTGGCCGAAGATATGAGGTAAATGGTGTCCAAGTTCATTTCTTATGTAAAAGCAATAATTACCATAACTTGGTGATTCAATTTTTAAAGAAAAATCAAGGTAAATTGGCCATTATTTTGAAAGAAATGGAATGATGCACATGCTGAAAATTCAGCATGGCAATGAGACTAGTTGGCCGATTTTTTCATTAAGTTGGGAAGGATTTTTATCTTGCAATTTATGAGATATATCTTATGATTTATGGAAGTTATTTTGTGATGATTTTTGGCACATGTTTAAGTGAAATTCTCAGATTTTTCCAAGTCATCAATGATGACAACATTCATCCAATGAGAAGGTGCCAAGTAAGCGAAGGCTAAATGATCATCCAATAAGAAGATGCCAAGTAAGCAAGACCTTGCCACAATGATGTCTTACACTCTCTCAAGGACTTAAAAGATAATTTTCAAGAGGGGAAGGCACTCCAAGGGGGAGGACTGGACATGTTAAAAGGAAAGAAAAGAGAGCAAACAAAACAAGGCCAAGCATTGCAAAATCAAAGTGATCAAAAGCCTAGTTCTTCTTCTTCTACATTCTCTCTTTCTTTCTTTCTTCTTGTAAGCCTATTGTATTCATATCTTTCAATCTTGAATAGGCTTGACATAGGCCACCATTCATTATACATCTTTGTAAAAGATTGATCAAGGTGTGATCAATCTTCATTCTTGCGAGGTGGTAGTGTTCGTGCAAATTGTACTTGTCATACAAGGTTTGTAAAGGGTTGGAGTTAAGGTGTAACTCTATCAACCCTGCGGTAAGGTGTACTGCGTGTGTGTGATTAGTGTGAACCAAGGAAGGTGTTCCTTGAAGACTGGAGTAGGTTGTTTATAACCGAACCAGTATAAAATTCTTGGTGCCATTTACTTTCTGCATATACTTTTCAGTTACTGCACTGTTTACTCTTCGTGTTCGCATTCGTAAAAATAGTAAACGATTTTTAAAAATCACAAAAATTTCCAGAAATATACTTACACGTTCTAGGGTTAATTTTGCATAAGCTTCAACCCTTTTGGATAAGTATAAGTCGATCAAACATCAAAAGTTCTGAGACTAGTGCAGTCTAATTTCAGACTTGCAAAGGTTGAGACTTTGATTGTGGTTGACCTACTTCCCAAAAGAATTTTTCAAAAAGGTTTCAACCCAATTAAATATAGTATATAAGGAGTTAGTGGTTAAATTTTCAGAGCTTTTGGACATACACAAAAATAGGAATTAAGTTTTCAAAACCATCTACCGTTTCTGGCAGATTCGCACAATCTGATTACCAACGGGTTTTGAGGGGGTTAAAGGTTGAATTTTAATTTGAAAGTTTTAGGGGACCCTCATAACATATGAGGCTAAGTTCTCTCAAAATTTCAGAATTTTTGGAGACATATAACCTTGTTTTAAAAACGTTTTAAAATAGGTCCTGAAAACAGAATCTGTTTTCAGAAGTTGAATTGTTGAAGTTTAAAGAAATTTTAAAAACCACACTTTCCGCACCACCTATTCAACCCCCCCTTTTATTGGTGCCTTGCAGATCCTACAGTACACCCCACAGCCACCATACTGAGTGTGCGTGGCCGCGCCACTGCACACCATCCTGAGTGTCGTGGCCCCGCCACCGTACACCATCCTGAGCGCCCGTGACCCGTACGTCACGACCCGCCATCATGCAATGCAAGTGCCATGAATGCAAAAACACAATCGCCTGAGGCTCCTGGCCCATCCTCACCATCCTCCGGCACTCAATATTTGGTTTCATAAATTTTACGAATATTGGAAAGTTGTTCTTTATCACCACCCTTATTTTTCCTTAGCTTGTATTAATTTACTAAAATTTTCTACTAATTTACCCTATGTTTTCCTTATTTAATTCTATTTATTACTATTAATTTTTAATTACTTAAATTTATCAGACTTTAGAAATTAAGTGAAAATAATTTAATTTTAACCCTTTATATTTTCTGAAACTTATTTGAATTTTATTAGTATTATATTTTCCTGGCCTGATCCACCAGACCCGATACATTCTTTTTGAGAGGTAAATAGGCCGCCTTCGGTCCGACCCGCTGGCCAGCCGACCAGGTCCGTTAGCCGGCCTGTTCTCTGCTTTAATTTAATTATTTATTTATTTATTTAATTGGATGTTCCACCAGTGGCAACGCGCGGTGTGATTTGTTTTTCGATCCCAACCCCCATTTTCTCCTATTTCCAGTCTATAGGAACCTATTCTAAGGCCAAAACACAACTTTTTAAAGGCTCCTAATGTAAAAGTTCTCCCTTTTCCCCATTTTTTAAGGATATTTTGTTTTTGATTCCATCATACCACCAATTTCACACACACATACGCACATAGCAGCCATAAACAATATATCTCATGCTTTCCAACATATACAAACTTTACAACTTAAACAAATAAAAACAACGAAACAAAATTTACAACTTAAACAAATAAAACAACAAACCAAAATTTTCAACATAAACAAATAAAACAACGAAACACATTAGTATACCATCAAAGCGTGCATGAATCATATCCGTTTGAGGGGGAAGAGGCACCTACCTTTTTGACGAATTAACTTCCTACGTGGAATCTCTTCTTTCCAACCCCGCTGACCTCTATGCTTGGTGCTGGATAAATCCTTCCTTTCTTCCTAAAGGCCTCTGATGGTTGCTTTGGAAAAGGACAAAAACTTTAACTTCCACACTTAATCCAGGAAGTTGACAAGTACAACTTTAAACACCTTTTCATTTACCGTTATACTTATTCGTTACCATTTTATTACCGTTTCAATTCCAATTCATCAACCAAGTGTAAGTATACCCACGTATATACCCACGCCCAATGCACATGCATATACGTGCTTATACTTACGCGTTTCGCCCTCGACCCACTTTTCTCTCTACTCCCTAACCAACTCACCTCCATATTTATGTTCCCACACCCTTACAATCAGCCAAGGATGAACACCATATCCAGAAAAGTCTCGGCCCTTTTGTTTTTTTAACATTCAATACACATCATGCAATTCCCTATGTATATGTATATATACTTCAATAAAATAAATGTAGGTTATAAACTATATGTTCATATGAAATCCTTTACACCCCCACATGCTCAAAATGGTTCCAGCCGAAGCCTTAATATTCACCCACACCCATAGGACACGGCTACACTCAAGGACATCAAGGTTTGCTATTTTCCTCACATAAACACACATACCTACGACATATTTTTACACATACAGATAAGTCCAAGAGTTCATGCAGATATAAATATGTAAACCAGTATGCACTCCCTGACAAATTTTTTTTGTACTGTTAACTCTTTTTTATTTTTCATCCCTTAAATATGAATTCACCCCACTTACAAACATATTTATACCACATAGGCCACTGTCCTTTATTGTCCTAAGTGGACAATGGCCATCCAACCCGCAGTAACCTTTATCAATTGAAAAAGAAATTCTACCATAACAATGTACACACAGTTTATACATATGCACGTATATCCGATACCTAATTACAACAAATATGTACGTGTAATCATCGATCTATGCAAATCACAAATAAACATACATGATCCAATTTGATACGAAAATAGCATAATAACGTTAGAAAATCATAGCAAATATAGCAAAGGTACTTGCCTTGTTTCTCGATTAAACGTATTACTCGAAGAATTGGAGGTTGAATGGATGATAATCACTTTGATTTTGGGCCTTATGGCTGGCGGCAACCTGATTCTTGAAGAATAAAAAGGTCGGCTGAAAGTTGGGATTTGAGGGAGGGGGTTTTCTGCCGAAATTTGATTGAATATGGTTCCTTGATTTATGTGATGTGTACGTATGTATTTATAGATTATATTAGGTAAACTCTTAAGATGTTTAGGTTATCTTATAATTTGAATTTGTGATTTAGTTTAAGCTTTATCTTTTATTCACGTCCTAATCATATTACAATTCTACGTTTTCAAATTTATCTATTTTATCTTTTTTTTCCTTTTCTAATTCTTTTTGCCATGTGTGTAGTGTATCGATATATATATATTATTGTTTTATGTGTTTGTCAACATGTGTGTACCTGTGTGTATTGCATGGAGTTTGCATGCAATGTTTATGTAGGAAAGTTACGGGTCATAACAGACCTCCCCCCTTACAATAAGTTTCGTCCTCGAAACTTGCGTGTGGTGTGATCAATGACTTAGTATGGTTCTATTTAATCATTCACTTAGATATTCATCGCATATTTCGATACGTTAACCATTTCACTTCCTCGATGTATGACTAAGTCCTCAGAATCATTCTTTGTATAGCTACAAGGTAATTTCTAAACCCATTATGAGTATCGTCGTCATACCGAGATTTCATCACCCAATCATCAGTCGGTACCGTACTTATATCTGCGGTCATAGCAGCCCTCTAAGATCGGTTCTTAGGTGTACCATAATCTTTAACTTAATTCTCTATAATTACAACTTATAAACTTCTACTTACACCACTTGATGTGTATCATTCAAATGATTACAGTCTACAATTTCGTATTCTTAACTTCAGCATATATAATTCATCTCCTAATCATATGACCATTTGAAATATCTATCAAGTCCTTCAATGTGCTAATCCTTACTCTTTCCCAATGCAGGACAATGTCTTCAAAGTCAATTCTGATATACTTACGAGCTAACTTTATTATCATATCCTTACTCTCCTGGCGTACCATTAATAGCTTAATATACAAAATAGGTGCATGGACATGTTTTTCTTTAAATAAGAACGTAACTTGTGTGACTATAATTTGAAATATATCTTTGGTTGTTTAAAATATTTTCATCCCTATTTTTTTGTAACACTGGATTCGAAGTGGTATATGCTTGTTTTCACAAAGTGATGTCTCAAATGACCATTTATAAGACAATGATATAACTAGTTCGCAAAAGTATTACGGTTAAAATTATTTCAAATTAATTGAGACACAACAATCGTAAAATTTCTTTTTTTTACAAAACGATTTGAACGTGATGTCCTTTTTTTTTCTTTCCAAATAGAATATATATTTTGAAAGCTATGCTTTATTTTGCAAAATATAACAATTGAAAACTCAACAATTGTGAATTTTCATAAAACAACTTGAATAAATTACATCTCTCTTTTTTTAAAAAAAAAGTATATATATTTTGAAACTATTTATGCTTCACAAAATAAATGCATCGCAAGCAGATACATAACTTCAGAAGCTTTTAATGGGTAAAATGCTTGTAATATCGATAGTTAATAAATTTTAGCAAAATAAATTTAGCTAAACAAAAATCGAGAATTAATATAAAAATTATATAAACATATCGTTGTTAGGAAACATCTTTATTTTTAAAACATATCAGTTTTGTCAAGAGTAGTCGAAATTCCAGTATGTTGATATACAAATTCAAAAGGAAAATAGCCTTGTAAGGTAATATACTATATAAAAATTAATGAATGTAGTTGGAATATTCAGATGCAAAAATATTTGGAATACCTTTGAAATTTAGAATATATCTTGGTGTACGTGCTTATAAGAAAACGTTTAACTACTTGGAACAAAAAATAATAATAGTCCAATACTTCGTATAATTTTCTAGGTCAGTCCTCAAAGTTAATAAGAAATCCATTTACGTACCGTTTATTATAGATCTTTATCTTAAATTGTCCAATCCTAGTGTGGTACGCTAATTATTGATCGACCTAGGGCATTCTAATTCACCATGCTTCCGCGCGCCACACTGATACACCGTACTTCTTTACTTGGTATTTCAACCGTTAATTCTAATTTAGTTAGATCTCATTTGAAAAGCAACCACTGCTTGTTCATACTTATTCTATTTCAATTCAAGCCTACTTGATACATCATTACTTAGATGTTCCTAGGAATCAACACTTAACCCAAATTTGTACTAGTTTGTCATTCCACTGTACTCATTTTAGTAATGCTCGCTTATTACTATCAATCAGTATCCCTAATAAGGCTGATGTCTTCTGCCTATGTTGATAACCCTAAAATTCAACCTCTTATTCATAACTACAGTCCCCTTTGTACATTATCCTTTGCTACAATTCATTCTTTACGTCTAAAATCATTACCTATTTCTAAGTCCAGTGCTTAGAATATAATCAGAGCTTACGACTAAGACCAGTGCTTATGTTTAAGTCATGTCTAAGGTCACTTCTTAGTTACAAATCGTACTTAGTATATAATCAGCGTTTATGACTAAAACTAATGCTTAAGTCAAAGATCAACACTTAATTTCTAAGGTCACGTCTTACTTCCAATAAGATGCTTCATATGTAATCATTGCTTACGACTAAAAATCGATACTTATGTCTAGGATCGTGACTTAGGGACAAAAGCATAACTAGATTTTCTAAGATAATAACCTAAATTTATGCTTCCGCCATGGATCTAGAGTCATGCTCTGAAAGATCGCACAGTCGAACACGTAGTACTTTTGAAACTCATTCCGATATTAGATTCAAGTGATCGGCAGTGTAAGTTGTGTTGCGCCATCACTCCTCAGCATCCCCTTGTCGAAGAATCTCAGGTCCGAGTCAGTGGTGGTGGAGGCGGTGCATGCCAGTTCAACAGCTGATGCTACTATGCTGAGGTGTTGGTCATGGTGACTATGACACCTTCAAGTGCTTGGAGATAATCCTCTGATTCTGGTGGTTCTTACCACCATTTCCAGTTGGCTCACGTCGTGGAGGCATTTCTATAATTCTATTTCATGAAAAGAAATCAGATTAGTCAATAGCGAGTTAAAAGGGTTGGACACGGGGTAAAATGGTAATTAGACAGGGAAAGCTCACCATCGGCACACACCTCCCATAACCCGATCATAGCCTAAGTCTAAAATCATCTCTTAAGTCTTCTTTGTTTATTATGGGTAAAATCGTCATTTTTCAAAAGATCGTAACTTATGTCTAGGTGATCTAATTAATCCTGCGTTTCCGAGGCGGATCTGAAACCTGGTTCTGATACCACCTGTAGTGCTCCGCTCCCGAACCCTAGCATCGGGAACAGTGCACCCGCCGTATCTCGCTGAGGAGAATACAAGGCGTCGAATCAATCTCTTACACGTCAGAAATAACGTAGAAATTTTTCTCGCGGAAACGTAAATCATAACTTAAATTAAACTCCATTAATCGTCATTACATTACTGAATAAAACTCTGATAATAAAAGTACTAAAGAAGTCTGAGAAAATCCTCAAAAGATAACTACGAAAAATCAGCTGCAGAGTTCCTCTCGTATCCTAGCTGCAGCTATCAACCAGCCCACTCAGCTATGTCCGTCCCGTCCTCAACAAAGATGTGCTCGTAGTCCTCATCCGGCTTACCTGGGAAGTAGGGGTGAGTGACAGAAATCACCCAGTAGATGCCCGCCTCAAACAAATACAAACCGTACATATCGAAATGATATAGCCACATAGCACATAAACATGATATAACATATAGCACATACATATAAAATAACATGCACAAGATAAAGTAAATGCAGCAAGTAAAGCACTCCATGTAAAATGCGCAAGTACGTGATGCATGCTCAATCAACGTGTCACACGCAACAAAGTCATGTCACATAGAATGCCGATATCTATACCGTGCAATGCATGAACCCGGGTCCTACTGAGTGGCTGCAGGTCGTACACCCCACAGCCACCATACTGAGTGTGCGTGACCGCGCCACTGCACACCATCCTGAGTGTCGTGGCCCCGCCACCGTACACCATCCTGAGCGCCCGTGACCCGTACGTCACGACCCGCCATCATGCAATGCAAGTGCCATGAATGCAAAAACACAATCGCCTGAGGCCCCTGGCCCATCCTCACCATCCTCCGGCACTCAATATTTGGTTTCATAAATTTTACGAATATTGGAAAGTTGTTCTTTATCATCACCCTTATTTTTCCTTAGCTTGTATTAATTTACTAAAATTTTCTACTAATTTACCCTATGTTTCCCTTATTTAATTCTATTTATTACTATTAATTTTTAATTACTTAAATTTATCAGACTTCAGAAATTAAGTGAAAATAATTTAATTTTAACCCTTTATATTTTCTGGAACTTATTTGAATTTTATTAGTATTATATTTTCCTGGCCTGATCCACCAGACCCGATACATTCTTTTTGAGAGGTAAATAGGCCGTCTTCGGTCCGACCCGCTGGCCAGCCGACCCGGTCCGTTAGCCGGCCTGTTCTCTGCTTTAATTTAATTAATTATTTATTTATTTAATTGGATGTTCCACCAGTGGCAACGCGCGGTGTGATTTGTTTTTCGATCCCAACCCCCATTTTCTCCTATTTCCAGTCTATAGGAACCTATTCTAAGGCCAAAACACAACTTTTTAAAGGCTCCTAATGTAAAAGTTCTCCCTTTTCCCCATTTTTTTAAGGATATTTTGTTTTTGATTCCATCATACCACCAATTTCACACACACATACGCACATAGCAGCCATAAACAATATATCTCATGCTTTCCAACATATACAAACTTTACAACTTAAACAAATAAAAACAACGAAACAAAATTTACAACTTAAACAAATAAAACAACAAACCAAAATTTCCAACATAAACAAATAAAACAACGAAACACATTAGTATACCATCAAAGCGTGCATGAATCATATCCGTTTGAGGGGGAAGAGGCACCTACCTTTTTGACGAATTAACTTCCTACGTGGAATCTCTTCTTTCCAACCCCGCTGACCTCTATGCTTGGTGCTGGATAAATCCTTCCTTTCTTCCTAAAGGCCTCTGATGGTTGCTCTGGAAAAGGACAAAAACTTTAACTTCCACACTTAATCCAGGAAGTTGACAAGTACAACTTTAAACACCTTTTCATTTACCGTTATACTTATTCGTTACCATTTTATTACCGTTTCAATTCCAATTCATCAACCAAGTGTAAGTATACCCACGTATATACCCACGCCCAATGCACATGCATATACGTGCTTATACTTACGCGTTTCGCCCTCGACCCACTTTTCTCTCTACTCCCTAACCAACTCACCTCCATATTTATGTTCCCACACCCTTACAATCAGCCAAGGATGAACACCATATCCAGAAAAGTCTCGGCCCTTTTGTTTTTTTAACATTCAATACACATCATGCAATTCCCTATGTATATGTATATATACTTCAATAAAATAAATGTAGGTTATAAACTATATGTTCATATGAAATCCTTTACACCCCCACATGCTCAAAATGGTTCCAGCCGAAGCCTTAATATTCACCCACACCCATAGGACACGGCTACACTCAAGGACATCAAGGTTTGGTATTTTCCTCACATAAACACACATACCTACGACATATTTTTACACATACAGATAAGTCCAAGAGTTCATGCAGATATAAATATGTAACCCAGTATGCACTCCCTGACAAATTTTTTTTGTACTGTTAACTCTTCTTTTTTTCATCCCTTAAATATGAATTCACCCCACTTGCAAACATATTTATACTACATAGGCCACTGTCCTTTATTGTCCTAAGTGGACAGTGGCCATCCAACCCGCAGTAACCTTTATCAATTGAAAAAGAAATTCTACCATAACAATGTACACACGGTTTATACATATGCACGTATATCCGATACCTAATTACAACAAATATGTACGTGTAATCATCGATCTATGCAAATCACAAATAAACATACATGATCCAATTTGATACGAAAATAGCATAATAACGTTGGAAAATCATAGCAAATATAGCAAAGGTACTTGCCTTGTTTCTCGATTAAACGTATTACTCGAAGAATTGGAGGTTGAATGGATGAAAATCACTTTGATTTTGGGCCTTATGGCTGGCGGCAACCTGATTCTTGAAGAATAAAAAGGTCGGCTGAAAGTTTGGATGCACCATAAACATGCTAAATCAACACCATCAAAGCTCATGAAAATCGAGAAGACCAAGAAAATGCATAGATGATGATCATCATTGAAAATGCATAAGAGATGTCTCAAAGCTAGATTCTTAGTAATCTTTTTTATAATATGAAACATGCATCCATATTCTTTCACTAGATGCTACATGCAACCACATAAGAGCCTATCACTCATCTTTATTTACACATGCAAGATCATATTCTACATCAGCTTGACCATATTCATATATATTCATACATCACATCATAGAAGTCACCATATCTTACATGGATACATAATTTTTGTATATCCACACTACTAAAACATTGAAGATACTTCATGAATGATCTAAAGTTGCTTATGGACATATATACATCAAATTTTCACAATGCATGAAGGATCTAAGTGGAGTACTTGCCTTTTTCTTGAGTTTAAGCTTTAGATTAGAAGGTTTCTTCACCTTAGCTTGGAGAATTTTCTTCTTTCCTTGGCGGAGGTCACAGCTTGGGGATGTCAAAAGAGAAGAATGGTGAGAAACTTTAGAAAGTGATAGATAGACGGATTTAGAGTCATTCTACATGAAGTTCTTACCTTACTTCTTCTTGTCTTTGGCTGTAAAAAAATTTGGATTATACACTTGATGGGGAAGAGTGTTTTAAATCCTTGTCTTGATGGTATCTTCCTCTTTTCCTTGTTATATACCCACGGTTTTAGAGAGGTAGAGGGGGAAGAGGTTGATTCTCTTCTTGAAAAAGGTAATAGAGGATTCCTTTCAAGTGGCTTTAGGGAATGAAACGAAAAGTGAAGTCCTAGCTTGAAGATGAAATGAGAAATGTATCCTTCTCTTTCTTAGGGACGGTTTTGTTCTAGGGGGAGTGAAAGAATATTATCATGGAGTTTTTGGGGTAGGGAGAAAAGTGTAGAAATATGAGGGTTTGAGTGATTTCAAAATAAAGAAATTTGAATATATATATATATATATATATATATATATATATATAAACGTTGAGTATATATATATATACACACAAGTGTACATGTATGCATGATAACTTGCCTTATTTAGCTTATATATCATGTTGCCATACTAACGAGCCATGAAGCTTTAAAGCTTACATCATATGGCGAACATTTATTGAGTTTATACTATTTTCAGGTGCCACAATTAATGAACTAAAGTAGTTCATTAAGTGAAGTACTTAGTTTAATAAACTAAGTAGTTCATTAAAGGAAGATGCATTTGGAAAAGGCATAAAGACAACATGGCTATGGAAGGAAAGTCCTCTCCTCCTCCCCACATTCATTTCACACGTTTTTATACATATATATATACTATATTTTCGGATTTTTTTTATAAAAGGCACATACACATGTATTCCAACGTACTACCGACACGTTATATATCTTACGTACGTACGTTAACGTCACACCACTATACTTAACTCATGTTTATGAGTGTATCCAGGTCTTATATCATATGATATAAGATATGGTGATGACAAATTAAATACGACACGATAAAAGGTTCTAAACCGAAATTTGTCGTATCGGGCGAATACCGAAACTTCGCCAACGTGTCACGTACTTGCCATAAATAAATGGCCAGCCCATATACATCAAAATTTAATAATAATTTCGTGCACATGACTGTATATTGAGACAAAAATACTCTCCATGTTGGCACACACAAATCACCCCACATTTAGGCCAAAATGTGAAGATTCCAATTTTATTTTTGTCACATGTTTATGGTACCACTTTAAATTAGCCAAGTGCTGAAATTTAAAGTATATATTATATATATTATGTATAACATAATATATATAGCATGTGCAAAAGTTGGAATTTAAATTAGAGAAAAATCGGGTAATCGATAAATATCGAAAATTCGGTTTTCTACGCACATGACATGGAACGTTTTTCTTGAACATCATGTGACACGTATCTAGACACTTTTTACATATAATATACATCTTAAAGTGTTCTAGAAAATTAAATTAAGGGCTGAGTGGAATATTACATGTGTGTATTATTAAATGTGCACTATTTTACAAAGTTAGCAAAACTAAATTTCAGCACATGTAAATACACTTTCAAAGGCCACCCCAGCTGAGATGGAGCACATGTGGAGCCTTGTTGGCATGTTGATTGGTCAAGGATCAATTATACAATGTTGATGAATCAAAGAGAGAAGCTACAAAAGGTAAGTATTCAACATATATCTCTCTTATGTCACATGCTGAAAATCTCAGCATACTACACTTGCCTTGGCCGATTTTTATGTCATTAAGATAACATATTTCAATTTTTTCATTAAAGGATAAATCAAAGGAGTTATGGAAATGATTTGAATAAATCAAGTGTGATATTTCTCATATCACACATGCTGAAATTTTTTTAGCATGTGCGAGGAGATGTGGTGGCCGAATGTTCACCCCTTTTTGTGTCCAAGTTCATTCATCAATTGATAGCAAGACTTACCATGTATTATTGATTCATTTTAATGAGAAAAATCAAAGTAAATTGGGGATTATCTTGAATAAAAATGCATGATGCACATGCTGAAAATTTCAGCATGGCAAGGAGCATAATGGCCGATTTTCATGTGATGGAAAGAAGGGATTTTTGTGTCTTGCACTTTATGACAAAATTTGAGAATTATGGCATGATTTGATAATTGATTATTTGGCAAATATTTAGTGTTTATTTCAGATTTTCCATGTCATCAAATGATGACAACATTGAGCCAATCAAAAGGTGCCAAGTAAGCAATGACTAAATGATGGTCCAATTGAGTGATGCCAAGTAAGCAAAACATTGTCACCATGATGTCTCACACCCTCTCAAGCACTTAAAAGGAAATTTTCAAGAGGGGGAGAAGCATAGGGGTGGACGGCCAAAGAGTGCTATAAGGAGAAAAGAAGAACAAACAAAAACAATACCAAGATTTGCATTCAAAAGTGATCAAAGTGCCAAAGCTTTCTTCTCCTACACTTTCTTTCTTTCTTCTCTTGTAAAAAGCCTATTGTACTTTACTTCTTTCATTCTTGAATAGGCTTCATAGAAACCACCATTCATACATCTTTGTAAAAGATTGATCAAGGTGTGATCAATCTTCATTCTAGCAAGGTGGTGGTGTTCGTGCAAATTGTACTAGCAATACAAGGTTTGTAAAGGGTTGGAGTTAAGGTGTAACTCTATCAACCCTGCGGTAAGGTGTACTGCGTGTGTGAATTTAGTGTGAACCAAGGAAGGTGTTCCTTGAAGACTGGAGTAGGTTGTTTATAACCGAACCAGTATAAAATTCTTGGTGCAATTTACTTTCAGCATTTACTTTTCAGTTTCTGCACTGGTTATACGTTTTATTCACGTTCGGAAAAATAGCAAACGATTTTCAAAAATTATAAAAATTTCCAGAAACATACATAAACGTTCTAGGGTTAATTTGGCACAAGTTTCAACCCTTTTGGACAAGTATAGGTCAGTCAAACATCAAAAGTTCTGAGACTAGTGCAGTCTGATTTTCAGACTTTCAAAGGTTGAGACTTTGGTGGTATTTGACCTACTTACCAAAAGAATTTTCAAAAACTGTTTCAACCCATTTCAATATAGTGTGTGAGGAGTTATTGGTCAAATTTTCAGATCATTTGGACATTCACACAAATAGGAATTAAGTTTTCAAAACCATCTACCGTTTCTGGCAGATTTGCACAATCTGAGTGCCAACGGTTTTTGAAGGGGTTAAAGGTTGAATTTTGATTTGAAATTTTTAGGGGACCCTCATAACATCTGAGGCTAAGTTCTCTCAAAATTTCATAATTTTTGGAGACCTCTAACCTGGTTTTAAAAACGTTTTAAAACAGGTCCTGAAAACAGAATCTGTTTTCAGAACTTGAATTGTTCAAGTTTAAAGAAATTTTAAAAAAAGCACACTTTCCGCACCATCTATTCAACCTCCCCCCTTCTAGTGGTGCCTTGCAGATCCTACAAGTGGTATCAGAGCGGAGGTTTACTCACTACAAGGAATCCAACGATTCAGTGAGATGGCATCCACAAATTTCAAAACCGAACAAGAAGGTATGTCGAGCCAAAGACCTCCACTTTTTGACGGTGAGTCTTTTATTCAATGGAAACTTAGGATGAAACTTTTTCTTATGGCTATAGATATAGATCTTTGGTCAATAATTGAAGATGGTCCATATGTCCCATCTAATGTATCCACTGTAGACGGAGTTACCTTAGAAGTTATTAAAACTAGACAAGAATATACTAGTGAAGATAAAAAGAAACTGAGTATGAATGCTAAGGCCATGCAGTTACTCTTAAATGGTTTAAGTAAGAGTGAGTCTAGTTATGTGTCGAATTGTTCGAGTGCACAAGAAATGTGGAGAATCTTAGAAATGAAACACGAAGGCACAAGTCAAGTAAAAGAGTCTAAAATTAATATGCTCATGTCTACTCTTGAGTCTTTTAAGTTGTTGCCTAATGAGTCAATTGTAGATATGGATCTTCGTTTGACTAACATCTATAACTCTCTTGAGTCTCTTGGTAAGGCTTTTACTACGCAGGAAAAGGTACAGAAAGTCCTACGGAGTCTTCCTTCGGAATGGGATCCTAAAGTGACTGCTATAGAAGAAAGCAAGGAGACTAAGTCAATAAAAATGGAAGAACTCATTGGTTCACTCAAAGTTTATGAAAACAAACTTATTATTCGGAAATCGGAATCAACCAAACAAGGTAAGACAATTGCTTTTAAATCAAATGAATACGTCTCCCCTCCCTCCGATCACGTAGATAATAGTGATTCCGAATCAGATAATGATGATTTGATTCTATTGGCTAAAGGACTAAGAAGATTCATGAGAAAGTCATTTAGAAATAAAAACAAGGGCACTACATCTAAGAGAAATAAAAACAAGTCAAATGATAAGGACATTAAATTTTATGAATGCGGCAAACTCGGACACTTATCATATGACTGCCCAAACAAAGAAAAGCAAACTAATAAATACCCTGACAAGGAGCGGAACAAAAATAGACTCGTCTCAGATCCTAAACAAAGGAAACGTGCACTAAAGGCCTCCACATGGAGTGACTCATCAGACTCTGAAACTGAGACCGAAGAGGAGACCGCTCAAGTTTGCTTCGCTTCAAAGGCATCTAATGAGGTATCATCCGATTCTGACTCTGACTCTGAACCTTCTTATGATGATCTTTTTAGTCAGTATCTTGAATTACATAAATTTACTAAGACTCTCGCAAAAGAAAAGAAACGTTTAATTGAAGACAAGAAACTGTTAGAATCTTCTAACGAGAATCTTGTCGCTCAATTAAGCGATTCAAAGAAAGAGTCTTCATGTGTCATCACTGCATTAAAAACCGAGATCTCATCATTGACTTCTCAAAATAATGAAATGAAATCCGAGATTTCAAATTTGAAATCAAGGAATACAGACTTAGAGAAAATGATGAAACAATTCGATACAGGGTCAAACATGATGCATCGCATCATATTATCGCAAAAGCATGACAGTGACAAAACTAGATTGGGATACGTTGATACTAACGAAGTATCAACCAAACCAACCAAGTTTGTTGTGTCTAAGAAAGTAGACACCCCTAAGCATCAAGTGGCGTCTAAGATGATGCAAAAAGCGCCCCCTTCCACACGCCCCACTCCCTCATATCATGTGAAATATAACGTTGTACCATATAGATATGAGAAGAAAAGAACAATACATACACGAAATACATATCATCCACGCACTACGCACACGCACACAAGGACATATCAAAAGCGTCCTTCATTCAATGAGTATAGAGGAGTCCTTGGGCAAAGACCCAAAGTACATGCACCACATGTATATTATATCGCACCTTCATGCTTGCCATTTGATAGACCGAGAAGGATCACCCAAGTATGGGTACCGAAAGGTACCTTTACCAAAAGGTGATTAACTAACTCGAAAGGACCCAAAATTAAAAGGGTACCTAAATCACCTTTTCACATTGCAGGGAGACCACTCATCAAAAGACACATCAATAAAGTGGTTCCTTGACAGTGGGTGCTCGAGGCACATGACGGGTGACTCGAGCCTGTTCTCCAAATTAAAGAAGGTCACAAAAGGCGGATCCGTGACCTTTGGAGACAACAATGAAGGGAAGATCATTGGAAAAGGTACGATTGGCAATCCGAATACACTTCAAATCTCCAACGTATTTTTGGTAAGCAACTTATCTTACAATCTTCTTAGTATTTCTCAATTTGTTGACAATGGTTTCAATGTGTGTTTTACTCACCCTTATTGCAATATAATAAATAAAAATGGAGAAACCGTTTTAAAAGGAAAACTTGAAGGGAATATATTCACACTATCTATGGATGATGTAGTAGACGCCAAAGTTAAATGTTTTATGTCAAATGAACCCAATGTGAATTTGTGGCATAGACGTTTAGGACACATAGGTATTTCTACACTAGAAAAATTGCAACGAAAGAACCTAGTACGGGGATTGCCTACGCTTGATTTAGACAACTTTCAGTTGTGTGAATCTTGCATAAAAGCAAACAAACGCGTGAGTCACTTAAGCCTAAAAATGAGATAAGCACGACTAGAATACTAGAACTATTGCATATCGATTTGTTTGGTCCTAGTCGCACTACAAGCCTTGGTGGGCGTCACTATGCATGTGTGATTGTTGATGACTTTTCTCGCTATACTTGGACTTTATTTCTCGCACATAAGGATGATAGCGCCGTAGAAATCGCTAAATTAATTAAACAACTTGAAAATCAATATGGCGTGAATGTGAAAAGAATAAGAAGCGATAGAGGCGGTGAGTTTAAAAATAAAGAAATGATTTCGTTTTGTGAAGAAAAAGGAATTAAACATGAGTTTTCGCCACCTAGAACTCCACAATTAAATGGAGTAGTAGAAAGAAAGAATCGCACACTACAAGAAATTGCTAGAACCATGCTTTGCGAAAATAAATTGCCTAGATTTCTGTGGGCGGAAGCCGTAAATTGTGCATGCTATATTGTAAATCGCCTATCTATAAGAAAGAAAATAAACAAGACGCCTTACGAAATTTTGAATGATCGCATGCCTAAGATAGATTATTTTCGTGTGTTTGGATGCAATTGCTTTGTCTTGAATACAAAAGATAATTTAGATAAATTTGAATCCAAATCAATTGAGTGCATTTTTGTTGGGTATTCCATAAATTCAAAAGCATATAGATGTTATGATCCTCTCACTAGACAAATCATAGAATCTATTCATGTTAAATTCAATGAATTTGGAGAGATTGATAAAGATAAGGAATATGACGATGATTTTGAATTGAAACCCGTTTTGGATGAAGATAATGATTCTTTTGATATGCATGAGATGAATGAGACACTAGAAATGCATGATCATATAGAAATGCATGATAACTTAGAAAATAATCAACCAAGATGGCATAGGGATCACCCACAAGATCTCATCATAGGCGACATTACTCACGGTGTGCGACCACGTAGAAGAATCACTTCGGATGAAATAAATGAATTTCATGCTATGATTTCTGAAATTGAGCCCAAAAATGTGCATGATGCTTTGAGTGATTCATCTTGGATTGATGCTATGCATGACGAACTTAATCAATTCGTTAGAAATGATGTATGGGACTTAGTGCCACGACCACAAGATAAGACAATAATAGGCACAAAGTGTGTATTTAGGAACAAAATGAATGAAGAAGGAAAGGTCGTTAGAAATAAAGCAAGACTCGTAGCTCAAGGATATAATCAAGAAGAAGGAATAGACTACGATGAAACATTTGTACCCGTAGCACGTTTAGAAGCTATACGACTCTTACTTGCTATTGCTTGCTTGAAAGACTTTAAATTATATCAAATGGACGTCAAACGTGCTTTTCTAAACGGATTTATACAAGAAGAAGTATACGTGAAGCAACCACCCGGTTTTGAAGATTTGAAACATCCAGATCACGTGTACAAACTAAAGAAGGCACTATATGGCCTAAAGCAAGCGCCGAGAGCATGGTATGATCGTTTTGCCACTTTTCTTTTAGAAAATAATTTTAAACGTGGTACTATAGATAGTACACTATTTTTGAAACAAGAAAAATCAGATTTACTTATTATTCAAATTTACGTAGATGACATTATTTTCGGTTCTACCTCACATAGACTTGTTAAAGATTTTGAAAATTGTATGAAAGCTGAATTTGAAATGTCTATGGTTGGTGAACTTAATTATTTTCTTGGCTTGCAGATTAAGCAAACGAGTAAAGGAATTCATATAAGCCAAGCTAAGTACGTAAACGACATGATCAAGAAGTTCAATTTTGAAAATTTGAAATCATCCCCCACGCCTATGAGTGTCACTACTAAATTAGAAAAAGATGAACATGGTAAAGATGTTGATAATGGATTATATAGATCTATGATAGGTTCTTTACTATATTTAACTGCTAGTAGGCCTGACATCATGTTTAGCGTATGCATGTGTGCTCGTTTTCAAAGTCAACCTAAGGTGTCACACTTAAATGCTGTAAAAAGAATATTCCGTTATATCAAGCACACGTCCACCTTAGGTATTTGGTATGATAAGGACTCTACATTCGATTTACATGCTTACACTGATGCAGATTATGGTGGCTGCAAAATAGATAGAAAAAGCACGAGCGGAACTTGCCAATTCATAGGCAATTCCCTTATTTCATGGTTTTCCAAAAAGCAAGCAAGTGTTGCTTTGTCCACTACTGAGGCTGAGTATATGGCTCTTAGCCTTTGTTGCACACAGTTGTTGTGGATAAAACAACAACTTTCGGACTTTGGAATTACCGTAAACAAAATTCCTATATATTGTGATAGTATGAGTGCAATAAATTTGTCTAAAAACCCCGTATTACACTCTAAGGCTAAGCATATAGAAGTTCGCTATCATTTTCTTCGTGATCACGTTAACAATGGTAATATTGTCATAGATCACGTACGCACAGAATCACAAGTAGCGGATATATTTACAAAGGCCTTAAATCAAGCCATATTTGAATCTCTTCGTTCTAAATTAGGCATGATTCCTGTTGATGTGATTTAATGCGATATTATTTGATTTACTTTCCTTTTTGACAGGAATCTTTTGATTAACTTTCCAAAATAAAGGGGGAGAGAGAAGCATGATTTAAGGGAGAGAGAGAGATTTTAGAGGGAGAGAGAGATTTAAGGGAATCACTGATTGATCCTAATTGCATGAATCAAGGGGGAGAGAGATTTAAGGGGATCACTGATTGATCCTAATTGCATGAATCAAGGGGGAGCCGGATTTGAAATTCGAAATTCAAATTTCAAATCTGTGCATAATTCAAGGGGGAGAGATAGTACTTAAATCATGTACACTAGTTATTTTGAAAATCATCAAAAGGGGGAGATTGTAGAAATATGAGGGTTTGAGTGATTTCAAAATAAAGAAATTTGAATATATATATATATAAACGTTGAGTATATATATATATACACACAAGTGTACATGTATGCATGATAACTTGCCTTATTTAGCTTATATATCATGTTGCCATACTAACGAGCCATGAAGCTTTAAAGCTTACATCATATGGCGAACATTTGTTGAGTTTATACTATTTTCAGGTGCCACAATTAATGAACTAAAGTAGTTCATTAAGTGAAGTACTTAGTTTAATAAACTAAGTAGTTCATTAAAGGAAGATGCATTTGGAAAAGGCATAAAGACAACATGGCTATGGAAGGAAAGTCCTCTCCTCCTCCCCACATTCATTTCACACATTTTTATACATATATATACTATATTTTCGGATTTTTTTTATAAAAGGCACATACACATGTATTCCAACGTACTACCGACACGTTATATATCTTACGTACGTACGTTAACGTCACACCACTATACTTAACTCATGTTTATGAGTGTATCCAGGTCTTATATCATATGATATAAGATATGGTGATGATAAATTAAATACGACACGATAAAAGGTTCTAAACCGAAATTTGTCGTATCGGGCGAATACCGAAACTTCGCCAACGTGTCACGTACTTGCCATAAATAAATGGCCAGCCCATATACATCAAAATTTAATAATAATTTCGTGCACATGACTGTATATTGAGACAAAAATACTTTCCATGTTGGCACACACAAATCACCCCACATTTAGGCCAAAATGTGAAGATTCCAATTTTATTTTTGTCACATGTCTATGGTACCACTTTAAATCAGCCAAGTGCTGAAATTTAAAATATATATTATATATATTATGTATAACATAATATATATAGCATGTGCAAAAGTTGGAATTTAAATTAGAGAAAAATCGGGTAATCGATAAATATCGAAAATTCGGTTTTCTACGCACATGACATGGAACGTTTTTCTTGAACATCATGTGACACGTATCTAGACACTTTTTACATATAATATACATCTTAAAGTGTTCTAGAAAATTAAATTAAGGGCTGAGTGGAATATTACATGTGTGTATTATTAAATGTGCACTATTTTACAAAGTTAGCAAAAATAAATTTCAGCACATGTAAATACACTTTCAAATGCCACCCCAGCTGAGATGGAGCACATGTGGAGCCTTGTTGGCATGTTGATTGGTCAAGGATCAATCATACAATGTTGATGAATCAAAGAGAGAAGCTACAAAAGGTAAGTATTCAACATATACCTCTCTTATGTCACATGCTGAAAATCTCAACATACTACACTTGCCTTGGCCGATTTTTATGTCATTAAGATAACATATTTCAATTTTTTCATTAAAGGATAAATCAAAGGAGTTATGGAAATGATTTGAATAAATCAAGTGTGATATTTCTCATATCACACATGCTGAAATTTTTTCAGCATGTGTGAGGAGATGTGGTGGCCGAATGTTCACCCCTTTTTGTGTCCAAGTTCATTCATCAATTGATAGCAAGACTTACCATGTATTATTGATTCATTTTAATGAGAAAAATCAAAGTAAATTGGGGATTATCTTGAATAAAAATGCATGATGCACATGCTGAAAATTTCAGCATGGCAAGGAGCATAATGGCCGATTTTCATGTGATGGAAAGAAGGGATTTTTGTGTCTTGCACTTTATGACAAAATTTGAGAATTATGGCATGATTTGATAATTGATTATTTGGCAAATATTTAGTGTTTATTTCAGATTTTCCATGTCATCAAATGATGACAACATTGAGCCAATCAAAAGGTGTCAAGTAAGCAATGACTAAATGATGGTCCAATGGAGTGATGCCAAGTAAGCAAAACATTGTCACCATGATGTCTCACACCCTCTCAAGCACTTAAAAGGAAATTTTCAAGAGGGGGAGAAGCATAGGGGTGGACGGCCAAAGAGTGCTATAAGGAGAAAAGAAGAACAAACAAAAACAATACCAAGATTTGCATTCAAAAGTGATCAAAGTGCCAAAGCTTTCTTCTCCTACACTTTCTTTCTTTCTTCTCTTGTAAAAAGCCTATTGTACTTTACTTCTTTCATTCTTGAATAGGCTTCATAGAAACCACCATTCATACATCTTTGTAAAAGATTGATCAAGGTGTGATCAATCTTCATTCTAGCAAGGTGGTGGTGTTCGTGCAAATTGTACTAGCAATACAAGGTTTGTAATTGGAGTTAAGGTGTAACTCTATCAACCCTGCGGTAAGGTGTACTGCGTGTGTGAATTTAGTGTGAACCAAGGAAGGTGTTCCTTGAAGACTGGAGTAGGTTGTTTATAACCGAACCAGTATAAAATTCTTAGTGCAATTTACTTTCAGCATTTACTTTTAAGTTTCTGCACTGGTTATACGTTTTGTTCACGTTTGAAAAAATAGAAAACGATTTTAAAAAATTATAAAAATTTCCAGAAATATACATAAACGTTCTAGGGTTAATTTGGCACAAGTTTCAACCCTTTTGGACAAGTATAGGTCAGTCAAACATCAAAAGTTCTGAGACTAGTGCAGTCTGATTTTCAGACTTGCAAAGGTTGAGACTTTGGTGGTATTTGACTTACTTACCAAAAGAATTTTCAAAAACTGTTTCAACCCATTTCAATATAGTGTGTGAGGAGTTATTGGTCAAATTTTCAGATCATTTGGACATTCACACAAATAGGAATTAATTTTTCAAAACCATCTACCGTTTCTGGCAGATTTGCATAATCTGAGTGCCAACGGTTTTTGAAGGGGTTAAAGATTGAATTTTGATTTGAAATTTTTAGGGGACCCTCATAACATCTGAGGCTAAGTTCTCTCAAAATTTCATAATTTTTGGAGACCTCTAACCTGGTTTTAAAAACGTTTTAAAACAGGTCCTGAAAACAGAATCTGTTTTCAGAACTTGAATTGTTCAAGTTTAAAGAAATTTTAAAAAAAGCACACTTTCCGCACCATCTATTCAACCCCCCCCTTCTAGTGGTGCCTTGCAGATCCTACAAAAAGTAGACATGATGGGGGCATGTCTTGAAGAGTAGGAAGGGTGGAGTGTTGGAATAAATATTCCTTCCCTTTTTCTTCATGCAATGGCCGGCCAAAGGGAATGGAAAGAGGGAAAATTATTGGTTACTTAAAGAGTGTAAGAAATGTGACAAGGTGGAAGCTTTTGTAAGAGGGATGATGAATCCTTGGTTGATGAGGAAGAAAAGATTAAAATCATCATTTGATTCTTGGCATAAAATTTATACCCTTTGGCATGTTGTTGGAGTGTTAATCGAACCAAACATTTTTCTTGCTTTCTTCTAAAGAAGCCAAGTGTAAGGGAGTTTGGGTGGGTAGAATAAGACAAAATATCTTACCTCATTATTTGATGTCTATCCTTTTTTTTCTTGTGTTTATTTTTAACTTCATTTAATTATCCGACATAAATCATTTGTTACATAGTTTATACTTTATTTATTTAATATGCACTAGTTTCTTACATATACTACTTAACGTGCCCAATGTTTTAATCGATTATAATTGGTACGGGAGACGAGGCGTAACATTCCCCTTCTAAAAAGTTTCATCCTCGAAACTTTAATTGAAGAGTCGATGATACTACTCCCTCATTTTCTATTCAGGCTTTGATGTTGCTTAACATTCGGAATGATTACTCCACTGCACTTTCACAAACGAAATCAACCGCCTCCTCAACACTTGCACCTTGTGGTCTACAATACGTACCAGAACCTCGTCATAGGTTTCATTGTCCCGGATCAATAACATTTGTTGCTCTATAATATGACTCGGATCATGCATGTAAAGTCGCATTTGTAATACATGGAATACATCATGCATCGGCGATAGTGTAAGAGGCAACGCCAAACGATACGCTACTACTCCGACTCTCTCCAAGATCTCATAGGGGCCAATAATCGAGGACTCAACTTCCCTTTAGTCCAAATCTCATTACTCTTTTCGTAGGCAAAACTCTAAAGTAGACCCTATAATCCACATCAAACTCTACAGCTCATCTCTTAGAGTATGCCTAGCTCTTGCTGCGATCTCGGGCTGCTTTCAACCTCCCGCGAATCACTTTGACCTTTTCCAAGGTCTACTCTACCAATTCTAAGCCCGTAATAGCTCTCTCTCCATCTTCATCCTAGTATAGTGGAGATTGACATTTTTGTCCATACAACGCCTCAAACGGTGCGATGTCAATTAATTTATGATACATGTTGTTGTACAAGAATTCCGTCAACTTCACAGACTTATCCCAGTTACCTTTGAAATCCAATGCATAAGCACATAGCATATCCTCCTAAGTCTGTATAGTTCATTCAGATTGCTCGTCAGTCTGAGGATGGAAAGCTGTACTCATCCTGATTTTGTGTAGCGCCCTGGCCCGATACCGTCATCGGAACCAGTGCACCCGCCGTAGCCTACTATGAGAACTACGAAGCGTCAAGCAGATCAAGCGTACATCCTTCACAATGTAAGATAAAACCAGCGGAACGTCATAAAATTTAAACCCTCATCGTCATTAATACAACAAGAAACTGCAGCGGAAATAAAAGATGTCTGTTCATCTATCCAACATAAGTTTTAGATCAACATAATAACAACGAGTTTCCAAACTTAAAGAAAATAGTCTAGCATCTATCTATTCCCAAGTCCATCATCCCATTGAGCCCACTCGTCGTCGTCTTCAATAAATATCAACTCATATTCAGGCTCACCTGAAAAGGAACAGAGTAATTGTTCTTAGCGAAATTATCGCCAGCAAGTAACCCGTCTATACACCTTACGGAATCACACACGTCGAGTCACCAGTGTATAAAACATTGCCCAAAAATAAGGTGCTCGGGTTAGCAAATAGCATCTTAATAAGAGTTCCTCAAAGCAGATAAAGCACATATATGTACACAGATATGAGAACCAACATGTATTAAAACAACGTATCATATAGCAAGTCATAAACTAGTCACGTTTCTTGCATGTCAATTCTTATGCTCCGTGTATCATGATGCATGTACTTCTTTAAAATCACACACAACACCCATGCATATGTCTTCTTTCATAAACATGTCATTCATGTCATTTCACAAAACATTTCATCACTTTACATATCATATTCTTCGCGTAGCAGAACTTTATACCCTGTGGGTGATCAGTCCACAGCAAACATTACTTTATACCCCGTGCTGAAAGGTCCACGGCCCCATAACATATAACTTTATACCCCGTGCTGAAAGGTCCACGGCCCCATTACATATATCATATATCCGTGCTGATAGGTCCACGGCCCCATTACATACATCATATATCCGTGCTGAAAGGTCCACGGCCCCATAAAATAACCTTGTTTTCCGTGCTGATAGGTCCACGGCCCCATAAAATACTTTATACCCTGCTGTTGATTCACAGATCACGCTTTTATACCCTGCTTCTGCAGGCGTGACTTTTATACCCTGTGATCAACCAGCAGCCATTTTGTCTTTCGAAAACTTTAACTTTTCTTGTAAATACTTCTTTCGCAAAGCAAATCTCAAATCAAATGTAAGTGCCCATGTCATGATGCAGGATGCACATGTAACTTCATATCAAACATGTAACACACACACATACACCGTACATATCAAGTGTGTAGTCTTGCACCTCAAACAATCCATGTTCGTATCTTTCCAAGCCCATTCGTCTTACCAAATCACTCGGGATTCAATCTTATTCTTACATGATCAAACTTACCATCTATACCTCAATTACACCTCAATTACCTTTGCGTTTTATGTTCAAAAGAAGTGTGTAAGGTTACTACACATACATAGGGCACCTAAAGGGTCAAAAAAGACTTCCAGTAGAGTTGGAACGCTACATGAAGCGCCTATAGTGACTTAGAGCGCCTATACTAGGCGTTCGAAGTGTTCGGGAATGTTCCGTAGACATTGAACGCCTACATGAAGCGCCTAATGTGACATAGAGCGCTTTATGTAGGTGTTCGAAGTGTTCGGGGATGATTCAGGACACATTGAACGCTACATTAGGCGCCTAATGTGACATAGAGCGCCTAATGTAGGCGTTCGAAGTGTTCTGACGGTTCTAAATTGCAGTTTTTCTGTACGGGAAAGCTTCAGGACACATTGAACGCTACATTAGGCGCCTAATGTGACATAGAGCGCCTAATGTAGGCGTTCGAAGTGTTCTGACGATGCCAAACTGCAGTTTTTCTGCAGTAACTTCCTCTCCAACACCCTCCTTCTTCAACCCTTTCATTTTCAACACTTAAAGATCCATCTTAACATCTAGATTCATCTTACTTAACACACATCTAAACATGAATTGATGCCTAGCCATGCCTAACAATATCCACTCTAGCCTTCAATCATTCACAACCTTCCAAAGATCTCATCAACTTTCCCAACACAACAAGACTACAGCAATGTCATCACTCATCTCTCAATTTCCTGCACTTACTCTCAACATCTAAGTGTAGACAATCAACATAAGAGTAGCGCAAGACAATAAGCACGTCAAAATATACACTTTTATGGGCATGCTTGACAACAACGAAGCACCACACAACTATTTTCATAAATATGGCCCAAAGAACAAGACCTTACACAATTAGCAACAAGATTTACGTATAACAAAGCATTTAAGATAGACAAGACAAGAATACTAATGTGTGATTCATGTTTTCTCTTTGTAAGAACATAGGGCCTAAAGTATCAAAATTTGCGTAAAGCGTATAGAAAGATTACTTGCCTTGATTTCTAGTTAACCTTACGGATTTACTGCAGAACCTTGATAAGGATTGATCCTAGAATGGCCTTTTCCTTCCTTTCCTTCCTCTCTTCTTCTTCTTCCTCTCCTTTTCTCTTCTCTCTCTTTTTCCTGCGGTTTCCCTCTCCCTTTTTGATGTTAAAACCGTCCCCCCTTAATGCCAATGGGGAGTTATACCAAAGTGTGGTGTAACTCCCCTATCTTTAGTAGGGGCTTTTATGCAATTACCCGTAATTACCTTTAATTCTAATTCTAACCCCTTTTCTTACTTTCTATATTTAGATAACTAAATACCACAATCTACATCATTAATTAAATTGAATTCAAGGTTGACCTAGAGTGTTGAAAGTCGTGCTTAAAAGTCACGGGGTGTAACATTCCACCCCCTTACAAAAAGTTTCGTCCTCGAAACTTACGTACCTTAGTCGAAGAGCTGAGGATACTTCTCCCGCATTTGTTCTTCGAGCTCCCAAGTGGCTTCACGTTCCGTGTGATTGCTCCACTGAACCTTTACATAAGGATCACTCGCTTTCTCAACACTTGATCCTTTCGGTCCACAACTTTCACGGGTACTTCCTCATATGTAACCTCATCCTTGAGTTCCAAAGGTTGAGCTTCAAGTACATGACTTGGATCCGCCACGTACTTTCTTAATTGTGACACGTGGAAAACATTGTGTACTTGCGCCAACACCGGAGGTAATGCCAACTTACATGCCAAGTCCCCTACCTTCTCAAGTATTTCATAGGGACCAATGAATCGAGGGCTTAGCTTGCCTTTTACTCCAAATCTCATGACGCCCTTCGTAGGTGATACCTTCAAATAAACTTTCTCTCCCACGTCAAAATCCAATGGTCGTCGTTTGGAATCTGCCCAACTCTTGCTACGGTCCTGAGCCGTCTTGAGTCTTTTCCGAATGACCTTCACCTTCTCTAACGTTTTCTCTAATAGCTCAGGTCCAGTAATGGTCCTCACGCCCACTTCATCCCAATAAATCGGAGACCTACATTTCCTTCCATACAAAGCCTCAAAAGGAGCCATATCAATTGCGCTGTGGTAACTATTGTTATAAGAAAACTCCATCAGCTTTACCATTCCGTCCCAACTCCCTTTGAAATCCAGCACGCAAGCTCTTAGCATATCTTCCAAGGTTTGAATTGTCCGCTCGGACTGTCCATCAGTTTGGGGATGATACGCCGTACTCAACCTTAATTCCGTACCCATGGCTTCTTGGAATGCTGTCCAAAACTTAGATGTGAACCGTGAATCTCGGTCGGATACTATACTTACTGGGACACCATGTAAGCTCACAATGTTCTCCATATACACATTCACTAGCTTGTCGAGTGGTGTTTCACTTGAAACGGGTAAGAAATGGGCAGACTTTGTTAAACGATCCACGATAACCCAAATCATGTCACATCCACTTCTTGTCTTTGGTAAACCAGCTACAAAATCCATTGTGACATGTTCCCATTTCCATTCGGGAATCTCCAACGGCATCAACGATCCACCGGGCCGTTGGTGTTCCGCCTTGACTTGTTGACACACCAAACACCTCTCTATGAATTCCGCAATATGTCTTTTCATCCCAGACCACCAATAGTAACGCTTGAGATCTCTATACATCTTGGTGCTACCGGGGTGTATTGATAACCTCGAATTATGAGCTTCTTGCAAAACTTCTTTCCTAAGTTCGTCAACATCCGGGACGCATAATCTTTCCCTAAACCATAAGCTCCCATCCTTTTTGGTCCGAAATCCTTCAACTTGACTGTGTTTCACCCTTTCCATTATCTCACTTAAAGCCTCATCTTTCTTCTGAGCCTCCTTTATCCTATCAATCAAACTCGGTGTGATGGTCAATGCTGTCAGGACGTTCACCGTGGATTCCACCAAATCCAAACCAAATTCCTCCATCTCTCTTTCCAATGGTGATTGTCGTGCATGGCTGGACTTTCCACTTAAGGCGTCGGCTACCTTGTTAGCCTTTCCCGGGTGATAATGAATAGTTAGGTCGTAGTCTTTTAGCAACTCCAACCACCTCCGCTGCCTCATATTCAATTCCTTCTGTGAGAACAAATACTTTAGACTCTTATGATCCGTGAATACCGCGCACTTCTCTCCATACAAATAATGCCGCCAAATCTTCAAGGCGAACACAACCGCGGCAAGTTCAAGATCATGTGTGGGATAGTTTTGTTCATAAGGCTTTAGCTGTCTTGAGGCATACGCGATGACTCGTTCGTTTTGCATTAAAACACAACCTACAAACAAGGTGTTAGTATAAACTTAACGGGTATACAAGATCATAACCTTATACTATAATTTACGTACCTAACCCGTTCTTTGACGCATCACTATAAATCACAAATCCATCCATTCCAGAGGGTTGAGCCAATACTGGAGCTGTCGTTAATCTCTTCTTAAGCTCAGTGAAACTTTGCTCGCATTCCGCCGTCCACTCAAACTTGGACTTCTTTTGAGTAAGGCGACTGAGAGGTACGGCAATCCTCGAGAATCCCTCAACAAATTTTCTGTAATAACCCGCTAGACCCAAGAAACTTCGCACTTCGGTGACGTTGGTATGTCTAGGCCATTCAGTTATGGCTTCCACCTTCTTCGGATCAACAGCAATCCCCTCTTCTGGTATCACATGACCCAGGAAAGCCACACTTCTTAACCAAAACTCACACTTGCTAAACTTTGCATAAAGTTGTTTCTGCCTCAAAATGCCTAGTACGGTTCTCAAATGCTCAGTGTGAGTTTGCTCGTCAGGAGAGTACACAAGAATATCATCTATGAATACCACTACAAACTTATCCAACTGTTCTCGAAAGACGGTATTCATAAGATCCATAAAAGCTGCGGGGGCATTTGTTAATCCAAACGGCATCACCAAAAACTCATAGTGGCCATATCTTGTGCGGAAGGCTGTCTTCGCGATGTCTTCAGCCTTCACTCGCAACTGATGATACCCTGATCGGAGATCAATTTTAGAGAAAATCTTGGCTCCCTTGAGTTGATCAAACAAATCCTCAATTCGTGGAAGGGGATACTTATTCTTGATGGTAACTTTATTCAACTCTCTATAATCGATACAAAGCCTCATGCTACCATCTTTCTTCTTTACAAACAAAACAGGTGCTCCCCATGGCGATACACTAGGGCGGATAAACTTCTTGTCCAATAACTCCTGCAGTTGTTCCTTCAACTCTCTCAATTCTGCCGGAGCCATTCTATAAGGAGCTTTAGAAATAGGTTCTGTCCCAGAAATCAAGTTAATCTCGAACTCAACTTCTCTCGGGGGTGGTACTCCTGGTAAATCTTCTGGAAACACATCAGGATATTCATTGACCACTGGAATTTGCTCAATAGACGGTACCTCCTGAGTAACATCCATGGCATACACTAGGAATCCCTCAGCACCTTTCCTTAATGCTTTGCGTGCTTGCGCAACCGACACGTACACCTTTTTGGGTACCTTCTTTCGTTCCGCATCTCCTTGAAATATTACCTCCTCCATCTTAGCATTCTTGATAGCCACTTGCTTCAACCGACAATCAATATTGGCGTGATTCTTGGCTAGCCAGTCCATTCCTAATATGACGTCAAAGTCATACATCTGAATAGGGATCAGTGTGGCGGGGAATGTTTGTCCTTCAAACTCCAATTCACAATCCCGGTACCGATGATACGAAGCCATAATTTGATCTCCGGCCGCTTGAACACGATACGGAGTTTCTAACCATTCAGGCAGACTACTCAGGTGTTTAGTGAATCTCTTTGCTACGAAGGAGTGGCTTGCGCCGCTATCAAAGAGCACGTTGGCAGGTACCTTATTTACTAAAATCGCACCTAAAGCCATATCAAGTTATACACGGAAGATTAAGCACATAAATACTTAATTCATTAAAGATTTAAACTTAGTTTAAATGGTACCTGCTACTACGTCGGTAGCCTCCTGCACATCCGTATCCATCATGAGATGTACACGGGCATTTGCTCTAGGCTTCGCTCTCGGCTGCTGAGCTGCCTCTCCAGGATTATTTTTCTTCATCTCCGGGCAGTCCCTAATCATGTGACCCACTAGACCGCATCGGAAACATGCTCCAGCCACTTTCCTACACATTCCAACGTGGTTCCTGTTGCAATGTGGACAAACTCCTACAGCCTGTTGAATTACCGGATTCTGGGGTGGGGGTCTCTGAAAATTTCCAACCGGCCCTCTCTTCGGAATATTGACCCAACGTCCGGGTCTTCCACCAACTCGCACATCATCCCTTGGCCTCTTGCCTCTATCCGATCCTCCAGCGCTAGCTGCTCTTGCCGCTACTCGGCGGAAATCACTCTCCACACGAAAACACGCATCAGCATATCCTCATAAGTTTTCATCCCTGCATTCACTATCGCCGATTGTATCCTCGAGTCCAAACCCCTCTCAAACTTCGTCATCTTAAGGCGATTATCAGACATGATCGCAGGGGCAAACTTACCCAAAGCATGAAAACGATCTGCATACTCCGACACCGTCATCCTTCCTTGCTCCAATCTGTCAAATGCTCTTATCTTGTCCAATATCGCAGTCTCCGGTACGTAGTACTTCAGGAAAACATCACAAAACTGTGTCCAAGAGATTGGTGGGGTCATTCTCAACACCATTCCTTCCCACCATTCGCCAGCCTTGCCACTTAGAAGGGGCGTGGCCACCTCAACCTTTATCTCATTCGGTACTTGCACTAGCCTAAAACATTTCTCCACCTCAGCCAACCAGTTCTGAGCCTCCTCAGGATCCGTACATCCTCCAAACTTCGGCACCCTCATCTTTCTCATCTCTCCATAAAAGAACCTGATGTTATGCTGTGGCGGTGGTGGAGGCGGAAGCTGATGCTGCTGCACATATCCTTGTGCAATCACCGTCAGTGCGTCAGTGAGCACCTGGGGTAACACAACTTGTGGTGGCTGGTTCTCCTGTCCATTGCCAGAGTTGCCTGTGTTATCTCTTCTTGGAGGCATATTTCTCTGAAAAGGTCAACATTGCATTAGCATTCAGTAATACAAGGGGTCACTGAAAGCTTGAACGCGTATGAAGGGGTGAGGTATGTAATCCAACTATTAATACGAAATTAGAGGATAAACGCGCTCGCACACACCCAACCCATATCATACTTAACCACTAAGAAAAATCAATACTTATATCTAAGGATCAAACTTAAGGGAGAATCGTAGCTTAAGTGTCTAAAAGATCATGAACTTAAGTTTCCGAAATAGATCTGAAGCCTAGTCTCTGATACCACCTGTAGCGCCCCGGCCCGATACCGTCATCGGAACCAGTGCACCCGCCGTAGCCTACTATGAGAACTACGAAGCGTCAAGCAGATCAAGCGTACATCCTTCACAATGTAAGATAAAACCAGCGGAACGTCATAAAATTTAAACCCTCATCGTCATTAATACAACAAGAAACTGCAGCGGAAATAAAAGATGTCTGTTCATCTATCCAACATAAGTTTTAGATCAACATAATAACAACGAGTTTCCAAACTTAAAGAAAATAGTCTAGCATCTATCTATTCCCAAGTCTATCATCCCATTGAGCCCACACGCCGTCGTCTTCAATAAATATCAACTCATATTCAGGCTCACCTGAAAAGGAACAGAGTAATTGTTCTTAGCGAAATTATCGCCAGCAAGTAACCCGTCTATACACCTTACGGAATCACACACGTCGAGTCACCAGTGTATAAAACATTGCCCAAAAATAAGGTGCTCGGGTTAGCAAATAGCATCTTAATAAGAGTTCCTCAAAGCAGATAAAGCACATATATGTACACAGATATGAGAACCAACATGTATTAAAACAACGTATCACATAGCAAGTCATAAACTAGTCACGTTTCTTGCATGTCAATTCTTATGCTCCGTGTATCATGATGCATGTACTTCTTTAAAATCACACACAACACCCATGCATATGTCTTCTTTCATAAACATGTCATGCATGTCATTTCACAAAACATTTCATCACTTTACATATCATATTCTTCGCGTAGCAGAACTTTATACCCTGTGGGTGATCAGTCCACAGCAAACATTACTTTATACCCCGTGCTGAAAGGTCCACGGCCCCATAACATATAACTTTATACCCCGTGCTGAAAGGTCCACGGCCCCATTACATATATCATATATCCGTGCTGATAGGTCCACGGCCCCATTACATACATCATATATCCGTGCTGAAAGGTCCACGGCCCCATAAAATAACCTTGTTTTCCTTGCTGATAGGTCCACGGCCCCATAAAATACTTTATACCCTGCTGTTGATTCACAGATCACGCTTTTATACCCTGCTTCCGCAGGCGTGACTTTTATACCCTGTGATCAACCAGCAGCCATTTTGTCTTTCGAAAACTTTAACTTTTCTTGTAAATACTTCTTTCGCAAAGCAAATCTCAAATCAAATGTAAGTGCCCATGTCATGATGCAGGATGCACATGTAACTTCATATCAAACATGTAACACACACACATACACCGTACATACCAAGTGTGTAGTCTTGCACCTCAAACAATCCATGTTCGTATCTTTCCAAGCCCATTCGTCTTACCAAATCACTCGGGATTCAATCTTATTCTTACATGATCAAACTTACCATCTATACCTCAATTACACCTCAATTACCTTTGCGTTTTATGTTCAAAAGAAGTGTGTAAGGTTACTACACATACATAGGGCACCTAAAGGGTCAAAAAAGACTTCCAGTAGAGTTGGAACGCTACATGAAGCGCCTATAGTGACTTAGAGCGCCTATACTAGGCGTTCGAAGTGTTCGGGAATGTTCCGTAGACATTGAACGCCTACATGAAGCGCCTAATGTGACATAGAGCGCTTTATGTAGGTGTTCGAAGTGTTCGGGGATGATTCAGGACACATTGAACGCTACATTAGGCGCCTAATGTGACATAGAGCGCCTAATGTAGGCGTTCGAAGTGTTCTGACGGTTCTAAATTGCAGTTTTTCTGTACGGGAAAGCTTCAGGACACATTGAACGCTACATTAGGCGCCTAATGTGACATAGAGCGCCTAATGTAGGTGTTCGAAGTGTTCTGACGATGCCAAACTGCAGTTTTTCTGCAGTAACTTCCTCTCCAACACCCTCCTTCTTCAACCCTTTCATTTTCAACACTTAAAGATCCATCTTAACATCTAGATTCATCTTACTTAACACACATCTAAACATGAATTGATGCCTAGCCATGCCTAACAATATCCACTCTAGCCTTCAATCATTCACAACCTTCCAAAGATCTCATCAACTTTCCCAACACAACAAGACTACAGCAATGTCATCACTCATCTCTCAATTTCCTGCACATACTCTCAACATCTAAGTGTAGACAATCAACATAAGAGTAGCGCAAGACAATAAGCATGTCAAAATATACACTTTTATGGGCATGCTTGACAACAACGAAGCACCACACAACTATTTTCATAAATATGGCCCAAGGAACAAGACCTTACACAATTAGCAACAAGATTTACGTATAACAAAGCATTTAAGATAGACAAGACAAGAATACTAATGTGTGATTCATGTTTTCTCTTTGTAAGAACATAGGGCCTAAAGTATCAAAATTTGCGTAAAGCGTATAGAAAGATTACTTGCCTTGATTTCTAGTTAACCTTACGGATTTACTGCAGAACCTTGATAAGGATTGATCCTAGAATGGCCTTTTCCTTCCTTTCCTTCCTCTCTTCTTCTTCTTCCTCTCCTTTTCTCTTCTCTCTCTTTTTCCTGCGGTTTCCCTCTCCCTTTTTGATGTTAAAACCGTCCCCCCTTAATGCCAATGGGGAGTTATACCAAAGTGTGGTGTAACTCCCCTATCTTTAGTAGGGGCTTTTATGCAATTACCCGTAATTACCTTTAATTCTAATTCTAACCCCTTTTCTTACTTTCTATATTTAGATAACTAAATACCACAATCTACATCATTAATTAAATTGAATTCAAGGTTGACCTAGAGTGTTGAAAGTCGTGCTTAAAAGTCACGGGGTGTAACATTTTGGTACCCATGGCCCGCTGATAAGCCTTCTAGAATCGTGCCGTGAAATGAGGATCTCGATCGTATACAATACTCACTTGCACACCATGTAAGCTCATTATATCATCCATGTACATGTTTACCAGCTTCTCCATTGACGCCTAGATGGACACAGGTAAAAAGTGCGCTGATTTAGTAAGTCTATCAACAATCACCTAAATCGTATCATTCTCACTTCGAGTCTTAGGAAGTCCTGTAACAAAATTTATGGTGATGTGTTTCCATTTTCATTCAGGGATTTCCAGTGGCTGCAATAGACCAGCAGGTCATTGATGTTCTGCTTTAACATGTTGGCATACAAGACATCGCTCCACGAACTCCGCAATCTCACGTTTCATGCTATTCCACCAATAATTCCTTATCAGATCTTGGTACATCTTAGTATCTTCTGGGTGAATCGACAGTAGAGAGTTATGTGCCTCTTTCGGAATTTCCCTCTTAAGTTAATCAATCTCTGGTACACACAATATTCCTCGGAACCAAAGGCTACCGTCATCCTGAATCTGGAAGTCATCTATCTGCCCATTCTTCAATTTCTTAGAATTTCTCAAGAATTCCACATCACTTCTCTGAGCATCTTTAATTCAGTAAATTAGAGTAGATGAGGTCATCAACATGGCCAGGATATTAGTAGTAGGCTCAACCATGTCTAGTCTAAACTCAGCTATTACTCTTTTAAGGGGAGTCTGTCTCGCATGGCTTGCTTTTCTGCTTAGTGCGTCTGCTACTTTGTTTGCTTTGACAGGATGGTAGTGGATTGCGAGATCATAATCCTTGAACAGTTCAAGCCACTTATGTTGCCTCATATTTAGTTCTTTTTGGGTGAAAAGATACTTCAAGCTTTTATGGTCCTTGTAGACTTCACATCTCTCACCGTACATGTAATGTCTCCAAATTTTCAAAGCAAACAGCACTGTTGCCAATTCCAGGTCATGCATGTTGAGAAAAAGTATTTGAATGATTTACAAATGCATGATTTAAGTAGTACGAGTTTACGAAATGCATGACAAAATTATTATTTGACACGTTTTATGTGATATCATGTCTCATATGTTTATATATATTGTTTCCGTACTAACAAGCCATGAAGCGTTAAATCTTACATCATATGGCAAACATTTGTTGCCTTTGAACTATTTTCAGGTGCCACAATTAATGAACTAAAATAGTTCACTCAGTAAAGTACTTAAGTCAATGAATTAACTAGTTTATTAAATAGAGACATATTTGGTGGAAGCTACATGGCAAAAAATTTGGAAATGCAAAGTCTCCTCCCACTTAGTCTTACATGCCATATATATATAAGGCACAATACACATATATTTTGACATACTACCGACATGTTACATATATCACAAACGTACGTCAACGTCACATCACTATGTGCACCTCATATTATGAGTATATTTAGGTCTTATATCATATGATATAATTCATGGTGATGACAAAATTATAACGACACGTTACAAGGTTATAAACCGAAAATTGTCGTAGCGGGTGACTACCGAAACTTCACCGACGTGTAAAGTACTTGCCATATAAAGATGGCCATCCCATATACATCAAAAATAGCCAAAACTTTCGTGGCTCACATGTTTGAATCAGCCACTAAAGCATTACATGTTGGCACACACAAATCACCCACAAATTAGGCCAAATTTGTGGAGATATCAAATTCAATTCTTTTAAGCACATGTGGTGCCCATACCATTAGACATTAGAGCTGAATATACACTTTATTTTATGATTATTATGTGTGACATAACATATATGACATGTGCAAGAAGTTTTAATTTAATCGGAGAAAAATCGCGTAATCGACGAAAGTCAAAAATTCGGTTTTCTACGAACACAACATATGGAACGTTTTTTTGTGGCATGAATGTAACATGTATCTAGACACTTGTTACACGTTCAAGAGATGTAAAAGTGTTCTAGAAAATTCAAATTAGGGCTGATTGCAATTTACCATATATGTCTAAATATTGTGCATTATTTGACAAAGCTTACTAAAGTGAAATTTTAGCACATGCCTATATCACACGCCATTTGCAGGCATGATGGAGCCAAGGTGGAGGTTATTTGACATGTTAATTGGTGAAGAATATGACACATAAGTTTAGTGACATAAAAGAGGGCATTACATATGGAAGGAATTCAAAACTACAATTCATGCTAAAAAATTTCAGCACATGTCATTGTGGCCGATTTTGTGACCTTAATTCTCCCTAATTTGCTTCCCAAAATTGAAGGGTTTGAATGGTGATTGTTTGGTAATATTTTGACTACTTTTTGGCACATGTTCTATGAGTTTTTTTCAGATTTTTACAGCACATTAAAGGATGCCAAGTTGGACCAATCATCAAGTGACAAGTAAGCAAGGTCAAGTCATCCTTCCAATCATAGTGTACCAAGTAAGCAAGTTCAAGTCATCCTGTAGAGAAAAAAGGGTTTTAGTGATTTCAAAACATATGATTTAAATGAGCTTAAAAACGTGCATAAGATAAATGTGCATGATATATTGCATATTACTTGCCTTATATAGTTCATATATAATGTTGTCGTACTAACGAGCCATAAAGCTTTAAAGCTTACATCAAATAGCGAACATTTGTTGTGTTTATACTATTTTCAGGTGGCACCATTAATGAACTAAACTAGTTCATTAAGTGAAGTACTTAGTTAATTAAACTAAGTAGTTTATTAAAGGAAGCTACATTTGGACAAGACACAAAGGCAACAAGACTAAGAAAGGAAAGTCTCCTCCTCCTCTCTTCATCTAATATACATGCATATATATATACAAAAATATATATTTTCAGATTTTTTGAAAAAGGCACATACACATGTATTCCAACGTACTACCGACACGTTATATATTTTACGTACGTACGTTAACGTCACACCACTATACTTAACTCATATTTATGAGTATATTCAGGTCTTATATCATATGATATAAGTCATGGTGATGAAAAATTAAATACGACACGTTAAAAGGTTCTAAACCAAAAATTGTCGTATCGAGCGAATACTGAAACTTCGCCAACGTGTCACGTACTTGCCATAAATAGATGGCCAGCCCCTACACCTCAAAAATCATTATTATTTTCTTGGCTATGATGCTATTTCCAGCTATAAAATCATTCCATGTTGGCACACACAAATCACCCCACATTATGGCCAAATTGTGGAGATTCCAATTTCAATTTTGTCACATGTAAATGGCGCCACTTTAATCAGCCTTATAAGCTGAATATTAAAGTTTATATTATGTATATTATGTGTAACATAATATATATAACATGTGCAAAAATTTGGAATTTAATTAGAGAAAAATCGGATAATCGATAAACATCGAAAATTCGGTTTTCTACGTACACAATACATGGAACATTTTTGGCACATCATACGACACGTATCTAGACCCTTTTTGAATATGTCATACATCTTAAAGTGTTCTAGAAAATTAAATTAAGGGCTGATTGGATATAACATGTGTGTATGATTAAATGTGCACTATTTTACAAAGTTTGCAAAAATAAAATTCAGCACATGCATATACATGTTGTACACGCCTATACAGCTGAGATGGAGCATATGTGGAGCCTTGTTGGCATATTGATTGGTCAATATTCAATCATACAATGTTGGTGATTTAAAGAAAGAAGCTACAAAAGGTAATGTTTCAAATTTTATCTCATTTGAAACACATGCTGAAAATTTCAGCATGTGTAGTTATAGCTGGCCGATTTTCATGATTAATGAGCATATAATTTGTGTCTTGAAACATGTGATCGATTGGAAGAAGAATTGAAAGTAATTTGAATAAGATATAAAGTCATAAAGTGTGATATCTTGAATATCACACATGCTGAAAAATTTCAGCATGTGTGTGTATGCACCTTGGCCGATTTTGTGGTCACATTAGTGTCCAATTTCATTTCCAAAAATGATGAGAATATTCGCTACAAATTGGTGATTTGTTTTAAAAGAAAATCAATGAAAATTTGGAAGAAATTTGAATTATATCACCATGTATCACATGCTGAAATTTCAGCATGACAAGTCCCCATTATGGCCGAAATTTTTACCTTGTTTGGAGGAATTTTATCTTGCTTGATTTGGGTGATAATCTTATGAGTTATGATAATTATTTTATGATGATTTTGGCACATGTTTTTAGTGGAATTCTCAGATTTTTCAAGTCATCAAATGATGACAATATTCAACCAATCAATGAGTGCCAAGTAAGCAAAGGTTAAATGATCATCCAATGAGAAGGTGCCAAGTAAGCAAGATCATGTTACAATGATGCTACACATTCTTCCAAGGACTTAGAAGATAATTTTCAAGAGGAGAAGGACCAATGGGGGATGGCTATGATGCTTAAAAAGGAAATGAAGAAGAGCAAAACAAAAACAAGAACAAGCATTATACTCTTGAAGATCAAAACGCCCTAGCTCTCTTCTTTCTACACTTCTTTCTTTCTTCTTCTTAAAAGCCTATTGTACTTACATTCATATTCTTGAATAGGCTTATCTTAGACCACCACACATTCTTTATCTTTGTAAAAGATTGATCAAGGTGTGATCGATCTTCAATCTTGCAAGGTGGTGGTGTTCGTGTGCATTGTATTCATCATACAAGGTTTATAAAGGGTTGGAGTTGGTGTGTAACTCCATCAACCCTGTGGTAAGGTGTATTTGTGTTGTGTGACTAGTGTGAACCGAGGAAGGTGTTCCTCGAAGACTGGAGTCAGTTGTTTATAACTGAACCAGTATAAAATTCTCGGTGTCATTTACTTTCAGTACTTATATTCTGTTTCAACACTGTTTACTCTTTTTGATTTCTTTCGTAAAAATAGTAAACGTTTTTAAAAAATTATGAAACTTTCTAGAAACATAGTCACACGTCTTAGGGTTAATTTAGCACAAGTTTCAACCCTTTTGGATAAGTATAAGTCAATCAAACATCCAAAGTTCTGAGACTAGTGCAGTCTGATTTTCAGGCTTGCAAAGGTTGAGACTTTGAGTGTATTTGACTAACTTCCTGAAAGAATTTTGCAAAACTGTTTCAATCCATTTAAATAAAACATATAAGGGGTTAGTGATTAAAATTTCAGGCCAATTGGAGTTAAGTACGAATAGGAATAAATTTTTCAAAACAGTCTACCGTTTCTGGCAGATTCGCGCAATCTGACCACCAACAATTTTTGAAGGGGTTAAAGGTTGAATTTAGATCTGAAACTTTTAGGAGACACTCATAACATCTGAGGCTAAGTTATCTCAAAATGTTAGAATTTTTAAAGACCTACAACCTAGTTTTAAAAACGTTTTAAAACTGGTCCTGAAAATAGAATTTGTTTTCAGAAGTTGAGTTTTTGGTCAAAACAATTTTACAAACCACACTTTCCGCACCAACTATTCAACCCCCCCTTCTAGTGGTGCCTTGCAGATCCTACAAGTGGTATCAGAGCGTAGGAACAATCACTTCAAAGGATTCAACGATTCAGTGAGATGGCAACCACAAATCTCAAAACCGAGCAAGAAGGTATGTCGAGCCAAATGCCTCCTCTTTTTGACGGTGAGTCTTTCATTCAATGGAAACTAAGAATGAAGATTTTTCTTATGGAAATAGACATTGATCTTTGGTCGATTATAGAAGATGGTCCTTTTGTTCCATCTAAGTTATCCACCGTAGACGGAGTCACACTAGAAGTTGTTAAACCTAGACAAGAATATACAAGTGATGATAAAAAGAAACTTAGCATGAATGCTAGGGCTATGCAATTGCTCTTAAATGGATTAAGTAAGAGTGAGTCTAGTTATGTCTCAAACTGTTCTAGTGCACAAGAAATGTGGAGGATACTCGAAATGAAACACGAAGGCACGAGTCAAGTAAAAGAGTCAATGATAAACATGCTCATGTCCACACTTGAGTCGTTTAAACTATTTCCTAATGAATCTATTGTTGATATGGATCTTCGTTTGACTAACATCTACAATTCTCTTGAGTCTCTTGGTAAAGCTTTTACCTTGCAGGAAAAAGTACAGAAAGTCTTACGAAGCCTTCCATCAGATTGGAACCCAAAAGTAACCGCAATAGAAGAAAGCAAAGAAACGAACTCAATAAAGATGGAAGAGTTAATTGGATCACTTAAGGTGTATGAAAATAAACTCACCATACGAAAATCGGAATCATCTAAACAAGGTAAAGCTATTGATTTTAAATCAAATGAATACGTCTCTACTTCTTCCGATCGCGTAGATGATAGTGATTCTGAATCGGATAACGATGACCTAATTCTATTGGCTAAAGGTTTAAGAAAATTTATGAGAAGGTCATTTAGAAACAAAATAAGGGCACTACGACTAAAAGAAATAAGAACAAGACAAATGATAAAGATGTTAAATGTTATGAATGTGACAAACTTGGACATTTATCATATGACTGCCCCAATAAAGAAAAGCAAACAAATAAATACCCTGACAAGGAACGGAACAAGAATAGACTCGTCTCAGAACCCAAGCATAAGAAACGTGCTCTTAAGGCCTTCACTTAGAGTGATACATCAGATTCCGAGACTGAAACCGAAGAAGAGACTGCACAAGTATGCTTTGTGTCCAAAGCATTGAATGAGGTATCATCTGACTCTGATTCTGACTCTGAGCCTTCTTATGATGATCTTTTTAGTCAGTGTTTAGAATTGCATAAATTCACTAAGACTCTCGCTAAGGAAAAGAAGCGATTAATTGAAGACAAGAAACTGTTAGAATCTTCTAACGAGAATCTTGTCGCTCAATTAAATGATTCAAAGAAAGAGTCATCATGCATCATTACTGCATTAAACACAGAGATTTCATCATTAACCACTCAAAATAACGAAATGAAATCCGAGATTTCAAGTTTGAAATCAAGGAATATAGACTTAGAGAAAATGATGAAACAGTTTGATACGGGATCTAACATGCTGCATCGTATTATCTTATCACAAAAGCATGATAGTGATAAAACGGGTTTGGGATACGTTGATACTAATGAAGTATCCACCAAACCAACTAAGTTTGTTGTGTCTAAGAAAGTAGACACCCCAAAGCCACAAACGGCGTCTAAGATGACGCAAAGACCTCTCCCTTCCTCACGCCCCACTTCTTCTTCATATCATGCGAAATACAATTTTGTACCATATAGATATGAAAAGAAAAGAGTGATGCATACACGGCATTCATTTCATCCACGCACTACGCACACAAACACAAGGACATATCAAAAACGTCCTACATACAATGAGTATAAGTGAGTCCTTGGCCAAAGGCCTAAAGTGCATTCACCACATATTTACTACATTGCACCTTCATCTACATTCTTGCCATTTGATAGACCGAGAAGGATCACCCAAGTATGGGTACCGAAAGGTACTTTTACCAAGAGGTGATTGACTAACTCGCAAGGACCCAAAGTTAAAAGGGTACCTAAATCATTCTTGCACATTGCAGGGAGCCCACACATCAAAAGATACATCCATAAAGTGGTTCCTTGATAGTGGCTGCACGAGGCACATGACGGGTGACCCGAGCTTGTTCACAAAATTAAAGAAGGTCACAAAAGGCGGATCTGTGACCTTTGGAGACAACAACGAAGGCAAGATCATCGGAAAAGGTACGATAGGAAATCCAAGCACTCTTCAAATCTCCAACGTCTATTTGGTAAGCAACTTATCTTACAATCTTGTTAGCATTTCTCAATTTATTGACAATGGCTTTGATGTGTGTTTCACTCACCCTTATTGCACTATAATAAATAAAAATGGAGAAACCATTTTAAAAGGAAAATGAGAAGGTAACATCTTTACGCTTTCTATGGATGATATGGTAGACGCTAAAGTTAAGTGCTTTATGTCAAACGAACCTAATGTGAACTTATGGCATAGACGTTTGAGACACATTGGTATTTCCACACTAGAAAAACTCCAACGAAAGAACCTAGTACGAGGATTGCCTACATTTGATTTAGACAACTTTCAGTTGTGTGAATCTTGCATAAAAGGCAAACAAACACGTGAGTCACTTAAGCCTAAGAATGAAATAAGCACGACTAGAGTCTTAGAACTATTACACATTGATTTGTTTGGTCCTAGTCACACTACAAGCCTTGATGGGCGCCACTATGCATGCGTGATTGTTGATGACTTTTCTCGTTATACTTGGACTTTATTTCTTGCACATAAGGATGATAGTGCCATTGAGATTGCGAAATTAATCAAACATCTTGAAAATCAATACGGTGTCAATGTGAAAAAGATAAGAAGCGATAGAGGCGGTGAATTTAAAAACAAAGATATGATTTCATTTTGTGAAGAAAAAAGAATCAAGGATGAGTTTTCGCCACCTAGAACTCCAAAATTAAATAGAGTAGTAGAAAGAAAGAATCGAACATTACAAGAAATCGCTAGGACTATGTTATGCGAAAATAAATTGCCTAGATTTCTGTGGGCGAAAGCCGTAAATTGTGCATGCTACATAGTAAATCGCTTATCTATTAGAAAGAAAATGAACAAGACGCCTTATGAGATATTGAATGATCGCATGCCTAAGATTGACTATTTTCGTGTGTTTGGATGCAAATGTTTTGTTTTAAATACAAAAGATAATTTAGATAAATTTGAATCCAAATCAATTGAATGTATTTTTGTTGGCTATTCTATAAATTCAAAAGCATATGTTATGATCCTCTCACTAGACAAATCATAGAATCTATTCATGTGAAGTTTAATGAATTTGGTGAGATTGATAAAGATAAAGAATATGATGATGACTTTGAATTGAAACCTGTGTTGAATGAAGATGATGGTACATTTGATATGCATGAAATGAATGATACACTAGAAATGCATGATCACTTAGAAGTGCATGATAACATAGAAAATAATCAACCAAGATGGCATGGAGATCACCCACATGATCTCATCATAGGAGACATCACTCACGGTGTGCGACCACATAGAAGAATAACTTCAGATGAAATAAATCAATTTCATGCTATGATTTCCGAAATTGAACCCAAAAACGTGCATGATGCTTTGAGTGATTCTTCTTGGATTGATGCTATACATGATGAGCTTAATCAATTCGTTAGAAATGATGTATGAGATTTAGTGCCACGACCACAAGATAAGACCATAATAGGCACAAAGTGGGTGTTTAGGAATAAAATGAATGAAGAAGGGAAAGGTCGTTAGAAATAAAGCTAGACTTGTAGCACAAGACTATATTCAAGAAGAAGGAATTGACTACGATGAAACATTTGCACCCGTAGCACTTTTAGAAGCTATACGACTCTTACTTGCCATTGCTTTCATGAAAGATTTCAAATTGTATCAAAATGGACGTAAAAAGTGCATTCCTAAATGGATTTATACAAGAAGAGGTATACGTGAAGCAACCATCCACTTTTGAAGATTTGAAACATTCCGATCACGTGTACAAACTAAAGAAGGCACTCTACGGACTAAAGCAAGCACATAGAGCATGGTATGATCATTTTGCTACTTTCCTTTTACAAAATGATTTTAAACGAGGTACTATAGATAGTACACTATTTTTGAAACAAGATAAATCGGATTTACTTATTATTCAAATCTACGTTGATGACATTATTTTCGGTTCTACCTCACATAGACTTGTTGATGATTTTGAAAATTGCATGAAATCCGAATTTGAAATGTCTATGGTTGGTGAACTTAACTATTTTCTTGGCTTGTAGATTAAGCAAACGAGTAAAGGCATTAACATAAGTCAAGCTAAATATATAAATGACATGATTAAAAAGTTCAACTTTGAAAATTTGAAACCATCCCCCACCCTTATGAGTGTCACTACTAAATTAGACAAAGATGAACATGGTAAAGATTTTGATAATGCCTTATATAGATCTATGATTGGTTCTTTGCTATATCTTACTGCTAGTGGGCCTGATATCATATTCAATGTATGCATGTGTGCACGTTTTCAGAGTCAACCTAAGGTGTCTCACTATGATGCGGTAAAAAGAATATTCCGCTATACTAAGCACACGCCCACCTTAGGAATTTGGTACGATAAGGATTCTGAATTTAATTTACATGCTTATACTGATGCAGATTGCGGTGGCTGTAAAATAGATAGAAAGAGCAAGAGTGGCACTTGCCAATTTATAGGAAACTCACTCATTTCATGGTTTTCCAAAAAGCAAACAAGTGTTGCTTTGTCCACTACTGAGGCTGAGTATATGGCACTTAGCTTTTGCTGCACACAGTTGTTATGGATAAAACAACAACTCTCGGACTTTGGAATTACCGTAAATAAAATTCCTATATATTGTAATAGTATGAGTGCAATTAATCTGTCTAAGAACCCCGTATTACACTCTAAGGCCAAGCATATAGAAGTTCACTATCACTTTCTTCGTGATCACGTAAATAATGGTGATATCGTCATAGATTACGTACGTACCGAAGCACAAGTAGCGGATATCTTTACAAAAGCCTTGAATCAAGCCACATACGAAAATCTGCGTCCTAAATTAGGCATGATTTCTGTTGATATGATTTGATTTGATTCTCTTTCCTTATTTACAGGCATCTTTTGATTTATTTTCCAAAATAAAGGGGGAGAGAAAGCATGATTTAAGGGGGGAGAGAGATACTGATTAGATACTGATTGCATAAATCAAGGGGGAGCGGCTTTGAAATTGAAAATTCAAAATTTGAATTTATGCATGATTAAAGGGGGAGCGATAGGATTTAAATCATGTGTATAGGTTATTTAGAAAATCATCAAAAGGGGAAGATTGTAGAGAAAAAGGAGTTTGAGTGATTTCAAAACATATGATTTAAATGAGCTTAAAAACGTGCATAAGATAAATGTGCATGATATATTGCATATTACTTGCCTTAAATAGTTCATATATAATGTTGCCGTACTAACAAGCCATGAAGATTTAAAGCTTACATCAAATGGCGAATATTTTTTGTGTTTATACTATTTTCAGGTGGCACCATTAATGAACTAAATTAGTTCATTAAGTGAAGTACTTAGTTAATTAAACTAAGTAGTTCATTAAAGGAAGCTACATTTGGACAAGGCACAAAGGCAACAAGACTAAGAAAGGAAAGTCTCCTCCTCCTCTCTTCATCTAATATGCATGCATGTATATATACAAAAATATATATTTTCAGATTTTTTGAAAAAGGCACATACACATGTATTCCAACGTACTACCGACACGTTATATATTTTACGTACGTACGTTAACGTCACACCATCATACTTAACTCATATTTATGAGTATATTAAGGTTTTATATCATATGATATAAGTCATGGTGATGACAAATTAAATACAACACGTTAAAAGGTTCTAAACCAAAAATTGTCGTATCGGTTGAATACAGAAACTTCACCAACGTGTCACGTACTTACCATAAATAGATGGCCAGCCCCTACACCTCAAAAATCATTTTTATTTTCGTGGCTATGGTGCTATTTCCATCCATAAAATAATTCCATGTTGGCACACACAAATCACCCCACATTAAGGCCAAATTGTGGAGATTCCAATTTCAATTTTGTCACATGGTTTAGGCGCCACTTTAAGATCAGCCTAAGTGCTGAATATTAAAGTTTAATTTATGTATATTATGTGTAACATAATATATATAACATGTGCAAAAAGTTGGAATTTAATTAGAGAAAAATCGGGCAATCGATAAACATTGAAAATCTGGTTTTCTACGTACACGACACATGGAACGTTTTTGGCATATCATATAACATGTATCTAGACACTCTTTACATAATATACCATGTGTGTATAATTAAATGTGCACTATTTTATAAAGTTTGCAAAAATAAAATTCAGCACATGTGCAAAGTCATTTCACACGCCTATACAAGCTATGTTGGAGCTTATGTGGAGTCTTGTTGGCAACTTGATTGGTCAAGAATGAAGCATGCAATGTTGGTGACTTAAAGAAAAGAACTACAAAAGGTAACATTTCAAATCTTGTCACAATTGTGACACATGCTGAAAATTCAGCATGTGTGCTAAAGAGCTGGCAGATTTTATCCCCTTAATGAGCCATATTTGGTTGTCTTGAATCATATGGATAATTGGGAGATAATTTGGAAGTGTTTTGAATATTCTATGGAAACAAATAAGGTGATATTTTCAAATATCACACATGATGAAAATTTCAGCATGTGTCGATGAATGTAGGCCGATTTTTAGGCCTTATTGGTGACAAATTTTTATTCCAAAATTGATAAAGATGTCTTGTACGAAATGGTGATTCATTTCTTGGATTAAATCAAGTTAAAATTGGAAATGTTTTGAATAAAAGGTGAATGTTACACATGCTGAAATTTCAGCATGTGCAAGATGTGGTTATGGCCGAAATTTTCATGCCTTCTTGGAGTTATTTGCCTAGCTAATTTTGTGTGATGATCTTGTGAATTATAGTAATTATTTTATGATGATTTTGACACATGTTTCAAGTGTTATTCTTAGATTTGTCTAGTCATCAAGTGATGACAACATCCAACCAATCAATGAGTGCCTAGTAAGCAAGAGCTTAATGATCATCCAATGAGAACATGCCAAGTAAGAAAAGACATGTCACAATGATGCCATATACTCTTCCAAGGACTTAGAAGATAATTTTCAAGAAGAGAAGAGCATCCAAGGGGGCGTCCAAAATGATAAAAAGGAAGGAAGAGAGCAAAAACAAAAACAAGAACAAGTCTTGCAATTTGAAAGATCAAAAACGTGTTCTCGCCTTCTCTTCTACACTCTTTTTCTTTCTTCTCTCTAAAAGCCTATTGTAGTCACATTCATATACCTGAATAGGCTTCATATAGTCCACCAAATATTCTTTATAATTGTAAAAGATTGATCAAGGTGTCTGTAGCGCCCCGACCCAGACAGCGGAATCCGAACCGGTTCACCCGTCGTAGCTTACTGAGAAGACTACAAGACGTCTCATCTCTCGACTACACATCATCAATGACGTAAGAGAAATAAGCGCAGAAACATATCTCGTCAATCTAAACCATTAATGCAGAACGTCAAAAGACAATGTGAATACCAAAGGAACTGTGTATAGTCGTAGCCATCTAAAATCCCAAATGAATTAAGAAACAGAAATGACGGAAAACTATCTAATCAATTCACTCCACACGGTCTAAACATCCCATTCTGCCCACTCGCCGTCGTCCTCAATGAAAATCATGTCGTAACTAGGTTCATCTGCAAAGACAAATGCAGTACCCTTAGCGAAAAACGCTAGCAAGTAGCCTGCTTATAAGACGTACGGGATCAACACATGGCAAGACATGAGTAATAGATAATTCAAGGGGATTGTGGGGCACATGTCTTGTGAAACTTCCAAATAGATAAACGAATCACGTAATAGCAAGTACAGCAAATTGAACGCAATTAACAAATCAATAACAATCAAATACCATGCACATCCATACCACAACAACTCTCGTGATGCATGTCAAAATATGCACTACACTACACAATCACAAATGCATGAGCCATTTCTTTTCAAATCAGTGCAATGCATGTCACAATGTCCGGTCTCGTAACTCGTAACCCTGTAACGCACCCCGGCTTATATTTCCATCCCGGTTAACGTTACAGGCTCGTTATGCTCTGTGATGCACCTCGGCTTATATTTCCATCCCGATTAACATCACAGACTCGTAATACTCTGCAATGCACCTCGGCTTATATTTCCATCCCGATTAACATTGCAGAGGACTTTATACCCTGTAACGCACCCCGGCTTATATTTCCATCCCGATTAACGTTACAGCCTTTTGTGCCCTGCAATGCACCCCGGCTTAAATTTCCATCCCGGTTAACATTGCAGGTCACCTTCGCAAATCTGTGCCGAAGCACATCTCTTTTCAAATCATTATGCAAATGCAAGTGCCATGATGCAAGACTTCTCATCTCATTCACATTCTCGTTCACATAGATGCAATTCACATTCACATATTCAATTCACATTCAATAACGCACAACCACACAAGAATCCCCTCATTTATACATCAATGCTTATACTTCAGACTAGGTCGTCAACACTTAGCCTTGATTCTAAAATTCACAAACCAATGGGAGAACCCCTACCTTCCTTCATTGAACCCTATAAAACCTCGTACGTTCATTTCTTAACCCTCCTAAGTCATCCACGTTGAACTCTGATTCGAATACCCTTCAAATTCTCCAAACTTGATTCACCATCTTAAGTCATGTTCCCAAGACTTAGGCTAGTCATAATCAGGTCCTAAGAAGTCCCTAAGGTCACCCAAAGGGTCCCCTAGCTTCCCTCTTTCTTCCCTTACTTTCCCACAAAACTGGTTGACGTCATACCCTGACGTCGATCGATCGACGTACGTCATACCCTGACGTCGATCGATCGATGTCCATCTGAGGCACGTTGATCTCTCACTCAACCTACGTCATACCCTCACTTACTACACGTCATACCCTCATGCCATACCCTCACTCACTACACGTCATACCCTCACGTCATACCCTCACTTACTACACGTCATACCGTCACTCACTACACGTCATACCCTCACTTACTACACGTCATACCCTCACCCTGAACTACGTCGATCGATCGACGTGCATCTGAGGCACGTCGATCTCTCACTCCTTCCACGTCGATCGATCGACATGCATCTGAAGCACGCCGATCTCTCACCTGCTATACGTCGATCGATCGACGTCATAATTTCTCAGAATCTTCATCCTGCGATTTCTGCAGAAACAGCAGATCTATAACCCAATCATTTTCCAACTTTCTTCCCCTCAATCCAAGCCTAATCTTCCCTCTCAATCCATTCTTAATTCCCTCAACAAGATCCTTCATACGCACGTCAACGATTCAATCCTAAAACTCAAATCCTTCATCAAATCAAACCAAAACCTAATCTTTCCACTCCTCCCTCCCTTCAACCGCCATTATCCACAAAGTGGAGGTCAAGGGATGGGGATTTACATGATCTCACATAATCAACGAACATCAAACAAGATTTCAACATATAATGGCCAAATCTCAAACCAAAACACATAGATCGCACAAATAGATTCATATGAAGAAATTACTGTATGGTGATCCAAATTGATACCAAAATAGGCCCTTTTTCTTTCGCAAAACGTAAGAACTTATAAGTAGATTACTTGCCTTTGATTACTCGAAGAAGAATCGGAAAACAAACGAAGAACGGGTTGTGTTCTTGAAGGATCTTCACCTAGGGCTGGAGAGGAGATGAAAAATCGCCTATGGAGAGAGGAGAGGGTTTGGCGTCGGTTTCTTCTGAAATAGGGAGAAACTGACGTCTTGTCAGTTTTGATATGGGAAGGGATGGAATTTGGAGTTTCTAAATTATATCCTATTAACTTATTTATCTTAAATAATTAATTTCTAATATTTAATTACCAAAATTAAATACTACTTAATTCTATATTTAATCCTCTCTATTAATTCTCATACTTAATTCTTAATTTATTGTCATTAATTGCCCTTAATCACATTTAATTCTCGTTTTATCTCGTAATTACTCTACGGAGGGTGCGGGGCGTAACATTCCACCCCCTTACAAAAAGTTTCGTCTTCGAAACTTGTGTGTTACGAAATCAATGACTTAGCATAGTCCCTCATAATTTATTTACTTAGATCATGACCGAAATTAGTATCCCTTACGTATTCCGGTATGATACCCATTTCACTTTTTCGATACAGGACTAAGTTCTCAAATCATTCAGTGTGTATATACACAATGTACTCTTTAAATCCATTGTCCTCCGCCTGATAGATCGTAACCTGTTCTTGTATAGTCCTCGAATCAACCTTAAGGGTAACGTCAATATACACGCTTCATGACTTAATCGTCGGTCTATATCAAACTTATATTGGTTATCATGAACAACCCTCTAAAGTCAGTTCTTATGTGTAGCCTAATCTTTAACTTACGCCCTGCTCACAAGATTCATCCCTGAAGCCATATGTATACTTTTTTTTTTCGAAATACGATGTACTCTAGTACGATTTAATCTAGTCAATACTACGTCTCTCAAGGTGCTCTAGCCCTTATGCGATTCAATCCTTAGTCCTCGCTAATGAGTGCTTACAATCTTCCACTTACCCACTTGACGTGTATCACCCAGCTTATCGCAATCTACGATCCCCGATTCATAAACTTATCCCATATGATTTATCACTTAAATACTCAACCATACTAACCTCCTTTGTGTATGCCAATACGGTAACCGTTACCCCTCCTTAACGCAACTAGGTCTTCAAAACCAATTCTTATATACTTACCAACTAGCTCTGTGATCATGCTCTTAATCTCTCAGAGATACCGTCATAAGCCTAGTATACGAACTATATGTATGGACATGCTTCTTTTTAAATAAAATGCAGTTTAAGTGGCTATAATTCAAAATATAGCTTCAATTAGTTATACAGTAAAAAAAAAATTTTTTGTAAACATGCGAGCTAAAGTATTATAAAATCGTCTTCGCAGATGTTGATTCACATGACCTCTTATAAAAAGAAAGACTAACTTGTTCGCAAGAATGTCTCAAACAAGGAAGAAAAGAATATATATGAGTATATCCTACTCTCAAGAGTGTTTCATGTAGGACCTCCTTAAAACCATTTGAAACTCAACGACATAAAGTTTTATAAAATAATTTGGAAGTGGTATATCTCTTTCAAAAAGAATGTACGTTTTGCAACTACTTTTTTTTCTCGCAAAATATTAGGTAACTTCGTAGCAAGCAGGTGATAATTCCAAGAATAAAATGCTTGCGATATCGATAATCAACAACTCACATTATTTTAACAAAATAAACATAGTTAAACGAAAATTTGTGAAATAATATCAGAAATATATAGACATATTGTTTTTCAAATCCTCAACATTTTAAAATGTATCTATTTTCCAGAGCTTGTCAATAGTAGTTGAAATTCCATCAGGTTGGAATACGAATACGGAAGAAGATATAACATGGTTAAGGTAGCAGACTATAAATAAGCAAGCTAGTTAAAATACTTAGAAAAATTGAAAAATCTTTGAAACATAGGGTATATCTTGGTGTACGTGCTCATGTATAAATATTTAACCGCTTGAAACATATTTATCCATACTTCGTATAATTTCTATAGTCCACTCTTACGGTCAGGAATAAATCTTTCTAAGTACCGTATCTTATAGGTCTAATGTTCGTCTACTCATGATAACATCTTTAGCTGAGACACTCTAATCCTAGCATGGAAACTCAATATTATTCATCTTAAAGTATTCTCATTTACCGTACTTCCGTGCGCCACACTAATCCATCGCACTTCTTACTGGATTATTTTAACCGCTAATTCTAATTCAGTTAGTCTCACCTGAACAGTAATTATTACTTGTTCATGCTTGCTTCCTTGCAACTTCAAGCCTACTCGACTCAAGCCAAGTAACTCTATGTTTCTAGGAGTTCATCACTTAGCTAAAGATTTTGTGACACTTTATCGTTCCAATGTGTATCCTATAGTAGGTTTTCGTATGTCATTGCCGATTAATATCGCTAATAAGACTAATATGATCGGCCTATTTTGGTAATTCTAAAATTAGCATCTTAACTGTAAACTATAAACTCTGTTGACAGTATCTTTCACTAACTCTACTGATCATAATGCTTATAAATCGTTGCTTAATTTCTATCATGCTACTATAAATCATCCCTTAGTATTTACTCCACTATTACTATTCATTTCTTAGTAGCTATGGTCCCAACTTAGTCCTAAGCCTTCTATGGTATTACCGTCCAGGTAAGGATATGGGCCTTCTCTAATTTACCCTAGTGGCGTCAAGTACTATGTTGCAATTAAGGTAAGGTAGCCCGAGTTACTGCCTGACCCGGTAATATTGATCTAAGGTTTGTACTAGAATGTTCTGATTAACATCATAATTCATTCGAATCAATTATATATTGTTCAACTAGGGTTGCTAAGATCACGGCTTAGAGAGTTGTGATCAACCTTACATAAGAGAGAAGTGCATGGGGTATCATAGATATATGTGTCTCCAAAACCGTTGACCCGCTATAGTTTAGGATCATATCTTATCTCTAGGATCGTTCCTAGCATCACCCTTCTTACCTCTAAGATCGCATTTTATCTCCCAATCATAATTAGTACATAATCAACACCTATTACTAATTCCATACTTAGGTCTAAAGTCAACTCATAATCAATATCATTACTTACGTCTAAAATCGTGACTTATGTTCAGAATCATCGCTTATAACTGGGGTCATTGCCTATGTTCATGATCATCGCCTTAAGTTCAAATCATCACTTAGGTCTAAGGTTGTGTCTTAGGGGCAAAATCGTAAGTTATTTTCTATCAGGGCCTGGAGAAGCACGGGGTGCGGTGGAGCCGCATCCTCAGAGTGGTTCCCTCAAAGGTTGGGACATGCATCCTTCACATCTCCTTAATGTAATACCTTATGTCACGCCGAGGCGGTGGTAGAGTAGGGGGCTGCTGCTGCTATTGAGCAACACTTTGTGCTATCACCGTGATACCGTCTATCAGTGCCTGGGGTACTAACACTGGTGGTGGTGGTGGAGGGTTCTCGTCCACATTGCCACCATTTCCTTGGTTATCTCCTCTGGGAGGCATTTTTTTATCTGTAAAATCAACGCTTATTAGCATTCAGCAATTCCAAAAATATAAGTACTGAAAGCCCATATGCGTTGTACAAGGTAGGATTTGTACCCTAAATAGAGTGACGTTTATTGATTAACTTTTATCGCGCTCGCACACACCCATCCAAATCAAACTTACATATAGGTTCACATACTTAGACCTAAAGATCAACTTAAGGTGAAAATCATAACTTAAGACTCTGCATGTCATAACCTAGGTCTCCGAGGTAGATCTGAAGCCTAGGCTCTGATACCACCTGTAGCGCCCCGACCCGGACAGTGGAATCCAAACCGGTTCACCCGTCGTAGCTTACTGAGAAGACTACAAGACGTCTCATCTCTCGAATACACATCATCAATGACGTAAGAGAAATAAGCGCGGAAACATATCTCGTCAATCTAAACCATTAATGCAGAACGTCAAAAGACAATGTGAATACCAAAGGAACTGTGTATGGTCGCAGCCATCTAAAATCCCAAATGAATTAAGAAACAGAAATGACGGAAAACTATCTAATCAATTCACTCCACACGGTCTAAACATCACATTCTGCCCACTCGCCGTCGTCCTCAATGAAAATCATGTCGTAACTAGGTTCATCTGCAAAGACAAAGGCAGTACCCTTAGCGAAAAACGCTAGCAAGTAGCCTGCTTATAAGACGTACGGGATCAACACATGGCAAGACATGAGTAATAGATAATTCAAGGGGATTGTGGGGCACATGTCTTGTGAAACTTCCAAATAGATAAACGAATCACGTAATAGCAAGTACAGCAAATTGAACGCAATTAACAAATCAATAACAATCAAATACCACGCACATCCATACCACAACAACTCTCGTGATGCATGTCAAAATATGCACTACACTACACAATCACAAATGCATGAGCCATTTCTTTTCAAATCAGTGCAATGCATGTCACAATGTCCGGTCTCGTAACTCGTAATCCTGTAACGCACCCCGGCTTATATTTCCATCCCGGTTAACGTTACAGGCTCGTTATGCTCTGTGATGCACATCGGCTTATATTTCCATCCCGATTAACATCACAGACTCGTAATACTCTGCAATACACCTCGGCTTATATTTCCATCCCGATTAACATTGCAGAGGACTTTATACCCTGTAACGCACCCCTACTTATATTTCCATCCCGGTTAACGTTACAGCCTTTTGTGCCCTGCAATGCACCCCGGCTTAAATTTCCATCCCGGTTAACATTGCAGGTCACCTTCGCAAATCTGTGCCGAAGCACATCTCTTTTCAAATTATTATGCAAATGCAAGTGCCATGATGCAAAACTTCTCGTCTCATTCACAGTCTCGTTCACATAGATGCAATTCACATTCACATATTCAATTCACATTCAATAACGCACAACCACACAAGAATCGCCTCACTTTTACATCAATGCTTATACTTCAGACTAGGTCGTCAACACTTAGCCTTGATTCTAAAATTCACAAACCAATGGGAGAACCCCTACCTTCCTTCATTGAACCCTATAAAACCTCGTACGTTCATTTCTTAACCCTCCTAAGTCATCCACGTTGAACTCTGATTCGAATACCCTTCAAATTCTCCAAACTTGATTCACCATCTTAAGTCATGTTCCCAAGACTTAGGCTAGTCATAATCAGGTCCTAAGAAGTCCCTAAGGTCACCCAAAGGGTCCCCTAGCTTCCCTCTTTCTTCCCTCACTTTCCCACAAAACTGGTTGATGTCATACCCTGACGTCGATCGATCGACGTACGTCATACCCTGACGTCGATCGATCGATGTCCATCTGAGGCACGTCGATCTCTCACTCAACCTACGTCATACCCTCACGTCATACCCTCACTTACTACTCGTCATACCCTCACTTACTACACGTCATACCCTCACGTCATACCCTCACTCACTACACGTCATACCCTCACGTCATACCCTCACTTACTACACGTCATACCCTCACGTCATACCCTCACTTACTACACGTCATACCCTCACTCACTACACGTTATACCCTCACGTCATACCCTCACTAACTACACGTCATACCCTCACCCTGAACTACGTCGATCGATCGACGTGCATCTGAGGCACGTCGATCTCTCACTCCTTCCACGTCGATCGATCGACATGCATCTGAAGCACGCCGATCTCTCACCTGCTATACGTCGATCGATCGACGTCATAATTTCTCAGAATCTTCATCCTGCGATTTCTGTAGAAACTGCAGATCTATAACCCAATCATTTTCCAACTTTCTTCCCCTCAATCGAAGCCTAATCTTCCCTCTCAATCCATTCTTAATTCCCTCAACAAGATCCTTCATACGCACGTCAACGATTCAATCCTAAAACTCAAATCCTTCATCAAATCAAACCAAAACCTAATCTTTCCACTCCTCCCTCCCTTCAATCTCCATTATCCACAAAGTAGGGGTCAAGGGATGGGGATTTACATGATCTCACGTAATCAACGAACATCAAACAAGATTTCAACATATAATGGCCAAATCTCAAACCAAAACACATAGATCGCACAAATAGATTCACATGAAGAAATTACTGCATGGTGATCCAAATTGATACCAAAATAGGCCCTTTTTTCTTTCGCAAAATGTAAGAACTTATAAGTAGATTACTTGCCTTTGATTACTCGAAGAAGAATCAGAAAACAAACGAAGAACGGGTTGTGTTCTTGAAGGATCTTCACCTAGGGCTGGAGAGGAGATAAAAATCGCCTATGGGGAGAGGAGAGGGTTTGACGTCGGTTTCTTCTGAAATAGGGAGAAACTGACGTCTTGTCAGTTTTGATATGGGAAGGGATGGAATTTGGAGTTTCTAAATTATATCCTATTAACTTATTTATCTTAAATAATTAATTTCTAATATTTAATTACCAAAATTAAATACTACTTAATTCTATATTTAATCCTCTCTATTAATTCTCATACTTAATTCTTAATTTATTGTCATTAATTGCCCTTAATCACATTTAATTCTCGTTTTATCCCGTAATTACTCTACGGAGGGTGCGGGGCGTATCAGTGTGATCAATCTTGCACTTGCGAGGTGGTGATGTTCGTGACAATTGTACTCTCATACAAGGTTTGTAAAGGGTTAGAGTTGGTGTGTAACTCCATCAACCCTGTGGTAAGGTGTTACTTTGTGTTGTGTTTTTAGTGCTAACCGAAGAAGGTGTCCTCGAAGACTGGAGTAGGTTATTTATAACCAAACCAGTATAAAATTGTTGGTGTCATTTACTTTCAGCACTTACTTTTTTGTTTCAGCACTGTTTATCATTTTTAATCACGTTTGTAAAAATAGTAAACGAATTTAAAAAATTATGAAACTTTCCAGAATCATATCCACATGTCTTAAGGTGCTTTTGGATCAAGTTTCAACCCTTTTGGACAAGTATAAGTCATCCAAACGTCCAAAGTTCTGAGACTAGTGCAGTCGGATTTTCAGGCTTGCAAAGGTTGAGACTTTGATCGTATTTGACTAATTTCCTAAAAGAATTTTTTAAAACTGTTTCAACCCATTTAAATACAACTAATAACGGGTTAGTCTTTACATTTTCAGAACAATTTGAGTTACGTACAAATAGGAATTAATTTTTCAAATCAGTCTACCGTGTCTGGCAGATTTGCGCAATCTGACCACCAACGATTTTTCATGGGGTTAGAGGTTGAATTTTGATCTGAAATTTTTAGAAGATACTCAGAACATCTAAGGCTAAGTTCTCTCCAAATCTCAAAATTTTTGAAGACCTGCAACCCAGTTTTCAGAACGTTTTAATACTGGTCCTGAAAACAGAAACTGTTTTCAGAAGTTGGGTTTTTGGTATAAAACTATTTTAAAACCCACATTTTCCGCACCCGCTATTCAACCCCCCACTTCTAGTGGTTCCTTGCAGATCCTACAAGTGGTATCAGAGCGCAGGAACACTCACATCAAAAGGATCCAACGATCTAAGTGAGATGGCAACCATAAACTTCAAAACCGAACAAGAAGGTATGTCTAGTCAAAGGCCTCCTCTCTTTGACGGTGAGTCTTTCATTCAATGGAAATTAAGAATGAAACTTTTTCTTATGGAAATTGATATTGATCTTTGGTCAATCATAGAAGATGGTCCATTTGTTCCATCAAAGTTATCCACCGTACATGGAGTCACACAAGAGGTCGTTAAGACTAGACAAGAGTATACTAGTGAGGATAAAAAGAGACTAAGCATGAACACTAGGTGATGCGAGTATGACATAGGCGTGGCTCGATCTTCCTTTTAACCTTCGTGTGGTGAAGACTTGTTCGTCACCTCGGATGAATTAACACCCAAGAACGTGTTCTTCAATGAGCAATGCTTCCCAAGAATCGACTTGTTCGTGATCTTAGGTGAATTAACACCTAAAGACGTGTTCGCCTCTTGAAAAGTTCGGTCCTCCCTCAAAGAATGCTCAATCTTTGATATGATGTAACCTTGGATTGAAACCATATAACACAAGAAACTCTCTTGTGAAAAAATGATGAATTCACCAAATTTTTATAAAAATGAAAAACCTTTTTTCCTGCTACCTTCGGCCAATGGCCTTTAAGAAGGACAAAAAAATAACAATCTAAATCTTTAACAATCTGAAAATAAAAAAATAAAGATAAGTTCTTAAATGGATAATGACAATCTTGTTTTCTTGTACAGCTTTATCTTGCACATGATTTTAGTCATGGATATGGACCGAATTAGCTCTTGATCCCTTCTTCAAAGTTTTCGAGAACGAAATTTCCTTGACTTTAGCCACCGATATCACTTGATTTGGATAACTATTGAAGGCGATATGGCTGTTTGAATTTCAGGTGTCAGCAAAATACTCGCTGTCAGCTATGCTCAAATTTATCATGAATTCTGGGCATCTTAGACTCTGAATTTGAGAAAAGTTCTAGAGATAAGAGTTATAGATATATCTTTAGCTATCATTTGGCGCTAGAATCAGATAATTTGAATCATCCGTTGAAAAGATATATCCAAAATACCTAGACTTTGTCAAGCAGAAATCCTACTTTTAAGCATGGGTGATGCCAACGTCTCCAAGCTTTCTTGCTGGTCAAGTAACCTCCTAAAAAAACCCTGTATAAACCATCTTGACACAACTTTGAACCAATATTAGTTTCACCAAGACAAAAACACTCGATAAATAGAAACATAAAATCTAAGTAAAACATGCAAGACACTAGGGCACTTAGGGTCGCATCATCCCCTCCCCCTTAAAAGGATTCGTCCACGAATCAAAAAAAATGCATAGAGGAAAAGAATGCCTAACATCATGCACTGCTTTATATGTTTAGGGTGCAACATAAGAGTCAAAGCAAAACCATTCAACAAAAGACAGTCAACCAGATAGGGTAGCATAAGTGGAGTGTAAAACAACACACTATCACTCAAATTTGAAGCCAAAATCGTTTCCACGCCCTCTGGAGTCCCAGATCCTGGGTCAAATACGTAAATTGTCCAAAGCAAGGCAGACACCAAGGGAGTGCAAAGACTAAAAGGATCATGGACCATCAAAATATGAAAAGGAAAATCAGAACACAAGTAATCAAATGAACCAATATCATCTAAGCATATAAAAGGACACAAATCATATTTGCTTGCACTTAAACCAGATGGCATCAAAAGGGGCATGCGTGGAATGTAAGTGTAGTAGATATCAAAAGGATCTTGATAGTAAAACACCTTAGCAAAGTTAAAACATACATCAACATGGCTATCAAAGTTAGCTTCTAATGTGCACCTATCTAGTAAAGTATCAAACTCAGAAATGAAAGCATCATCATTAGAAACCAACTCAAGTTTAGGGTGTATAACAACTCCCAATTCTAAGGGGCATAAAACAATAGATGGACTAATATGGTTAGACACCTCGATCTCTGCAAATAATGCACCAACATCACAAGTATTAGGTGTATGAAAATCAGAATTTAAATCAACTTGCAATGCATCAAAGGATATGTCTAATGAGTCACCAACATGTTCAACCATTAAAACCTGTTTTTCTCCCTTGTGTCCTTCCTTCTCCTTAGCCCATGAATCCGCTTTGTGGGCCTCTTGTTTAAGAGACTCCAAAAACCTCTTCTCAACTGCTCTTTCAAGTGGATCATTACGCTTTTGCAGCTGCCTTTTATGATCTTCCATCACCTCTTGTGGGGATAATGCATTCAACCTATACAACTTGCCATTCAACTTGAAAGAATATCTATTAAGAAAACCATCATACATAACATGCTTATCATATTGCCATGGTCTTCCTAAAAGTATGTGACTAACATGCATAGGGGAAACATCAAAAAGAATCTCATCCTTGTAGCTACCAATAGAAAATGAAACAAGAACTTGCTTGGTCAGTTTAACGCCACCAACATCATTAATCCAAGATAACTTAAATGGGTGCGGGTGATCAATCATAGTTAAACCAAGCTTTCTAACAAGTTCATTACTAGCTACATTAACACAAGATCCAGTATCAATAATCATAGTACATATCTTACCACCAATCATGCAGCGTGTGTGAAATATGTTAGTTCGTTGAAGTTCATGTTCATTCATTTGCATTTGGGCATTAAGGCATGGTCTTACTATTAGAAACTCTCTACATTCACCCTCTTCCTCGTTAATGCCACAATCTTCAACACTTTCTTTCTCAATTTCATCATGATCGGATTCAGATACATACTCATTAGTTTCCTCAATTAACATGATCCTCTTAGGATTAGGACAATCTCTAGAAACATGACCAATGCCTCTACAACGAAAGCACTGAATATCCCTAGTCCTAGAGGTCGAATTAGAAAACTTACCTTGCTGAGGGGTTGCATCACCAACCTTCGCCTTACCTTTATCTGGAGCCGACGTAGAATGGGGCGGCAACGGTGTAGACTGTGGACGTGCATCATGCGACCTCATCTGCTGGGTTTTCTCCCTCTAAATTGTGTCGAAGATGATAATTGTCGAGCCTGAGCATTCCTTCGTTGTACCTGTGCTTCAACTTTCTCAGCAAGATGGACTAAGGAGTTCATGTCATAATAGGGATGTAACTCTATAGTTTTGGCAATTTCCCAGTTTAAGCCAAGGAGAAAACGTGCCATAGTGGCTTCTTCATCTTCATCAATGTCAGCCCGCATCAAGAGTAGCTCCATCTCTTTGTAATATTCATCGACACTTCTAGTGGCTTTTGCAAGATTTTGAAGCTTCACATGCAAATCTCTCTTATAGGACGTAGGAATGAACCTAATTCTTATGCACCTTTTTAATTCTTCCCATGTATCTATCCTTCCCTCTCCGGATTTTCGTCTGTCACTATTAATCTTGTCCCACCATATAAGTGCATAATCAGCAAACTCGGACACAGCAAAATTAATTTTAGACATCTCCGAAAAGTTATTGCAAGAATAGATCAAGTCTACCTTCCTCTCCCACTCATAGTACGTCTCAGCGTCACTCTTACCATAAAACGGAGGAATTTTCATTTTGATCCTGCTTGTCTCATCTTCTTGGTTGAATCTCTGATTATAACCAGGACGAAGTGGGGGATGACCTCGGTTTTGGCCAAAGTAGACATGCTCGGCGGGTGGAGCATAACCAAACGCATCTTCATGCTCAATATATGGATTCATATCATACTCGTCATGCACATCACCTAGAGGTTGCATTGGGACAGGTCGTAGGGCCGCTCTCCCTCTTCCCCTGTGTACTCGGCGTCCTCTAACTGGTGGAGGTGGAGCAGTATCATTCTGCACTGTGGGTCCACTTATATCCACAATTCGTAGTTGTGATCTCTGGAGTTGGTCTACAGTGGTCACAAGTCGGTCTTGCGTCCTCTGAAACTGATCAAGTCTATCAAACAGCTCTTGTAGGGACGTCGTGTGTATGGTATCGCTCTTCTCCTCTAGGGGTGATGGAGATCTCGAGGTACTCTTTTGTGATCCAGCCATGTACTTAGCCTGAAACAAAACACTAAAACGAGAAAAAAAGGAAAACTAACACAAAGACAGAAGAGACAATGTTACGTTAGCAGAAAAAGAAATCAGTGTATGTATGCCTCACCCTCTCGTGTATAATCACTCAATCGCACCACTTGTGTTTATGGCTCAAGACCTTGAGTTAGAGACAATCAAAGAGAGCAAATCATTGAGGGGTCTTCAACCGCCAGTTTGTACCCAAGTCTTCCATGGTACCAAAAGAGCACGGCAATAGAGTATACACCAATATAATTGACACACAAAACTTGGACACACTAAGAATCAAAAAGCAATAAGAAACCAAACGTGATGTTGAAGGTTGAGCCAAAGAAACGCTAAGGGGTTGCCCTGGGCAATCTCTAGTTAACCTTAGCCTTATGCAAATTAATTACAAAGTTGTTGGTCAATTGCAATGCACAAGTATCCAAGTTCCAAGACAGTGAAATAGGGTATAATTTGAGGAAGACATTGGATTTGAAGGAACATTGGAATTCTTGATATAAAAGCAATTTGACAACTATCTTTCCAATCTCATCGTGTGCTTCAGATTCTTGAAAATATATATAATCTTTTTTTTGGCCTCGCCGTTTTACCGAGGCTTTTTTTGTCTTTTTTTTCTTTTTTTTGGGGCTACAAACTCAACTCTTATAAATATTCATCACTCATCAACCAAGAAGCCCAGAGAAGTCAAAGTTATTGGCTTGGAAATTGAAAGCAATGGCGAAACTGAAATTGAGGATGATAGTATCCTCGAGCTTACATTAGGCCCAACAAATCAATGTAGGAGGAAAAACACCTTAGGGACCGGGATTCTAATGCAAGTTTTTGTTCTTCTTCTAAGGAATATGAAACGGTGAATGGCGCTATTTTTCGACGATATTTCTTGGCAAAACAAAACAGTACCGCGGCGGTGTTGGTAGATTTCGGCCAAGCAGTTTTTTTTTGTCTCCAAGATTAGGCCTTTTGTGGTTAGGTTTGACTTTAAGATGATGCCTTGGATACAAAAAGATTGCAACACAAACCAAGCAACAATGCAATCAAGTCACACAAGTCTAAAATCAACTAAAAGCTTCGTTAGCAACAAGACTTGTATGAGACACAGGTAGCATGTTTAGATGGTGGACTAGCTTTATATATAAAGGCTGAATAAATCTACGAAAACAATTATCTTAAGTCCAAGTTTTTTTTGTAAAGATGAGTTGTTCGTTTGTTGCAAGATTCAAAAGAATAAACTTCAGCAAATAAAGTAAAAGAAAAACAGACGAAATGACATAAAAAAAAGAATGCTGCATAGGTCGAGCGAACAAAAATAAAATATTGAGAAGGAAGTGCCAAGAAAAGAGCTGTAAGATTGGAAATTGAATGCAACAAAATATATTTTTTTGTTTGTGATGTGAAGGTTTAAATAAAAAGAACCACGTCTTCCAGTGGTTACACAAGAGAAGTGCTGAATCAAGAAAAGAAAAAGGTCAACTTTTTTTTTTAGATTTGAACGATATCAAAATAGGATATGAGAAGATTAAAAGGGTAACCTTTAGGCTCTGATACCAAATTGATGCGAGTATGACGTAAGCGTGGCTCGATCTTCTTTTTAACCTTCTTGCGGTGAAGACTTGTTCGTCACCTCGGATGAATTAACACCCAAGAAAGTGTTCTTCAATGAGCAATGCTTCCCAAGAATCGACTTGTTCGTGATCTTAGGTGAATTAACACCTAAGGACGTGTTCGCCTCTTGAAAAGTTCGATCCTCCCTCAAAGAATGCTCAATCTTTGATATGGATCTAACCTTGGATTGAAACCAAAGAACACAAGAAACTCTCTTGTGAAAAAAATGATGAATTCACCAAATTTTTATAAAAATGAAAAACCTTTTTTCCTGCTACCTTCGGCCAATGGCCTTTAAAAAGGACAAAAAAATAACAATCTAAAAGTTTAATAATCTGAAAATAAAAAAATAAAGATAAGTTCTTAAATGGATAATGACAATCTTGTTTTCTTGTACAGCTTTATCTTGCACACGATTTTAGTCATAGATATGGACCGAATTAGCTCTTGATCCTTTCTTCACAGTTGTAGAGCACGAAAGTTTTTTGACTTTAGCCACCGATATCACTTGATTTGGATAACTATTGAAGGAGATATGGCTGTTTGAATTTTAGGTGTCAGCAAAATACTCGCTGTCAGCTATGCTCAAATGTATCACGAATTCTGGGCATCTTAGACTCCGAATTTGAGAAAAGTTCTGGAGATAAGAGTTATAGATATATCTCTTAGTTATTATTTGGCGCTGGAATCAGATAATTTGAATCATCCGTTGAAAAGATATAGCCAAAATACCGACACTGTGTCAAGCTGAAATCCTACTTTTCAGCATGGGTGATGCCAACGTCTCCAAGCTTTCTTGCTGGTCAAGTAACCTCCAAAAAAACCCTGTATAAACCATCTTGACACAACTTTGAACCAATATTAGTTTCACCAAGACAAAAACACGCGATAAATAGAAACATAAAATGCAAGTAAAACATGCAAGACACTAGGGCACTTAGGGTCGCATCACTATGGCTATGCAGTTACTTTTAAATGGACTAAGTAAAAGTGAATAAAGCTATGTTTCAAATTGTTCTAGTGCACAAGAAATGTGGAGAATACTTGAAATGAAACACAAAGGCACTAGTCAAGTAAAAGAGTCCAAGATCAACATGCTTATGTCCACACTCGAGTCTTTTAAATTATTGCCTAATGAATCTATCGTTGATATGGATCTTCTCTTCACTAACATTTACAATTCTCTTGAGTCTCTTGGCAAAGCCTTTACTATGCAGGAAAAGGTACAAAAGGTCTTGCGAAGCCTTCCATCCGAGTGGGACCCTAAAGTAATGGCAATAGAAGAAAGCAAAGAAACTAAGTCAATCAAGATGGAAGAATTAATTGGTTCACTTAAGGTTTATGAGAACAAACTCACTATAAGGAAATCAGAATCATCAAAACAAGGTAAAGATATTGCATTTAAATTAAATGAATACGTCTCTACTTCGTCCGATCACGTAGAAGATAGTGATTCTGAATCAGATAACGATGACTTAATTTTATTGGCTAAAGGCTTAAGAAAATTCATGAGAAAGTCATTTAGAAACAAAACTAAGTCTACTTCGACTAAAAGAAATAAGAACAAGACAAACGACAAGAATGTTAAATGTTATGAATACGGTAACTTGGACATCTATCATATGACTGCTCTAATAAAGAAAAGCAAACAAACAAATACCCTGACAAGGATCGGAACAAGAATAGACTCGTCTCATAACCTAAGCAAAGGAAACGAGCTCTCAAAGCCTCCACTTAGAGTGATACATCGGATTCCGAGACTGAAACAGAAGAGGAGACTGCACAAGTATGCTTTGTGTCCAAAGCATCAAACGAGGTATCATCTGACTTTGATTCTCACTCTGAGCCTTCTTATGATGATCTTTTTAGTCAGTACTTAGAATTGCATAAATTCACTAACACTCTCCCGAAAGAAAAGAAGCGATTAATTGAAGACAAGAAACTGTTAGAATCTTCTAACGAGAATCTTGTCGCTCAATTAAACGATTCAAAAGAAGAGTCATCATGTATCATTACTGCATTAAAGACAGAGATCTCATCATTGACCATGCCAAATAATGAAATAAAATCCGAGATTTTAAGTTTGAAATCAAGGAATACAGACTTAGAGAAAATGATGAAACAGTTTGATACGGGATCTAGCATGCTAGATCGTATTATCTTATTACAAAAGCATGATAGTGATAAACAAAGGTTTTGGATACATTGAAACAAATGAAGTATCCATTAAACCAACCAAATTTGTGGTGTCTAAGAAAGTAGACACCCCAAAACCAAAAACGGCGTCTAAGATGACGCAAAGACCCCCTCTCCCCTCCTCTCGGTTTACTTCTTCCTCATATCATGCGAAATACAATTTTGTGCCATATAGATATGAGAAGAAACAAGAGATACATACACGACATTCATTTCATCCATCTAGATCACGCACTATGCACACTAACACAAGGACATATCAAAAACGTCTTACATATAATGAGTATAAAGGATTTCTTGGCCAAAGGCCCAAAGTGCACTCACCACATGTCTACTACATTGCACCTTCATCGACATTCTTGCCATTTGCTAGACAGAAAAGGATCACCCAAGTATGGGTACCGAAAGGTACTTTTACTAAGAGGTGAATAACTAACTCGTAAGGACCCAAAATTAAAATGGTGCCTAAATCATTTTCGCACATTGCAGGGAACCCACACATCAAAAGATACATCTATCAAGTGGTTCATTGACAGTGGTTGCTCGAGGCACATGACGGGTGACCCGAGCCTATTCACGAAATTGAAGAAGGTCACAAAAGGAGGATCCGTGACCTTTGGAGACAACAACAAAGGCAAGATCATCGGAAAAGGTACAATTGGAAACCCAAGCACTCTTCAAATCTCGAACGTCTTTTCGTAAGCAACTTATCTTATAATCTTCTTAGCATTTCGCAATTTATTGACAATGGTTTTGATGTGTGTTTTACTCACCCATATTGCAATATAATAAATAAAAATGGAGAAACAGTCTTAAAAGGAAAACAGGAAGGAAACATTTTTATGCTTTCTATGGAAGATATGTTAGACGCTAAGGTTAAGTCAAAATCAATTGAATGCATTGAATGCATCTTTAAAACAAAGCATAAAAGCATAAAAGAGTATCATAACACCTATATGCATAAATAATCTTTTATGCTTTGTTTTAAAAGATTGATTTGGGTATTCTTTGAATTCAAAAGCATATAGGTGTTATGACACTCTCACTAGACAAATTTTGGAATCTATTCATGTGAAATTTAATTAATTTGGTGAGATTGATAAAGATAAAGAATATGATGATGATTTTGAACTGAAACCCGTGTTGAATGATGATGATGGCACATTTGATATGCATGATATGCATGATACACTAGAAATGCATGAGAACGTAGAAAATAATCAACCAAGATGGCATAGAGATGACCCACACGATCTTATCATGGGCGATATCACACACGGTGTGCGTCCACGTAGAAGAATAAATCCGGAAGAAATAAATCAATTTCATGCTATGATTTCCGAAATTGAACCTAAAAATGTGCATGATGCTTTGAGTGATTCTTCTTTGATTGATGCTATGCATGACGAACTTAATCAATTTGTTAGAAATGACGTATGGGATTTAGTGCCACAACCACAAGATAAGACCATCATAGGCACAAAGTGGGTGTTTAGAAATAAAATGAATGAAGAAGGAAAAGTTGTTAGAAATAAAGCTAGACTTGTGGCACAAGGCTATAATCAAGAAGAAGGAAGTGATTATGATGAAACATTTGCACCCGTAGCATGTTTAGAAGCTATACAACTTTTACTTGCCATTGCTTGCATGAAAGATTTTAAAATGTATCAAATGGACGTGAAAAGTGCATTCTTAAATGGATTTATACAAGAAGAGGTATACGTGAAACAACCACCCGGTTTTGAAGATTTGAAACATCCCGATCACGTGTACAAACTAAAGAAGGCACTATACGGACTAAAGCAAGCACCTAGAGCATGGTATGAGCGTTTTGCTACTTTCCTATTAGAAAATGTTTTTAAAAGAGGTACTATAGATAGTACATTATTCTTGAAACAAGATAAATCGGATTTACTTATTATTCAAATTTACGTTGATGACATTATTTTCGGCTCTATTTATCATAAACTTGTTGAAGATTTTGAAAATTGCATGAAATCTGAATTTGAAATGTCTATGGTTGGCGAATTGAACTACTTTCTTGGCTTGCAGATTAAACAAAGGAGTAAAGGCATCCACATAAGCCAAGCCAAATATATAAATGATATGATTAAAAGGTTCAATTTTGAGAATTTAAAACCATCCCCCACCCCTATGAGTGTTACTACCAAATTAGATAAAGATGAACATGGTAAGGATTTTGATAATGCCTTGTATAGATCTATGATAGGCTCTTTGTTATATCTTACTGCTATTAGGCCTGATATCATGTTCAGTGTATGTATGTGTGCACATTTTCTAAGTCAACCTAAGGTGTCTCACTTTAATGCGGTGAAAAGAATATTCCAATATATTAAGCACACACCCACCTTAGGCATTTGGTATGATAAAGATTGTGACTTTAATTTGCATGCCTACACTGACGCTGATTATGGTGGATGTAAGATAAATAGGAAAAGCACAAGTGGCACTTGCCAATTTATAGGAAACTCACTTATTTCATGGTTTTCCAAAAAGCAAGCAAGCGTAGCTTTATTCACTACTGAAGCTGAGTACAGGGCACTTAGTCTTTGTTGCACACAATTATTATGGATAAAACAACAACTTTCGGACTTTGGAATTACCGTAAATAAAATTCCTATATATTGTGATAGTATGAGTGCAATTAACCGGTCTAAGAACCTCATGTTACACTCTAAGGCCAAGCATATAGAAGTACGCTATCACTTTCTTCGTGATCATGTAAATAATGGTGACATTGTCATATATCACATATGCACATAGGCACAAGTAGCGGATATTTTTACTAAGGCCTTAAATCAAGCCACGTACGAAAATCTTCGTTTTAAGTTAGGCATGATTTCTGCTGATTTGATTTGATTATCTTTCCATATTTACATGCATTTTTGATTGACTTTCCAAAATAAAGGGGGAGAGAATGCATGATTTAAGGGGGAGAGAGAAACTAATTGCCTAAATCAAGGGGGAGTGGATTTGAAATTTGAAATTCAAAATTTGAATTTATGCATGATCGAAGGGGGAGCGATAAGATTTAAATCATGAATGTAGGTTATTTTGAAAATCATCAAAAGGGGGAGATTGTAGAGAAAAAAGAGGTTTGAGTGATTTCAAAATACATGATTTAAACGAAATGCATGACATATTTCATGACATGACATGTTGTTGCACATAACTTGCCTTATATAGTTCATATATAATGTTGTCGTACTAACGAGCCATGAAGCTTTAAAGCTTACATCAAATGGCAAATATTTGTTGTGTTTGAACTATTTTCAGGTACCACCATTAATGAACTAAACTAGTTCATTAAGTGAAGTACTTAGTTAATTAAACTAAGTAGTTCATTAAAGGAAGCAATAATTGGAAAAGGCACAAAGGCAACAAGTTGAAGAAAGGAAAGTTCCCCCTCTCCTCTCCACACTTATTACACGCCAATATATATATATATATTCTGATTTTTTGAAAAAGGCACATACACATTTATTCCAACGTAATACCGACACGTTATATATTTTACGTGCGTATGTTAACGTCACACCACCATACTTAACTTATATTTATGAGTATATTCAGGTCTTATATCACATGATATAAGTCACGGTGATGACAAAATTAAGACGCCACGTTAAAAGGTTCTAAACCGAAAATTGTCGTATTGGGAGAATACCAAAATGTTGCCAACGTGTCACGTACTTTCCATAAATAGATGGCAAGCCCCTACACTTCAAAAATGGCCAAAACTTTCGTGGCTTACATCGTATGTGCAGCCATAAAATCGTTCTATGTTGGCACACACAAATCACCCCACATTAAGGCTAAATTGTGGAGATTCCAATTTCAATTTTGTCACATGGTTTAGGTGCCACTTTAAGATCAGACTAAGTGCTGAATATTAAAGTTTAATTTATGTATATTATGTGTAACAAAATATATATAACATGTGCAAAAAGTTGGAATTTATTTAGAGAAAAATCGGGTAATCTATAAACGTCGAAAATTCTGTTTTCTACGTATACGACACATGGAACGTTTTTGGCATATCATATAACATGTATCTAGACACTTTTTACATATTTCATACATCCCAAATTGTTCTAGAAAATTCAATTAAAGGGCTGATTGGAATATACCATGTGTGTATAATTAAATGTGCACTATTTTACAAAGTTTGCAAAAATAAAATTCAGCACATGTGCAAAGTCATTTCACACGCCTATACAAGCTATGTTGGAGCTTATGTGGAGTCTTGTTGGCAACTTGATTGGTCAAGAATGAAGCATGCAATGTTGGTGACTTAAAGAAAAGAACTACAAAAGGTAACATTTCAAATCTTGTCACAATTGTGACACATGCTGAAAATTCAGCATGTGTGCTAAAGAGCTGGCCGATTTTATCCCCTTAATGAGCCATATTTGGTTTTCTTGAATCATGTGGATAATTAGGAGATAATTTGGAAGTGTTTTGAATATTCTATGGAAACAAATAAGGTGATATTTTCAAATATCACACATGCTGAAAATTTCAGCATGTGTGGATGAATGTAGGCCGATTTCTAGGCCTTATTGGTGGCAACATTTTATTCCAAAATTGTTAAAGATGTCTTGTACTAAATGGTGATTCATTTCTTGGATTAAATCAAGTTAAAATTGGCAATGTTTTGAATAAAAGGTGAACGTTACACATGCTGAAATTACAGCATGTGCAAGATGTGGTTATGGCTGAAATTTTCATGCCCTCTTGAAGTTATTTGCCTAGCTAATTTTGTGTGATGATCTTGTGAATTCTGGTAATTATTTTATGATGATTTTGGCACATGTTTCAAGTGTTATTCTCAGATTTGTCTAGTCATCAAGTGATGACAACATCCAACCAATCAATGAGTGCCAAGTAAGCAAGAGCTTAATGATCATCCAATGAGAACATGCCAAGTAAGCAAAGACATGTCACAATGATGCCATATACTCTTCCAAGGACTTAGAAGATAATTTTCAAGAAGAGAAGAGCATCCAAGGGGGCGGCCAAAATGATAAAAAGGAAGGAAGAGAGCAAAAACAAAAACAAGAACAAGTCTTGCAATTTGAAAGATCAAAAACGTGTTCTAGCCTTCTCTTCTACAATCTCTTTCTTTCTTCTCTCTAAAAGCCTATTGTACTCACATTCATATACTTGAATAGGCTTCATATATTCCACCACATATTCTTTATAATTGTAAAAGATTGATCAAGGTGTGATCAATCTTGCACTTGCGAGGTGGTGGTGTTCGTGACAATTGTATTCTCATACAAGGTTTGTAAAGGGTTGGAGTTGGTGTGTAGCTCCATCAAGCCTGTGGTAAGGTGTTACTTTGTGTTTTGTGTTTAGTGCTAACCGATGAAGGTGTCCTTGAAGACTAGAGTAGGTTGTTTATAACCGAACCAGTATAAAATTCTTGGTGTTATTTACTTTCAGCACTTACTTTATGTTTCAGCACTGTTTATCTTTTTAATCACATTCGTACAAATAGTAAACGAATTTCAAAAATTATAAAACTTTCCAGAATCATAGCCACACGTTTTAAGGTTCTTTTGGCGCGTATTTCAACCCTTTTGGACAAGTATAAGTCATCCAAACGTCCAAAGTTCTGAGACTAGTGCAGTCTGATTTTTAGGCTTGTAAAGGTTGAGACTTTGATCGTATTTGACTAACTTACCAAAAGTATTTTTAAAAACTGTTTCAACCCATTTAAATAAAACTAATAAGGGGTTATTCTTTAAAATTTCAGAACAATTGGAGTTACGTACAAATAGGAATTAATTTTTCAAATCATTCTACCGTTTCTGGCAGATTTGTGCAATCTGACCACTAACAAATTTTCAATAGGTTAGAGGTTGAATTTTGATCTGGAATTTTTAGGAGATACTCAAAACATCTGAGGCTAAGTTCTCTCTAAATTTCAGAATTTTTGAACACCTGCAACCTAGTTTTCAAAACGTTTTAAAACTGGTCTGTTTTCAGAAATTGGGTTTTTGGTTTAAAACTATTTTATAAACCACATTTTCCATGCCCACTATTCAACCCCCCTTCTAGTGGTGCCTTGCATATCCTACACAAAAGGTGCTAAGGAGTCTCCCATCTGAATGGGACCCCAAAGTCACAACAATTGAGGAAAGTAAAGAAACAAGAACAATAAAAATGGAGGAGCTAATCGGATCTTTAAAGGTATACGAAAACAAACATACACTAAGGAAATCAGAATTAACGTCAAAACAAGGTAAGACTATTTCTTTTAAATCAGATGAATACGTCTGTACTTCTTCCGATCACGTAGATGATAGTGATATTGAATCGGACAACGAAGATCTAATACTATTGGCTAAAGGTTTGAGAAAGTTTATGAGAAAATCATTTAAGAATAAACATAAGGCTGTTCCAACTAAGAGAAATCAAAATAAAAATAATGATAGAGACATAAAGTGCTATGAATGTGGGGAACGTGGACACTTGTTATATGACTGCCTGAACAAGGACAAACAAACGACCAAAAACCGTGACAAAGACTGGAACAAAAGTAGACCCGTCTCAAAACCTAAACAAAGGAATTCAAGAAGAGCTCTCAAGGCCTTCACTTGAAGTGATTCATCTGGCTCTGACAGTGATGATACCGAAGAAGAGACGGCACATGTATGCTTTGCATCCAAAGCATCAAATGAGGGAACACGTACGTCTAAAGGTACATTAATCAAGTGGTTCCTTGACAGTGGTTGCTCGAGTCACATGACAGGTGACCCGAGCTTGTTTTCAAAGTTGAAAAAGGTTACTAAAGGTGGATCGGTGACCTTTGGAGACAATAATGAAGGAAGCATCATTGGAAAAGGTACAATTGGAAGCCCAAGTACTCTTCAAATCTCCAACGTCTTCTTGGTAAGTAATCTATCCTACAATTTGCTTAGCATCTCACAGTTTCTTGACAAAACGGTTTTGAAGCATGTTTCACTCACCCATATTGCAACATAGTAAATAAAAACGAAGAAACTGTATTAAAAGGAAAAAGAGAAGGAAATATTTTTACACTTTCTATGGATGACATGTTAGATGCTAAAGTTAAATGTTTTATGTCAAATGAACCTGACGTAAATTTGTGGCATAGGCGATTAGGACACATTGACATCTCAATGCTTGAAAAACTTCAACAAAATAATTTAGTACGAGGATTGCCTAAACTTCATTTAGACAACTTTCAATTGTCTGAATCTTGTATTAAAGGCAAACAAACACGCGAGTCACTTAAATCTAAAAATGAAATTAGCACATCTAGAGTGTTAGAATTATTACACATTGACTTGTTTGTCCTAGTCATACTAGGAGTCTTGCTGGGCGATATTATGCACGTGTTATCGTTTATGATGTTTCTTGCGAATAAAGATGATATTGCCATTGAGATTGCTAAATTAATAAAACAACTTGAAAATGAATATAGTTTGAATGTGAAAAAGATTAAGAGCGATAGAGGCGGTGAATTTAAAAATAAGGACATGATTGCTTTTTGCGAAGAAAAAGGTATTAAACACGAGTTTTCGCCACCTAGAACACTACAACTAAATAGAGTAGTAGAAAGAAAGAATAGGACACTACAAGAAATTGCTAGAACCATGCTATGTGAAAATAAGTTGCCTAGATTTTTGTGGGTGGAAGTCGTAAATGGCGCATGCTATATAGTTAATCGTTTGTCAATTAGAAAGAAAAATAAACAAAACTCCTCATGAAATAGCAAATGATCGCATGCCTAAAATTGATTACTTTCGTGTGTTTGGTTGTAAATGCTTTGTTTTGAATACAAAAGATAATCTATATAAATTTGAGTCTAAATCAATTGAATGCATCTTTGTTGGATATTCTGTAAATTCTACGGCATATAGATGTTATGGTCCTATCACTAGACAAATTTTAGAATCCATTCATATGAAGTTGAATGAATTCGATGATTTTGAAATAGATAAAGAATATGACGATGATTTTGACTTAAAGCACGTGTTAGATGTTATAGAAGAGAATATCGTACATGATGAACACAACACACTAGAAATGCATGATCACTTAGAAATGTATGAAAACATAGAAAATAATCAACCAATATGGCATAGAGATCACCCACACGACCTCAGGTGTCCGACCACATAGAAGAATAAATCCGGATGAAATAAATCAATTCCATGCTATGATATCTGAAATTGAACCCAAGAATGTATTTGATGCTTTGAATGATTCTTCTTGGATTGACGCTATGCATGATGAATTAAATCAATTCACAAGAAATGATGTATCGGATTTAGTGCCATGACCACAAGATAAAACGATAACAGGCACAAAGTGGGTCTTTAGAATTAAAATGAATGAAGAGGGAAAAGTCATTAGAAACAAAGCAGGGCTTGTAGCACAAGGATATAATCAAGTAGAGGGAATAGACTACGACGAAACATTTGCACCCGTTGCACGCTTAGAAGCCATACGATTATTACTTGCTATTGCTTGCATGAAGGATTTTAAAATTTAGCAAATGGACGTAAAAAGTGCATCTTTAAATGACTTTATACAACAAGAAGTATATGTGAAACAACCACCCGGTTTTGAAGATTTGAAATATCCTAATCACGTGTACAAATTAAAGAAGGCACTATATGGTTTAAAACAAGCACCTAGGGCTTGGTATGATCGTGTTGCTACTTTTCTTTTAGAAAATGGATTTAAAAGAGGCACCATAGATAGCACTTCATTCTTGAAACAAGATAAATTGGATTTACTTATCGTTCAAATTTATGTTGATGACATTGTTTTTGGATCTAAATCTCATAAACTTGTTGAAGAATTTAAAATATGCATGAAATCCAAATTTGAAATGTCTATGTTTGGTGAATTGAATTATTTTCTTGGCTTGCTAATGAAACAAACTAGTAAAGGCATCCATATAAGTCAAGTTAAATATGTGAATGGCATGATCAAAAAGTTTAACTTTGAGAACTTGAAACCATCCCCCACCCCTATGAGTGTCATCACTAAACTAGATAAAGATGAGAATGGAAAAGACTTTGATAATGGTTTTTATAGGTCTATGATTGGTCCTTTTCTTTATCTTACCGCAAGTAGACCCGATATCATGTTTATTGTTTGTATGTGTGCACGTTCTCAAAGCAAACCTAAAGTGTCACACTATAATACTGTAAAAAGGATATTTCGATACATTAAGCATGCTCCCACTTTAGGAATCTGGTATGATAAGAATTGTGAATTTGACTTGCATGCTTATACTGATGCGGATTATGGTGGACACAAAATAGATAGAAAAATCACAAGTGACACTTGTCAATTTATAGGAAATTCATTAATATCTTGGTTTTCTAAAAAGCAAGCAAGTGTGGCATTATCTACTATTGAAGCTGAATACATGACGCTTAGTCTTTGTTGCACACCAATATTATGGCTAAAACAAAAACTATCTGATCTTGGAATCATGGTAAATCTCATCCCCATTTATTGTGATAGTACGAGTGCTATTAATTTGTCTAAGAACCCCGTACTAGACTCTAAGGCAAATCACATAGAAATACAATATCATTTTCTTCGTGATCATGTAAACAGTGGTGATATCGTTATAGAACACGTTAGCACTGAAGCACAAGTAGCCGACATATTCACCAAAGCACTTAATAAAGCCACGTACAAAAATCTACGCTCAAAATTAGACATGATTTTGGCTAATTTGCTATAAATTGATATTTCTTTCCATCTTTACATGTACTTTTGATATTATTTACAAAATAAAGGGGTAGATAGAGAGCATGATTTAAGGGGGGAGAGAGAGCATGATTGCATAATTTAAGGGGGAGACAATGATAATAAAAAATTCAAAATTCAAAATTCGAATTTGAGCATATTTGGAGGGGGAGCAATCATATTTAAATCATAAATCAATGTTATTTTGTAAATCATCAAAAGAGGGAGATTGTTTCCGTACTAACAAGCCATGAAACGTTAAATCTTACATCATATGGCAAACATTTGTTGTCTTTGAACCATTTTCAGGTGCCACAATTAATGAACTAAACTAGTTCATTAAGTAAAGTACTTAAGTTAATAAACTAACTAGTTCACTAAATGGTGACATACTTAGTCTTACACGCCATATATATATATATATATATATATATATATATATATATATTCATATTTTTTCTAAAAGGCACAATACACATATATTTCGACGTACTACCGACACTTTATATATATCACAAAGGTACGTCAACGTCACACCAGTGTAGGATCTGCAAGGCACCACTAGAAGGGGGGTTGAATAGTTGGTGCGGAAAGTGTGGTTTTAAAAATTGTTTTGACTCAAGAACTCAACTTCTGAAAACAGTTTCTGTTTTCAGGACCAGTTTTAAAATGTTTTTAAAACTAGGTTGTATGTCTTCCGAAATTCTAACATTTTGAGAGAACTTAGCGTCAGATGTTATGAGTGTCTCCTAAAAATTTCAGATTTAAATTCAACCTTTAACCCCTTCATAAATCGTTGGTGGTCAGATTGTGCGAATCTACCAGAGACTGTAGACTGATTTGAAAAATTTATTTCGATTTGTACGTGACTCTAAATACTGTGAAATTTTAACCATTAACCCTTTATATGTTATATTTAAATGGGTTGAAACAGTTTTGAAAAATGCTTTTGGGAAGTTAGTCAAATACGATCAAAGTCTCAACCTTTGCAAGCCTGAAAATCATACTACACTAGTCTCAGAACTTTTGACGTTTGGTTGACTTATACTTGTCCAAAAGGGTTGAAACTTGTGCCAAATTAACCTTAAGATGTGTGGCTATGATTCTGGAAAGTTTCGTAATTTTTGAAAAACGTTACTATTTTTACGAACGTAATCACAAATGATAAACAGTGCTGAAACAGAATATAAGTGCTGAAAGTAAATGACACCAAGAATTTTATACTGGTTCGGTTATAAACAACCTACTCCAGTCTTCGAGGAACACCTTCCTCGGTTCATTTCAAATTATTACCAAGTTTTCTTTGATTTATCTCTTAAAAAATAAATCACCAATTAGTAGACAATATTCTCATCAATTTTGGGAATAAATTTTCGACGTTTATCGATTACCCAATTTTTCTCTAATTAAATTCCAACTTTTTGCACATGTTATATATATTATGTTACACATAATATACATAAATTAAACTTTAATATTCAGCACTTAGGCTGATCTTAAAGTGGCGCCTAAACCATGTGACAAAATTGCAATTGGAATCTCCACAATTTGGCCTTAATGTGGGGTGATTTGTGTGTGCCAACATGGAATGATTTTATTGCTGCATATAACATGTAGGCCACGAAAAGTATTGATATTTTTGAGGTGTAGGGGCTGGCCATCTATTTATGGCAAGTACGTGACACGTTGGCGAAGTTTCGGTATTCGCCCGATACGACAATTTTCAGTTTAGAACCTTTTAACATGTCGTATTTAATTTGTCATCACCATGACTTATATCATATGATATAAGACCTGAATATACTCATAAATATGATTTAAGTATGGTGGTGTGACGTTAACGTATGTACGTAAATATGTAACGTGTCGAAAGTACGTTGGAATACATGTGTATGTGCCTTTTTCAAAAGATCTGAAAATATATATATTTATGTATATATATGCGTGTATATATGTTGTGAAGGAGGAGGAGGAGACTTTCCTTTCTTAATCTTGTTGCCTTTGTGCCTTGTCCAAATGTTGCTTCCTTTAATGAACTACTTAGTTTAATTAACTAAGTACTTCACTTAATGAACTAGTTTAGTTCATTAATGGTGGCACCTGAAAGTAGTACAAACACAACAAATGTTTGCCATTTGATGTAAGCTTTAAAGCTTCATGGCTCGTTAGTACGGCAACATTATATATGAACTATATAAGGCAAGTTACATGCAATATGTCATGCACATTTGTGTCATGCACGTTTTTATGCACATTTACATCTTATATTTTGAAATCACTCAAACCCCTTTTTTCTACAATCTCTCTTTTGATGATTTTCAAAATTACCTATACTCATGATTTAAATCCTATCGCCCCCCCTTCAATCATGCATAAATTCAAAATTTGAATTTTAAATTTCAAATCCGCTCCCCCTTGATTTATGCAATTAGTATCTCTCTCCCCCTTAAATCATGTTTTCTCTCCCCTTTATTTTGGAAAGTCAATCAAAACATGTCTGTAAATAAGAAAAGAGAATCAAATCAAATCACATCAGCAGAAATCATGCCTAATTTAGAGCGAAGAGATTCGTACGTGGCTTGATTTAAGGCGTCAGTGAAAATATCCGCTACTTGTGCCTCTGTGCGTACGTGATCTATGACAATATTACCATTATTTACGTGATCACAAAGAAAGTGGTAGCGTACTTCTATATGCTTGGCCTTGGAGTGTAACACGGGGTTTTTAGACAGGTTAATTGCACTCATACTATCACAATATATAGGAATTTTGTTTACGGTAATTCCAAAGTCCGAGAGTTGTTGTTTCATCCATAACATAGTTCTAGCGATTTCTTGTAATGTTCTATTCTTTCTTTCTACTACTCCATTTAATTGTGGAGTTCTAGGTGGCGAAAACTCATGCTTGATTCCTTTTTCTTCGCAAAATGAAATCATATCCTCATTTTTAAATTCACCACCTCTATCGCTTCTTATCTTTTTCACATTGAAACCATATTGATTTTCAAGTTGTTTGATTAATTTCGCAATCTCAATAGCACTATCATCCTTATGTGCAAGAAATAAAGTCCAAGTATAACGAGAAAAATCATCAACAATTACGCATGCATAGTGACGCCCACCAAGGCTTGTAGTGTGACTAGGGCCAAACAAATCAATAGTAATTCTAAACTCTAGTCGTGCTTATTTCATTCTTAGGTTTAAGTGACTCGCGTGCTTGTTTGCCTTTTATGCAAGATTCACACAACTGAAAGTTGTCTAAATCAAGTGTAGGCAATCCTCATACCAAGTTCTTTCGTTGGATTTTTTCTAGTGTAGAGATGCCAATGTGTCCTAAACGTCTATGCTACAAATTTACGTTGGGTTCGTTTGACATGAAACAATTAACCTTAGCATCTAACATATCATCCATAGAAAGCGTAAAGATGCTTCCTTCTCGTTTTCCTTTTAAAAGGGTTTTTCCATATTTATTTATTATATTGCAATAAGGGTGAGTGAAACACACATCAAAGCCATTGTCAATAAATTGTGAAATGCTAAGAAGATTATAAGATAAGTTGCTTACCAAAAAGACGTTGGAGATTTGAAGAGTGCTTCGGTTACCGATTGTATCTTTTCCGATGATCTTGCCTTCATTGTTGTATCCAAAGGTCACGGATCCGCCTTTTGTGACCTTCTTTAATTTCGTGAACAAGCTCGGATCGCCCGTCATGTACCTCGTGCAACCACTGTCAAGGAACCACTTTATAGATGTATCTTTTGATGTGTGGCTCCCTACAATGTGCAAAAATGATTTAGATACCCTTTTAATTTTGGGTCCTCACAAGTTAGTTATTCACCTCTTAGTAAAGGTGCCTTTCGGTACCCATACTTGGGTGATCCTTCTCGGTCTAGCAAATGGCAAGAATGTAGATGAAGGTGCAATGTAGTAAATATGTGGTGGGTGCACTTTCGGCCTTTGGCCAAGAACTCCTTTGTACTCCTTATATGTAGGACGTTTTTGATATGTCCTTGTATTTGTGTGCAAAGTGCGTGATGTAGATGAATGAAATGGATGACGTGTATGCATTACTTGTTTGTTCTCATATCTATATGGCACAAAATTGTATTTCGCATGATATGAGGAAGAATTGGGGCGTGAGGAGGGGAGAGATGATCTTTGCGTCATCTTAGACGCAGTTTTTGGTTTTGGGGTGTCTACTTTCTTAGACACTACGAACTTAGTTGGTTTGATGGATACTTCATTTGTTTCAACGTATCCTAAACCTGTTTTATCATTGTCATGCTTTTGTGATAAGATAATACGATACAGCATGTTAGATCCCATATCAAACTGTTTCATCATTTTCTATAAGTCTGTATTCCTTGATTTCAAACTTGAAATCCCGGATTTTATTTCATGATTTTGCGTGGTCAATGATGAAATCTCTGTCTTTAATGCATTAATGATGCATGATGACTCTTCTTTAGAATCGTTTAATTGAGCGACAAGATTTTCGTTAGAAGATTCTAACATCTTCTTGTCTTCAATTAATTGCTTCTTTTCTTTAGCAAGAGTCTTAGTGAATTTATGCAGTTCTAAGTACTGACTAAAAAGATCATCATAAGAAGGCTCAGAGTCAGAATCAAAGTCAGATGATACCTCGTTTGATGCTTTGGACACAAAGCATGCTTGTGCAGTCTCCTCTTCGGTTTCAGTCTCGGAATCCGATGTATCACTCCAAGTGGAGGCTTTGAGAGCTCGTTTCCTTTTCTTGGGTTCTGAGACGAGTCTATTCTTGTTCTGTTCCTTGTCAGTGTATTTATTTGTTTGCTTGTCCTTATTAGGGCAGTCATATGATAAATGTCCAAGTTTGCCGCATTCATAACATTTAACATCTTTATCATTTGTCTTGTTCTTATTTCTTTTAGTTGAAGTGCCCTTATTTTTGTTTCTAAATGACTTTCTCATAAATTTTCTTAAACCTTTAGCCAATAGAATTAAGTCATCGTTATCTGATTCAGAATCACTATCATCTACGTGATCGGAAGAAGTAGAGGCGTATTCATTTGATTTAAAAGCAATAGCTTTACCTTGTTTTGATGATTCCGATTTCTGTATAGTGAGTTTGTTCTCATAAACTTTGAGTGATCCTATTAATTCTTCCATCTTAATTGACTTGGTTTCTTTGCTTTCTTCTATTGCGGTTACTTTAGGGTCCCACTCGGATGGAAGGCTTCGCAAGACTTTCTGTACCTTTTGCTGCATGGTAAAGGCTTTACCAAGAGACTCAAGAGAATTATAGATGTTAGTCAAGCGAAGATCCATGTCAACAATAGATTCATTAGGCAATAATTTAAACGACTCGAGTGTGGACATAAGCATATTTATCTTGAACTCTTTTACTTGACTAGTGCCTTTGTGTTTCATTTCGAGTATTCTCCACATTTCTTGTGCAATAGAACAGTTTGAGACATAACTAGACTCACTCTTACTTAATCCATTTAAAAGTAATTGCATAGCCCTAGTGTTCATGCTTAGTCTATTTTTATCCTCACTTGTATACTCTTGTCTAGACTTAATGACTTCTAGTGTGACTCCATCTACAGTAGATAATTTAGATGGAATAAAAGGACCATCTTCTATAATCGACCAAAGATCAATATCAATTGCCATAAGAAAAAGCTTCATTCTTAATTTCCATTGTATGAAAGACTCACCGTCAAAAAGAGGAGGCCTTTGGCTCGACATACCTTCTTGCTCGGTTTTGAAGTTTGTGGTTGCCATCTCACTTAAATCATTGGATCCTTTGAAGTGAGTGTTCCTGCTCTGATACCACTTGTAGGATCTGCAAGGCACCACTAGAAGGGGGGTTGAATAGTTGGTGCGGAAAGTGTGGTTTTTAAAATTGTTTTGACTCAAGAACTCAACTTCTGAAAACAGTTTCTGTTTTTAGGATCAGTTTTAAAACGTTTTTAAAACTAGGTTGTAGGTCTTCAAAAATTCTGAAATTTTGAGAGAACTTAGCCTCAGATGTTATGAGTGTCTCCTAAAAATTTCAGATTTAAAATCAACCTTTAACCCCTTCCAAAATCGTTGGTGGTCAGATTGCGCAAATCTGCCATAAACGGTAGACTGATTTGAAAACTTTATTTCTATTTGTACGCAACTCCAAATGCTGTGAAATTTAAGCACTAACCCCTTATATGTTATATTTAAATGGGTTGAAACCGTTTTGAAAAATTCTTTTGGAAAGTTAGTCAAATACGATCAAAGTCTCAACCTTTGCAAGCCTGAAAATCAGACTGCACTAGTCTTAGAAAGTTTGACGTTTGGTTGACTTACACTTGTCCAAAAGGGTTAAAACTTGTGTCAAATTAACCTTAAGACGTGTGGCTATGATTCTGGAAACTTTCGTAATTTATCAAAAACGTTTACTATTTTTACGAACGTAATCAAAAATGATAAACAGTGCTGAAACAGAATATAAGTGCTTAAAGTAAATGACACCAAGAATTTTATACTGGTTTGGTTATAAACAACCTACTCCAGTCTTCGAGGAAAACCTTCCTTGGTTCATACTAATCACACAGCAAAAAGACGCCTTACCACATGGTTGATGGAGTTACAAACCAACTCCAACCCTTTACAAACCTTGTCTGATGAATACAATGCACACGAACACCACCACCTTGCAAGATTGAAGATTGATCACACCTTGATCAATCTTTTACAAGGATAAGAGAATATGTGGTGGTCTAAGAGAATCCTATTCAAGTATATGAATGTAAGTACAATAGACTTTTAGAAAGAAGAAAGAAAGAGAGTGTAGAAGAAGAGAGTGCTAGGCATTTTTCTCTTTTGATTTTGCAAGACTTGTTCTTATTCTTGTTTTGCTCTCTTGCTTCTTCTTTTAACCTTATGGCCGCCCCCCTTGATGATATTACTCCTCTTGAACATTGTCTTCTAAGTCCTTGGGAGAATATGTGGCATCATTGTGACATGATCTTGCTTACTTGGCACCTCCTCATTGGATGATCATTTAACTCTTGCTTACTTGGCACTCATTAATTGGTTGAATGTTGTCATCACTTGACGACTAGGAAAATCTGATAATTCCACTAAAAACATGTGCCAAAATCACCATTAAACAATTACCATAACTTCCAAGATCATCACATAAATTAAGCAAGATAATATTTCTCCAAACATGGTTAAACAATTGGCCATAAGTGACACTTTACATGCTGAAATTTCAGCATGTGATATATGGGTGTTCATTTCAAATTATTACCAAGTTTTCTTTGATTTATGTCTTAAAAATAAATCACCAATTAGTGGACAATATTCTCATCAATTTTGGGAATAAAATTGGACAATAACATGGCCAAAAAATCGGCCTAGGTACATTCGCACACATGCTGAAATTTTTCAGCATGTATGATATTCAAGATATCACAATTTTACTTTCATATCTTATTCAAATTAATTCCAATTTGTCTTCCAATTACTCACATGTTTCAAGACACAAAATATAGGTCATAATGATAGGAACTTCGGCCAGCCTATTATCCACATGTTGAAATTTTCAGCATGTGTTACAAATGAGATAAAATTTGTAACATTACCTTTTGTAGCTTCTTTCTTTAAGTCACAAACATTGTATGCTTGATTCTTGACCGATCAATATGCCAACAAGGCTCCACATAGGCTCCATCAAGCTGGTGTAGGCGTGTATAATGTGTAGATACATGTGCTGAATTTTATTTTTGCAAACTTTGTAAAATAGTGCACATTTAATAATACACACATGGTATATTCCAATCATCCCTTAATTTAATTTTCTAGAACACTATACGATGTATCACATATGTAAAAAGTGTATAGATACATGATGTATGATGTGCCAAAAACGTTCCATGTGTCGTGTACGTAGAAAACCGAATTTTCGATGTTTATCGATTACCCGATTTTTCTCTAATTAATTTCCAAATTTTTGCACATGTTATATATATTATGTTTCACATAATATACATAAATTAAACTTTAATATTCAGCACTTGTCTGGTCTTAAAGTGGCGCCATATATATGTGACAAAATTGAAATTAGAATCTCCACAATTTGGCCTTAATGTGGGGTGATTTGTGTATGCCAACATGGAATGATTTTATGGCTGCATATAACATGTAGGCCACGAAAATTATTGATATTTTTGAGTTGTAGGGGCTGGCCATCCATTTATGGCAAGTACGTGACACGTTGGCGAAGTTTTGGTATTCGCCCGATACGACAATTTTCGGTTAAGAACCTTTTAACGTGTCGTATTTAATTTGTCATCACCATGACTTATATCATATGATATAAGACCTGAATATGCTCATAAATATGAGTTAAGTATGGTGGTGTGACGTTAACGTACATACGTAAAATACGTAACGTGTCGAAAGTACGTTGGAATACATGTGTATGTGCCTTTTTCAAAAGATCTGAAAATATATATATTTATGTATATATATGCGTGTATATATGTGGTGAAGGAGGAGGAGGAGACTTTCCTTTCTTAATCTTGTTGCCTTTGTGCCTTGTCCATGATGGACCCAAGTGTTAGTTTATAAAATGTTTTGATGATACAAAAAGATGTTTTAAAAAGGACTAAGATGAAATTTCATATCTTTAGTTCGAAGCAAAATTGATATAAACATGTGCGAGACGAAAAATCTCTCATGAATCGGATGAAGGTTACATCAGCCCTTCAAGAGATCCATGTGAAGCTTGGTAAAAATTTAAGCACTCAAATCCACGTCATACTATCAGCCAAGGGACGTAGATCGATTGACGTATATCTGAGAGACGTCGATCTCTCAGTTAAGCATACGTCGATCGATCGACGTATAACTGAGAGACGTCGATCTCTCAGCTACAGGTATGTCGATCGATCGACATACATCTGAAAGACGTCGATCTCTCAGCCTAATGACGTCGATCGATCGACGTCATTCTGAGAGACGTCGATCTCTCAGCCAGGCTGATGTCAATCGATCGACGTCTGACTGAGAGACGTCGATCTCTTAGCCCTGGCACGTAGATCGATCGACGTCTCCAGGATTCAAAAATTTTCAAACGTTGGAACAAAATCCAAGGGAGATCTATGATATTTTCTCTCTCCAATCTTGCTCAAATTTCTTGTGGACTTTAACCCAATATACTACATGCTTCCTTGACTATTTTAAACATGTCTAAGATTCTCTAGGGTGGCTATCCAAGATCAAATCACTCCATAGGGTGGCTAAAGACTATTTGGGCACTATCTTGACATTTTTGAAGATGAAGACTTGGTGGAGAGCCTCAAAAACGTGGTCAACTTTATTTATAAATAGAAGAGGCTTGGATGAAGAAATCACACACTTTCCACATCATCTAGCTTCATTTTCCATTGTTGTATATTTCTCTCATACTTGTAAATTTGTTTAAAGCTTGTCTAGCTTTTCTTTGATCTTCATTATTGTATATTGAGAGAAAAAGAGTCAAGCACAAGAGGAACCATAAATATTTGATCTCTTGCTTGTGCTTAGACTTGTGAGAAAGTGTGAACCCTACCATATTTCTTCAACCCACTGTGAGAAGTTCTTGAGGGAACTTTTGTTGAAGTTGTGAGGAAGCAAAAAATTGTTCTTGCAAATAGCTGTAGTTGCTGTAGTTGCACAAGTGTGTTTTGTGCAAGAAGTTGCTGTTGTTGTGGCTTACACTAAAGTGTTAGTGTAAGTGTTGCTGTGGTTGTTCTTATTGTTCATAATAAGAAGAGTAGTTGTTAAAAATCCACTTTGGAAACAAAGTGGTAGTGGAGTAGAATCATTTACGATTCGAACCACTCTATATCCGGTGTACTCATTCACTACTTCTCATCTCCCATTCTTGCTCTGATTTTGAATATCTTTTTGAGTTGAGCAAACGAGAAAATTCCGCAAAATAGCCAAACACTCTATTCACCCCCCCTCTAGAGTGTATTTCGGACCTAACAATTGGTATCAGAGCCTAACCTTGATTGCTTGGCCTATCTTTGCAAGTAGCAAGGTTAAAGATCATGGCAACCTCAACCTCAACTTCAACCTCTTCATCTCCTAAGCCTACTGCACTATTTTCCGGATCAAACACTAAAGCACCTATGTTTGATGCCCAAAATTATTCCTTGTGGAAATTTCGAATGATCAATCACTTGAAAGGCTGTGGATTCGATATATGGAGAGCCGTTGTCAAAGGAATTGAAGTTCCTATGATTACCAACTCAAAAGGAGAATCTATATTCAAAGATGAGGATGACTACACCGATGAAGAAAAGATAAGATTTGCCATTAATGGCAAGGCATTTGATATTCTTTCAAGTGCTCTCACCACCACCGAGCTTATAAGACTTCAAGGTCTTGAAACAGCTCATGAGGCATGGAAAAGGCTTGAAATGATACATGAAGGAACTGAGCAAGTAAGAATGGCCAAACGACTTATGCTCATGAAGGAGTATGAGATGTTCGGAATGAAAAGCGGTAAGAAGATTGAGGAGACAATCGATCGATTCACACGAATAGTGAATCAACTCTCCATGGTTGACAAGAAAATCTCAAATGAAGACCTTGTCTCAAAACTCCTCAACTCTTTGCCAAGAGAATGGACACCCAAAGTCACCGCCATCACCGAATCAAAGAATCTCAAGACTCTTACCCTTGATGAGCTATCCGGTAATCTTCTTACTCATGAAATTCTTATTGATGAACAAAATAGGATGAATCCCATCAAGCCTATACAAACATCACACAAAGGATTGGTAGTAGAGTCCGATGAATCGGATGAGGAAGTTGCCCTTCTAGTAAGAAAATTTAGAAGAATGGCAACTAGAAACAAAACTCAGGCAAGAAAGTTTTTCAAGAAACCATCTAAAGAAAAGGAAGCAAGTGAAAATTGTTATAGATGTGGTCGACCCGGTCACTTCATTGCCGATTGCCACGTAAAAGAACCGCAAAAGCAATAGAAGAAGGTCTTTCCTCAAAAGAAGAAAGCCCTCAATGCAGAGGTAACCACGTGGGATGATCTCCTTTCGGAATCGGAAGGAGAAGAGAGTGAAGATCAAGGTGTTGGACTTGTGGAAATGGTTGACAATCCAAAGTTTCAACATACTTGTCTTATGGTAATTGAAGATGACCTTGAGGTAAATTCTAACCCTTCAAATTTACATGATGAAATAGGAGATTTGCAAGATGACTTTGAGAAATTAAATTTGAAGTATAAGCATTTAAAGAAAGAATTCAAGAAATGCATTTTAGAAAATAAGAGCTTGCATGACAAAAATATTTTGATGTTTCAAGAGCATGATATCATACTTACCATGCATAAAACCGTAGCTCTTGAAAATGAAGAAATTAGAAGAGAATGTGAGAAACTAAAGTTAGACTTACAAAGACTAACTAATGGTAAAAACAACTTAGACATACTACTTGGAAATCAAAGAATTGGAAATGATAAATCCGGTTTAGGATTTAACTCATCATCTTCTTCTATTAAACCTAAGTCCTTAAAGAAAAAGGCAAACAATAGAAAAACAAAACAAAATTCATCATCTTCTAAACCAAAGCATGTATCCACTTGTTTTTATTGCAACAAACTAGGACATGTAAAGAAAGCATGTAAAGCTCGATTTGAAAGCACATATGTTTGGAAGCCTAAGGGTCGAAAAACTAACCCTAAAGGACCCAACCATCAAAGGGTACCAATGCATACATCTTTTGGTTTTGTAGGATCTCAAGATAAATGGAGTAGCCAAAGAAGAAGGAACCAAATGGCTTATGGACAGCGGATGTTCAACTCACATGACCGGAGACAAGACGTTGTTCACCAAGCTCAAGCTCCAAGATGGTGGAACGGTGCATTTTGGCAATGGGAGAGCCAAAATCCTTGGACATGGAGAAATTGGTAATTCTTTCTTTACTATTAATAATGTACTATATGTAGAAGGGCTTAAGTATAATTTGATAAGTGTTAGCCAACTATGTGATGCTAATTTTCAAATAGTGTTTGTGAAAAGAAAATGTGTTGTGAAAAAGAACGATAAGATCGTTTTTGAAGCTATTCGTAAAAATGATGTTTACAAATTTAGCACACATGATTTGATATCACAAAATGTTTCTTGCCTAGTTGCCAAAAATGATTTGACTCAACTATGGCACAGACGACTTGGACATATTAGCTTTAAAAATTTGAAAGAGATTTGCAAAAATGAAAAGGTCCAAGGTCTTCCAAAATTAAATTTCGAAAACCATGGCTTATGTGACACTTGTCAAAAGGCAAAGCTTGTTAAAACAAGCTTCAAACCCAAAAGTAAAATCTCCACCACCAAACCCCTACAATTGCTTCATATGGATTTGTATGGGGATATTGGTACAGCAAGTCTAAGTGGAAAACATTACACCTTTGTGGTGGTAGATGACTTCTCTAGGTACACTTGGATAATGTTCTTAGCTAAAAAGAATGATGCATGCCAAGAATCTATAAAGCTTTGTAAAAGATTAGAAAATCAAAGAGAGGACACAATTAAGGAAATTAGAAGTGATAGAGGTGGTGAGTTTGATGGAGAATTTCAAGAATTTTGTGTATCCAAGAGGTATGGACACAATTTCTCAGCTCCAAGAACTCCTCAACAAAATGGTGTTGCGGAAAGGAAGAATAGAACACTTCAAGAAATGAGTAGAGCCATGCTAAACGAATTTGAGTTACCCAAATATTTTTGGGCCGAAGCGGTAAATACCGCTTGTCATGTGATCAATAGAGTTTATTTGAGACCATTTCTCAAAAAGACTCCTTATGAGCTTTGGAAAGGTAGAGTACCAAATATTGGTCATTTCAAGGTTTTTGGTTGTAAGTGCTTTATACTTAACACCAAAGATAACTTGGATAAACTCGACTTCAAAGCGGATGAAGGAATCTTTATGGGCTATGCTCAAAATAGCAAGGTATTTAGAGTATATAATAAAAGAAGCATGAAAGTTGAAGAATCAATTCATGTCAAATTTAGTGAACTCAATGAGGACAAATCAAACATTAATGATGATGATGATGATGAAATAATTGAAGTAAGCCATATAGAGAAATTTGAGAATCCAAAAGGTAATATTGTTATTGACCTTAGGATTGATCCACTTGAACCTAAGGTTGAAAATGAAGAAGTAGGAGGAGATACCTCAAATTTACCGGATTCATACAAGTATAGGAAAGATCACCCTAAAGAGTTGATATTAGGTGAAACTAGCCAAGGCATAATGACTAGGAGAAAATTCAATGAAAATGCCTTCATTTCACAAGTTGAGCCTAAAAACATAAAGGAGGCAATAAATGATGAAGATTGGGTATTGGCTATGCAAGAAGAATTAAATCAATTTGAAAGAAGTGATGTTTGGGAATTAGTTGCTAAACCTAGTGATCATCCCGTAATTGATACTAAATGGGTATTTAGAAATAAAATAGATGATAAAGGAAACATCACTAGAAACAAAGCTAGGTTAGTAGCACAAGGTTATAGGCAAGAGGAAGGCATAGACTATGATGAAACGTTTGCCCCCGTAGCTAGGTTAGAAGCTATTAGGATGCTATTAGCATATGCATGCTATAAGGATTTCAAACTATATCAAATGGATGTGAAATCCGAATTCTTGAATGGAATAATTCAAGAAGAGGTCTATGTAGCTCAACCTCCGGGGTTTGAAAATCATGATTATCCAAATCATGTTTTTAAACTCAAAAAGGCCCTCTATGGACTTAAACAAGCTCCTAGGGCTTGGTATGATAGGTTAAGTAACTTCCTACTTGAGAACGAGTTTTCAAGAGGAAAAGTCGACACTACTCTTTTTATTAAAGAACAAGGAAACCATCAATTGCTTGTTCAAATTTATGTGGATGATATTATATTTGGTGCTACTAACGATTCTCTTTTTGAGCATTTTGCGAAATTGATGGAAGGAGAATTTGAAATGAGCATAATGGGTGAACTCAACTACTTCCTTGGTCTACAAATCAAACAAACTCAAAATGGAGTGTACATATCTCAAACAAAGTACACAAAGGATTTGTTCAAGAAGTACAAATTCGAGGATGGAAGAAGTGTGAGCACTCCGATGAGCACAAGTACAAAGCTTGACAAAGACGAAAAAGGAAAGCCTGTTGAGGTAACCAAATATAGGGGTATGATTGGTAGTTTACTTTATTTAACAGCCAGTAGACCGGATATTTTGCATGCTGTGTGCTTATGTGCTCGATTTCAAAGTATGCCTAAAGAATCACATTTAGTTGCTGTTAAACGTATCTTTAGGTATTTAAAAGGAACTTTGAATTTTGGATTGTTTTATCCCAAAAATGAATGTTTTGATTTAAGAGGGTATAGTGACTCCGACTATGCCAGAAATCTTGTTGATAGGAAAAGCACCTCCGGGACGTGTCAATTCTTTGGAGATTGCTTGGTTTCTTGGTTCTCTAAGAAACAAAATAGTGTGTCACTTTCAACGGCAGAATCCGAATATATATCGGCCGCTTCATGTTGTGCAAAACTACTTTGGATGACAAACACATTGAATGACTACAATGTTAAGTTTGATAAAGTTCCCATCCTATGTGACAATACCTCAGCCATAAGTATAGCACAAAACCCAGTTCATCATAGTAGAACAAAACACATTTAAGTGAGGCATCACTTCATAAGAGATTGCATTCAAAAAGGATTGGTATGCATTGAGTTTGTTCCAACAAATGACCAACTGGCAGACATCTTTACCAAATCCCTCCCTACTGAGACATTCAAATCAATTAGAACGAGACTAGGAATGATAAACATAAGTTAAAGAGATGAAATCTGAAAATTTCAAAATCAGGGACACGTCGAACGATTGACGTATCAAAACAAGAGATCGACGTACGTCGATCTCTGACATCGATCGATCGACGTACGTCGATCTCAGACGTCGATCGATCGACGTCGTCGAAATCTGCAGCTATAAAATCTGTCAAAAACGCGAATTCCCTCTCATTTGCAAACACTTTCACCAAGCGAAACCCTACAAAGCAGGCGCCTTCCCTCTCCAAAATCATTTCTCTCTTCAATTTCATCTCTAAATCAAGATCTAACTCATCTCTACTCTTGATTCTGGAGTTCCTCTCTTGAATTCCTCAAATTTCAACCTACAATTCTCCCTCCCAAGCCCTAAAATCTCTAAAAATGTCTTCAAGGAGCAAAAACACAACCAAGAGGCCAAGATCTTCTAGAGGTGGAGGAGAAGGTTCAAGCTCCTCTCAAGGACAATCTTCTCAACCTAGGATGAAGCAATCTATGGACATGAGTCAAGGGCGTGTCCTTGCCAGGATTAGTAGTGGGCTAACTCTCTCAAACTTCCCTTGGATTAAAGCAAAAGATGCCAAGGAAGCCTTGACGGAACCCTTGCCTCCGGGGCAAATAAGGTATATAACTAGACATTCTCAGATTTTATATGATAAATGGGATGATGATGAAAGAGCAACCATCCCACTCAAGTTGCTTAGAATAAATGATATTCTAAGCAAAAATGAACTAAGCCCAATCATTGAGTGGTTGGACGCTCAAGAGTGGAGAAGTATATGGAATGAGAATGAGATGTCAAAAATGTCCACTAGGTATACTCGACTATTTTATGCAAATTTGTGGGTTGAATACATAAATAACCTTCCCTTAGCTCTACACTCTGTTATTGATGGACACCATATCAAATGGAAAGTTGAAAAAATTTGTGACCTGATTCGTGTACCCAACGAAGGGTATTTTGAGTTTGATGCGTGGAAATGGGATGCAGCCAAATGGAAAGTATCTGAAGATGAAGTTAAGACTTTCCTAGGCTTCCATCCTAGTAAAAACACAAATGATATGCCTTCAGTCTACCGCACTCTTCTGGCCATTGTTACATTCTGTATCAATGGAAAATCCGCAAAACTGCCAAGTAACCTTGACTTCTACATAGCATACCGAATAGCTAACCAGGAAAAGGTTAACTTTGGGGAGCTTTTCATGAAGAATGTTATCGAAGCCGCAACCAAGCAAAACAAGGCCCTACCCTATAGTAACCTTATTTATAGGATGCTTGTGAAGTCGGGTATTCAGGTAGATGACACGGATGTTGACAACATTACGCACAAGGACTTCTATGATAAAGTCAACATCCAACAAATACTGAAGTCTAGAAAAGAGGCAATGAGGAGAGAACAAGAGGAGGAAGAAAGAGAAGACAAAGACCTTCCGGGTGAGGCACCCATTCCCAAACCAGAGACTCATGAAGAACCAAGTAGCTTGAGCTCAAATGTCCCAGAACTTCAAGCTCAAGTTGCTAGTCTTCAACACGAGGTTGGGGAGCTTCGTAGCAAGGTATCCGCCCATGAGTCGAGGTTTGCAAAGCTCAAGGCAAAGATGAAAGCTTGCATTCCTGGCATAACATTCTCTTCAGACGAAGACTAGGGTGGTTGTTTTAGCTTGCATCTTGTTTTAACTTAGAATTTGTTGTTGGTTGTAAAACTTGGATGTGTCTTTGGATGTATTGAAGTATTATTGCTTATTTTTTGATGCTTTCAAAAAGGGGGAGAAAATGGTTATTGTTGCTTTTGTGGCTTATTTATGGTTATTATTGCTTTTGTGGCTTATTTGTTTTTATTGCTTATTATTTGTGCTTATTGGCTTATTTGTTAAAATGGTTTATTGCATGATGAGATTGTTGGATAGCTGGCAAAATGAGATAAGCTTGAAAATTGAAATCCTTGTTAATTGATGATGAGCATGAACAGTTATTTGATTGAGGGGGAGCAAATTTCAAATAAAAGTATTTTTGGTTGAAATTGCAAAATCTTGTTCACTTTGATCACTACGGAAGTTATAAAGCGCACATACTTAGGGGGAGATTGATATTTTTCAAGTTATGAAACATTCAAACAGTTAAAACAAAGGAAAAACATCTTTTAGAGTCTCGGTTTTTGAAATCATCAAAAAGGGGGAGATTGTTAGTTTATAAAATGTTTTGATGATACAAAAAGATGTTTTAAAAAGGACTAAGATGAAATTTCATATCTTTAGTTCGAAGCAAAATTGATATAAACATGTGCGAGATGAAAAATCTCTCATGAATCGGATGAAGGTTACATCAGCCCTTCAAGAGATCCATGTGAAGCTTGGTAAAAATTTAAGCACTCAGATCCACGTCATACTCTCAGCCAAGGGACATAGATCGATTGACGTATATCTGAGAGACGTCGATCTCTCAGTTAAGCATACGTCGATCGATCGACGTATAACTGAGAGACGTCGATCTCTCAGCTTCAGGTATGTCGATCGATCGACATACATCTAAGAGACGTCGATCTCTCAGCCTAATGACGTCGATCGATCGACGTCATTCTGAGAGACGTCGATCTCTCAGCCAGGCTGACGTCGATCGATCGACGTCTGACTGAGAGACGTCGATCTCTCAGCCCTGGCACGTAGATCGATCGACGTCTCCAGGATTCAAAAATTTTCAAACGTTGGAACAAAATCCAAGGGAGATCTATGATATTTTCTCTCTCCAATCTTGCTCAAATTTCTTGTGGACTTTAACCCAACATACTACATGCTTCCTTGACTATTTTAAACATGTCTAAGATTCTCTAGGGTGGCTATCCAAGATCAAATCACTCCATAGGGTGGCTAAAGACTATTTGGGCACTATCTTGACATTTTTGAAGATGAAGACTTGGTGGAGAGCCTCAAAAACGTGGTCAACTTTATTTATAAATAGAAGAGGCTTGGATGAAGAAATCACACACTTTCAACATCATCTAGCTTCATTTTCCATTGTTGTATATTTCTCTCATACTTGTAAATTTGTTTAAAGCTTGTCTAGCTTTTCTTTGATCTTCATTATTGTATATTGAGAGAAAAAGAGTCAAGCACAAGAGGAACCATAAATATTTGATCTCTTGCTTGTGCTTAGACTTGTGAGAAAGTGTGAACCCTACCATATTTCTTCAACCCACTATGAGAAGTTCTTGAGGGAACTTTTGTTGAAGTTGTGAGGAAGCAAGAAATTGTTCTTGCAAATAGCTGTAGTTGCTGTAGTTGCACAAGTGTGTTTTGTGCAAGAAGTTTCTGTTGTTGTGGCTTACACTAAAGTGTTAGTGTAAGTGTTGCTGTGGTTGTTCTTATCGTTCATAATAAGAAGAGTAGTTGTTAAAAATCCACTTTGGAAACAAAGTGGTAGTTGAGTAGAATCATTTACGATTCGAACCACTCTATATCCGGTGTACTCATTCAATACTTCTCATCTCCCATTCTTGCTCTGATTTTGAATATCTTTTTGAGTTGAGCAAACGAGAAAATTCCGCAAAATAGCCAAACACTCTATTCACCCCCCCCCCTCTAGAGTGTATTTCGGACCTAACACCAAGGTGGAGGTTATTTGGCATAATAATTGTTGGAGAATATGCCACATAAGGTTAGTGACATAAAAGAGGGCACTACATCTGGAAGGAATTCAAAACTACAATACATGCATAAAAAAATTTCAACACATGTCATAGTGGCTGCTTTTGTGACCTTTATGCTCCCTAATTTGCTTCCCAAAATTGAAGGGAGTTAATGGTGATTGTTTTGTAATATTTTGACTACTTTTTGGCACATATTTTATGAGTTTTTTTTCAGATTTTTACAGCACATTAAAAGATGCCAAGTTGGACCAATCATCAAGTGACAAGTAAGCAAGGTCAAGTCATCCTTCCAACCATAGTGTGCCTAGCAAGAAAGATGGTGTCATTTCTACACAAGGATATCTTCCAAAGGTATTAAAGAGAATTCTCATGAAAGAAAAGAAGCCCTAGGGGGCGGCGATGAAGTGCATAAAAGAAGAGAAGTAGTGCAAACAAGGCGAAGACAACTCTCATATTTCTCTCAAGTGCAAAAGGATCTTCTACTCTCTTTTTCTACCTTTTTTTCTTCTTCTTCTTCACTCAAGGCTATTGTTCGTATAATCTTGATATTATATAGGCTCTGAATATACCACCATCCACGTTTCAATTGTTGTAAAAGGTTGATCAAGGTGTGATCAAACCTTCATTCCTTCGGTAGTGGTGTCCGTGATCTGTTTACTTGATTGTATTGTTTGTAAAAGGGTGGAGTTAGTGTGTAACTCCAGTCACCCTTGTGGTAAGGTGTTTATTGTGTTTAGTGATAACCAATGATGGTATCTTCGAATGCTGGAGCAATTTGATTTGACCGAACCAGTATAAAATCCTTGGTGTCTATACTTTACTGCACTTTACTTTCAGTTTCCACCATTTGTCATATATTTTATTGCAAAGGTAAAAATAGCAAACGAATTTCAAAAATCATAAAATTTTGCAGAAACGTAGTTACACGTCTTAGATTTCATTTGGCTTAAGTTCATTTGGATAAGTATAAGTGAGTCAAACTTAAATAGTTCTGAGACTAGTTCAATCTGATTTTTAGAATTGCAAAGGTTGAGAACATCAACGTGATTGACATGCTTCTCAAAAGCATTTTCCAAAACTGTTTCAACCTATTACAATAAATATTTTAAGGGTCTTTTTCTTTAAATTTCTAGACCATTTTGAGTCACCAATTAATCGGAATAAATTTTTCAAGTCGGAGTACTGTTTCTGGCATATTTGCGCAATCTGTCCAAAAACGTATTTTCAAGGGTTCAGGAGTGGAATTTTAATTTTAAATTTTTATGAGATACTCACAACATCTGAGAATCGAGTCTCACCAAATTGCATAATTTTTGGAGGTCTGTAACTAGTTTATTTAATTATTTCAAATCAGAATCTGAAAATATAAATTGTTTTTAGAAGTAAGGTTTTTGGCTCAAAAGTTATAAAAAAACCAAATTTTCCGCACCTTTTATTCAAACCCCCTTCTAGTGGTGATATACAGGTCGTATAATGCATAGGGTAATTCTGCTCATAAGTCTTTAACTGCCTCAACGCATAAGCAATTACTCACTCCTTCTGCATCAATATGGAACCTAAAAGAAAAGGATTAACGCACTTACATAATGTAGGGAAATTTTCAATAGTGAATTCGTTTATTTATTTACCTAGTCCATTTCTGAAAGCATCGCCGTATGCTATGAATTGTTCACCGGAAATAGGTTGCGCTAGAACTGGAGCTGAGGTCATCTTTTTTTGAGTTCAGTAAAGCTCTGTGCACATTCAGAAGTCCATTCAAACCTCGTCTTCTTTTGTGTCAATCTAGTCAGTGGAACTGTAATTCTGAAGAACCCTTCAACAAACATCTTGTAATATCATGCAAGTCCCATGAAACTTCTGACCTCTTTCATATTCGTAGGACTGGTCCACTCGGTTATGGCCTCGATCATTTTGGGATCAATAGATTTGCCTTCTTCAGAGACTACATGATCCAAGAATTACACACTACGCAGCCAGGACTCACACTAACTGAATTTGGCATAAGCTTCTTCTCCTGCAATATACTCAGAACGATCCTCAAATGTTCAGCATGAGTTTCTTTATCAGGTGAATATACCAGAACTTGTCTAACTACTTATGAATACAATGTTCATCAAGTCCATGAATGTTGCAAGGGCGTTAGCTAACCCGAATGATATCACTAAGAACTCGTAATGGCCATAGGGAGTACAGAAAGCCGTCTTAGCAACATCCTCTTCTTTGATTTTCAGTTGATGATATCCAGAGCAAAGATCAATCTTACTGATTAGTTTGGCACCCCTCAATTGATCGAATAGGTCATTGATCCTGGGCAGCGGGTATTTATTCTTGATGGGGATTTTGTTCAATTCTCTGTAGTCAATGCATAACCTTATACTGACATCCTTCTTCTTTATGAATAGTACAGGTGCACCCCAAGGTGAAACACTAGGGCATATAAATTTCTCCTTAATCAACGCTTGCAACTGTGCTTTCACCTCTTTTAACTTTGATGGGGCCATACAGTAGGTGCTTTAGAGATCGGTTCTACTCCTGGTACGACATTGATTTCAAACTCTATCTCCCTGTCCAGAGGTAAGCCATGCAAATCATCCGGAAAGACATCCAGAAACTCCATGAAAACTGGAATACCATCAAGCGAAAATATTTCCTGTTCAGCGTTAAGGGCGTAAATAAGAAAACCTGCATCTCCCTTCTTCAGCGCTCGGTATGCTTGAGCTGCAGTTAGGTATACATTTCGCGGTTCCTTTTTTCAACTTAGAATTTCCTTGGTACGCAACTTCTTACCTGATCGTATCTTTTATCACTACACGCTTTCTATGGAAATCAATATTGGCCTGATTTTTAAACAGCCAATCCATGCCCAAAATGATGTCAAAGTATCCCATCTGTATGGGAATTAGAGTTGCATCGAACTGCAAACTTTCCATCTCTATTTCACAATTCTTGTACAGACGATAGGAGATAATGACTTGATCATCAGCTGCCTGAAATCGATAAGGCGTCTCCAACCATGTAGGACAGCTTCTAATGTTCTTGGTGAACATTTTAGATACGAAAGAGTGGCTTGCACCACTATCAAACAGCACATTTGTGGGTATATTGTTTACTAATATCGCACATGGGACAACTTATAATTCAAGTATGTGATTTCCAAAACAGGTACATGGCGACAATATTTAAATTGTGTAATTGAATATACCTGTCACTACGTCGAGGGCATATAGAACTTCACCATCTGCCATCACATGTACTCGGACATTGGTCGGTGGACGGTCCTTCTACTACGGAGCATTTCTCTGTGGCCTATTTTTTGGCTCTAGACAATCCCTAATCATCTGATCCATCTTACCGTAGTTAAAACAGGCACTAGTCTTCAATCGGCAGTCTCATGTGTGCTTTCTCTAACAAGTAGGGCAACAAGGAATAGCTGGCGGTGGCTGCTGGAGCTGCAGCTGTGATTGACGCTGAGGCTACACTGGGTCGCTGCTGAATATGGTAGACTTCCCATCTTGCAGTCTTGGCCCCTTTCCGGGGCATATCATCTCTAACATCTCGAGGCCTCTTTCCCCGGCCCTCTTCGTCATGCCTCAGGATGTCTTTCTCGACATGATACCAAACGTCCAGTAATTCCCTAAAGTTCTTTGGATTTGTATTGCTAATCCAAGTACGGATACGTGAATTCAGACCGCATTCAAACTTAATCATCTCAAGAACCTCGTCACTCATAGTAGATGGAACATATCTGCCAAGACCTACGAATTGGTTGGCATACTTTGCCACTGTCACCCCAGGCTCCTGTTTAAGTGACTCAAAAGCACCAATTTTCCAAATGGTCACAAATGGTGGAATATAGAAGTTATAATACTTCTCCAAGAAACGGGTCTATGCGACTGGCTGTGGCAGTGGCTGGATATTAGTTTTCCACCACTGATTGGCCTCTCCAATCAGAAAAGGTCGGATCACATATGCCTTAATCTCATCTGGCACCTGTATCTGCTCGAAGAAACTCTCAATCTCATCTAACCCCATTTTAAGCTTCATCCGGGTTAGGAATTCCCTCAATATAAGGAACTCAGGCTCTCTTTAACTCTCTGAAGAAGAGACAAGTACCGTTCTACTATGGTAGCAGTGGAGGCAGAGGTGCAGCCTGATTATTACTAACGGCCTGCCTGATGTGTATCAAAGCATCAAGTAAGGCCTATGGAAGACCCCCTGGTGTATGTGCTAGTGGCGGTGGCGCATGCTCCTAAAGTGGCTGTACCAGCTCTAGAGGTGGTGGTACCTGCTCACGAGGAGGTATTGGTGCGGGTCTATCACTGCGCTGTCTCACTGGTTGTCACGACGACATCTTATCGGAAACATTCATATTAGTTTTAACAGATCATATATACATATGGAAATTTTGTCTCGAGTTGCCAATCCATATCCTTTCGGGAATAGTTCTAGTTGTTAGGATCCCAAAGTAACCATTTGTTAATTAAGTAGAGGTAATATTATTTTGGCCGTTTATCTCTAAACCATTCTAGTTGGCTTAGTCTATGCTATCACTCTCAGTCTAAGATCATTCTTTATGTCTAAGATCATCACTTAGATTCTAAGTCCATCGTTTACTTTACTGTTTCCGCCATAGATCTAGAGCCTAGGGCTTTGATATCACATGTAGCGCCTCGCTCGAGGCTATGGTCTCAGCACAGTTCATCCGACGTACTCTGCTACGAGAAGTACAAGGCGTCGATATCATTCTTGTGCAAGTCAACATAAAACATGAATCGATACAGCGGAAGTAACATAGAGATAAACAATTCATAATAGACATGAACACCATTACAATTCATGATAGGTCTGTACAATCATAATGTCCCAAAATCACCAAATGTATTAAGTACATAGCCGTCGTAATCAAAAGTCTAAAAGAGACAATCTGGGCCTACTTTCTCTGTTAGGGGTAGCCTATCTGCGACTCATCTTCTATAAAACCAAGGTCTTACTCCCTGTTCTCTGCAATGTTTGTAAAAAGGAAGGTTTGAGCGACAACACGTCATCTAGCAAGTAATCCGCTCGGATTTGTCATGGTGGATGAAACATGGAGAGACGGGGTGATAAAATAGTAAATGCGTAAATAAGGAACATAACACGTATCCATTTCACAAGTAAAGTGGCACGCCATAAGTGCAATCATACACATGTAACACATTCAAATCTAAATTCACAAAGCAAGGCTAACAACCTTTTTCTATCTAGGTCCTTTTAAATCCAACCTTATGCATATCCATTCTTAGCTTTCCAATCCATGTCTTATACTAAGGTCATAATTCCTCATGTTCATATCAAATACATTTCTATGTTATACGTTCATCTTTGATCCACTTAATACTAACATAAGCTCAATGATGTTTCAAAACAATGGCTTGAAAACCTCATAAAGCTGATATATCAAAAGTTCATAACATGGTCCATTTTCCATAAAAATTCAAAACTTCACATTTCCATAAACATTCAAAACATGAAATTTCACATATGATGGCTATAGCACTTTTTATTACGTAGAAACAACATTGTACGACACACCGATCGATTCCTCATATAGCCACATGTACAAATACGACTCCCGATGTTCTAAACATGGTGTTACGTCATATGTACATATTTATAACGGTGACTCGATATGCTGGAGATCCCTAGTTCCAAAAAAGGTGTTACACTCGCCTATAACAACTGGTCACGATGTCATGATGGCTACCAATAACATAACACAACATAACATAACATGTATCTTAGAATCAATCGCTACGTCAGTATTGTTCGTTACGCGAGGGGACTTTTAAATTATATGATGCGATGAAAATATTTTTCCAAAACTTTTGGTTTGTACGATCCTTTTTTCTCGGTTGGGTCTGTATTGTCATTATAACATTTCATCATTACAAATCCAACTTATCTACATCATGCATGTCATAAACTTGAAAGAATACCATTCTTGCCCTTAATGGGAGGTCTCAGCTATAATCCCAAAACAGTCCATTTTTGGACTTAATCATCAATCATAACTTTCTTAAACCATACATTGTAGGACCTGCATAGCACCAATAGAAGGGGGGTTGAATAGTGGATGCAAAAAATTTGGTTTTTAAAAACTTTTTAACCTAAAAACCTCACTTCTGAAAACCATTACTGTTTTCGGATCCTGATTTGAAATAATCAAACGTCCTAGTTAGAGACCTCCAAAAATTATAAAATTCGGTGAGAATCTACGCTCAGATGCTTTGAGTATCTCCTAAAAATTTCAAATTAAAATACCACTCCTAACCCCTTGAAAATACGTTTTTGGTCAGACTGCCCGAATCTGCCAGAAACCGTACTCCGCCTTGAAAATTTTATTCCGATTATTTTGCAACTCCAAATGATCTGAAAATTTAATAAAGAGACCCTCAATATATTTATTGCAATTTATAGAAACAGTTTTTGAAAATTCATTTGGGAAGTATGTCAATCACGTTGATGTTCTCAACCTTTGCAACTCTGAATATCAGATTGCACTAGTCTCAGAACTATTTTAGTTTGATTAACTTATCAAAATGAGTTGGAACTTGTGTCAAATGAAAACTAAGAGGTGTGGCTATGTTTATGAAAAGTTTTAGGATTTTTCAAATTCGTTTGCTATTTTTACATTTGCAATGAAATTGATGCAAAATGCTGAAAACTGAAAGTAAAGTGCAGTAAAGTAAAGACGCCAAGGATTTTATACTGGTTCGATTAAATCAACCTACTCCAATCTTCCAGGACACCTTTCTCGGTTATAACTACGCACCAAAAACATTTTACCACAAGGGTGACTGGAGTTACGTACTAACACCACACCTTTACAAACAATACAATCAAGCAAACGAATCACACACACCACCACCGATCAAATGAAGGTTTGATCACACCTTGATCAACCTTTTACAATAATGAAAGAGTGTGGATGGTATATTCAAAGCCTATACAATATTTACAATTTATGAGCAACAGGCTTGAGAGAAGAAGAAGAAAGAAAGAAAAGAAGAAGAAGAAAGTACTAGAGCCTCTTGCACTTGTGAGAATATGAGTTGTAGTCTTGGCCTTGTTTGCACTATTCTCTTCTTTTTAATCACACGTGGCCGCCCCTGTTAGGGTATTTTTCCTTCATAAGATTTCTCTTTAATGCCCTTGGAAGATTTTCTTGTGTAGATATGACACCATCTTGCTTACTTGGCATACTATGATTGGAAGGATGACTTGACCTTGCTTACTTGACACTTGATGATTGGTCCAACTTGTCATCATTTTAATGAGCTGTAAAATCTTAATAAAACTCATAAAACATGTGTCAATTAGCAATCAAAATGTTACCAAACAATCATGATTCAATCCCTTCAATTTTGGGAAGCATATTAAGATGCATTATCATCATAAAATCGGCCAACTAAGGTAGCATGTGCTGAAATTTTAAGCATGTGGCTATTTTGAATTCCTTCCATATGTAGTGCTCTCTTTTATGTCACTAACCTTGTGTGGCATATTCTCCACCAATTGAGTTGCCAACTAAGCTCCATATAGGCTCCATCAAGGCTGCAAATGGCGTGTGGAGTGTCTTGTACATGCGCTGAATTTCATTTTAGTAAGCTTTGACAAGTAATGCACAATATTTACACATATATGGTAAATTGCAATCAGCCCTAATATGAATTTTCTAGAACACTTTAACATGTCTTGAATGTGTTAAAAGTTTCTAGATGCATGTTACAACTCATGCCAAAAACGTTCCATGTGTTGTGTTCGTAGAAAACCGAATTTTCGACTTTTGTCGATTACGCGATTTTTCTCCGATTAAATTCAAACTTTTTGCACATGTCATATATATTATGTTACACGTAATGTACACAAAATAAAGTAGATATTCAATTCTAATGGCTGATTGAGAGGCAACCCCATGTGCTAAAAAAATTGAATTTGAAATCTCCACAAATTTGGCCTATTTTGTGGGTGATTTGTGTGTGCCAACATGGAATGCTTTAGTGGCTGAATTTAACATGTGAACCACAAAATGTTTGGCTTTTTTTGAAGTATATGGGCTGGCCATCTTTATATGGAAAGTACGTGACACGTTGGTGAAGTTTCGGTAGTCACCCGATACGACAATTTTCGGTTTATAATCTTCTAACGTGTCGTTATAATTTTGTTATCACCATGCCTTATATCATATGATATAAGACTTGAATATGCTCATAAATATGAGGTGCAAATATTGGTGTGATGTTGACGTACTTTTGTAGTATATGTAACGTGTCGGTAGTACGTCGGAATATATGTGTATTGTGTCTTTTTAAAAAAATCTGAATATATACATAATATATATATGTAGGCGTGTATATTGAGTGGGTAAGGAGACTTTCCATTTTCAATTTGTTGCCATCAAGCTTTGTCCAAATGTGTCTCCATTTAATGAACTAGTTAGTTCATTATCTAAAGCACTTTACTTAATGAACTAATTTAGTTCATTAATCGCGTCACCTGAAAATAGTTCAAAAACAACAAATGTTTGCCATATGATGTAAGTTTTAACTCTTTATGGATTTTTAGTACGCAACAATATATATAAAGCATATGAGACATATATATCACAAAAACGTGTCAATTAATAATTTTGTCATGCATTTCATAAAATCGTACTATTTAAATCATGTATTTGTAAATCATTCAAACTCTTTTTCTCAATACACGCCTCTCTCATCATCCAATGGCAAGACAAAAGATACTTGGTACACATATTTTCATATACATATATCAATGTAGGTATGTAAACAAAATCTATTGGTTCCATACACATGCTTCTCGGCTAAGGGATACTCCTACCCACACAACCACATAAATTTTCAACTTAAATCACATTTCATTTTCAACCTAAATCACATTTCATACATAAATTTTTTGTAACACTTAGACTTTTAACATGGATAGTCTTCGACATAAATTCATAGTCTAATAAGAGTTAACATGCAACTTATTTTAACTCATTTATTCCACTCCAAGATCATGTATCATATTCATGATCTTGTATCAACAAAACTACATGTGTGCTAGTTTCCATCAAAATTATGACTTCAAAGGCCAAGGTCATAGTGTTGATCATGATGAAAAATACATGGAACATAAAGGATGATGAAAGCCATGAAAATATGCCTTCTTGAGCCATGATCACCAAGATTGTACTTCATCATGAAGATGGATGATCAAGGTCAAGGGATGGCTACAAATACTCCACCCATGTGTGTGCATGCATAAAGATAGTCATGATGATTATTAAGAAACAAGCTTTTGTGGTCAAGCATTCAAGCCATGAATATGATGTACCATAAACACACTAAAATCAACACCATCAAAGCTCCTGAAAATCGAGAACACCAAGAAAATGCATAGATGATAATCATCAAGGAAAATACATAAGAGATGTCTCAAAGCTAGATTCTTAGTAATCTTTTTCATAATATGACACATGCATCCATATTCTTTCATTAGATGCTATATGCAACCACATAAGAGCCTATGACTCATCTTCATATACACCTGCAAGATCATATTCTACATCAGCTTGACCATCTTTATGTATATATTCATACATAAATCCATAGACATCAACATATCTTACATGCATACATAATTTGTATATATCCATACTATTAAAATATTGAAGATACTTCATGAATGATCTAAAGTTGCTTATGGACATATATACATCAAATTTTCACAATGCATGAAGGATCTAAGTGGAGTACTTGCATTTTCTTGAGTTTAAGCTTTAGATTGGAAGGTTTCTTCACCTTAGCTTGGAGTTTTCTCCTTTCCTTGGAGGAGGTCACGGCTTGTGGGTGTCAAAAGAGAAGATTGTTGAGAAACTATGGAAAGTGATGGATAGAAGGATTTAAGGTAATTCTACATGAAGTTCTTACCTAACTTCTTCTTGTTCCTTGGTTCTAAAAAATTTCGGATTGTACACTTGATGAAGAAGAGTGATTTAAATCCTTGTATGATGGTTTCTTCCTCTTTTCCTTGTTATATACCCACAGTTTTAGAGAGATAGAGGGGGAAAAGTTTGATTCTCTTCTTGAAAAAGTTAATAGAGGATTCCTTTGAAGTGGCTTCAGGGAATGAAATGAAAAGTGAAGTCCTGGCTTGAAGATAAAATGAGAAATGTATCTTACTCTTGCTTAGGGATGCTTTTTTTTCTAGGGGAGTGAAAGAATATCATCATGGAGTTTTTGGGGTAGGGAGAAAAGTAGACATGATGGGTGTATGTCTTGAAGAGTGGGAAGGGAGAAGTGTTGGAAGAAATATTCCTTCCCTTTTCTTTATGCAATGACCGGCCAAAGGGAGTGGGAAGAGGGAAAATTATTGGTTTCTTGAAGAGTGCAAGAAATATGACAAGGTGGAAGCTTTTGTAAGAGCAATGATGAATCCTTGGTTGATGAGGAAGAAAAGATAAAAAAATCATCAATTGATTCTTGCATAAAACTTCTACCATTTATGCATGTTGTTGGAGTGTTAATCCAACCAAACATCTTTCTTCTTTTCTCTTAAAGTGCCCGGCTATAAGGGTGTTTGGGTTGGTAGTTTAGGATGAAATAGCTTACCTCATTATTCTATGTCTACCCTTTCCTTTTTATTTTATTTAATGGTAGTAAAATGATTGTGTTTATTTGTAACTCATTTAATTATCCAGCATAAGTCATTTTTTACCTAGTTTATACTTTATTTATTTAATATGTACTACATTTCTTATATATACTACTTAACATGGAACAACGTTTTAATCGATTATATTTGGTACGGGAGACGGGCGTAACAATTTTATTGCATGAATAATATCAAGTATGTAACTTTAATATAGCATAATGTAATCATAAATGATCATAGACTTAATTCTCTGTCACGTTAGAGTAAAGTCCAACAACTTCTTTATGATCAAAGATTCATAAGAAATAACATTTTGATCTTTTAGTCATACCATAGACTCAACAAAATCATTTTTCATCATCAATCTTACATTTATTTTAGTGTTCATCGTTGGCCAAATAACTTTCATTATTTACTATCTATGTTGAAGAACATAAGCACTAAACTTATGTGACCATTCACATGCTACACTAAATGCAAGTCTTACAACTTTTAAGACATATCTCTCGTCATGATAAAATAGACATTACTAAACTTATTTACATCCTTATTCATGTTCATGATCCAAAACCATTGCTTTTTCATCAAATGACAAATGCAAACATCTTCCATGATACAATGGATGTCAGTTCTGACAAGTGGCACAGCAACGTAAGAAATCTACGAACTTGTCAAGTGTTTGCACTTTTCGTAATGAACAAATGCAAGATACAGTGTAGCAATGTAGCAATCAGATATTTGCTCAGGAAGGTGCAGGGACGATGAAGGAATTCGTAGCAGGAGAAGACAAAATTTATGTGTGCAGATGCAATGCTCTGCCTCTGTTTATATAGGGAACTGGGGGGAGGTTACACGATCGCCAGTTAACCCACGATCTCCGCCAGTAACCCACCATCCACAATCTCCCCTAGTAAAACCCCACGATCGGAGGTAATCCACGGACTGGTTCAGTTTAATCTAGGCCGTTAGATCAACGGATTAAATCATAATCGTAGGATTAGGTAAATTATTTTGTGGAAAATTTAAAAGAAAATTTGTTCAAAAAGATAAGAACCGGATGGGCGAGCCACAAGCCCCAGCCGAGCCGGCCGGACAGGCAGGCGGCGGCGGCACGTGCGCGTTTAGTAGCCATCTGCGTCTTTCCTCCGGTCAAAACTTCTCTTTCCCTTAGGGCACATCTAAAGTGTCACTCCTTGCACTATATTTTGTGGCAATTTCCTTCGATTGACGAATATGGTATATTTAGAAAATGGTTATGTGTTCAATTCTCATGAAGCCATATCATCATTTTTCCATTTTTCAACCATTTTTAACTCCTACTTTGAGCATTAATTTCTCATTCACCCGGCATCGAAATTGAGTGATTCAAAATCCTAAAATCATCTACTCATTACTTAGATAATTTAGGACTCATTAGTTTCTAATTTTTATTAACGAAAACCAATCATAATTAAGCTCAAATTATGTTGCCACCAACTTTAGACAAACATGTTTTTCCAATTTTCCAGTTTTTCCAATTTTCCTCCAACATCCCCCACATGAATGAAAATTAATGCAAATGCAGATGCAGACTCCAACGAGAAGTCAGACAAGAAAATGTTGCATCAGGAGAGGTAGCTTCTGGCTTTGAACCTTTCGTAGTGATGTACCATCAGATTCATTCGGCTAAGTAGTGACTTGATGTCTTGAACGAGTCAGTCTTTGTTCTGAACCTAGACAACAATAATAACAAAACATTTTCTTTAACACTCTTTTGGTTCTCATGGTTGTGTTTTATTTTGGCCACGAAAAACCTGGTTTCAGAAAGTGTTTTAGAGATTTCTTGCCTCATATAATTCTTATAGAAGCGGCCCCACTTCACACTTACATAGGTGATTCCTATCAGAAGCATTCTGTCATACCCAACTTTATATATCAAGATATAGGACATCATTAAAAGCTTTAGTTTACCCTAAATATTCCCTGCAGACATCACTTTTATGTAACGAAATGAGTAAGTGCTAAACTGAAACTTCATAACTTAGTTATCCCATTGAACCAAGATTCTAGGATCTCCAGTCAACAGGTTAGGTTACCATTACAAAGATTCTTGCGTATTAGGCTTAAGTCAAATTTTATTTGTCAATTTTGACATCTGATCTCTAGGCAAGCCTTTTGTAAGTGAATCCGCCAGATTCTCCTTTGATTTTATGTAATCAATGGAAATCACTCCATTAGAGATCAATTGTGTAATGGTATTATGTCTCCGACGTATATGTTGTGACTTACCATTGTAGATGCTACTTTGTGCTCGTCCTACAGAAGATTGACTATCACAGTGTATGCTAATACGAGCGATTGTCTTAGGCCAACATGGAACATCTTCTAGGAAATTTCGAAGCCATTCAGCCTCTTCCCCAGCTTTATCAAATGCTATAAACTTGGCTTCCATAGTGGATCGAGCTATGCACGTTTGCTTTGTGGACTTCCATGACACAGCACCACCACCAACAGTGAATAGGTATCCACTGGTGGACTTAGAGTTCTTGCTATCTGATATCCAATTTGCATCACAGTATCTTTCCAATACTACCGGATATCTTGTATAGTGTAATCCAAGGTTCATTGTGTACTTCAAATATCTCATCACTTTATTTAGAGCTTTCCAATGATCTTCACTTGGATTACTGGTAAACCTGCTCAATTTGTTTACTGGACAAGCTAAGTCTTGTCTTGTACAGTTTGTTATGTACATCAGACTTCCAATTACCTGTGAGTACTTCAATTGAGCTACATGTTTACCTTGGCTCTTTGTTAAGTGTATACTTAAGTCTAGTGGGGTCTTTATTGATTTTGTATCAAGCATATTGAATCGTTTGAGAACAGATTCAATATAATGAGTTTGCGACATAACAAGGCCTTCAGTTATCCGAGAAATTTTAATCCCTAGAATAACATTGGCAACCCCCATATCTTTCATATCGAAATTTCGTGTTAACATCTTCTTGGTATTCAAGATGATGTCATGAGTACTACCATGATGGGCATGTCGTCTACATATAGACATACTATTACATATGCATCTGCTGTGTTTTTGATGTACATACATTTGTCACACTCGTTGATCCTAAATCCATTTAATAACATTGCCTCATCAAACTTCAAATGCCGCTGTTTGGATGCTTGTTTAAGTCCGTACAAAGACTTGACAAGTTTACACACCTTTTTCTCTTTCCCTGGTATAGCAAACTTTTTAGGTTGCTCCATATAAATTTTTTCTTCCAACTTACCGTTCAGGAAGGCAGTCTCCACATCTATTGTTAGGTCCGAAATACACTCTAGAAGGGGGTGAATAGAGTGTTTGCCTCATCCAAGCCTCTTCTATTTATAGATAAAAGTGTGTCATAGCCACCCTATGGAGTGATTTGATCTTGAATAGCCACCCTAGAGATTCTTAGACATGGTTAAAATAGTCAAAGAAGCATGTGGTATGTTGGGTTAAAGTCCACAAGAAATTTGAGCAAGATTGGAGAGAGAAAACATCATAGATCTCCCTTGGATTTTGTTCCAACGTTAAAAAACTTTTTGACTTCTGGGGACGTCGATCGATCTACGTGCCAATGCTGAGAGATCGACGTCTCTCAGAATGACGTCGATCGATCGACGTCTGCCTGGCTGAGAGATCGACATCTCTCAGAATGACGTCGATCGATCGACGCCTCCTAGGCTGAGAGATCATCGTCTCTCAGATGTACGTCGATCAATTGACGTACCCTTAGCTGAGAGATTGATGTCTCTCAGATGTATGTCGATCGATCGACGTATCCTTATATGAGAGATCGACGCCTCTCAGATGTACGTCGATCGATCGATGTATGCCTGACTGAAAGATTGATGTCTCGCAGATATACGTCGATCAATCCACGTCTCTTGGCTGAGAGATTGACGTGGATTTGAGAGCTCAAACATTTACAAAACTTCACATGGATCGATCCATGTACCTCCCTGAGGGCTGATGTATACTTCAACCGAGAAATGTGTTTTTCTTAATTTGCTTCAAACTCAAAATGTGAAATTCCATTTTAGCCCTTTTAAAACGTCTTTTTAACATCATCAAAACATTTCATAATCCAACAATCTCCCCCTTTTTGATGATTTCAAAACCAAGATTTTAAAAGATGTTTTTGCTTCATTTTGAATGTTTCAAAACTTGAAAAATATCAATCTCTCCCTAAGTGTATGCACTTTATACCTTCTGTAATAATCAATGTGAGCAAGAATTTACAACTCCAATCAAAATACTCTTCTTTAAAATTGCTCCCCCTTAACCAAACATGTATCAACAACCCAACATTCTTAACCCAAACATGCATCAATAACTCATCTTTCAAACATGCTCATTTTCATTTTACCAGCAATCAACAAAGATTCCAATTTTCCAAACTTACCTCATTTTACCAGCTACCAACAAAAATTATCTCATCAAGCAATAAACAATTTTAACAAATGAGCGACAATAGCCATTTTTCTCCCTTTTTTTGAAAGCATCAAAAACTATAAGTAATTGTACTCCATTAAATTAAAATCACAACCAAGTTTTACAACTACCACAACATCCTAAGCTAGAATCATAGATAAAACACGAAGCTAGCTAAACGACACATTAGTCTTCATCGGAAGAGAACGTAATTCCAGGAATGCACACTTTCATCTTTGCCTTGAGGCTTGGCAAATCTTGATTCATGCATGGACACTTTGCCTTTTAGCTCACCAACCTCCTGCTGAAGACTAGTAACTTGAGCTTGAAGTTCAGGGATATTTGAGCTCAAGCCACTAGGTGCTTCTTGAGTATCCATTTCCGGAATGGGTGCCTCGTCCGGAAAGTCTTCTTCTTCTCTTGCTTCCTCCTCTTGTTCTCTCCTCATTGCTTCTTTTCTAGATTTCAGTATTTGTTTGATGTTGACTTTATCATAGAAGTCCTTGTGCGTTATGTTGTCAACATCCGTGTCATCCACATAAACACCCGACTTCACAAGCATCCTATAGATAAGGTTACTATAGGGAAGGGCTTTGTTTTGTTTTGTGGCGGCTTCGATAACATTTGTCATAAAAAGCTCTCCAAAGTTAACCTTCTCACGGTTAGCTATTCGGTATGCTATGTAAAAGTCAAGGTTACTGGGCAATTTAGCGGATTTACCATTTATGCGAAATGTAACAATGGCAAGAAGTGTACGATAAACTAAGGGCATATCATTTGTGTTTTTGCTGGGATAGAAGCCTAAGAAAGACTTCACTTCATCTTCAGAGACTTTCCACTTAGCTGCATCCCACTTCCACGCATCAAACTTAAAGTACCCTTCGTTGGGTACACCAATCAAGTCACAAATTTTTTCAACTTTCCATTTAACATGATGTCCATCAATAACGGAATGGAGAGCTAAAGGAAGGCCATTTATGTATTCAATCCATAAATTGGCATAAAAGAGTCTAGTATATTTAGTGGACATTTTGAGCATCTCTCTCTCATTCAAAATACTTCTCCATTCTTGAACATCTAACCACTCAATGATGGGACTTAATTCATTATTGCTTAGAATATCATTTATTCTAAGCAATTTGAGTGGGATGGTGGGTCTCTCATCATCTTCCCATTTATCAAATAATATTTGAGCATGTCTAGTGATATAACTTACATGCCCAGGGATTAGGGGTTCAGTCAAAGCATCCTTGACATCTTTGGCTTTGATCCAAGGGAAGTTTGAGAGAGTCAACTCACTCCTAATTGCGGCTAGCGCTTGTGCTTAACTCTCATCCATAGATTGCTTTCTTCTAGGTTGAGATGTTTGCCCTTGAGAAGGATTGCTTGAACCTTCTCCTCCACCCCTAGAAGATCTTGGCCTCTTGGTTGTGTTTTTGCTCCTTGAAGACATTTTGAGAGAAATTAGGGCTTGAGAGATTTAAAACCTTATGTTGAAATGGAGGAATTCAAGAGAGGAAATCAAGAATCAAGAGTATAGATGATTAACTTTTGATTTAGAGATGAAATTGGAGAAATGGATGGTTTTGGAGAAAGGGGGCTCAGATTTTATAGGGTTTCGGGCAAAGGTTTTGAGTGAAATGAGGAAGGGTTGCGTTTTTGAGAGTTTTTATAGCTGCTGAAATCGACGACGTCGATCGATCGATGTATGAATTTGACGTACGTCGATCAATCGATGTTAGAGATTGACATACGTCGATCTCTTGTTTTGATACGTCGATCGATCGACGTATGCTGGTTTTTGAGATTTTCAATTTTATCCCTCTAACTAATGTTTATCATCCCTAATCTTGTTCTAATAGACTCAAATGTCTCTGTGGGAAGATATTTTGTGAATATAACTGCTAGTTGGTCATTTGTTGGGACAAATTCAACGCATACCAATCCTTTTTGAACGCAATCCCTTATGAAGTGATGTCTTACTTCTATATGTTTGGTCCTACTATGATGTACTGGGTTTTGAGCTATACTTATGGCTGAGGTATTGTCACATAGGATGGGAACTTTATCAAACTTGACATTGTAATCGTTCAAAGTGTTGATCATCCAAAGTAGTTGTGCACAACACGAAGCGGCCGATACATATTGGGATTCCGCCGTTGAAAGTGACACACTATTTTGTTTCTTGGAGAACCAAGAAACCAAGCAATCTCCAAGGAATTGGCATGTCCCGGAGGTGCTTTTCCTATCAACAAGATTTCCGGCATAGTCCGAGTCACGGTACCCTCTTAAATCAAACCATCCATTTTTAGGATAAAACAACCCAAAATTCAAAGTTCTTTCAAATACCTAAAGATACGTTTAATAGCAACTAAATGTGATTCCTTTGCCATACTTTGAAATCTAGCACATAAGCACCCAGCATGCAAAATGTCCGGTTTACTGGCGGTTAAATAAAGTAAACTACCAATCATACCCCTATATTTGGTTACCTCAACCGGCTTTCCTTTTTCGTCTTTGTCAAGCTTTGTACTTGTGCTCATCGGAGTGCTCACACTTCTTCCATCCTCGAATTTGTACTTCTTGAGCAAATCCTTTGTATACTTTGTTTGAGATATATACACTCCATCTTGAGTTTGCTTGATTTGTAGACCAAGGAAGTAGTCGAGTTCACCCATCATGCTCATTTCAAATTCTCCTTCCATCAATTTTGCAAAATGCTCACAAAGAGAATCATTAGTAGCACCAAATATAATATCATCCACATAAATTTGAACAAGCAATTGATGGTTTCCTTGTTCTTTAATAAAAAGAGTAGTGTCGACTTTTCCTCTTGAAAATTCATTTTCGAGAAGGAAGTTACTTAATCTATCATACCAAGCCCTAGGAGCTTGTTTAAGTCCATAAAGGGCCCGTTTGATTTTAAAAACATGATTTGGATAATCATGATTTTCAAACCCCAGAGGTTGAGCTATATATACCTCTTCTTGAATTATTCCATTCAAGAATGCAGATTTCACATCCATTTGATATAGTTTGAAATCCTTATAGCATGCATATGCTAATAGCATCCTAATAGCTTCTAACCTAGCTACGGGGGCAAAAGTCTCATCATAGTCTATGCCTTCCTCTTGCCTATAGCCTTGGGCTACTAACCTAGCCTTGTTTCTAGTGACGTTTCTTTTATCACCCATTTTGTTTCTAAATACCCATTTAGTGTCAATTACGGGATGATCACTAGGTTTAGCAACTAATTCTCAAACATCACTTTTTTCAAATTGATTTAATTCTTCTTGCATAGCTAATACCCAATCTTCATCATTTATTGCCTTCTTTATATTTTTAGGCTCAACTTGTGAAATGAATGCATTTTCATTGAATTTTTTGCTAGTCATTATGCCTTGGCTAGTTTCACCTAATATCAACTCTTTAGGGTGATCTTTCCTATACTTATATGAGTCTGGTAAATTTGAGGTATCTCCTCCTACTTCTTCATCTTCAACCTTAAGTTCAAGGGGATCAATCCTAAGGTCAATAACAATATTACCTTTTGGATTCTCAAACTTCTCTATATGGCTTACTTCAATTATTTCATCATCATCATCATCATTAATGTTTGATTTATCCTCATTGAGTTCACTAAACTTGACATGGATTGATTCTTCAACTTTCATGCTTCTTTTATTATATACTCTAAATGCCTTGCTATTTTGAGCATAACCCATAAAGATTCCTGCATCCGCTTTGAAGTCGAGTTTATCCAAGTTATCTTTGGTGTTAAGTATAAAGCACTTACAACCACATACCTTGAAATAACCAATATTTGGTACTCTACCTTTTCAAAGCTCATAAGGAGTCTTTTTGAGAAATGGTCTCAAATAAACTCTATTGATCACATGACAAGCGGTATTTACCGCTTCGGCCCAAAAATATTTGGGTAGCTCAAATTTGTTTAGCATGGCTCTACTCATTTCTTGAAGTGTTCTATTTTTCCTTTCCGCAACACCATTTTGTTGAGGGGTTCTTGGAGCTGAAAAATTGTGTCCATACCCTTTGGATACACAAAATTCTTGAAATTCTCCATCAAACTCACCACCTCTATCACTTCTAATTTCCTTAATTGTGTCCTCTCTTTGATTTTCTATCTCTTACAAAGTTTTATAAATTCTTGGCATGCATCATTCTTTTTAGCTAAGAACATCACCCAAGTGTACCTAGAGAAGTCATCTACCACCACAAAGGTGTAATATTTTCTACTTAGACTTGCCGTACCAATATCCCCATACAAATCCATATGAAGCAATTGTAGAGGTTTGGTGGTGGAGATTTCACTTTTGGGCTTGAAGCTTGTTTTAAAAAGCTTTGCCTTTTGACAAGTGTCACATAAGCCATGGTTTTCGAAATTTAATTTTGGAAGACCTTGGACTTTTTCATTTTTGCAAATCTCTTTGAAAATTTTAAAACTAATGTGTCCAAGTCGTCTATGCCATAGTTGAGTCAAATCATTTTTGGCAACTAGGCAAGAAACATTTTGTGATATCAAATCATGTGTGCTAAATTTGTAAACATCATTTTTGCGTATAGCTTCAAAAACAATCTTATCGTTCTTTTTCACAATACATTTTCTTTTCACAAATTCAATTTGAAAATTAGCATCATATTGTTGGATAACACTTATCAAATTATACTTTTAGAGAAAAAGGGGTTTGAGTGATTTTCAAATACATGATATAAATATGCATAAAAACGAGCATGAGATAAATGTGCATGATATATTGCATATTACTTGCCTTATATAATTCATATATAGTGTTGCCATGCTAACGAGCCATGAAGCTTTAAATCTTAAATCAAATGGCGAACATTTGTTGTGTTTATACTATTTTCAGGTACCATCATTAATGAACTAAACTAGTTCATTAAGTGAAGTACTTAGTTAATTAAACTAAGTAGTTCACTAAAGGAAGCTACATTTGGACAAGGCACAAAGGCAACAAGACTAAGAAAGGAAAGTCTCCTCCTCCTCCTACATCATGATCATACACGCATACATATATACAAATATATATATTTTCAGAATTTTTGAAAAAGGCACATACACATGTATTCCAACGTACTACCGACACGTATATTTTACGTACGTACGTTAACGTCACACCACCATACTTAACTCATATTTATGAGTATATTCAGGTCTTATATCATATGATATAAGTCATGGTGATGACAAATTAAATACGACATGTTAAAAGGTTCTAAACCGAAAATTGTCATATTGGGCGAATACTGAAACTTCGCCAACGTGTCACGTACTTGCGATAAATAGATGGCCCGCCCCTACACTTCAAAAATAATTATAAATTTTGTGGCTATGATGCTAATTTCAGCCATAAAATCATTCCATGTTGGCACACACAAATCACCCCACATTAAGGCCAAATTGTGGAGATTCCAATTTTAATTTTGTCACATGTTAATGGCGCCACTTTAGACCAGCTAAGTGCTGAGAATTAAAGTTTATATTATATATATTATGTGTAACATAATACATATAACATGTGCAAAAAGTTGGAATTTAATTAGATAAAAATCGGGCAATCGATAAATATCGAAAATTCGGTTTTCTGCGGACACAACACATGGAACATTTTTGACACATCATATGACACGTATCTAGACACTTTTTACATATGTCATACATCTTAAATTGTTCTAGAAAATTAAATTAAGGGCTGATTGGAATATAACATGTGCGTATTATTAAATGTGCACTATTTTACAAAATTAGCAAAAATAAAATTCAGCACATGCATATACATGTATACACGCCACCTACAACTGAGATGGAGCATATGTGGAGCCTTGTTGGGATATTGATTGGTCAAGAATCAATCATACAATGTTGGGATTTAAAGAAAGAAGCTACAAATGGTAAGGTTTCAAACTTTGTCTCATTTGAAACACATGCTAAAAATTTCAGCATGTGGAAGAAATAGGCTGGCCGAATTTTACTAATTATGAGCCTATATTTTGTGTCTTGAATTATGTGGATAATTGGAAGAAGAAATGGAAGAAATTTGAATGAAATACAAAGCCATAAATTGTGATATCTTGAATATCACACATGCTGAAATTTTTCAGCATGTGTGGAATGTATCTTGAACGTTTTCTAGGCTTTGTTGGTGTCCAAAATTCATTTCTAATTTGATAAGGATATTTTCTACCAATTGATGATTTAATTTAAAAAGAAAAATCAAAGCAAATTGGAAATAATTTGAATTAAGGAGCCATGTATCACATGCTGAAATTTCAGCATGTTAACTACTCTTAATGGCCGATTTTTTCCACCTTATGTGAAGAAATATTATCTTGCTTAATTTATATGATAATCTTGGATGTTATGGAAACTAATTTATGTTGATTTTGGCACATGCTTTTAGTGAAATATTCAGATTTTCCAAGTCATCAAATGATGACAACATTCAACCAATCAATGATGGCCAAGTAAGCAAAGGTTAAATGATCATCCAATGAGAATGTGTCAAGTAAGCAAGATAATGCCACAATAATGATACACATTCTCCCAAGGACTTAGAAGATAATTTTCAAGAGGAGAAGGACTCCAATAGGGGGCGGCCATAATGTGATAAAAATGAAGAAAGAAGAGCAAAACAAGAACAATAACAAGAGTTGCAAATTCAAAGATCAAAAGTGTTCTAGCCTTCTTTTTGTATACTCTCTTTCTTTCTTCTTCTTCTTGAAGCCTATTGTACTTATATTAATATTCTTGAATAGGCTTATCTTAGACCACCACACATTCTATATCTTTGTAAAAGATTGATCAAGCTGTGATCAATCTTCAACTTGCAAGGTGGTGGTGTTCGTGCGTATTGTATTCATCATACAAGGTTTGTAAAGGGTTGGAGTTGGTGTGTAACTCCATCAACCCTATGGTAAGGTGTATTGCGTGTGTGTGACTAGTGTGAACCAAGGAAGGTGTTCTTCAAAGACTGGAGTAGGTTGTTTATAACTGAACCAGTATAAAATTCTCGGTGTCATTTACTTTCTGCACTTATATTCTGTTTCTGCACTGTTTACTCTTTTTGTTTACGTTCGTAAAAATAGTAAACGATTTTCAAAAATCACGAAAATTTCCAGAAACATAGCCACACATCTTAAGGTTAATTTAGCACAAGTTTCAACCCTTTTGGATAAGTATAAGTCACTCAAATATCCAAAGTTCTGAGACTAGTGCAGTCTGATTTTTAGGATTGCAAAGGTTGAGACTTTGAGTGTATTTGACTAACTTCCCGAAAGAATTTTTCAAAACTATTTCAACACATTCAAATAAAATATATACGGGTTTAGTGGTTAAAACTTCAGAGCAATTGGAGTCAAGAACAAATAGAAAAAAAATTTCAAAACAGTCTACCGTTTCTGGCAGATTCACGCAATCTGACCACCAACAATTTTTGAAGGGGTTAAAGGTTGAATTTAAATCTGAAATTTTTAGGACACACTCATAACATCTAAGGCTAAGTTCTCTCAAAATGTCAGAATTTTTGAAGACTTACAACCTAGTTTTAAAAACGTTTTAAAACAGGTCCTGAAAACAGAATCTGTTTTCAGAAGTTGAGTTGTTTGGTTTAAAAGAAATTTTAAAAACCACACTTTCCGCACCAACTATTCAACCATCCCTTCTAGTGGTGCCTTGCAATCAGAGCAGGAACACTCACTACAAAGGATCCAACGATTCAGTGAGATGGAAACCACAAATCTCAAAACCGAGAAAGAAGGTATTTCGAGCCAAAAGCCTCCTCTTTTTGACGGTGAGTCGTTTTTTCAATGGAAACTAAGAATGAAGCTTTTTCTTATGGCTATAGATATTGATCTTTGGTCGATTATAGAATATGGTCCTTTTGTTCCATCTATGTTATCCACCGTAGATAGAGTCACACTAGAAGTTGTCAAACCTAGACAAGAATGTACAAGTGATGATAAAAAGAAACTTAGCATGAATGCTAGGGCTATGCAATTACTATTAAATGGATTAAGTAAGAGTGAGTCCAGTCATGTCTCAAACTGTTCTAGTGCACAAGAAATGTGGAGGATACTAGAAATGAAACACGAAGGCACGAGTCAAGTAAAACAGTCAAAGATAAACATGCTTATGTCCACACTTGAGTCGTTTAAACTGTTGCCTATTGAATCTATTGTTGATATAGATCTTCGTTTGACTAACATCTACAATTCTCTTGAGTCTCTTGGTAAAGCTTTTACCATGCAGGAAAAAGTACAGAAAGTCTTACGAAGCCTTCCTTCAGAGTGGGACCCTAAAGTAATCGCAATAGAAGAAAGCTAATAAACGAACTCAATAAAGATGGAAGAGTTAATTGGATCACTTAAGGTGTATGAAAATAAACTCACCATACGAAAATCGGAATCATCTAAACAAGGTAAAGCAATTGCTTTTAAATCAAATGAATACATCTCTACTTCTTCCAATCACATAGATTATAGTGATTCTGAATCGGATAACGATGACCTAATTCTATTGGCTAAAGGCTTAAGAAAATTTATGAGAAGATCATTTAGAAACAAAAATAAGGGTACTACAATTCAGAGAAATAAGAACAAGTCAAATGATAAAGATGTTAAATGTTATGAATGTGGCTAACTTGGACATTTATCATATGACTGTCCCAATAAAGAAAAGCAAACAAATAAATACCCTGACAAGGAGCGGAACAAGAATAGACTCATCTCAGAACCCAAGCAAAGGAAACGTGCTCTAAAGGCCTCCACCTGGAGTGATACATCGGATTCCGAGACTGAAACCGAAGAAGAGACTGCACAAGTATGCTTTGTGTCCAAAGCATCTAATGAGGTATCATCTGATTCTGATTCTGACTCTGAGCCTTCTTATGATGATTTATTTAGTCAATATTTAGAATTGCATAAGTTTTCAAAGACTCTTGCAAAAAAAAAGCGATTAATTGAAGACAAGAAATTGTTAGAATCTTCTAACAAAGATCTTGTGTCTCAATTAAACGATTCAAAAGAAGAGTCATCATGCATTATAAATTCATTAAAGTCTGAAATTTCATCATTGACATCCGAGAACACTGAATTGAAATCCGAGATTTCAAACTAGAAATCAAGGAATGCGGATGTAGAGAAAATGGTGAAGAAATTTGATACAGGAACAAACATGCTAGATTACATTATTTATTCACAAAAGCATGATCGTGATAAAACGGGTTTAGGATACATTGAAACAAATGAGGTATCCATTAAACCAACCAAGTTTGTAGTATCTAAGAAAGTACACACTCCAAAACCAAAAACGACGTCTAAGATGACGCAAAGACCCCCTCTCCCCACATCTCGTCATACTTCTTCTTCATATCATGAGAAACACAATTTTGTACCATATAGATATAAGAAGAAACAAGTGATGCATACACGACATTCATTTCATCCATCTAGATCACACACTATGCACACTACCACAAGGACATATCAAAAAGGTCCTACATATAATGCGTATAAAGGAGTTCTTGGCCAAAGGCCAGATACAGTTGCACCTAAAGTATATTATGTTATGCTTTCATCACCTTTCTCACGTTTTGGAAGACCTAGAAGGGTCACCCAAATTTGGGTACCAAAAGGGACATTTTCAAAGGGTTGAATAAATAGCCCTTACGAATGCACATTATACAAAATGCATGATTCTTCTTCATCTTTACAGACATCTTTTGATTTACTTTTCAAAATAAAGAGGGAGAGATAGCATGATTTAAGGGGGAGAGAGATGCTGATTGCATGAATCAAGGGGGAGCGGTTTTTGAAATTTAAAATTCAAATTTTGAATTTATGCATGATTGAAGGGGGGAGCGATAGGATTTAAATCATGTGCATAGGTTATTTTGAAAATCATCAAAAGGGGGAGATTGTAGAGAAAAAGGGGTTTGAGTGATTTTCAAATACATGATTTAAATGTGCATAAAAACGAGCATGAGATAAATGTGCATGATATATTGCATATTACTTGCCTTATATAATTCATATATAATGTTGCCGTACTAATGAGCCATAAAGCTTTAAAGCTTACATCAAATGGCGAACATTTGTTGTGTTTATACTATTTTCAGGTGCCATCATTAATGAACTAAACTAGTTCATTAAGTGAAGTACTTAGTTAATTAAACTAAGTAGTTCACTAAAGGAAGCTACATTTGGACAAGGCACAAAGGCAACAAGACTAAGAAAGGAAAGTCTCCTCCTCCTCCTACATCATGATCATACACGCATACATATATACAAATATATATATTTTCAGAATTTTTGAAAAAGGCACATACACATATATTCCAACGTACTACCGACACGTTATATATTTTACGTACGTACGTTAACGTCACATCACCATAATTAACTCATATTTATGAGTATATTCAGGTCTTATATCATATGATATAAGTCATGGTGATGACAAATTAAATACGACACGATAAAAGGTTCTAAACTGAAAATTGTCGTATCGGGCGAATACCAAAACTTCGCCAACGTGTCACGTACTTGCCATAAATAGATGGCCAGCCCCTACACTTAAAAAATAATTATAAATTTCGTGGCTATGATGCTAATTTCAGCCATAAAATCATTCCATGTTGGCACACACAAATCACCCCACATTAAGGCCAAATTATGGAGATTCCAATTTTAATTTTGTCACATGTTAATGGCGCCACTTTAGACCAGCTAAGTGCTTAGAATTAAAGTTTATATTATATATATTATGTGTAACATAATATATATCGACGCCTCCTAGGCTGAGAGATCATCGTCTCTCAGATGTACGTCGATCGATCGACGTACCCTTAGCTGAGAGATCGATGTCTCTCAGATGTATGTCGATCCATCGACGTACCCTTAGATGAGAGATCGACGTCTCTCAGATGTACGTCGATCGATCGACGTATGCCTAACTGAGAGATCGATGTCTCTCAGATATACATCGATCGATCCACGTCTCTTGGCTGCGAGATTGACGTGGATTTTAGAGCTCAAACATTTACAAAACTTCACATGGATTGATCCATGTACCTCCCTGAGGGCTGATGTATACTTCAACCGAGCAATGTGTTTTTGTTAATTTGCTTCGAACTCAAAATGTGAAATTCCATTTTAGCCCTTTTAAAACATCTTTTTAACATCATCAAAACATTTCATAATCCAACATCTATTTGATGGATTTCTAAGCCGTAGACTGCAGCAATAGCAACTAGCATCCTTATCGAAGTGATCCTAGTTACTGGTGAGTAGGTATCAAAAAAGTCAAAGCCTTCCTTTTGTCGATAGCGTTTAGCTACTAACCGGCCTTGTACTTGTCAACAGACCCATCCTTTTTTAGCTTTTTCTTAAAGATACACTTGCATCCGAGTGGTTTACTTCCTGATGGAAGATCAACCTGCTCCCAAGTGTGATTTGAAGAATCGATTATATTTAATTGTTTACTGCCTCTTTCCAGAAGGGAGCTTCTGGAGTTGACAAAGCCTCAGAAAAGGTTCTTGGATTGTTTTCTACTAAGTATGTAAGAAAATCTAGTCCAAAGGACGTTGGTATTCTGGCTCGTTTGTTTTGACACGGTTCCTCTATTTCTTGAGGGGTCGTCTCACTCGCTTACTAGTGCTTGTTTCTTCGTAGTTTTTGTCTTTTTTGGAAAGACATCTTCAAAGAACATTCCATGACAACATTCTCATGTATGTCAGGAATGTCCAATTTGTGCACCGAGAATCGATATGCACTACTGTTAGTTGTATATCCTATGAATATGCAATCAATTGCTTTAGGCCCAATTCTTACTTGCCTTGGTTTGGGTACTGCAACCTTCGCCAGACACCCCCACAATTTCAAATATTTGTAACTAGGCTTATGGCCCTTCCAAAGTTCATATGGGGTTTTATCCATCCTTTTAGATGGAATTCTATTTGAAATGACGTTGGCAAAGAGAATTGCTTCCCTTCACAAGCTTTGAGGTAAACCCTAACTTATCAACATAGCATTCATCATTTCTTTTAGAGTCTGGTTTTTGCGTTTAGCAAAACCGTTGGATTGAGGTTAGTATGGTGCAGTTGTTTGATGAATAATGCCATGTTCTGAACAAAATTCATTAAACGGTGCATCATATTCGCCACCTCTATAATACGAATTGTATTAATTCGTTTGCTAAGTTGATTCTCAACTTCACTTTTATAATCTTTAAATGCATCAACGGCCTCATCTTTGCTACTCAGCAAATAAACATAGCAGTATCTAGTGTAATCGTCGATAGAAGTCACAAAATACTTTTTACCACCTCTTGTTTGCACAAATTTTAAATCACACACATTGGTATGAATTAAATCTAAAACTTCAGTGTTTCTTTCAATTGAAGAAAATGGCGTCTTTGTCATTTTTGCTTCAACACAGACTTGACATTTTTCTTTATTAATGTTCAGTTTAGGTAATAAGTCAAGATTAATCATCCTTTGTATTGACTTGTAATTAACATATCCCAAACGAAAATGCCATAAAAAATAAGACTCAAGCATGTAAGCGAAAGTAGAAACATTTTTATTAGCCTCTTCGGGCACAACTTTCTTGGGTACAACAGTCATCACACTAAGTTTGAACATGTTGTCGGTCAAGTACCCCTTCCCCCAGAAATGCCCCATTCTTACTCAGAATAAATTTATTACAATCAAATACTAGTCTAAAACCATGACTGACTAGTAAAGCTCTAGAAACTAAGTTCTTGTGGATGTCACAAACGTACAGTACATCTCGCAGAGTCAATTCCTTCGTTGAAGTCATCTTCAGAATCACATTGTCCAAACCTTCAATCTTCGAGCTATCAGAGTTCCCCATGTACAGCTTTTCATTGTTTTTTGTGAGATAGTAGTATATGAACATTGCCTTGTTGGTTTAGACGTGGCGAGTAGCTCCAGTGTCCACCCACCATTCGCGAGGATTTCCTACGCGTTGCACTCAAAAACAACAGTGCACAAATCTAGATCATTCATCTGACTGACGAGGTTGGCTTTTGCTTTTTCCTACTTTTTCTTAGGCCTACGGCGACACTGCGGTGCCCCTAAATCCTACAATTATAACATTTTTCAGTGTAACTTTTTGGCAACTATCTTGCCTTTAGGGTTCATGCTAACAATATTTTCCTTTTTCTTTTTCGTCGCCACTGTGATATGAGCCTTTGCATGACCAGAACTTGAACTTGGCCTTCTTTCGGGTTTGCGGTTGTCCTCTTCTATACAGAATCGAACAATCAGATCTCCCAAAGTTATCTCCTTTCGCTTGTGTTCGAGATAGCTTCTAAATTCCCTTCACGAAAGAGGTAGCTTCTCAATCACCGCCGCCACTATGAAAGATTCACTGAGCGACATACCCTCTTCTTCTATTTCGTCCACTAACATCTGAAGTTCCTTAATCTGAGAAACGACAGTCCTGGAGTCTGAAATTTTAAAATCAAGAAATTTACCAGCGACAAACTTCTTTGTACCGGCATCCTCCGTGCAATACTTCTTATCTAAGGCCATCCACGGTGACTTTGCAGTTTTAAAGGTACAATACAGTCCATACAACGAATTGTCCAAACAAATTAAAATATTACTCAAGCAAACATAGTTACTATAATTCCACACTTCAACCATAAAACTGTGTTGCATATTCAAATTCTGATCTTCAACTGGAACCACCTCTGGAGGATCCTCAGTCATCATTTTAGCCAAACCCATCGTAGTCAATAAAAACAACATCTTTTTCTGCCAGCGTTTGAAGAAACTGCCTCCAAACATTTCCGGCTTCTCAACCTGTCTAACCGCAAGGACAAGAGCAGGAACAGGCGCAACAACAATAGGTGCAACAAGAACATCACTGTTCTGTTCCTGTGAACCAATGTGCACAACATTGAATGAATTGGAACTTTCGTTCTCCATCACGTTTCAGTTTCTATCAAGTGTTGAAACAGAACGTTAGTTTCAGTTTGCCTCGGAAATAGAAACTGAAATAATACAACACAATGGATAGAATCTGGTTGCGATCAGAGGCAAACCAGACCAGCAATACAGAACAACAGAAATACAGAATTCATCTTAAGAATGTTAGGAAACATCTCCCAGGATAAACGGATATCAGTTCTGACGAGCGTCGCAACAACGTAAGAACTCTACGAGCCTATCAAGTGTTCGGACTTCTCGTAATGAACAAATGCAGGATGCAGTATAGCAATGTAGCAATCAGATGTTTGCTCAGGAAGTGTAAAAAAACGATGCACTGCAGAATGCAGGAAGGTGCAGGGACGATGTGTAGGATCTGCAAGGCACCACTAGAAGGGGGGTTGAATAGATGGTGCGGAAAATATGGTTTTTAAAATTTCTTTAAACCTAACCAATTCAAGTTCTGAAAACAGATTCTGTTTTCAGGACCTGTTTTAAAACGTTTTTAAAACTAGGTTAGAGGTCTCCAAAAATTATGAAATTTTGAGAGAACTTAGCCTCAGATGTTATGAGGGTCCCCTAAAAATTTCAAATTAAAATTCAATCTTTAACCCCTTCAAAAGCCGTTGATACTCAAATTGTGCAAATCTGCCAGAAACGGTAGATGGTTTTGAAAAATTAATTCCTATTTGTGTGAACGTCCAAATGCTCTTAAAATTTGACCAATAACTCCTTATATATTATATTTAAATGGGTTGAAACAATTTTGGAAAATTCTTTTGGGAAGTAGGTCAAATACAATCAAAGTCTCAACCTTTGCAAGTCTGAAAATTAGACTGCACTAGTCTCAGAACTTTTGATGTTTAGTTGGCTTATACTTGTCCAAAAGGGTTGAAACTTGTGCCAAATTAACCCTAGAACGTGTAAGTATGTTTCTGGAAATTTTCGTAATTTTTGAGATTCGTTTACTATTTTTACGGATGCGAACAAGAAGGATAAACAGTGCAGTAACTGAAACGTAAATGCAGAAAGTAAATGGCACCAAGAATTTTATACTGGTTCGGTTATAAACAACCTACTCCAGTCTTCAAGGAACACCTTCCTTGGTTCACACTAATCACACACACGCAGTACACCTTACCGCAGGGTTGATAGAGTTATACCTAACTCCAATCCTTTACAAACCTTGTATGACGAGTACAATTCACACGAACACCACCACCTCGCTAGAATGAAGATTGATCACACCTTGATCAATCTTTTACAAAGATGTATGAATGGTGGTTTATCTTAAGCCTATTCAAGAATGAAAGATATGAAAAACAATAGGCTTTACAAGAAAAGAGAAAGAAAGAAGATGTAGGAGAAGAAGAGCTTGGCAATTTGATCACTTTGGAATGCAATTCTTGTTGTTATTTTTGTTTGCTCTCCTCTTCTTTCTTTTAAGGTTGCAGCCGTCCCCTATAGGCCATCTCCCCCTCTTGAAAATTTCCTTTTAAATGCTTGAGAGAGTGTAAGACATCATGGTGACAATGCCTTGCTTACTTGGCATCATTCTATTGGATCATCATTTAGTCTTCGCTTACTTGGTACCTCTTTATTGGCTCAATGTTGTCATCAAGATGACATGGAAATAATCTGAAATAATCACTTAAAATGTGCCAAAAAATCAACCATAAATTCATACCATAAATCAAAAATTTCATCATAAATTTGCAAGACCAACAAATCCTTCCTTTTTACTCCAAAAAATCGGCCATGATGTTCTTGCCATGCTGAATTTTCAGCATGTGCACCATTTAATTTTATTCAAGATAATTCCCAATTTACTTTGTTTTTTCTCATTAAAAATGAATCAACAATGCATCGTAAGTCTTTCTATCAATTGAGACATGAACTTGGACACAAAAACTCATCATGTTCGGCCACAACATGTACACATGCTGAAAAATTTTCAGCATGTGTGATATGCTAAATATCACCATTTATTTATTTTAAATATTATTCAAAACCTTACCATATCCTCTTCCAATCAATCCACCTTAATCAAGAAGTAAAATATGTCTCATAATGACCTTAAAAACGTTCCATGTTATGTGCGTAGAAAACCGAATTTTCGATATTTATCGATTACCCGATTTTTCTCTAATTTAAATTCCAACTTTTGCACATGTTATATATATTATGTTATGCATAATATATATAATATATACTTTAAATCTCAGCAATTGGCTGGTTTAAAGTGGTACCATTAACATGTGACAAAATTAAACTTGGAATCTTCACATTTTGACCTTAATGTGGAGTAATTTGTGTGTGCCAACATGGAAAGTATTTTTGGCTAATTATATCATGTATGGCACGAAAATATCATCATATTTTGATGTATATGGGCTGGCCATTTATTTATGGCAAGTACGTGACACGTTGGCAAAGTTTCGGTATTCGCCCGATACGACAAATTTCGGTTTAGAACCTTTTATCGTGTCGTATTTAATTTGTCATCACCATATCTTATATCATATGATATAAGACCTGAATATACTCATAAATATGAGTTAAGTATAGTGGTGTGACGTTAACGTACGTACGTAAGATATATAACGTGTCGGCAGTACGTTGGAATACATGTGTATGTGCCTTTATAAAAAAATCTGAAAATATATGGTGTATATATATATATGGCGTGTGTATCATTAAAGAGGAGAGAAGGAGAAACTTTCCTTCCATAGCCTTGTTGCCTTTGTGCCTTTTCCAAATGAATCTTCCTTTAATGAACTACTTAGTTTATTAAACTAAGTACTTCACTTAATGAACTAATTTAGTTCATTAATGGTGGCACCTGAAAATAGTATAAACACAACAAATGTTTGCCATATGATGTAAGCTTTAATGCTTCATGGCTCGTTAGTATGGCAACATAATATATAAGCTAAATAAGGTAAGTAATGGCAAGTTATCATGCATACATGTACGCATTTATGCACGTTTATATATATGTATATATATGCATTCAAATCTCTTATTTTAAAATCACTCAAACCCTCTTATTTCTACAATCTCCCCCTTTTGATGATTTTCAAAATAACTTGTGTACATGATTTAAATGCTATCTCTCCCCCTTGAACTATGCACAAATTTGAAATTTGAATTTCGAATTTCAAATCCGGCTCCCCCTTGATGTGTGAAATTGAGATCAATTAAGATCAGTCAGTGTTTCTCTCCCCCTTAAATCATGCTTCTCTCTCCCCCTTTATTTTGGAAAGTTAATCAAAAGATTCATGTCAAAAAGGAAAGTAAATCAAATAATATCACATCAAATCATATGAACGGGAATCATGCCTAATTTAGAACGATGAGATTCATATGTGGCTTGATTTAAGGCCTTTGTAAATATATCCGCTACTTGTGATTCTGTGCGTACATGATCTATGACAATATTACCATTGTTAACGTGATCACGAAGAAAGTGATAGCGAACTTCTATATGCTTAGCCTTAGAGTGTAACACGGGATTCTTAGACAAATTTATTGCACTCATACTATCACAATATATAGGAATCTTATTTACGGTAATTCCAAAGTCCGAAAGTTGTTGTTTTATCCACAACAACTGTGTGCAACAAAGGCTAAGTGCCATGTACTCAGCCTCCGTAGTGGACAAAGCAACACTTGCTTGCTTTTTGGAAAACCATGAAATAAGGGAATTTCTTATAAATTGGCAAGTTCCGCTCGTGCTTTTTCTATCTATTTTGCAGCCACCATAATCTGCATCAGTGTAAGCATGTAAGTCAAATGTAGAATCCTTATCATACCAAATACCTAAGGTGGACGTGTACTTAATGTAACGGAGTATTCTTTTTACCGCATTTAAGTGTGACACCTTAGGTTGACTTTGAAAACAAGCACACATGCATACGCTAAACATGATGTCAGGCCTACTAGCAGTTAAATATAGTAAAGAACCTATCATTGATCGATATATTCCATTATCAACGTCTTTACCATGTTCGTCTTTGTCTAATTTAGTAGTGACACTCATAGGCGTGGGGGAGGGTTTCGAATTTTCAAAATTAAACTTTTTGATCATGTCATTTACAAACTTAGCTTGGCTTATATGAATTCCTTTACTCGTTTGCTTAATTTGCAAGCCAAGAAAATAATTAAGTTCACCAACCATAGACATTTCAAATTCAGCTTTCATACAATTTTCAAAATCTTTAACGAGTCTATGTGAGGTAGAACCGAAAATAATGTCATCTACGTAGATTTGAATAATAAGTAAATCTGATTTTTCGTGTTTCAAAAATAGTGTACTATCTATAGTACCGCGTTTAAAATTATTTTCTAAAAGGAAAGTAGCAAAACGATCATACCATGCTCTTGGCGCTTGCTTTAAGCCATATAGTGCCTTCTTTAGTTTGTACACGTGATCTGGATGTTTCAAATCCTCAAAACCGGGTGGTTGCTTCACGTATACTTCTTCTTGTATGAATCCATTTAGAAAAGCACTTTTGACGTCCATTTGATACAATTTAAAATCTTTCATGCAAGCAATAGCAAGTAAGAGTCGTATAGCTTCTAAACGTGCTACGGGTGCAAATGTTTCATCGTAGTCTATTCCTTCTTCTTGATTATATCCTTGAGCTACGAGTCTTGCTTTATTTCTAACGACCTTTCCTTCTTCATTCATTTTATTCCTAAATACCCACTTTGTGCCTATTATAGTCTTATCTTGTGGTCGTGGCACTAAATCCCATACATCATTTTTAACGAATTGATTAAGTTCGTCATGCATAGCATCAATCCAAGATGAATCACTCAAAGCATCATGCACATTTTTAGGCTCAATTTCAGAAATCATAGCATGAAATTCATTTATTTCATCCAAAGTGATTCTTCTACGTGGTCGCACACCGTGAGTGAGGTCGCCTATGATGAGATCCTGTGGGTGATCTCTATGCCATCTTGGTTGATTATTTTCTAAGTTATCATGCATTTCTATATGATCATGCATTTCTAGTGTCTCATTCATATCATGCATATCAAAAGAATCATTATCTTCATTCAAAACGGGTTTCAATTCAAAATCATCGTCATATTCCTTATCTTTATCAATCTCACCAAATTCATTGAATTTAACATGAACAGATTCTATAATTTGTCTAGTGAGAGGATCATAACATCTATATGCCTTTGAATTTATAGAATATCCAACAAAAATGCACTCAATTGATTTGGATTCAAATTTATCTAAATTATCTTTTGTATTCAAAACAAAACATTTGCATCCAAACACACGAAAATAGTCAATCTTAGGCATGCGATCATTTAAAATCTCATAAGGCGTCTTGTTTATTTTCTTTCTTATAGATAGGCGATTTACAATATAGCATGCACAATTTACGGTTTCCGCCCACAGAAATCTAGGCAATTTATTTTTGCAAAGCATGGTTCTAGCGATTTCTTGTAGTGTGCGATTCTTTCTTTCTACTACTCCATTTAATTGTGGAGTTCTAGGTGGCGAAAACTCATGTTTAATTCCTTTTTCTTCACAAAATGAAATCATCTCTTTATTCTTAAACTCACCGCCTCTATCGCTTCTTATTCTTTTCACATTTACACCGTATTGATTTTCGAGTTGTTTAATTAATTTAGCAATCTCTACGGCTCTATCATCCTTATGTGCAAGAAATAAAGTCCAAGTATAACGAGAAAAGTCATCAACAATCACGCATGCATAGTGACGCCCACCAAGACTTGTAGTGCGACTAGGACCAAACAAATCGATATGCAATAGTTCTAGTATTCTAGTCGTGCTTATTTCATTTTTCGGCTTAAGTGACTCACGTGTTTGTTTGCCTTTTATGCAAGATTCACACAACTGAAAGTTGTCTAAATCAAGCGTAAGCAATCCCCGTACTAGGTTCTTTCGTTGCAATTTTTCTAGTGTGGAAATACCTATGTGTCCTAAACGTCTATGCCATAAATTCACGTTGGGTTCATTTGACATAAAACACTTAACTTTAGCGTCTACTACATCGTCCATAGATAGCGTAAAAATATTGCCTTCTCGTTTTCTTTTTAAAACAATTTCTCCATTTTTATCTATTATGTTGCAATAAGGATGAGTAAAGCACACATTGAAACCATTGTCAAAAAATTGAGAAATACTAAGAAGATTGTAAGATAAGTTGCTTACCAAAAATATGTTGGAGATTTGGAGTGTGTTCGGATTGCCAATCGTACCTTTTCCAATGATCTTGCCCTCATTGTTGTCTCCAAAGGTCACAGATCCGCCTTTTGTGACCTTCTTTAATTTGGAGAACAGGCTCGGGTCACCCGTCATGTGCCTCGAGCAACCACTGTCAAGGAACCACTTTATTGATGTATCTTTCGATGCGTGGTCTCCTTGCAATGTGGAAAAGTGATTTAGGTACCCTTTTAATTTTGGGTCCTTTCGAGTTAGTTAATCACCTTTTGGTAAAGGTACCTTTCGGTACCCATACTTGGGTGATCCTTCTCAGTCTATCAAATGGCAAGAATGTAGATGAAGGTGCAATATAATATACATGTGGTGCACGTACTTTGGGTCTTTGCCCAAGGACTCCTCTATACTCATTGAATGAAGGATGCTGTGCGTGGATGATATGTATTTCGTGTATGCATTGTTCTTCTCTTTTCATATCTATATGGTACAACGTTATATTTCACATGATATGATGGCTTGGGGCGTGAGGAAGGGGGCACTTTTTGCGTCATCTTAGACGCCACTTGCGGCTTAGGAGTGTCCACTTTCTTAGACACAACAAACTTGGTTGGTTTGGTTGATACTTCGTTAGTATCAACGTATCCCAATCCAGTTTTGTCACTGTCATGCTTTTGTGATAATATGATGCGATGCAGCATGTTTGACCCTGTATCAAATTATTTCATCATTTTCTCTAAATCGGTATTCCTTGATTTCAAATTTGAAATCTCGGATTTCATTTCATTATTTTGAGAGGTTAATGATGAGATCTCGGTTTTCAATGCAGTGATGACACATGAAGACTCTTTCTTTGAATCGCTTAATTGAGCGACAAGATTCTCGTTAGAAGATTCTAACAGTTTCTTGTCTTCAATTAAACGTTTCTTTTCTTTTGCGAGAGTGTTAGTGAATTTATGCAGTTCTAGATACTGACTAAAAAGATCATCATAAGAAGGTTCAGAGTCAGAGTCAGAATCAGATGATACCTCGTTAGATGCTTTCGAGGCAAAGCATACTTGAGCGGTCTCCTCTTCGGTCTCAGTTTCAGAGTCTGATGAATCACTCCATGTGGAGGCCTTTAGTGCACGTTTCCTTTGTTTAGGATCTGAGACGAGTCTATTTTTGTTCCGCTCCTTGTCAGGGTACTTATTAGTTTGCTTTTCTTTGTTTGGGCAGTCATATGATAAGTGTCCGAGTTTGCCGCATTCATAACATTTAATGTCCTTATCATTTGACTTGTTTTTATTTCTCTTAGATGTAGTGCCCTTGTTTTTATTTCTAAATGACTTTCTCATGAATCTTCTTAGTCCTTTAGCCAATAGGATTAAATCATCATTATCCGATTCGGAATCACTATCATCTACGTGATCGGAGGGAGGGGAGACGTGTTCATTTAATTTAAAAGCAATGGTTTTACCTTGTTTAGATGATTCCGATTTCCGAATAGTAAGTTTGTTTTCATAAACTTTGAGTGAGCCAATTAGTTCTTCCATCTTTATTGATTTGGTTTCTTTGCTTTCTTCTATAGCAGTCACTTTAGGGTCCCATTCCGAAGGAAGGCTTCGTAGGACTTTCTGTACCTTTTACTGCGTAGTAAAAGCCTTACCAAGAGACTCAAGAGAGTTATAGATGTTAGTTAAACGAAGATCCATATCTACAATCGACTCATTAGGCAACAATTTAAAAGACTCAAGAGTAGACATGAGCATATTAATTTTTGACTCTTTTACTTGACTCGTGCCTTCGTGTTTCATTTCTAGAATTCTCCACATTTCTTGTGCACTCGAACAATTTGACACATAACTGGACTCACTCTTACTCAATCCATTTAAGAGCAATTGCATAGCCCTAGCATTCATACTAAGGTTGTTTTTATCATCACTCGTATATTCTTGTCTTGTTTTAATAACTTCTAAAGTAACTCCGTCTACAGTGGATACATTAGATGAGACATAGGGACCATCTTCAATGATTGACCAAAGATCTATATCTACAGCCATAAGAAAAAGCTTCATCCTAAGTTTCCACTGAATAAACGACTCACCGTCAAAAAGTGGAGGCCTTTGGCTCGACATACCTTCTTGCTCGGTTTTGAGATTTGTGGATGCCATCTCACTGAATCGTTGGATTCCTTGAAGTGAGTATTCCTGCACTCTGATACCACTTGTAGGATATGCAAGGCACCACTAGAAGGGGAGGGGTTGAATAGATGGTGCGGAAAATATGGTTTTTAAAATTTCTTTAAACCTAACCAATTCAAGTTCTGAAAACAGATTCTGTTTTCAGGACCTATTTTAAAACGTTTTTAAAACTAGGTTAGAGGTCTCCAAAAATTATGAAATTTTGAGAGAACTTAGCCTCAGATGTTATGAGGGTCCCCTGAAAATTTCAAATTAAAATTCAACCTTTAACCCCTTCAAAAACTGTTGATACTCAGATTGTGCAAATATGCCAGAAACGGTAGATGGTTTTGAAAAATTAATTCCTATTTGTGTGAACGTCCAAATGCTCTGAAAATTTGACAAATAACTCCTTATATATTATATTTAAATGGGTTGAAACAGGTTTAGAAAATTCATTTGGGAAGTAGGTCAAATACAATCAAAGTCTCAACCTTTGCAAGTCTGAAAATCAGACTGCACTAGTCTCAGAACTTTTGATGTTTAGTTGGCTTATACTTGTCCAAAAGGGTTGAAACTTGTGCCAAATTAACCCTAGAACGTGTAAGTATGTTTCTAGAAATTTTAGTAATTTTTGAAATTCGTTTACTATTTTTACGAATGCGAACAAGAAGGATAAACAGTGCAGTAACTGAAACGTAAATGCAGAAAGTAAATGGCACCAAGAATTTTATACTGGTTCGGTTATAAACAACCTACTCCAGTCTTCAAGGAACACCTTCCTTGGTTCACACTAATCACACACACGCAGTACACCTTACCGCAGGGTTGATAGAGTTACACCTAACTCCAATCCTTTACAAACCTTGTATGACGAGTACAATTCACACGAACACCACCACCTCGCTAGAATGAAGATTGATCACACCTTGATCAATCTTTTACAAAGATGTATGAATGGTGGTTTATCTTAAGCCTATTCAAGATTGAAAGATATGAAAAACAATAGGCTTTACAAGAAAAGAGAAAGAAAGAAGATGTAGGAGAAGAAGAGCTTGGCAATTTGATCACTTTGGAATGCAATTCTTGTTATTTTTGTTTGCTCTCCTCTTCTTTCTTTTAAGGTTGCAGCCGTCCCCTATAGGCCATCTCCCCCTCTTGAAAATTTCTTTTTAAGTGCTTGAGAGAGTGTAAGACATCATGGTGACAATGCCTTGCTTACTTGGCATCATTCTATTGGATCATCATTTAGTCTTCGCTTACTTGGCACCTCTTTATTGGCTCAATGTTGTCATCAAGATGACATGGAAATAATCTGAAATAATCACTTAAAATGTGCCAAAAAAATCAACCATAAATTCATACCATAAATCAAAATTTTCATCATAAATTTGCAAGACCAACAAATCCTTCCTTTTTACTCCAAAAAATCGGACATGATGTTCTTGCCATGCTGAATTTTCAGCATGTGCACCATTTAATTTTATTCAAGATAATTCCCAATTTACTTTGATTTTTCTCATTAAAAATGAATCAACAATGCATGGTAAGTCTTGCTATCAATTGAGACATGAACTTGGACACAAAAAACTCATCATGTTCGACCACAACATGTACACATGCTGAAAAATTTTCAGCATGTGTGATATGCTAAATATCACCATTTATTTATTTTAAATATTATTCAAAACCTTACCATATCCTCTTCCAATCAATCCACCTTAATCAAGAAGTAAAATATGTCTCATAATGACCTTAAAAACGTTTCATGTTATGTGCGTAGAAAACCGAATTTTCGATATTTATCGATTACACGATTTTTCTCTAATTTAAATTCCAACTTTTGCACATGTTATATATATTATGTTATACATAATATATATAATATATACTTTAAATCTCAGCACTTGGCTGGTTTAAAGTGGTACCATTAACATGTGACAAAATTAAACTTGGAATCTTCACATTTTGGCCTTAATGTGGAGTAATTTGTGTGTGCCAACATGGAAAGTATTTTTGGCTGAATATATTTTGTATGGCACGAAAATATCATCATATTTTGATGTATATGGGCTGGCCATTTATTTTGTGCAAGTACGTAACACGTTGGCGAAGTTTCGGTATTCGCCCGATATGACAAATTTCGGTTTAGAACCTTTTATCGTGTCGTATTTAATTTGTCATCACCATCTCTTATATCATATGATATAAGACCTGAATATACTCATAAATATGAGTTAAGTATAGTGGTGTGACGTTAACGTACGTATGTAAGATATATAACGTGTCGGCAGTACGTTGGAATACATGTGTATGTGCCTTTATAAAAAAATCTGAAAATATATGGTGTATATATATATATGGCGTGTGTATCATTAAAGAGGAGATAAGGAGAAAACTTTCCTTCCTTAGCCTTGTTGCCTTTGTGCCTTTTCCAAATGAATCTTCCTTTAATGAACTACTTAGTTTATTAAACTAAGTACTTCACTTAATGAACTAATTTAGTTCATTAATGGTGGCACCTGAAAATAGTATAAACACAACAAATGTTTGCCATATGATGTAAGCTTTAATGCTTCATGGCTCGTTAGTATGGCAACATAATATATAAGCTAAATAAGGTAAGTAATGGCAAGTTATCATGCATACATGTACACATTTATGCACGTTTATATATATGTATATATATGCATTCAAATCTCTTATTTTAAAATCACTCAAACCCTCTTATTTCTACACGATGAAGGAATTCATAGGCAGAGAAGAAAAATTTATGTGTGCAGATGCAATGCTCTGCCTCTGTTTATATACGAAACTGGGCAGAGGTTACACGATCGCCGGTTAACCAACGATCTACGCCACTAACCCACCATCAACAATCTGCCCTAGTAAACCCCCATGATCGGAGGTAAACCACGGACTGGTTCACTTTAATCTGGGATGTTACATCATAGGATTAAATCATAACCGTAAGATTAGGTAAATTATTGTCTGGAAAATTTAAAAGAAAATTTGTTCACAAAGATAAGAACCGGATGGGCGAGCCACGATCCCGAGCCGAGCTTGTCGGCCGGCTGGGCGGCACCGACACGCACGCGCGCGCGTGTGGCAGCCGTATGTGTCTTCCCTCCGGTCAAAAATTCTGTTGCCCTTAGGGCACATCTAAATTGCCTCTCCTAGCACTATATTGTGTGGTAACTTTCCTTCAACTGACCAATGTGGTATATTTGGAAAATGGTGATGTGTTCAATTCTCATGAAGTCATATCATCATTTTTCTATTTTTCAACCATTTTTAACTCCTACTTTGAGCATTAATTTCTCATTCACCCGGTATCGAAATTGAGTGATTCAAAAGCCTAAAATCATCTACTCATTACGTAGATAATTTACGACTCATTAGTTTTCATTTTTTATTAACAAAAACTAATTATAATTAAGCTCAAAATATGTTGCTCACTAACTTTGGACAAATACATCTTCTCTCTAACACATGCATTTCAAAATCAAGTTTTCAATTTGGTGTAATTAACTAACCCTATATGCAAAACTAAACTAAACTGAGGCCCTAAACAATTAGGGCAACTACACATCATGAAATGCACCCAAAAATAACACGCAAAACGCACTATATGCAATATGCAAGCTATGAAAGATGCAATATGCCACTCCCCCAGATACTTTTACAATGTCCTCACTGTAAGGAGGAGATAAACCAAAAAAATATAACTACCAGAATACAACCGTCAAGGTCGAAAAAACATCCAAAATAGCTAGCAAGGCATTCACCACAAATAAGATAACCAATGTGTTAATCAAAATAGCCAGCCAGACTACAAAAGATAACACTAACAAAACTACAATCGAACCTAAATGAAAATAAGAAAACTTACTAAATCGGTTGCCTCCCGTGAGTACAATTGGTTGTTGGATCTTGGTTCGATTTTTCATCCATAAGCTATCCCGGATCAATGGAAAAAGCTTTTGGCATGCTTCTCTTCAAGATTAGTGGTCAACAAACCATGTTTGGAAGGCTCCCAATGTCATATCCCGCAATTTTCAAGTCCGACCTTAAATAATTAGAAAACAACTTAAGGAGACAATGTTAGTAATTATGTATGTTTATGAGAATTAGTTAAATAAGTTATACGTAGGAAAAAAAGTCAAAAGTAGAAATGAGAAAAAATTTGGCCAAAATACCAAAACTACCCCTCCCCACTTAAATGATAGGGGAGTTACACAAATGAGTATAACTCCCCATCATACCACTAGCCATCGGTTACAAGCAAGAAAGGGAGAGGGAGAAAATGCCTGGGAGAGAGAAAAGGAAGAGAGAAGAGAAAGGAGAAGAAGAGAAGAAGAAGAGGAAGAAAGAGCGGCCGATCTAGGTTCAACCTTTCTTGAAATCCTGCAGTACACTCGTAAGGCTAACTAGAAACAAAGGCAAGTAATCTTTCTATACGCTTTACGTAAATTTTGTTACCTTAGGCCCTATGTTCGTACAAAGAGAAAACTTGGAGCACACATTAGTAGTTTTGGTTTGTTTATCTTAAATGCTTTACTATATGTAATTGTTGTTGTTAGTTGTGTAAAGTCATGTTCTTTGGGCCAAATTTCTGAGAATAGCTATGTGGTGCTTTGTTGTTTGTCAAGCATGCCCATGAAAGTGTATTCTTGATGTGTTTATTGTCTTGTTATACTCCTGTGTTGGTTGTCTACATCTTAGATGTTTGAGACGATTTGCAGGGAGTTGAAGGATGAATGATGGCATTGTTATAGACTTGTTGTGTTGGAAATGTTGAAGATATCTATTGAAAGTTGTGAATGATAGAAGGTTAAGAGTGGATATTATTAGACACGTCTAAGAATCAATTCATGTTAGTTGTGTGTTAAGCATGATGAATCTAGATGGTAAGATGGATCTTGAGGTGTTTAACATGGAAGGGGTGAAGAAGAAAAGTGTTGGGTGGAAGTTACTGCAGAAAAACTAGAGTTCTGAACCGTCAGAACACTTCGAACACCTACATTAGGCGCTTCAAGTCACATTAGGCGCCTAATGTAGGCGTTCAATGTGCCCCAGAGCATCCCTGTACACTTTGAACACCTACATTAGGCGCTTCATGTCACATTAGGTGCTTCATATAGGCGTTCAATGTATATGGCACATCCCCGAAAACTTCGAACGCCTAGTATAGGCGCTTCATGTCCACTTTAGGCGCCTCATGTGGCGTTCCAAGTATACTGGAAGTCTTTTTTGACCCATTAGGCACCCTATGTATGTGTAGTAACTCTATACACTTCTTTTGAACATAAAATGCAAGGGTATTTGTGTTGTACTTGAGGTGTAAACATTAAGTGTGAATGAGTAAGGTTAAGTATGAATTCGAAGTGAATTTACGATACGAACGGGCATGAAAAGGTACGAATGGGGTGTGTTTGAGTTGTAAACAGTAAGGGTGAATGAGTAAAGTTAGGTATGAATTCGAAGTGAGTTAACGATATGAAAGGGCATAATGGTACGAATAGGGTGTGTTTGAGGAAGTATGATTGAGCAAGGTTAAGTGTGAACTCGATATGATTTTTGTAATATTAAAGAGCAAGAAAGGGTACGAGCATGGTGTGCTTAAGCTTCAGGACGTTGTACTTGATATGTAAAGTGTGTATGCATGTTTACATGTTTGATATGATGTTTCATGAGCATTTTGCATCATGACATGAACACTTTGCATTTCGACATGAGTTTCGTTTTGTAAAAAGAATACGAGTTTGAAAAGAATATTTAAGTTTTTGAAAAGCAACCATGGCTGCTGGTTGATCGCAGGGTATAAAAGTCACGCCTGCGAAAGCAGGGTATAAAAGCGTGATCTGTGAATCAACAACAGGGTATAAAGTATTTTATAGGGCCGTGGACTTATCAGCACGGAAAATAAAGTTATTTTGTGGGGCTGTGGACCTATCAGCATGGATATATGATATATGTAATGGGGTCGTGGACCTATCAGCACGGATATATGATATATGTAATGGGGCTGTGGACCTTTCAGCACGAGGTATAAAGTTATATGTTATGGGGCCGTGGACTTTTCAGCACGGGGTATAAAGTTATATGTTATGGGGCTGTGGACCTTTCACCACGGGGTATAGAGTTCTGTTTGCTGCGGACTGATCATCCACAGGGTATAAAGTTTTGCTACGCGAAGAATATGATAAGAAGTATTATGAAAAGTTTTGTGAAATGACACGCATGACATGTTTACGAAAGGAGACATATGCATGGGTGTTGTGTGTGGTTTGAAGAAGTACATGCATCATGTTACACGAAGCATAAGATTTGACATGCAAGAAATGTTACTAGCATATGTTCTGTTTTATGTGGTATGTTTGGCTCTATATGCTGGTTTCATTTTGTGTGTCAATTATGTGGATTATTTGGATTTAATGAACCATTATAAAGATGATATTTGCTAACCCGAGCATCTTATTTTGGGCATTGTTTTATATACTGGTGACTCGTCATGTGTGGTCCCGTAAGGTGTATAGACGGGTTACTTGCTAGTGATGTTTTCGCTAAGAACAATTACTCTATCTGCTTTTCAGGTGAGTCAAAGTACGAGATGATTTTTGTAGAAGATATCGGCGAGTGGGCTCATTGGGACGATAGTCTCTAAAATGAACAGGCCTACAGTCCTTATCCTTTAGTTGAGGGTTTCACTGTTAAAACTTTGTACTGAAGGATACTTTAGACACTGTCCCTAACATGTTTTATTTCTGCTGTGTTTCATTTGGGACATTATTGTTATTGAAGTTTTTAATTCTACGTCGTTTCCGCTGATTTATCTTATGTCATGAATGACGTGTGCTTGATCTGCTTTGACGCTTCGTAGTTCTCGTAGTAGGCTACGGCGGTTGCATTAGTACCGATGTCTAGTATCGGGCCGGGGCGCTACAGGTGGTATCAGAGACTAGGCTTTAAATCTATCTCGGAAACTTAAGTTCATGATCTTTTAGCAATTTAAGATGTGATTTCCCTCCTTAGGTATAAGTGCTGATTATCTAGAGCCTAAGTATGATCTGGGTTGGGTGTGTGCGAGCTCGTATATCACTTAACTTTCTGTATTAATCGTTTTTATTCCATAACCCACCGATCTCTTGGACACAATTCTGTGATGCCTTTCTGAAGTATTACGTGCTCGAGACTGAAATCTTAGACAGGATAAGGTTGTTCGACAGGCTGAAACAAGGTTGGATGACAGTGTTGGAATATGCCGACCGTTTCATGCTTTGGATAAATTCGCTCCTACGATTATGTCTGATAATCGCTTAAAGTTGACAAAGTTCAAGCAAGGTTTGGGCTCAAGAATTCAGTCAGCAATTGTAAACGCATGGATGAGAATCAACAAGAACATGATGGATGCGTGCTTCCGCGTCGAGAGTGATTTCCGCAGAGTGGTGGCAAGAGAGGCCGATGCAGGATACACTGACAAAGGTAAGAGGTTAAGAGAAGAGATTTGAGTTGGTGGCATGCCAGGACGTTTGGATCAAGATCCAGAAGAGATGTCCGGTTGGGAAAATTTTAGAGACCCCCACCATAGAACCTAGTTATAAATCAGGCTGTAGGAGTTTTCCGCATTGCAATAAGAGCCATGATGGTGAATGTGGGAAGTTGGCAAGAGTGTGTTATCGATGCGGACAGGTGGGTCATCACATTAGAGATTGCCAGAGATGAGAAAGAATGCTTTGGGAAAGTGGCTCAGCAGCAGAGGTCAAATGCCCGCGTCCATGTCATGACTGGCATGGATATTTAGGAAGCCACCGATGTGGTATGAGGTGCAATTTTAGTAAATAGATATTGACCAATGTGCTTTTCGATAGCGGCCTGAATCACTCTTTCGTGGCAAAGGGATTCGCTAAGCGCCTTTGTGGTTCACCAGAATAGTTGCAGTTATTAGAGAGTGGTCTAAACGCGAGTGTCACTGGAGTGTGGAGTTCTTGGGACTAGCTAGTCATTACCAGCAGTTTGTCGAGGGGTTCCCAACAAAAGCAGTGCCCCTCAGCCGCCTTACTCAAAAGAAGTCCAAGTTGAGTGAATGGCAGAATGCGAGAAAAGCTTCACGGAGCTTAAGAGGAGGTTAACCAAAGCTCCAGTATTGGCTCAACCTTCCGGTACTGATTGGTTTTTGATCTATAGTGATGCGTCAAAAAAATGGCCTAGGTACGTAAACTGTAGCATAATTTATGATTTTCCATCCAAATCAAGTTGAGGGTAATACTTTACTGGTAGGTTGTAATTTGATGTAACATGGGCGAGTTATCGCATATGCTACGAGGCAACTAAAACCTTACGAACAGAATGGTCCAACATATGATTTTGAGTTTGTAACAGTTGTGTTCAATCTGAAGATTTAGCGGCACTTTTTGTATGGGAAAAAATGTACTAGGTTTATTGATCGTAAGAGCCTAAAGTATCTGTTCTTCCGGAAGAAGTTGAACATGGGACAGCGGTGATGGTCGGAAATGCTAAAGCACTACGACTTGACCATTAATTACCATCCAAGAAAAGCTAATAAAGTGGTTGATGCACTAAACAGGAAGTCTAACCATGCGCGACAATCACCATTGGAGAGAGAAATAGAATAATTGGTCTAGATGTGATTGACTCTAAGGTGAATATTTTGACAGCATTGACCATCACATCGAGTCTGATGGATCGGGTGGAAGAGGCTCAGAATAATGATAAAACTTTGGGTGTTATTGCTGAGAAACTGAGGTATAGTTAGGTTGATGGATTTCAGGCTAATGATGACGGGAGCCTATGGTTTAGCGGGTAACTATGTGTTCCTGACGTGGATGAATTCAGAAGAGAAATTTTTTAGGAGGCTCACAGTTCGAAGGTTATTGATACATCCCGACAGCACCAAGAAGTACAGAGATCTCAAACAATATTATTGGTGGTGTGGGATGAAGAGACATATTGCGGAGTTCATTGAGAGATGTCTAGTGTGTCAGCAAGCTGAGACTGAACACCAACAACCTAGTGGATTAGTGATACCATTGGAGCTTCCAGGGTAGAGATAGGAACTTATTACAATGGACTTTGTGGTTGGTTACATAAAACAAGAAGTCGATATAACATAATTTTGGTGATTGTGGATCGGTCAACCAAGTCTGCATATTTTCTATCGGTCTCGAGGAAAGTATCTCTCGATAAGTTGGTAAATATAGACATGGACAACATTGTCAACCTACACGGTGTTCCCATAAGCATAGTATCTAACCGAGACCAATGGTTTATTTCCAAGCTCTAGATAGTATTTTAGAGAGCCATGGGGACGGAAATAAGGTTAAGTACAGCGTATTACCTCCAAACCAATGGGCAGTCTGAGCGGACTATCCAGACCCTAGGAGACATGCTAGGGGCTTGTGTCCTAGACTTCAAAGGAAGTTGGGACGGAATGGTTAAATTAATGGAGTTCTCGTATAATAATAGTCATCACAATGCAAGTGATATGTCTCCTTTCGAACGTTGTATGGAAGGAAGTATAGGTCCCTAGTTTATTGGGATGAAGTCGGCATGAGGACCATCAATGAACTTGAGTTACTTGAGACGACACTAGAAAAGGAAAGATCATACAGGAAAGACTTAAGACAGCTCAGGATCGTAATAAAAGTTGGCCGGATTCCAAGCGACGGTCTTTGGAATTTAAAGTAGGTGAAAAGGTTTATTTAAGAGTATCACCTACGAAGGGCATTATGAGGTAGACAGTGAAAGGTAAGTGAAGCCCCGTTTTATTGGTCCCTACAAGATACTTGAAAAGTGGAAGATTTGGCAATAATTCCAGTATCGGCACAGGTTTATAACATCTTTCACGTATCACAGTTAAGGAAGTACGTGACGGATCCGAGCTATGTACTCGAAGCACAACCTTTGGAACTTAAGGGTGATGTTACCTATGAGGAGGTGCCGGTGAGAATAGTGGACTGGGGAAAAAAGTGCTGAGGAAATAGGTGATTCTTTATGTGAAGGTTCAATGGAGCAATCACACAAAGCGGAAAGCCACTTGGAAACTTGAAGAGCAAATGCATGGGAAGTATCCTCAACTCTTCAACTAAGGTACGTAAGTTTCGAGGACGAAACTTTTTGTAAGGGGGTGGAATGTCATATCCCGCAATTTTCAAGTCCGACCTTAAATAATTAGAAAACAACTTAAGGAGACAATGTTAGCAATTATGTATGTTTATGAGGATTTGTTAAATAAGTTATAGGTAGGAAAAAAAGTCAAAAGTAGAAATGGGAAAAAATTAGGCCAAAATACCAAAACTACCCCTCCCCACTCAAATGATAGGGGAGTTACACAAATGAGTATAACTCTCCATCATACCACTAGCCATCGGTTACAAGCAAGAAAGGGAGAGGGAGAAAATGCCTGGGAGAGAGAGAAGGAAGAGAGAAGAGAAAGGAGAAGAAGAGAAGAAGAAGAGAAAGAAAGAGCTGCCGATCTAGGTTCAACCTTTCCCGAAATCCTGCAGTACACTCGTAAGGCTAACTAGAAACAAAGGCAAGTAATCTTTCTATACGCTTTACGTAAATTTTGTTACCTTAGGCCCTATGTTCGTAAAAAGAAAAAACTTGGATCACACATTAGTAGTATTGGTTTGTTTATCTTAAATGCTTTACTATATGTAATTGTTGTTGTTAGTTATGTAAAGTCATGTTCTTTGGGCCAAATTTCTGAGAATAGCTATGTGGTGCTTTGTTGTTTGTCAAGCAGTGCCCATGAAAGTGTATTCTTGATGTGTTTATTGTCTTGTTCTACTCTTGTGTTGGTTGTCTACACATTAGATGTTTGAGAGGATTTGCAGGGAGTTGAAGGATGAATGATGGCATTGTTATAGACTTGTTGTGTTGGAAAGGTTGAAGATATCTATTGAAAGTTGTGAATGCTAGAAGGTTAAGAGTGGATATTATTAGACACGCCTAAGAATCAATTCATGTTAGTTGTGTGTTAAGCATGATGAATCTAGATGGTAAGATGGATCTTGAGGTGTTTAACATGGAAGGGGTGAAGAAGAAAGGTGTTGGGTGGAAGTTACTGCAGAAAAACTGCAGTTCTGAACCGTCAGAACACTTCGAACACCTACATTAGGCGCTTCAAGTCACATTAGGCGCCTAATGTAGGCGTTCAATGTGTCCCAGAGCATCCCCGTACACTTCGAACGCCTACATTAGGCGCTTTATGTCACATTAGGCGCTTCATGTAGGCGTTCGATGTATACGGCACATCCCCGAACACTTCGAACGCCTAGTATAGGTGCCTCATGTCAACTTTAGGCGCCTTATGTGGCGTTCCAAGTATACTGGAAGTCCTTTTTGACCCATTAGGCGTCCTATGTATGTGTAGTAACTCTATACACTTCTTTTGAACATAAAATGCAAGGGTATTTGTGTTGTACTTGAGGTGTAAACATTAAGTGTGAATGAGTAAGGTTAAGTATGAATTCGAAGTGAATTTACGATACGAACGGGCATGAAAATGTACGAATGGCGTGTGTTTGAGTTGTAAACATTAAGGGTGAATGAGTAAAGTTAGGTATGAATTCGAAGTGAGTTCACGATATGAAAGGGCATAATGGTACGAATAGGGTGTGTTTGAGGAAGTATGATTGAGCAAGGTTAAGTGTGAACTCGATATGATTTTTGTAATATTAAAGAGCAAGAAAGGGTATGAGCATGGTGTGCTTAAGCTTCAGGACGTTGTACTTGATATGTAAAGTGTGTATGCATGTTTACATGTTTGATATGATGTTTCATGAGCATTTTGCATCATGACACGAACACTTTGCATTTCGACATGAGTTTTGTTTTGTGAAAAGAATACGAGTTTGAAAAGAATATTAAAGTTTTCGAAAAGCAACCATGGCTGCTGGTTGATCGCAGGGTATAAAAGTCACGCCTGCGAAAGCAGGGTATAAAAGCGTGATCTGTGAATCAACAGCAGGGTATAAAGTATTTTATGGGGCCGTGGACCTATCAGCACAAAAAATAAAGTTATTTTGTGGGGCTGTGAACCTATCAGCACGGATATATGATATATGTAATGGGGCTGTGGACCTTTCAGCACGAGGTATAAAGTTATATGTTATGGGGCCGTGGACCTTTCAGCACGGGGTATAAAGTTATATGTTATGGGGCCGTGGACCTTTCACCACGGGGTATAAAGTTCTGTTTGCTGTGGGCTGATCACCCACAGGGTATAAAATTTTGCTACGCGAAGAATATGATAAGAAATATTATGAAAAGTTTTGTGAAATGAAACGCATGACATGTTTACGAAAGGAGACATATGCATGGGTGTTGTGTGTGGTTTTGAAGAAGTACATGCATCATGTTACACGAAGTATAAGATTTGACATGCAAGAAATGTTACTAGCATATGTTCTGTTTTATGTGGTATGTTTGGCTCTATATGCTGGTTTCATTTTGTGTGTCAATTATGTGGCTTATTTGGATTTGATGAATCATTATAAAGATGATATTTGCTAACCCGAGCATCTTATTTTGGACATTGTTTTATATACTGGTGACTCGTCATGTGTGGTCCCGTAAGGTGTATAGACGGGTTACTTGCTAGCGATGTTTTTGCTAAGAACAATTACTCTATCTGCTTTTCAGGTGAGTCAAAGTACGAGATGATTTTTGAAGAAGATATCAGTGAGTGGGCTCATTGGGACGATAGTCTCTAAAATGAACAGGCTTACAGTCCTTATCCTTTAGTTGAGGGTTTCACTGTTAAAACTTTGTATTGAAGGATACTTTAGACACTCTCCCTGACACGTTTTATTTCCGCTGTGTTTCATTTGGGATATTATTGTTATTGAAGTTTTTAATTCTACGTCGTTTCTGCTGATTTATCTTATGTCATGAATGACGTGTGCTTGATCTGCTTTGACGCTTCGTAATTTTCGTAGTAGGCTACGGCGGGTGCACTGATACCGATGTCTAGTATCGGGCTGGGGTGCTACACCCAAAGCATGTGCCGTCTATGCCCCTTGACCATCTCCAAAATAAATATGCAATCTTTTCCAATTGGAGCTTTGATGGCTTCATGAATTTTTAACTTTATAATTTCACCATCAACTTCTACCTGTAAGATTTCCATTACTGCAATCACCACCGTCTTGGTTGCTTGAAAGAATGGATTTTCAATGACGAATGGAATTGGGTGAAAGCTTCGACTTCACAATCTAGTCTTCAACGGAAACAGTGCCATCCTTTTTTCTCTTCTCTTAGTTGATCAAAAATATTGATAATAATCATCACACTAAGACAACATGCATTCTTATGTAGGAATTGAAGAAGGAATTGATTCATCCAGTTCTTCTCAGACAATAACGCACACGCATTACCATAGGATTCACACGAGTTGAGGGGGCGATCAATGGTTTGAGTTTGTTCTTGGCATTTATCTTTGGTTTTTTCTTCCATATGTTACACTATACTTTGTAATTTTTTGACCTCTTGCAATATATTTTGCACCATTTGCAAGCTCTCTCGAATATTTTGTTGCATTTGAAGAGAGTATTTTTGTCCCTCTTGTCGTATTTGTGGAGAATACGGATCTTTATAACCATAAACTTTTAAAACCATGAGGAACACTATAAGGCTATGAATCTCCATAGTACATTAGGTTTTCATGGCAATATTTTCAAAAAGTAAGCTCCACATTTGATGGTTGTTCCCAATTCATATTTATATGCGAATAATAAGAAGAATAACCATCTTTCACCGATTCTTGATAGTAACCCATTGTTTTGTCTAGTTGATAACAATAACCATTATTTGGGCAATATCCATTATAGTCTATTGATGCTTGAATTCAAGGACACTTAAATTTAACCTTGCAAAAGATGTTAGGAGACAAAGACAAAAAACACAAAAAACATAGTATAAACTCAAAATCAAACCAAACAAGGAAAGTAGGATATGCAATTATTCACATTGATAAAAGAGAAATAGCATCGTTCCACGACAACGGCACCAAAATTTGACCGCCTCTAAAACGGCATCGCTTATTGTGATAAAAGAGCGACAATTTATTCAATATTCATATTCTCCCTTAACTAAGGTAGCAAGTGCGAGTACGATTCAATCTTATGAAGAACGATGATTCCTATTTTGCTGTAGAGTAACTAAACTAAATTACACTAATCAATTTGGTTGGAATATTTGTTTATCGTCTAATTAAAGACCAAATAAAACATACTAACACGAGACGATTAAAAAAGTCTTCTCATTTAGTATTCATTTTAGGCTCTTTATCAAAACGATCAGTCTTAGAATCGAATAGAATAAAAATCGAATCAATATATGAGGCAACTAGCCGAGACTTCTCAAATAATTGTGAATTTCGTAACGTAAATAATCAAAACACTTGTGCTAAATACATTGACTTAAATTAACTCAACTACACACTTGCGATCATTAAGATAACAAGTCATTGGTGCTTGAAATACTCAACATTAACCTTCTTACATTGCCAATCTAAAGGGGTTAAAGCAAAGAATCTAATTTAGATCAAAATTTAAACACCAACTTATTTGCACCATAAATTAAGTATGAAGGAACTTTCAATCTACTCATTCATACCATCAATGTTGAATAAATATGTCAAAACTTCTTAAACCTAATAATTCAATATCATAAACATCTACAACCAATACATTCTTCAAATATATATCAAATGCTCCTCAACAAACATATCATCCAACATCTCTTTTGAATTCAATTGAAGAACTTCAACCAAATGAGAAAGCGAACAAACTCACACTAACATAGTGGAAACAAAACATACAATAAAGAAATTTCTGATGGAGAATAAAATTTGCATTAATAGATGATAAGAAATCCAAATATTCAAGATTCGGAGCTTCAACTCCTAGCTATAATGGTGGAAGTAGCATCGGAGGAAGAAGGGCTATAATGGTAGAAGTAGCATTGGGGAAATAAGGGGAAGATGAAGAACGAAGCTCAACCTAAGCTAAAATGGAGATTGTCCAAAAATACCCATAAAATTAGGTAATAGAGAACCAGTAGAGTAGATGGATATATCCACTCTCTACTCGGTAGAACTAAACAAATTTAAAAAAAGGCCATGGCGAGGGGTTCAAATCTCCTCACCCTCACTTCCTCACCGCACGCGTCACCGCGTGACACGTGCCAACAGGGGAGGGTGGTGAGGCTAGATGAGGGTTACCCTCATCCAGCCTCACCGCCCCCACCTGCTGCCACGTATCGCGCTGTGGACCTCGCGGTGACTCACCGCGCGGTGAGGAGATCCCAACCCCATGGCGAGTGAGCACCATTAATCCGCAAGTGATTGCCGTAGCTATCATGTCACTCCTAAAAGAAGTCAGAAATGTCTTCAGTCGCTCTCCATACATCAATCAGTGTTAGACAAAATCCAGTAAACTTCCGTTCTTGAAATATACTCCTGGCCGTTCGACCGCAACCTTTTCGTAGGGGTCGGTGGCAACTATTTATTTTAAAATTGATTTTCTTCATCTTTTGGCGTCATAACTCGCTTGTATTATTCGGGAAAAATAACTCAAAACCGAACAACGTTTTCTTGGCACACTGCTACTATGGCCGGCCCCTTCTTATATAGACAACCTAGTCTAATTAAAACCGAAACCTAAATAGAATAGATAAACATTACTAAAGAAATAAACTATATCTTAAGTTCCTACAATTTAGGAACTTTTAGAATCCTAATCAAATAAGGAAATTATCTAACATTCTGTCTCTTAATTTCCGAATGTAACCTCAGAATTTCTTCAACGCCAAGCAAGCTTCGCATCTCTTTGAACTACGTGCATGCCAACGGTTTCGTCAATATATCCGTCCTTTGCTCGTCGCTACTAACAGACTCCACCTCGATCAATCCATTCTCAACACACTCTCAAATGAAATGATATCATGTGTGTATATGCTTGCTCCTTCCATGAAACACGGGGTTCTTCGTAAGTGAAATAGCCGACTTATTATCCATGCGTATGGCAACCTTTTCTTGCTTCCAACTTGTTATTTCGCACAACATTTCTTGAAACCACAAAGCTTTGCATGTCGCGGCTGTGGCGGCCATGAACTCGGCCTCGAATTATGATAACGCAACAGTCCTTTGCTTCTGAAAACACCATGTAACTGGAGAATTATTGAAGTAGGATATGTGTCCGGTAGTGCTTTTTCCATCATCTTGATCTATATCGTAACTACTATCACTATATCCAACAAGTTTTTGAAGATTCCTCGTCTAATCATTATCCCAAGTTTCGTGGTTCCTTTCAAGTACCTTAGGATATGTTTGATAGCGTTTCCGTGGGACTCTCTCGGGTCTTGCATATGACGACTCACAACTCCAATGGAATAGGCAAGATCGGGTCTCATGTGCAACAAATATCAAAGACAGCCAACCAATCTTCGGTAGCAAGTGGCGTCCACTACAGCTTCGTTTTCGACCTTGGTTAGCTTAGTGCCAGGATCCATTAGAATGTGTGATGCATTGCAATCAAGCAAACCCGCTTCCTTAAGTATCTTTAACGCATAACCTTCTTGCTTCAATGTGATGCCATTTTGTCAAATTTTGTCGCCATGTCTTTCTTGAACTCTTGGATAAGAAAACCGCATGTCCCCATCACAAATAAATCATCAACATGTACGGCCACAATAAGCAAACCTTTGTCCCTCGTCTTCTTGTAGACCGATTTTTTCCTTTGTGCATTGAACAAAACTCAAGCCTTTAAAGATCTCGTCTAGTTTCGTATTCCAACACCTTGTTTCTTGACGCAAACCGTACAAGGATTTTCAAAGTTTGTAGACTTTATCTTCCTCTCCCCTCCATTCGAAGCCTTCAGGTTGCGTCACAGATACTTCTTCCTTCAACTCACATGTAAGAATGCCTTCTTCACATCAAGATGATGAATCCCCCAACCATAAGAAGTGGCTAAAGCAACAAGTAACCAGATAGTCGCAATGCGTGTCACGGGCGCAAAAAACTTCGTCGTAGTCAATACCAAATTTCTGAACATACCCCTTTGCAACTAGATGAGCCTTGGCCTCTTTGATCCGAGGTCTCTTGTTGTTGTGCCGATGTAGAAGTATATAAGAGAGTATTTTGAGAGAATGAATTTATATTCTCTTCATTAATACGTTCTTTGTACGCTTTCAAGCGAACGACAACATCCTCGAAATCAATCTTGTTCAAGTCTAACAATTGTTCTAGCGATGCAACGATATGTATAAACTTTGATCTTGGTAAGCCATTAAGGAACTTTTTCACAAATTTTGAATCACTTAGGGGCTGCCCTAAGGAAGCTGCTTTTGCCGAAATCTCAGACAATCTGCCGGCATAAACATCGATAGATCCGTATCTGACATCTTGAGTCTATCAAATTCTCCAGTTAAGGTCTGAAGACGCGCTTCTTTAAACCTTTCAGCACCCAGATGACGTGTTTTAATTGTCTCCAGAATCCCTTTGGACGTTTCTTGGTGGCCGACTCGCCAGATCAAATTTTCGAGGATCGCTTGAAACAACAGAGCAATAGCTATATATCATTCCTCTCGGCATCATCTGAACCTGGATCAATCGTATCCCATACTTTTTGAACCCTTAGAACGATCTTCATTCGCATAGCCCACATAATGTAATTGGTTGGAGAGAGTATCAGACATTGTACAGTTGTAGATCCGACCTCTCTTCCCCGCGTCTGACTTGTGGTGCTTGAGGGTCGGGCTCTGCTCTCACTGATTTCGCTCATAGTGATACATTTATGATTCTCTTGTTATCAGGGATCTTTTAAGGAGATGAAGATGACACCCCCTAACCTCCTTAATTATTTCGGCCGAACGATCCACCACGGCCAGCACTATATATTCTTTTTTTCGGATCACAAACACACAGAGTTGTGTTGAAGATTCCTTCGATGTCACAAATCTTGAACGGAGATGAAAAAATCTGGGCCTTGCTGATATGAAGAACACGGCAGCCTCCTTCCCAGATCAAACCTCACGGCGGCTCCTCCTTCTTCTACCAACCTCGGCTCTGATACCAATTAAAGTAACAATGGATTCAAAACACAACACGTATAAAACATGACTCGCTTGAATTATTCAAGAAAAAAACTCAAAATCGAACAATGTTTTCTTGGCACACCACCTACTATGGCCGGTCCCTTCTTATATAGGCAACCTAGTCTAATTAAAATCAAAACCTAAATGGAATAGATAAATATTACTAAGGAAATAAACTATATCTTAAGTTCTTACAATTTAGGAAGTTTTAGAATCCTAATCAAATAAGGAAATTATCAAACAGTTTTAAGCAAAAATATGTTGTTTTTCGTCCCGCATAACGGATGAGATCTGAGGAGGTAAAATATAAGGTAAAATATGAGGCCTCCAATCACGCGACGCCACGTGTATAAAAGAGCTTTTTCTAAAAAAAGAAAAAAAGTAAATAGTGGGCCTTTTTATACACGTGGCGTCGCGTGATTGGAGTCCTCATATTTTGCTTCATATTTTACCTCCTCAGATCTCATCCGCCCACATAATATGTTTCTTCATTCCCATTCGATTCAATTGAGATTCTCTGTCCATATCGTAACACATATCGATTGCACTTCAGTTGTCACATTTTAGTTATATATGGTATGAATGAACACATTCTCTCTTTCATATTTCATTTTATAAGACAATAACAATTGATGATAATAAATGGACCGACTGAGGAATGATCTCTACATAAATGGATAGAGTGGCTGGCAACATTCTGAAGACTCAACTTAAACCAACGAAAGATACATTGGAAAATTTGTGAAATGCCATTGTGAAGCATATAAATAGGGTGATGTTTCCTTTGTTCTTGGTTATATGTTTAAGATAGGGAGCAAAGTGTTTACCATTCGTTTGTGTAGAAAATTTGCAAAAATAATCTCCACCTTTATGCCGGCATCCCACGCCGCCTCTTTAAAAAAATGGTTTAGTTCACCGCACCCCGCCCCCCGCCTCCCCCGCCCACCCAAAACTTACAATTTTTTTTGGATAAAAATTTTGGGTCACTTTAATAGAAATTCATATTTATAGTGTCCAGAGCAATTCAATATTACTAACTATGGTAGCAAAATATTTTCCCTACATCAATAACAATATTAGATTTTTTTCTCCCTTAACTGTTGAAGATTTAAAGAGAGCAGGATGAAGTGTACAACTGCTGGTGCAAGAACATCAACGTCTTCGACTGCAAGTCCAGAACAAAAGACGTCTGGTGTGAAAAGTGTGCGGGATCAGTCAGGTACAAGGAGTGAAGTGTAGGACCTGCAAGTCACCACTAGAAGGGGGGTTGAATAGTGGGTGCGGAAAATTTGGTTTTTAAAATTGTTTTAATCGAAAAAACCCAACTTCTGAATACAGTTTTTGTTTTCAGGACCTGTTTTGCAACGTTTTAAAAATTAGGTTACAGGTCTTTGAAAATTCTGAAATTTGAAGAGATCTTAGTCTCAGATGTTTTGAGTATCTACAAAAAATTTCAAATCAAAATTCAACCTTTAACCCTTTGAAAAAATGTTGGTGGTCAGATTGGGCAAATCTGCCAGAAATGGTAGTCTGATTTAAAAAACTTTATTCCGATTAAACACTGGCTTCAAATGGTCTGAAAATTTAATGACAAACCCCTTACTATGTGTATTTAATTGGGTTGAAACATTTTTGAAAAATTCCTTTGGGAAGTTAGTCAAATACGTCAAAAGTCTCAACCTTTGCATGTTTGAAAATCAGACTACACTAGTCTCAGAACTATTGACGTTGAATGATTTATACTTACCAAAAAGGGTTGAAACTTGCCCCAAATGAAACTTAATACATGTGGCTATGTTTCTGGAAAGTTTTGTGATTTTTGAATTCGTTTGATATGTTTAAGATCTCGATGAAAATGATGCACTGTGCTTGAAACTGAATGTAAAGTGCTGAAAAGTAGAGAACACAAGGAATTTTATATCGGTTCGGTTAAATCAACCTACTACAGTCTTCGAGGACACCTTCCTCGGTTATCACTAAACAAACTAACACCTGACAACACAGGGTTGATGGAGTTACACACTAACTCTAACCCTTTACAAACCTTACAAGCAATCACAATGATCACGAACACCACCACCGAACGGATGAAGGTTTGATCACACCTTGATCAACCTTTCACAATACTAGGCGTGTATGGTGGCTTATATGAAGCCTATACAATATGTATGAATATGAATACAATAGGCTTTGAGAGAGAAGAAGAAAGAAGTGTAGAAGAAGGAGAGTATGAAAACATTTTTCACTCTTGGATTTGTAAGACTTGTCTTGTCTTTGTTTTGCTTTTCTTCTCCTCTTTTTTAACAAGTGCGACCGCCTTCTATTTCCTTTTATTCCCTTTAGAAATTATCTTTTAAGTCCTTTGAAGAATACCTTGCATCATTGTGACATTCACTTGCTTACTTGGCAACACTTCATTGGATGATCATCTTGGCCTTGCTTACTTGGCACTCATTGATTGGATGAGACTTGTCATCATTTGATGACTGTATAAAGTTGAAAATATCACTTAAAACATGTACCAAATTAATCATAAAAATATTGGCAAAAGTCACATAATCAATCCTATAAAATTTGCAAGACAAATTAACCTTCATTTACCTCGAAAATTCGGCAACTCGTTTCTCCACATGCTGAAATTTTCAGCATGTGCACTTATTCAAGAAATATTCAAATTATTGCCATTTTATCATCAAATCAATCCATTTAAATTAAAGAAGCAAATATGTCATAATTAAGATGCAATTTTCGGCCAGCTCAATTTACACATGATGAATTTTCAGCATGTGTCACATATGTGACATAATTTGAAATATTACCTTGTGTAGCTCTCTTCATTATGTCACTAACCTTGTGTAGTCCATTCTTGACCAATCAAGATGCCAACTCAGCTCCACATAGGCTCCACCAAGGTGTATTATGCGTGTGATGTAGGATTCATGTGCTGAATTTTATTTTTGTAAGCTTTGTAAAATAGTGCACAATAATTATACACATATGGTATATTCCAATCATCCCTAAATTGAATATTCTAGAACACTTTAATATGTATTGAATATTTAAAAAGTGTCTAGATACATACTACATGCCATGCCAAGAAAACGTTCCACGTGTCGTGTTTGTAGAAAACCGAATTTTCAACTTTTGTAGATTTCGTGATTATTCTTCGATTGAATTCAAACTTTTTGCACATGTTATATATATTATGTTACATATAATATACACAGAATAACTTGAATATTCAGCTCTAAAGGCTGAGTGTAAGTGGCGCCCCATGTGCTAAAATGTTGAATTTGAAATCTCCACAATTTGGCCTTAATTGAGGGTGATTTGTGTGTGCCAACATGGAATAATTTTACGGCTGAATATACCATGTAAGCCACGAAATTTGTGGCCATTTTTGAAGTGTAGGGGCTGGCCATCTATATATGGCAAGTACGTGATACGTTAGCGAAGTTTCCGTTGTCACCCGATACGACAATTTTTGGTTTATAACCTTGTAACGTGTCGTAATAATTTTTTCATCACCATGACTTATATCATATGATATAAGACCTGAATATACTCATAAATATGAGGTAAGTATAGTGGTGTGATGTTAACGTACGTTCGTAAAATATATAACGTGTCGGTAGTACGTTGGAATATATGTATATAGTGCCTTTAAAAAAATCTGAATATATATATATATGTGTGTGTGTGTGTGTGTGTGTAAAAGGTGTGTGGTAAGGGGTGGGAGAGACTTTCCATTCTTCAATTTGTTGTCTTTGTGCCTTCTCCAAATATATTTCCATTTGATGAACTACTTAGTTCATTTAACTAAGTACTTCACTCAATGAACTAGTTTAGTTCATTAATGGTGGCACCTGAAAATAGTTCAAACACAACAAATGTTTGCCATTTGATGTAAGCTTTAAATCTTCATGGCTTGTTAGTACGGCAACATTATATATAAACTATATAAGGCAGGTTTCATGCAACAACGTGCCAAGTCATAAAAAGTGTCATGCATTTCTTTAGTACACGTTATTTAAATCATGTATTTTTGTAATCACTCAAACCCTTTTTTCTCAACATGAAGCTCAGGTGCAACAGTCCATACATGCAATTAAGAGTGCAGGAGTTCATTCTCAGCTAAGAAGGCACGGTGCCACGTCGGATGAAACAGCAGTTACTTACTTAAATAGCTAACTAGTAGAGTAGCTTGGATTTTTACTAGAGCACGTGTAATTTGATTCTAGGAGATTCCATGGTTGTATTATATATACATGAAAGCTTGTAGAAGATGGTTATGAAAATTTTCAATTGTAAAATCTTAGTAAAAGAGTTCCAATTTTCCTTTCTTCGTCTTCTTGTTCTTCTTGTATGGTTTTGGCGTCAACTGCTCTGGTTCAAATCTTTTGATCCTTTCTTCCTGAAGATTACCCAATTACATTCTTCTAATTCGTTGTATATAGAGTTCTTACGTTGTTTGATCGATTTCAATTTAGTTTGTTAATGTGAATTGAACGTTTTATCATGGTATCAGAGCTCTTCTTGATGATTCTGTGTCTGTTCGTGGTGCCTGATTGTGTTTGATCTTTGTATCTTAAATTCACGAGTTCTTAGTAACATAGTTGCAAGTTCAACATTGATATCACATCTACCTCAAGTAATTAGAGACCTAATTACCATCAAGGTCATGAAAATCCTATGTCTAATCCGTTTTATCTGCATCCAAATGATAGTCCTGCTATCATCTTGGCTAAAACTCCATTGAATCCTAATTACCATTCATGGAGTAGAATTTTTGAGATGGCATTTCTTATAAACGAACAAGGTTGGACTCATAGATGGTTCTATTCCTGCACACCGGCCCAATGATCCTCAATATCAAACATAGAGACAAGTTAACTCCATGGTTCATTCCTGGATTATGAACTGCGTATCTTCATCGATTGCAGAGAGTGTTATGTGGTACGATTCAGCCTATGAAGTGTGGTCTGACCTCAAACTCAGGTGTGGCAATGGAGATCCTTTTTGGTTATCAGATTTATTAGAAAGCTTTTATGCCATTAAACAAGAAACATCTTCAGTCAATGATTATTTCACTAGAGTTAAAGTTGTCTGGGAAGAGATGATGGCACTTAGACCAGTACCTAAATGTGTGTGTATGGGATGTGTCTGTGATGTGGCCACAAAAATGCATGCATTTGTTCAGAGTGATTATGTAATAAAATTTGTTTAAGGTTTGAATGAGGAATATGAGCCAGTGAAGTCACAAGTTTTTGTCATGACACCACTAGCTGACATTAACATTGCATTCTCTATGGCAATTAAGTATGAGAGGAAAGTTACAAATATGAGTGGACAAGGTGTAGGATCTGCAAGGCACCACTAGAAGGGGGGTTGAATAGTGGGTGCGGAAAATGTGGTTTTTAAAATTTCTTTAAACTTGAACAATTCAAGTTCTGAAAACAGTTTCTGTTTTCAGGACCCGTTTTAAAACGTTTTGAAAACTAGGTTGTAGGCCTTCAAAAATTCTGAAATTTGGAAAGAACTTAGACTTAGATGTTATGAGTATGTCCTAAAAATTTCAGATTTAAATTCAACCTCTAACCCCTTGAAAATTCGTTGGTGGTCAGATTGCGCAAATCTGCCAGAACCGATACACTGATTTGAAAAATTTATTCCAATTTGTACACAACTCCAAATGCTTTGAAACTTTAACCACTAACCCCTTATATGTTATATTTAAATGTGTTGAAACAGTTTTGAAAAATTCTTTTGGGAAGTTAGTCAAATACGATCAAAGTCTCAACCTTTGCAAGCCTGAAAATCAGACTGCACTAGTCTCAGAACTTTGGACGTTTGAATGACTTATACTTGTCCAAAAGGGTTGAAACTTGCGCCAAAAGAACCCTAGAACGTGTGACTATGTTTTCTGAAAGTTTCGTAATTTTTGAAATTCGTTTACTATTTTTACGAACGTGATTAAAAACAGTAAACAGTGCTGAAACAGAAAATCAGTGCTGAAAGTAAATGACACCAAGAATTTTATACTGGTTCGGTTATAAACAACCTACTCCAGTCTTCAAGGAACACCTTCCTTGGTTCACACTAATCACACACACGCAGTACACCTTACCGCAGGGTTGATAGAGTTACACCTAACTCCAACCCTTTACAAACCTTGTATGACAAGTACAATTTGCACGAACACCACCACCTCGCTAGAATGAAGATTGATCACACCTTGATCAATCTTTTGCAAAGATGAATGAATGGTGGTTTATATGAAGCCTATTCAAGATTGAAAGAATATGAATACAATAGGCTTTTACAAGAAAAGAGAAAGAAAGAAGATGTAGAAGAAGAAGGCTAGAACACTTTTGATCTTTCAATTTTCAACTCTTGTTCTTGTTCTTGTTTTGCTCTTCTTCTCTCCATTTTAATGTGCAGCCGTCCCCCTAGGGTATTCTCCCTCTTGAAAATTTCCTTTTGAGTGCTTGAGAGAGTGTAAGACATCATTGTGACAATGCCTTGCTTGCTTGGCATCATTCTATTGGATCATCATTTAGTCTTGGCTTACTTGGCACCTCTTTATTGGCTCAATGTTGTCAACATGATGACATGGAAAAAATCTGAGATTAACACTTTAAACATGTGCCAAAAATCAAACATGAAATCATACCATAAGTCAAGAGATATACCATAAATTGCAAGACAAAAAATCTCACAAAATTGACCTAGAATTCGCCCATGCCATGCTGAAAATTCAGCATGTGCATCATTCCATTTTATTCAACATAATTCCAAATTTACTTTGATTTTTCTTTATAAAAATGAATCATCAATTTATGGTAGATATTTCTATCACATGAGAAATGAATATAGACACTTTTAAGACCATACATTCGGCCACACAAGTCTCACACATGCTGAAAATTTTTCAGCATGTGTGATATATAAAATATCACACTTTATTAATTTAAATAATATTCAAATCATTTCCATAACATCCTCAATTAATCCTCATGATTCAAGATAGTAAAATATGGCATTTCTTAGTGCTAAAAATCGGCCATAATACAACACACATGCTGAATTTTCAGCATGTGTCATATATGTGACATAGTTTGAAATGTTACCTTTTGTAGCTCTTTGCTTTATGTCATCAACATTGTGTGATTGATCCTTGACCAATCAACATGCCAACAAGGCTCCACATATGCTCCAAATCAGCTGTAGTAACGTTTGAGTGTGTTTGTACATGTGCTGAAATTTATTTTTGCTAACTTTGTAAAATAGTGCACATTTAATAATACACACATGTAATATTCCAATCAGCCCTTAATTTAATTTTCTAGAACACTTTAAGATGTATATTATATGTAAAAAGTGTCTAGATACGTGTCACATGATGTCCAAGAAAGACGTTCCATGTTATGTGCATAGAAAACACCCGATTTTTCTCTAATTTAAATTCCAACTTTTGCACATGATATATATATTATGTTATACATAATATATATAATATATACTTTAAATTTCAGTACTTGGCTGATTTAAAGTGGTACCATAAACATGTGACAAAATTAAAATTGGAATCTTCACATTTTGGCCTAAATGTGAGGTGATTTGTGTGTGCCAACATGGAAAGTATTTTTGGCTGAATATATCATGTATATCACGAAATTGACATCATATTTTGATGTATATGGGCTGGCCATTTATTTATGGCAAGTACGTGACACGTTGGCGAAGTTTCGGTATTCGCCCGATACGACAAATTTCGGTTTAGAACCTTTTATCGTGTCGTATTTAATTTGTCATCACCATATCTTATATCATATGATATAAGACCTGAATATACTCATAAATATGAGTTAAGTATAGTGGTGTGACGTTAACGTACGTACGTAAGATATATAACGTGTCGGTAGTACGTTGGAATACATGTGTATGTGCCTTTTATAAAAAAATCTGAAAATATAGTATATATATGTATAAAAGGCGTGTGACATTGAATGTGGGGAGGAGGAGAAAACTTTCCTTCCTTAGCCTTGTTGCCTTTGTGCCTTTTCCAAATAAATCTTCCTTTAATGAACTACTTAGTTTATTAAACTAAGTACTTCACTTAATGAACTACTTTAGTTCATTAATGGTGGCACCTGAAAATAGTATAAACTCAACAAATGTTCGCCATATGATGTAAGCTTTAATGCTTCATGGCTCGTTAGTACGGCAACATAATATATAAGCTAAATAAGGCAAGTAATGGCAAGTTATCATGCACACATGTACACTTATGCACGTTTATATCTTATGCTCGTTTTTGTGCACATTTAAATCATGCATTTGAAAATCACTCAAACCCCTTTTTCTCTACAATCTCCCCCTTTTGATGATTTTCAAAATAACTTATGCACATGATTTAAATCCTATCGCTCCCCCTTCAATTATGCATAAAAGTCTTTCTCTCTCCCCCTTAATTTATGCAATTAGTCTTTCTCTCTCCCCCTTAAATCATGCTTTTTCTCCCCCATTATTTTGAAAAGTAAATCAAAAGATGCCTGAAAAAAAATTATGCATTTCATATACGTGCATTCGTAAGGGTTATTTATTCAACCCTTTGAAAATGTCCCTTTTGGTACCCAAATTTGGGTGACCTTTCTAGGTCTTCCAAAAGGTGAGAAAGATGATGAAAATGCAACATAGTATCCGTTGGGGGCAAATGCGTTTGGCCTTTGGCCAAGAATCCCATCATGCATATAGTATGATTTTTGTTTTTGGTTTGCATGCACGGGGAGTGATCTAGATGCATTTTTATGATATGAATGTCGCATATGCATCAGTGGCTTTCTATATGGCATGTGATTTCTCTTTGTATGATAAGAAGCACGATGTGATGAGATAAATGGTGTACTAGTCTTCTTCTCATATTTATACGGCACATAATTATACTTCGTATGAGATGAAGAAGAGATATGACGAGATGAGGGGAGAGGGGGTCTTTGCGTTACTTTAGACGCTACGCATGCCTTTGATGTGTCTACTTTCTTAGATAAAACCGACTTGGATGGTTTAGATGATACTTCGTTTGTCTCAATGTATCCTAATCCAGTTTTATCATTGTCATGTTTTTGTGATAAAATAATGTGATCTAGCATGTTAGATCCCGTATCAAATTGTTTCATCATTTTCTCTAGTTCGGTATTCTTTGATTTCAAACTTGAAATCTCGGATTTCATTTCATTATTTTGCATGGTCAATGATGAAATCTCTGTCTTTAATGCATTGATGATGCATGATGACTCTTCTTTAGAATCGTTTAATTGAGCGACAAGATTTTCGTTAGAAGATTCTAACATCTTCTTGTCTTCAATTAATCGCTTCTTTTGTTTTGCAAGAGTTCTAGCAAACTTATGCAATTCAAGATATTCAACATATAAATCATCATAAGATAGTTCAGAATCCGAGTCAGAATCAGAATTTACCTCATTTTCAAATAGTGGAGGCATTTGGCTTGACATACCTTCTTGCTCGGTTTTGTCGCTAGTGGTTGCCATCTCACAAAGATCGTTGGATCCTTCTTGTTGTGAGTGTTCCTGCGCTCTGATGCCAATTGTAGGATCTGCAAGGCACCACTAGAAGGGAGGGTTGAATAGTGGGTGCGGAAAATGTGGTTTTTAAAATTTCTTTAAACTTGAACAATTCAAGTTCTGAAAACAGTTTCTGTTTTCAGGACCAGTTTTAAAACGTTTTGAAAACTAGGTTGTAGGCCTTCAAAAATTCTGAAATTTGGAGAGAACTTAGACTTAGATGTTATGAGTATGTCCTAAAAATTTCAGATTTAAATTCAACCTCTAACCCCTTGAAAATTTGTTGGTGGTCAGATTGCACAAATCTGCCAGAACCGATACACTGATTTGAAAAATTTATTCCAATTTTTACACAACTCCAAATGCTTTGAAACTTTAACCACTAACCTCTTATATGTTATATTTAAATGGGTTGAAACAGTTTTGAAAAATTCTTTTGGGAAGTTAGTCAAATACGATCAAAGTCTCAACCTTTGCAAGCCTGAAAATCAGACTGCACTAGTCTCAGAACTTTGGACATTTGAATGACTTATACTTGTCCAAAAGGGTTGACACTTGCGCCAAAAGAACCCTAGAACGTGTGACTATGTTTTCTGAAAGTTTCGTAATTTTTGAAATTTGTTTACTATTTTTACGAACGTGATTAAAAACAGTAAACAGTGCTGAAACAGAAAATCAGTGCTGAAAGTAAATGACAGCAAGAATTTTATACTGGTTCGGTTATAAACAACCTACTCCAATCTTCAAGGAACACCAACCTTGGTTCACACTAATCGCACACACGCAGTACACCTTACCGCAGGGTTGATAGAGTTACACCTAACTCCAACCCTTTACAAACCTTGTATGACAAGTACAATTTGCACGAACACCACCACCTCGCTAGAATGAAGATTGATCACACCTTGATCAATCTTTTACAAAGATGAATGAATGGTGGTTTATATGAAGCCTATTCAAGATTGAAAGAATATGAATACAATAGGCTTTTACAAGAAAAGAGAAAGAAAGAAGATGTAGGAGAAGAAGGCTAGAACACTTTTGATCTTTCAATTTTCAACTCTTGTTCTTGTTCTTGTTTTGCTATTCTTCTCTCCATTTTAATGTGCAGCCGTCCCCCCTAGGGTATTCTCCCTCTTGAAAATTTCCTTTTGAGTGTTTGAGAGAGTGTAAGACATCATTGTGACAATGCCTTGCTTGCTTGGCATCATTCTATTGGATCATCATTTAGTCTTGGCTTACTTGGCACCTCTTTATTGGCTCAATGTTGTCAACATGATGACATGGAAAAAATCTGAGATTAACACTTTAAACATGTGCCAAAAATCAAACATGAAATCATACCATAAGTCAAGAGATATACCATAAATTGCAAGACAAAAAATCTCACAAAATTGACCTAGAATTCGCCCATGCCATGCTGAAAATTCAGCATGTGCATCATTCCATTTTATTCAACATAATTCCAAATTTACTTTGATTTTTCTTTATAAAAATGAATCATCAATTTATGGTAGATATTTCTATCACATGAGAAATGAATATAGACACTTTTAAGACCATACATTCGGCCACACAAGTCTCACACATGCTGAAAATTTTTCAGCATGTGTGATATATAAAATATCACACTTTATTAATTTAAATAATATTCAAATCATTTCCATAACATCCTCAATTAATCCTCATGATTCAAGATAGTAAAATATGGCATTTCTTAGTGCTAAAAATCGGCCATAATACAACACACATGCTGAATTTTCAGCATGTGTCATATATGTGACATAGTTTGAAATGTTACCTTTTGTAGCTCTTTGCTTTATGTCATCAACATTGTGTGATTGATCCTTGACCAATCAACATGCCAACAAGGCTCCACATATGCTCCAAATCAGCTGTAGTAACGTTTGAGTGTGTTTGTACATGTGCTGAAATTTATTTTTGCTAACTTTGTAAAATAGTGCACATTTAATAATACACACATGTAATATTCCAATCAGCCCTTAATTTAATTTTCTAGAACACTTTAAGATGTATATTATATGTAAAAAGTGTCTAGATACGTGTCACATGATGTCCAAGAAAGACGTTCCATGTTATGTGCATAGAAAACACCCGATTTTTCTCTAATTTAAATTCCAACTTTTGCACATGATATATATATTATGTTATACATAATATATATAATATATACTTTAAATTTCAGTACTTGGCTGATTTAAAGTGGTACCATAAACATGTGACAAAATTAAAATTGGAATCTTCACATTTTGGCCTAAATGTGAGGTGATTTGTGTGTGCCAACATGGAAAGTATTTTTGGCTGAATATATCATGTATATCACGAAATTGACATCATATTTTGATGTATATGGGCTGGCCATTTATTTATGGCAAGTACGTGACACGTTGGCGAAGTTTCGGTATTCGCCCGATACGACAAATTTCGGTTTAGAACCTTTTATCGTGTCGTATTTAATTTGTCATCACCATATCTTATATCATATGATATAAGACCTGAATATACTCATAAATATGAGTTAAGTATAGTGGTGTGACGTTAACGTACGTACGTAAGATATATAACGTGTCGGTAGTACGTTGGAATACATGTGTATGTGCCTTTTATAAAAAAATCTGAAAATATAGTATATATATGTATAAAAGGCGTGTGACATTGAATGTGGGGAGGAGGAGAAAACTTTCCTTCCTTAGCCTTGTTGCCTTTGTGCCTTTTCCAAATAAATCTTCCTTTAATGAACTACTTAGTTTATTAAACTAAGTACTTCACTTAATGAACTACTTTAGTTCATTAATGGTGGCACCTAAAAATAGTATAAACTCAACAAATGTTCGCCATATGATGTAAGCTTTAATGCTTCATGGCTCGTTAGTACGGCAACATAATATATAAGCTAAATAAGGCAAGTAATGGCAAGTTATCATGCACACATGTACACTTATGCACGTTTATATCTTATGCTCGTTTTTGTGCACATTTAAATCATGCATTTGAAAATCACTCAAACCCCTTTTTCTCTACACAAGACTCTTTTGTTAATAACCCGACAGCTATGATGATGGAAGGAAATGATAATGAGAGTGTGATGGCTAATGCAATGGTGTATAGAGGACAAGGAGGTAGTTACAGAAGAGGTAGTGGAAGATTCTTCCCTAAAGAGACCAGAAAACCACAATACATTCATTGTGGAATGTTAGGGCATACAATGGAAATATGCTATACGAAACACGGTTTTCCCCCTGGCTTCAAGTTTAGGAATCAAACAATTATGATGGAAGTGGTTGATACAGATCTTGAGTAGCAGCATCAGGAACATATTGACAGGGGGTATCAGGTGTTGACTCATGAACATACACAGAAACTTCTAAGTTGGTTGAATAGAATTGATGATAACCAACAGCCAACGGTGCCTAGCACTGAATTTTAGGGAGCTGTCATGTCAGTATATGTTGCTAATGTGAAAGGTAAAGGTTGCATTGGTAATAACAACGTATGGATCCTTGATTCAGGAGCTACACATCATGTTATATATTGATTTGAATTATTCCATTCCTGTAAAGCTAACAATAATGTCTCAGTTAACCTGCCTAATAGTTCTTCTATCATTGTACTCACATTGGCACTGTTATGATCAATGCTTTCTTGACTGTACATAATGTGCTATATGTTCCTAATTTCACTTTCAACCTGCTATCTCTCAGTAAACTCACTCTTGATTCTTCTCTGTCTATAAACTTTTCTGGTGTATCTTGCTTGATTCAGGAACAGTCATCCCAGAGGATGATTGGTGCAGCTGATAAGAAAGATGGGCTTTACTATTTGCAAGGAAGTGTCAAGTCTGTTAAACATTATGTTTCCTTTTGTCTCCGACTTTGTTGACATTTCTAAGACACCTTCTATGCTTTGGCATTACAGGCTCGGGCACTCATCTATTCCAAGAATGAAAGAAGTTCAGAAGCTTGATAACACGGTGTCTGTGATTGAAAATAGCCATACCTGTACAGTCTGTCCTGTAGCTAGACTAAACAGAAGTCCATTTCATACATCCAAGTCCTTTGAACTGGTCCGTGTAGACATCTGGGGGCCTTATAGGCACCCCACCATGTATGGTCAGAAGTATTTCCTTATAGTTGTTGATGACTTTACACGCTATACTTGGATTTACTTACTCAAAAATAAATCTGATGCCAGAATTGTCTGTCAAAGCTTCTGTCAGTTTGTATCCCCTTAGTTTGAAACCAATATCAAAGTTGTGAAGACTAATAATGGACAAGAGTTTAAAATGGATCATTTCTATATGAGTAAAGGCGTTATACATCAAACTTCATGTCTGAACACTCCACAACAAAATGGAGTGGTTGAGTGGAAACATCAACACCTATTGAATATTGCTAGGGTATTAAGATTTCAAGCACGTTTGCCCATTGAGTTTTGAGGATTTTATGTTCAATACGCTACCCATGTTGGGTAATATTCAACCAACCCCTTTACGTAAACATACATGTCTTTATGCAAAGTTATTCAATAGTACTTCCTCATACAAAGACCTTAAAGTTTTTGGATGTCTAGTTTTTGCCTCCGACACAACACCTCATAAAACCAAATTTGCTCCAAGATCGATTCTTTCTATTAATCTTGGCTTGCCTCACTCTACTAAAGGCTATGTTTTATTCAATATGAACACAAAGACTGTCTTTGTCACTAGAGATGTTCAGTTTTTTTTATCATGTCTTTCTGTTCTCTTCTGACACACTACCACCGCTAAAGTCTTCTATATCTCCAACACCTCACACTATAACCCCAGTTGTTTCTCATCTTCAACATGTCTCACCCCAGGTGCCTGCTTTTGGTGTCTACAATTATCTATCATCAGAAACATCGACACCAGAAGAGTCATTGAATCCTCAATCACCTCTTATGTCTCACAGCCATCCTGCACACCAATCTGTTGATTCTCCCGAAAACAATTTATCAACACATCCTTCTTTCTCCTCTGAGTCTCAAATTGATAGATCATGTCCTCAAGGGACCCTAAAAATTGTCCTTCCTTTGCAACCTCCTTCTTATCCCTCTAGACACAGACATCCACCAAAATACTTGACTGATTACTACTGCAATCTTTTGCATTCAGTTCCTTCATTGTCACGATCACCTTATTCTACTTCACATCCCATATAAGCATATATGTCACTTGATGCATTAGGTCCTAATCATGGAAAATATGTTCTTGATATCAGTTTGCAACAGGAACCTTCCTCTTATCAACAGGTTGCCATGCCAACTCATTAGATAGAGGCTATGCAACAGGAACTAACAGCGTTAGAAGCCAATCAGACTTGGTCTTTGGTTCCATTGCCTCTTGGCAAGACTCCAATAGGCTGTAAATTGGTTTACAAGGTTAAGCATAAGTCAAATGGCACCATTGAAAGGTATAAGTCCAGGCTTGTTGCAAAAGGCTATACACAGCAACCTTGTATTGACTACACTGAAACCTTTTCTCCTGTTGCAAAAATTACCACTGTTAGACTTCTCTTAGCAATAGATGCTGTCAAGCATTAGCATGTTCATCAACTAGATGTCAACAATGCATTCTTGCATGGTGATCTAGATCAAGAGATTTATATAAATGTCCCAGATGGTTTTCCTTCAGTAGCTCCCAATATTGTACGCAGGCTACAAAAATCTCTTTATGGGATTAAACAAGCAGTAGATAATGGAATGCCAAGCTAACGGGTTTTCTGCACAATCAACGCTATATACAATCAAAGAATGACTACACAATGTTAATCAGGCATACAACTGATTCCTTCCTGGCCCATCTCATATATATAGATAACATCATTGTGGCCAGTGATTCTTTGGAGGCTATTAGTTCCCTTAAAGACACATTACACCTGACATTCAGGATCAAAGACCTGGGGCCTCTTAAATATTTTTTGAGGCTGGAAGTGGCTAGGTCCCAAGGAGGATTACAGTATTTCAAAGGAAGTATGCCATGGAGCTCCTAAATGAATCTGGCTTCCTAGGTGTAGCACTCCTATGGAGCAACATCTCAAACTTGCACACAATGATTCTCTTCTTATTGCTGATGTCTCTGAATATTGAAGGTCGATTGGCAAATTGTTATATTTCACTATTACTAGACTAGACATCTCTTACGTTGTACAACAACTTAGTCAATTTTTGGACACTCAAAATGAGATACATGTACGGGCTACACACAGGCTCTTGAGATATATCAAAGGCACGATTGGTCAAGGATTGCCATTTCCTAGCAAAGGGGATCTTATATTGCAGGCCTTTGCTGATTCTGATTGGAGAGGTTGTGTTGAGACTAGAACATTTATTACTGGATATTGCATGTTTGTTGGAAGTGCCTTGGTTTCTTGGAAAGCAAAGAAACAAACCACTGTCTCCAAGTCATCATCTGAAGCGGAGTACAGGGCCCTAGCCTCAGTTACATGTGAAATCCAATGGATATTGTATTTGATGAAGGATCTAAAGGCCAGTCAGCATGAGCCAGTTGAGCTCTTCTGTGTCAACAAAAGTGTACTTTACATAGTGGAAAATCCCATTTTCCATGAGAGGATAAAGCATATAGAAATAGATTGTCACATTGTGAGGGAAAAGTACTTAGAGGGAGTGGTGAAACCTATGCCTCTCATGACAGAGTATCAATTGGCTGATCTTTTCACTAAGGCACTTATTCAAAAAGATCATGCAACCTGACCTCTGCATTAGGAGTACTCAATATATACTAGAAGTCAGGTTTGAGGAGGGTGTTGAAGATTTAACAGAGAGCAGGATGAAGTGTGCAACTGCTGGTGCAAGAGCAGCAACGTCTTCAGCTGCAAGACCAGCACAAAAGACGTCCGATGTGAAAAGTGTGCAGGATCGGTCAGGTACAAGAAGTGAAGCTCAGGTGCAACAGTCCATACAAGCAATTAAGAGTGCAGGAGTTCATTCTCAGCTAAGAAGGTACGGTGCCACGTCGGATGAAACAGCGGTTACTTAGTTAAATAGCTTAATAGTAGAGTAGCTTGGATTTTTACTAGAGCCCGTGTGTAATTCGATTCTAGGAGATTCCGTAGCTGTATTATATATACATGAAAGCTTGTACAAGACAGTTATAAAAATTTTCAATTGTAAAATCTCAGTAAAAGTGTTCAAGTGTTCCTTTTTTACGTCTTCTTGTTCTTCCCGTATGGTTTTGGCGCGAACTTTGCAGGTTCAAATCTTTTGATCCTTTCTTCCTGAAGATTACTCAATTAAATTCTTGTAATTCGCTGTATACAGAGTTCTTATGTTGTTTGATCGATTTCAATTGAGTTTGTTAATTTGAATTGAACGTTTTATCATTAACAACAACAACAACATACCCCATTGCCTTAGAGCCTACCGCCTATGGCGGGATATGGGAATGCCGAAACCGCCACGACAGGTGACTTTGGTCAGACGTTCCACCTCGATCAAAAGAGAATAGCACATCATCGTAGGGCTTGGAAAGACGGTTCCAACGATATATAATAAGTCTAAAGCCTATACCATGTCAATAGACTATTTTTAGATAGTATTGGTCTAGAACTTACACAACCAGTAGCAAATGATAGATAGACAGATTTTACAATGGTTAATGAGTTAATTGTTTATGATCATAATGGTTAATAAGTTAATTGTTTAAGATCATTATAGTTGGTCATTTAAAATGAGATAAAAGACAAATAGTTTAGATGGTGTTTGAAATCCAACTCTTGATCATCACACAGTCTACTAAATCAAAACTTCCTCCATATTGATTGTCTTACAAACCTCAAAGTTTGCCCTAAGGTGACGAATACATAACTATGGTAAAGTTTGTAATCATATATGAAACTCAACCGGCAAAAATCTGAGCCATTCTGCTCGCTTGGTTGGGTTTGCTCGACTAAGCCCAGATTTCGGTTCTCGAACGAACTCACCAGCCTGATCCATTAGACGTAATTGATAGAGAAGACAATTTTTGAAGTTTGTGCTCAAATCAACCGTGCTTGTTTTGGCATAGAACGGTTGAGGCTATTCCCATAAAAAAAATTTACCTCTATCACTTTTACATTATATCGTAAATGTAAACTTTAAAACAAAAATGATAAAAATGTAAAAAAAAAAAAAAAGAGCGGACAATAGTCCGTCTCTTAAAGAATAGGGTTGAAGATTATAAGATGGAGATGATGATGACATTTTATGTCAAAATATTTTAGAGGACTTCAAAGTATTTGACCGGAAAGAAAATTGCATAAAAAATTATCAAATCATAATATATATAATATTTAATATGATACTCGTTTTAATCCTCATAATGAGTTTTTTTATGATGTAATGGATTATTAAAAATTATGTGATTATTTTGTAGAAAAATTATTTTTTATATGGGTAAAATTATGAGATAGAAAATGTTATGTTAAAAATTTTGTTGAAAAATATGTATAGATTTTTTGAAAAATCTTTTGGTGCTTAGGGTGTGACAAACTAAGCATGACCATCCCTTTGTGTTTCAAATGCCCTTCTAAAGTGTTGGAAAAAAAATCTTTCGTTAGTTACTTTGATCATCCCTTCCATGGCTCCATGCGACAACGTAGAACTTAACTATGACGTGAAGGAAAGTACGTAACTACGCACAAATAAAAAAAATATAAAGAAAAATCAATCAAATCAAATTGCGTATTTATTGTACTTATTATATTTATTGTATTTATTGGATACCATAATAAGCGATGTAAACTCCTATATATTGGATCTTATTGTACTTGTTCGAATTAATGAAAATACATTTCATTCAACCGAACATGGTATCATAGCAAAATTCTGTATCCATGGAACTCAGGAAAAAGATCCATCATCGCCCTCAACAGTTCTCAGCCATTCCAGCCACACACAAATCTCATTCACAGAAACAAAGCAAACCTTTTGGACTTAAAAAATCTTCCTCATTGTTCCAGCACCTTTTCTCGACCAATTATCCAAGACCAACAGAACATCCATCCTATCTGAAAGCAACAAACAGCCCTTCAGCAGAAGGAACCAGCCCTTTTCCAAACCCCACAACACAACAAATAACAATGTCAGGGTACTGTGAAACCAAAATCGATAACAGTGAGTTGGCTATAACAACTAGTCAACTTGTTGAAAAATAGCCTCAATAAACATACCCTGAGAACTTGTCACTCAAATCCAAACATGATATGACACTTAATCATTGGTGTCAACTCTTATTCAAAGGACAATTGGAGGCCGGGCGAAGCCAACACCTTACCAGTGTCCCCCTACCTCTGGCTGTCACAGAACATGGCTTTTCTTAGTGGGAATAAAATGATCATCTTGTTGGACCGTGCATCTGTAATAAACACCACTAGAGGGAGGGTGAATAGTGGTTAGCGCAAATTACACTACAACCCTTTGTAATAATACCTTTTGAAAACAGAATCTGAGACTACCTCAGATTCAGAACCCGTTTTTGAGAAATTCAAAAATAGTTATACACAACTCCAAAAATTATGAAACTTTCTATAATTTAACTTAAATGTGTTACAAATACTCTGTCCAAAAATCAAACAAAAATAAGATCGTTTGACCGTTCAAACAAATAAAAAGATTCAGATGGTCAATCTGGACAGAATTGGACAGAATGTTGCTGATTTTGAAAAACGTATTTCTCCTTGAATATTCAACCAAAAAGGTTGATCTTTATATCAAAACACTCCTTAGGATGTGTAGATGATGTTTCCAAAAGGCCCTGACCTTAACACATTCTTAACAAATACAGAATTTAAGTTTTCTCAAAACGGGTCAGATTGCAGCTAGATTGGAGCAGTTATCTTGCAAAGACTGAAAGACTAACTTTCCCTTGCTCAAATCAAGTGATTCTTGTTGCAAATGAAAGCTAACAGTCTGAAGTATAACTCCACCAAAAATCACGAATTTCGAAAGTGTTTAGATATTTTTTTAAATTACGAGAAGTTGTGTGAAAATTGCAGTAAAAACGGGCAGAAAACAGAAATAAAGAAACAATACAAGAACACCGAGAATTTATCCTGGTTCGGTCAATGTGACCTACTCCAGTCCCAAGGAACACCTTTCCTTGGATTTCACTATGAAATGAATCATCTTACAAAAAGAACCAAGTTTGATCCTTGGGTTATACACCAACCCTACTCAAGACTTGGATAATCTCCTTCTATGCAACACTTAGTTGCAACACCTCTACAACCTATTGATATAGCCTTATAGAAATGGTTAATTAATATTAAAAATGAATCTCAAGAGGCTTGTAGCTAAACAAAAACAAAATGAACACCTTTGCTACAAAGAATGGAACAAGAACAACAACAAGAAGATGATAGCTAGACAATTCAACAAATGCTTGTGAGCTTCAAGTGTGTTTCATCTTCTTCACCATTGCCTCCTATTTATAGTGTGAATTGAGCCTTGAAAATAAGAATGCACATGTGTCACCATCTTCATCATCAAGTCAAAGTATCTTCACATCATTGGTTGGCATTTGTACACTTGGCAAAATGAGACAACATAATTGGTCCACCTTTACATCACCTTGTTGTCCGATTTTTACTTCACAAATGACATGGAATTATCTTGAAAATATGAAGATAATATAACCATAACAACTCCATCATCTTCTCAACTCTTTGGCAAGATAATAAGCATGTTAGAATTGACCATTTCAAATCAAAAATCAGCTGCTTTTCTCCATGTAGCCAACTGAAAATCCTAGTTGGTAATTTTTGCCAACTAGCTCCTTTTTGGTTGGTCCACTTGTGACAAAGCTATAAAATAAGTACACCATCATTTCCGCCTGTTTATACATGTTAGGAGGCTTGCAAATATGTATAACAACTTAGATTTTTGAAGAAAAAATTAATAGATAATAGTTGACAAGATTATGTCAACGTGTAACACCAAAATTCCCAATATTTCTTCTTATATGTCGTGATCATTTCCACACCTTGACCACCTTGAAAACCACTGAAAAATGATGAATAATAACCTCTAACAACATATAAAATAGAGTCTTCAAGATAGAAATAGAATGTGACATCTCAAATCGTCACATATCCAGCAATAGTCATCTATACCATCAAAAGAGAGAAATGATAAAAGATCACCATATAATCTTCAAAAAAATAATAGCTCAGCTCCAGAATGAAGATAATAATATGCTCAACAGATTCCTTGAGTGAAAATACCAAAAATACCCTTGGGGTAACATGACCAAAATACCCCCTGGTATTTGAAAACTCCAGAAATGACCCGGATGTTCAGAAATAATCATGATATCACCTTTGTCATGATAAATATTATAAGAATACATCTTGGATATATATCCACCATATCATGTTCCTACAAAACTCAAAATACCAATTTTGCCCTTTTTAGTAAGTTATAGAAATTTCCAAGGCATGTTAGTCACAAGACATTTATAATTACCAAAAACACATAATAGTCACATAATAAACATGTATAAATCATATACAAATGAAAACAACCATTTTATCACATTTTAGAAAAATATTTCTAAAAACCCTAGACATCGATCGATCGAAGTGCCTCAGCTTCAGAGATCGATGTCTGACAGTAAGGTTCAGAACTTGTTTCTGACCTACATCGATCGATCGAAGTGAGGATTCAATGTACATCGATCGATCGATGTGTCTCAGGTTCTGAGATCGATGTCTCACCATAAGGTCTTGAATTTTCACTGCGTTACATAGATCGATCGATGTGCAACAACTTGAGAGATCTATGTCAACTTTTTAAACTTTTAATCACATATAACACCATGTGTGACATTTTTAAGTATTCACCACTTAAAATCATGACTTTGAAAATTATCCAAACATATTTCTCAACATTCTCCCTCTTTTGGATGATTTTCAAAATAATCTAACATGATTTTAATGTCACAACTTATAACTAATTGTTTATCATAAATCTATCAATTGTTTCACCAAATTTGTACCAATTGTTTTAGAAACTAATCTCCAACCAATTACCAAGTGTTTTCACATGGTTTTTAATTTTTCAACTCTCATGTATTCATATGCTCATGTACTCTTCCTCAAATTATGCTCTCCCCCTTAACCTATGCTCAACTTACACCTTACACCAATTGAAACTTAGCATATTATTCAACCAACCAATTTATGACTTACCAACTAAAAACATGTTCTTATTCTATTTCCTCCTTTATTTTGTAAATCATGCAAAAGATAAAACTATGCAATGGTATCGTAAGTCATCATGCCTAACATGGCCCGTAAGTTTTCAAAAGTGGCTTGATTAAGGGGTTTGGTAAAGATATCAACTATTTGGCGATCAGTTCTTATATGGTTTATAACTATATCCTCATTTTGAACATGATCTCGAAGGAAGTAATATCGCACCTCAATGTGTTTGGACTTAGAATGAAGCACCGGATTCCGAGAGAGATTAATTGCACTTGTACTATCGCAGAAAATTGGAATCTTTTTATTTTAATGCCAAAATCACTAAGTTGTTGTTTAAGCCAAAGTATTTGGGTAGTACATAAACTTATGGCTATATACTCGGCTTCAGTGGTGGAAAGAGCTACACTAGATTGCTTTTTAGAAAACCAAGAGATCAAGTTGGTTCCTATGAATTGACACGTATCGCTAGTGGATTTTCTATCTAATTTGCAACCACCATAATCAGCATCACTATATGCGTGTAATTCCAACTTAGCACTTCTATCATACCAAAGTCCTAAGTGAGGTGTGTGCTTAAGATATCTAAAGATCTCTTTTACCGCATTGTAAAGTGATACCTTAGGACAGGATTGAAACCTAGCACACATACACACATTAAACATGATGTCAGGTCTTGATTCAGTTAAGTATAACAGTGACCCAATCATAGACCTATATAGCGTGTCATCAAAAGGTTTACCATTTTCATCCTTATCAAGTTTGATGCTAACACTCATGGGGGTAGTTGTTGGTTTCAATTCTTCAAAGCCAAACTTCTTAATCATATTATTGACATACTTAAGTTGGCTAATGTGAATTTCTTGAGGGGTTTGTTTGATTTGAAATCTCAAGAAATAATTCAACTCTCCTACCATTGACATTTCAAATTCTGACTTCATACACTCTTCGAAGTCTTTTACTAAGGTATGGTAAGTTGAACCAAAGATAATATCGTCTACATATATTTGAACTATTAATAAGCCATTATCATTTCTTCTTAGGAATAATGTGTTGTCTATTGTTCCCCTTTGATAATTATTTGACCTACATTCGATCGATCTATGTAAGGCAGTGAAAGTTCAAGACATTACGGTGAGACACCGATCTCTGAACCTGAGACACATCGATCGATCGATGTACATCGAACCCTCACTTCGATCGATCGATGTAGGTCAGAAAAAAATTCTGAACCTTACTGTCAGACATCGATCTCTGAAGCTGAGGCACTTCGATCGATCGATGTCTAGGGTTTTTAGAAATAATTTTCTAAAATGTGATAAAATGGTTTTTTTCATTTGCATATGATTTATACATGTTCATTGTGTGATTATCATGTGTTCTTGGTGATTATAAATGTATTGTGAACTAACGTGCCTTGGAAGTTTCTACAACTTACCAAAATGGACAAAATTAGAATTTTGAGTTTTGTAGGAACATCACATGGTGAAAATATTTCAAGGATGTATTCTTATACTATTTGTCATGACAAAGGTGATATCATGATTATTTCTGACCATCTGGGTCATTTCTAGAGTTTTCACATACTAGGGGCATTTTGGTCATTTCACCTCAAGGGTATTTTTGGTATTTTAAGTCAAGGAATCTCCTGAGCATATTATTATCTTCATTCTGGAGCTGAGTTATTATTAATTTGAAGATAATATGGTGATTCTTTATTTTATTCTCTCACATGATGATATTATTGACTATAGCTGGATATGTGACGATTTGAGATGTCACATTCTATTTTTTCTTGAAGGCACTCTTATATATGTTATGGAAGCACAGTTATCATCATTATTCAGAGATCTCAACGGTGTCAAAGGTGTGAAAATGATCACGACATATAAGAAAAAATATTGGAAATTTTGGTGTTACACGTTGACATAATCTTGTCAACTATTATCTATTGATTTCTTCTTCAAAAATCTGAGTTGCTATACATATATGTATGATTGAAAACATGATTTATTAGTGGATATGATGTCGCATTCATTTTATAGCTTGGTAACAAGTGGACCAATCAAAAAGGAGCTAGTTGACAAAAATTGCCAACTTGGATTTTTTAAATGTAGCCAACGGCTACATGGTTGTTTGTGGCAGATTTTTCAAGTCAAAATGAAGACTTCACATGCTTTTTCTTGTGCTTGGAGTTGAGGGTATTTTGGTGGTATTATCCTTTCTTATTATCTTCATTTTACAAAGGATAATCAAGATTATTTTTTGGAAATATCAAAGTAGTAGCCAACGGCTACTAAGGTTATTTTGGAGCTGAATTTGAGTTGTTTTTATCCAAGAAAAGTCAGCCTCACATGTCCTATGTTTATGCCAAGAAGTTGAGGTATTATCTTCTTCATATTATCTACATTTTGCAAAGGATAAATGAGACATGCCAAGTGTGTATTTTCGGACAACAAGGTGTTTCCAAGGTGGACCAATTATGTTGTTTCATTTTGCCAAGTGTACAAAGCCAACCAATGATGTGAAGACACTTGGACTTGATGATGAAGATGGTGACACATGTGCAATCTTATCTCTAAGGCTCAATTCACACTATAAATAGGAGGCAATGGTAAAGAAGATGAAACACACTTGAAGCTCATTTGAAAAGCATTGTTGATTTGTCTAGCTATCATCTTCTTCTTGTTGTTCTTGTTCTATTCTTTGTAGCAAAGGTGTTCTTGTTGTTTTTGTTGATCTACAAGCCTCTTGAGCTTCATTTGTAATATTGATTATCCATTTCTATAAGGCTATATCAATAGGTGGTAGAGGTGTTGCAACTAAGTGTTGCATAGAAGGTGATTATCCAAGCCTTGAACAGGGTTGGTGTATAACCCAAGGATCAAGCCTGGTTCTTGTTGTAAGATGAGTCATTTCATAGTGAAAACTAAGGAAAGATATTCCTTGGGACTGGAGTAGGTCACATTGACCGAACCAGGATAAATTCTCGGTGTTCTTGTCTTGTTTCTTCATTTCTGTTTTTTGCCCGTTTTTACTGCAGTTTTCACATAACTTCTCACAATTTGAAAAAATAGATAAACAATTTCAAAATTTATGAGTTTTGGTGGAGTTATACTTTAGACTGTTAGCTTTCATTTGCAACAAAAATCACTTGATTTGAGCAAGGAAAAGTTAGTCTTTCAGTCTTTGCAAGATAACTGCTCCAATCTGGCTGTAATCTGACCAGTTTTGAGAAAACTTAAATTCTGTATTTATCAAGAATTGTTTAAGGTCAGGTCCTTTTTGATACATCAACTACATATCCTAAGGAGTGTTTTGATGTAAAGATCAACCTTTTTGGTTGAGTATTCAAAGAAAAACATGTTTTTCAAAATCAGTGACATTCTGTCCAGATTGACCATCTGAATCGTTGTATTTGTTTGAAGAGTCAAACAATCTTATTTTTGTCTAATTTTTGAACACAGTCTTGTTAACACATTGTCGTTAAATTCTGAAAAGTTTCATAATTTTTGGAGTTGCGTACAATTAGTTTTGAATTTTTCAAAAACGGATTCTGAATCTGAGGTGGTTTCAGATTCTGTTTTCAAAGGGGATTTTTACAAAGGGTTGTAGTGTAATTTTCGCTAACCACTATTCACCCTCTTCTAGTGGTGTTTATTGCAGGTGTACGGTCTAACAACCCAAACAATAGGCGGTCCACTTTAGGGTATTTTGCACTATTCGATTATAAACGAGTTACATGGAGAAGCAAGAAGCAGAAAGTTGTGGAGTTATCCTGCGCAAAAGCGGGTTTAGGGGAATTGCAAAAGGTGTTATGGAGGTATAATGGCTAAAAATGTTACGGCATAAAATAGGTTTCCCACTGAAACTTGCAAGTCAGTTGATGTTTGACAATAAAGCTGCAATCAGTATTTCAGAATCCAGTACAGTGTGATCGAACTCAACACGTTGAAGTGGATATATACTTCATTAAAGAACAACTTGATGATGGGGTCATTGATCTTCATTTGTACGATCAGAAGATCAAGTTACAGACAAACTCACAAAGGTAGTCACTGGAAAGTGTATAGATAAGAGGGTTTGAGTGATTTCAAAATAAGCAATATGAATGCATATATATATATGTATAAACGTATACATACATAAATGTGTACATGTATGCATGATAACTTGCCATTACTTGCCTTATTTAGCTTATATATTATGTTGCCGTACTAACGAGCCATGAAGCATTAAAGCTTACATCATATGGCAAACATTTGTTGTGTTTATGCTATTTTCAGGTGCCACCATTAATGAACTAAAGTAGTTCATTAAGTGAAGTACTTAGTTTAATAAACTAAGTAGTTCATTAAAGGAAGATTCATTTGGAAAAGGCACAAAGGCAACAAGGCCAAGGAAGGAAAGTTCTCTCCTCCTCCCCATCTTATTAAACACGCCATTTATATATATACACTATATATTTTTAGATTTTTTAAATAAAGGCACATACACATGTGTTCCAACGTACTACCGACACGTTATATATCTTACGTACGTACGTTAACGTCACACCACTATACTTAACTCATATTTATGAGTATATTCAGGTCTTATATCATATGATATAAGATATGGTGATGACAAATTAAATACGACACGATAAAAGGTTCTAAACCGAAATTTGTCGTATCGGGCGAATACCGAAACTTCGCCAACGTGTCACGTACTTGCCATAAATAAATGGCCAGCCCATATACATCAAAAATTGATGAAAATTTCGTGTTACACATGGTATGATCAGCCAAAAATACTTTCCATGTTGGCACACACAAATCACCCCACATTTAGGCCAAAATGTGAAGATTCTAATTTTAATTTTGTCACATGTTTATGGTACCAATTTAAATGAGCCAAGTGCTGAGATTTAAAGTATATATTATATATATTATGTATAACATAATATATATATCATGTGCAAAAGTTGGAATTCAAATTAGAGAAAAATCGGGTAATCGATAAATATCGAAAATTCGGTTTTCTACGCACATAACATGGAACGTTTTTCTTGAACATCATGTGACACGTATCTAGACACTTTTACATATGATATACATCTTAAAGTGTTCTAGAAAATTAAATTAAGGGCTGATTGGAATATTACATGTGTGTATTATTAAATGTGCACTATTTTACAAAGTTAGCAAAAATGAAATTCAGCACATGCATATACATGTATACACGCCCCTACAGCTGATTTGAAGCATATGTGGAGCCTTGTTGGCATATTGATTGGTCAAGGATCAATCATACAATGTTGATAAATCAAAGAGAGAAGCTACAAAAGGTAAGTATTCAACATATACCTCTCTGATGTCACATGCTGAAAATTTCAGCATACTACACACATGTGGCCGATTTTTTTGTCATTAAGGTGACATATTTTTGTCATTTTTTATTAAAGGATTAATTGAAGAAGTTATGGAAATGATTTGAATATTACAAAAGGTAATTAAGTGTGATATTCTACATATCACACATGCTGAAATTTTTCAGCATGTGTGAAGGTTGTGGTGGCCGAACTCTTCACCCTTTTTGTGTCCAAGTTCATTCATCAATTGATAGCAAGACTTACCATATATGATTGATTCATTTTTGTGATAAAAATTCAAAGAAAAATGGTAAATAATCTGAATTTTATTCTCATAATGCACATGCTGAAAAATTCAGCATGGCAAGCTACTTATGGCCGATTTTTTGAGCTTGAAAAGGAGAGATTTCTTGTCTTGCAATTTATGATGGAATTTGTGATTTATGGTATGAATTTATGGTTGATTTTTATGGCAAATATTAAGTGATTATTTCAGATTTTCCAAGTCATCAAATGATGACAACATTGAGCCAATAAAGAGATGCCAAGTAAGCAAAGACTAAATGATGGTCCAATGGAATGATGCCAAATAAGCAAAGCATTGTCACCATGATGTCTTACACTCTCTCAAGCACTTAAAAGGAAATTTTCAAGAGGGGAGAGGAGGCAAGGGGGACGGCTGGAATTCTTTAAAAGAAGGAAGAGAAGAACAAACAAAAAGAAGAACAAGAATTGCATTCTAAAGTGATCAAATTGCCAAGCTCTTCTTCTCCTACATTTTCTTTCTTTCTCTTTCTTGTAAAAAGCCTATTGTTCTTTATATCTTTCAATCTTGAATAGGCTTCATATAAACCACTATTCATTCATCTTTGTAAAAGATTGATCAAGGTGTGATCAATCTTCATTCTAGCGAGGTGGTGGTGTTCGTGTGAATTGTACTCGACATACAAGGTTTGTAAAGGGTTGGAGTTAGGTGTAACTCTATCAACCCTGCGGTAAGGTGTACTGCGTATGTGTGATTAGTGTGAACCAAGGAAGGTGTTCCTTGAAAACTGGAGTAGGTTGTTTATAACCGAACCAGTATAAAATTCTCGGTGCAATTTACTTTCAGCATTTACTTTTCAGTTTCTGCACTGTTTATCCGTTTTGTTCACGTTCTTAAAAATAGTAAACGATTTCCAAAAATTATAAAAATTTCCAGAAACATACTCACACGTTCTAGGGTTAATTTGGCATAAGTTTCAACCCTTTTGGACAAGTATAAGTCAATCAAACATCAAAAGTTCTGAGACTAGTGCAGTCTGATTTTCAGACTTGCAAAGGTTGAGACTTTGATTGTATTTGACCTACTTCCCAAAAGAATTTTCCAAAACTGTTTCAACCCATTAAAATATAGTATATAAAGAGTTAGTGGTCAAATTTTCAGATCATTTGGACGTTCACACAAATAGGAATTAATTTTTCAAAACCATCTACCGTTTCTGGCAGATTTGCACAATCTGAGTACCAACGGTTTTTGAAGGGGTTAAAGGTTGAATTTTGATTTGAAATTTTTAGGGGACCCTCATAACATCTGAGGCTAAGTTCTCTCAAAATTTCATAATTTTTGGAGACCTCTAACCTAGTTTTAAAAACGTTTTAAAACTGGTCCTGAAAACAGAATCTGTTTTCAGAACTTGAATTGGTTAGGTTTAAAGAAATTTTAAAAACCATATTTTCCGCACCATCTATTCAACCCCCCCCCCCCCCCCCGTTCTAGTGGTGCCTTGCAGCATTGTCCAAGTTGAGTATTGTTGATCCAACTGCTAAACTTCAGGGAAAGTGACTGAAAGTATGTAATTCATGGCACAAATCAAGGAAAGGAATGTCAAACAAAATCAATTAAATTAAATCTTGTATTTATTGTATTATTGTATACCATAATTAGTGATTGTAAACTCCTATAGATAGGATCCTATTGTGCTCGTCTGGATTAATAAAAATATATTTTATTCAACAGCGCATGACAATGTTTTATCAATGTAGCATTTCTAAGTGCTAATCTTTTGTAGTTCTTTCAATGTTGCGTTACGATTTGGACATGGCGGCAAGACATTTAGATATAAAATCAAACCTAGGTTTGAGAGTTCTTCTTGTTGGGGTTGCAAAACAACAGAAACAACCACGAGGATTTTTCACAAGAACACACAATCACGCTGTTGCGATACAAACGTAATGAACAAGAATCAAAGAAAACAAAGAGCACACAATGTTTTTGCGTGGGAAAACCCTCAATGGGAAGAAAACCCCACGACGGAGACAAGCCTGAAAATTCACTGTCAACCAGCTGAGATTTCAGTTACAACAATTCTGCATCTAATAAGTGATTTTATATGGAGAAATGGAACAACATAATTTATGGAATTCTCTTTTTACAATGCTACATTACCATGAATAGGACTCTATCAGATATTCCTTATAAAAGATAAATATGGAGAGTTTGACTCAGACCAAGATTCCCTTCAATCAAATCTCCAATCAAGGAATGTTACATCCCGTAAACTTCTGATGCTCTGCCGAGCTGCACTGGTGTCTAGCTCAGCTCGGCATCGCTGGTGTCTAGTTCAATATGGCAATGCTACTGTCCAAGAGAACCTCTGCAATGCAACTCAACTCAGCACTATTCAGTTCAGCAAAGTAGTTATTGACTTCTCCAAGTTCTATCCAAGTTAGCTTAAGTTCGGCACGGCAGCTCAGCTCGGCTGCTCACTTCAGCTCCACCAAACTTAAAAAATCTCCCACTTTGAACTGACCTTAACTTCGATGCATTTTGAAATTTCATCTTCTCATACTGCCGCCCCTTAGCATTTTCTTCAAGTAACAAGACCTATAGAAGCTTTGCAGATTTTAAGCTTCTCTTCTAAAACAATCTTCATCATCATGTCTGCTGGATTCTGGCTGGTATGAATCTTCTCCAAAGCGAGTTGTCTTCCTTCAAGCATATCCCTCATGTATTGATATTTGATGTCGATATACTTTACCTTGCATGATAAGCAGAGTTTCTGGCCAGGTGTATTGCACTCTGACTGTCACTTAATAGCTTGCAGCTGATCTGTGGGTGTCGTAACTCATTTAGTAAACTCTTCAACCACACTAGTCCCTTGGTAGCTTCAAGTGATGCGACGTATTCATCTTCAGTTGTTGACAGTGCTACAATCTTCTGCAACCTCGATACCCAGGTGATTGCAATGCTGCCGAGTTTAAAAACATATCCAGTAGTACTCTTGCGTTCATCAACGTCTTCAGCCATATCAGAGTCTGCAAAGCCGAGCAAGTTCAAATCATCGTTGCCGAACTGCAGTGTCAGGTCTTGCGTTCCAACTAAGTACCTTAGTATCCACTTCACTGTATCCCATGCTCAGGACCTGTATTAGACATAAATCTACTCACAACTCTCACTTCATGGGATATGTCTGGCTGGATGCACACTATGGCATACATAAAGCTACCCACGACTGAGGCATAAGGTACCTTCTTCATCCGTTCAAGCTCATGCTTTGTCTTAGGACATTGCTTTCTTGATAAATTTTTATATTGCCCTGCCAGAGGTGTTGACACAGGTTTTGCATTCTCCATATTGAATCTTTTCAGTACCTTAGAGATACAATCTCTTTGGCTCATCCTCAATATTTGATTCTTTCTGTCTCTTTCAATACTGATTCATTGTATTTTCTTAGCCGGACCGAGGTCCTTCATGAGAATCTATTGGCCAATTGTTCCTTCAGCTTCTTGATCTCATTAGTGCTTCCTCCTGCTATCAACATGTCATCTATATAGAGTAGCAAGATGATATACGAACCTTTGAACTTCTTGAAGTAACAGTAGTGATCACCTTGACAACGCTTGTAGCCAACCTCTGTCATGAAGTTGTCAAACTTCTTATACCACTGCCTCAGAGCTTGTTTCAACCCGTACAAGCTCTTCTATAATTTTATGCCAGGTCTTCTTTACCAGGTACCTCATAGCCCTGTGGCTGCATCATGTAGATGTCTTCTTCTAAATCTCCGTGAAGAAAGGTTGTTTTGACATCAAGCTATTCTAAGTGTAGATCTTCTACGGCTGTGATGCTATGGACGGTTCTGATGGTTAAGGGCTTGACCACTGGTGAAAAGATTTCAGTGAAGTCAACCCCGGCTTTCTGTTGGAAGCCCTTCACAACAAGCCTTTCTTTATACCTTTGAGTGCCGTCAGCTTTTTGCTTCAACCTATCACCCATTTGTTCTGAATTGCATTCTTCCCTGGTGGCTTCTTTACAAGATCCCAGGTGAAGTTAATCTGCAGAGAGTTCATTTCATCTTCCATGACTGCTCTCCATTGTTTACTTTTGTCAGATCTTATTGCTTCTTCATAGCAGCTCGGCTCATCACAGTCAGTAAGAAGCAAATAATAAAGTGAAGGTGAGAACCTGGTGGGGGCAATAATGGTTCTCCTCTCTCTCTGAACAGTAATAGTTGGTGTAACTTGCTCCTCTGGATCCCCATCTATTGCAGTAGGTACCTCAGCAGTCTGATCTGCAGGCTTGCATAGCTCGGCATGACCAGCATCACTTTGCTCAATATACTTAGGCTTTACAGGTTGCTTCTCTTCCTTTACTCCGTCTTTGTAAAGCACGTTTCATTGAAAACCACGTCATTGCTTCTGATCACCTTCTTTCATACATGATCCCATAGTATATAGCTAAAACTATCACCACCATAACCAATTAAAGAGCATACCTTGGACTTGGGGTCAAGTTTTGTTCTTTCATCTGGTTTCAGCAGTGCGTAAGCAGTGCAGCCAAATACTTTCACATGGGCAAGTGAAATCTCCTTGTCAGTCCACACTTCTTCAGGAAGTTTACAGTCAATTGCGGTAGACGAACCCCTGTTGATCAGGTAGACAGTGGTGTTCACCGCCTCGGGCCAAAAAGATTTTAGCAGATTAGCATGTATCCTCATACTTCTTGCTCTTTTACAGATGGTTCTGTTCATCCTTTCAGCAAAATCGTTATGTTGAGGTGTTTTAGGCACACTCTTTTCTCTTCTGATCCCGTTCTCGGCACAATGATCCTCAAACTCCTTGATGCAGTACTCTCTACCATTGTTTGGCCTTAAGCACTTCAGCTTCAGCCTTGTTTCGTTCTCAATAAGACTCTTCCATCTTTTAAAGACATTGAATACATCAGCCTTGTGTTTAACAAAGTTTACCCACAGCTTCCTAGTTGAGTCATCAATGAAGGTAACATAGTAATGAGAGGCATTCAGTGAAGGCACATCTGAAGGCACCCAAACATCTATGTGTACAAACTCCAACTTTTCAGCTCTAAGACTTCTCTTGTGCTTAGAAAAACTTATAGCTTTTTGTTTCTCAAGCACATAAGATTCACACAGTTGCATGTCAATACACGACAGACCATCCAGCTTCCCTTTGGATGTCATTACCCTCATCTCCTTGACACTCATGTGTCGAAGTCTTTAGTGCCAGAGCTCGGCGTCACTTACCCAGGTGACTGCATTTACCGAACTCTTATTCGAGAATTTGTAAAGGGTCTCAGTTCTCAATCCCTATGCCACAACTAAGGATCCCTTGACTAATTTCCACTGTATTTTGCGGAACCTTCTTTCCAGGTCAAAATCATCAGCCAGTTATGTTATTGAGATCAGGTTCTTGGTCAGCCGAGGTACGTGTCTTGCTTGTAGCAGCTTCAACTGCCTTCCATCTGGTAGAGTCAACATGATGTCCCCCTTGCCAATAATATCACACAAGTCATTTTCCTTCAGATATACCTTTCCAAAATTACCACTTTTGTAATTTGTGAAGTACTCTCGATCGCAGGTGGCATGAAAAGAGGCCCTAGTGTCGGAGATCCAAAGAGCGTCCGCTTGACTTTCACAGCTCAAGATTAGGACATCACTGTCAGACCCGGACGCTTGTGAGACATGAATTTCATTACCATTCTTGTCGGTCTTATCAGCCTTCTTCCTCACTCTGAAATCACGCTTGAGGTGACCCTTATTCTTGCAATTCCAGCATGTCAAATTTGAGCCTTTTGACTTACTCTTCCTTGACTGAGATCTCCCACTTCTTTTGTCATTACCCCTATTGGCAGATCTGTCGCGCTCCTCTGTGTACAGTGTGGCTCCAGAACTTTCAGCGATGCCACTATTCCTCCTATTAGAATTCTCATCAAGTAGCAAATCTACCACATTCTCAAACTTCAACGTATCTTCTCTAGATGAGTTGCTCACAGCCATGATAACTTCATCCCAACTGTCAGGCAAACTTGACAGTACTACCAAAGCCAGAACTTCATTGTCAAAGACAATCCCAACCGACTCAAGTTGGCTAGTGATCATGTTGAACTCACCCAAGTGTTTCTGCATCGTTTTGGTCTCTGTTTTCTTCATGTTGAAAAGTCTCTTCATCAGGTGCACCTTGTTAGAGGCAGATGGTTTTTCATACATCCTCGTCAGGGCATTTATTACGTCCTTTATGGTCTTTTCTTTTGAGATATTGAAGGCTACAGTCTGAGTTAGGGACAGTCTAATGGCACCAAGTGCCTTCTTATCCAGAATTTTCCATTCTCGATATGTCATGTCAGTAGAATTCATCGGTTTCCCTTCAAGAGGCAAATATAGATATCTATGATATAGATAGTCCTCAATCTGCATCTTCCAGAAACTGAAGTTTGATCTATCAAATCTCTCAATCCTTGATTTACCATCGTTGGCCATTGCTCCCACGCGAACAAAGAACCTTGCAGCTCTGATACCAATTATTGGGGTTTTGGAACAGCCGAAACAACCACGACGATTGTTAACAAGAATGCACAATCACGCTGTTGTGATACAAACGTAATGAAAAATAATCAAATAAAACAATAAACGAAGAACATAGTTTTTTTTACGTGGGAAAACCCTCAAGGAGAAGAAAAACCCACGGTGGCGGCAAGCCTGAAAATTCACAATCAATCAACTGAGATTTTGCTTACAACAATTCTGCGTATAACATGGGATTTTATAGGGAGAAAAGTATCAAGATAATTTACGGAATTCTCCTTTTACAACGCTACATTACCATGAATAGGACTCTATCAGATATTCCTTATAAAAGATAAATATGGAGAGTTTGACTCAGACCAGGATTCTCTTGAATCAAATCTCCAATCAAGGAATATTCTATCCCGTAAACTTCTGATGCTCTACCGAGCTGCGCTGATGTCTAGCTGAGCTCGGCATCGCTGGTGTCTAGTTCAGTATGACAATGCTACTGTCCAAGATAACCTCTTTTGTGCAGCTCAACTCAGCACTATTCAGCTCAGCATGACAGTTGTTGGCTTCTCCAAGTTCTATCCAGGTTAGCTTAAGTTCAACAAGGCAGCTCAGTTCGGCTGCTGACTTCCATTCTACTAAACTTAACGCTTCTACCGGGTGATAAGATCAAATGTTAAGTTTTGATACTTTGCATACCGAAGCTAAAACAATTATGTCAATTTTGTTCAAATACTTAGACCTACTTCCACATTATTTTCCAATGGCGCCAGTAAAAAGAGCACATTTTTCATTTTAACCCTTGTCAAGTTGGCCGCCATGGCCTACAAAAAGAGATGTACGTTTGGCCTGCAAAAGAATTGCCGCCATGAACTCTAAAGCAATTAAAAGCAATCTTTTTTCTTATATGCAATTGACTATCACAGTTTCCTTTTTATATATGGACTTTAAACCCAACAAATTTGACCTCCTTTAATTATCTGTTAGGGGTCCCTATAGCTATGAGTCATAATTAAAGGCGTCCATTTTTTCCTTTTAGCAGGATAAAGTGTCCATCATTTGTCTTGTCTTCATGAAATTTCGAGCTTTCTGGAGAGATTAAAAAGCATATGCAAATGATATGTTTTGAAGATAAGAATTAAATTAAATCCCTTTTATTTTAACCATTTCCTTGTCATGTATATGCTTTATCATGATTGAGCTCAGTTAGGTGTTTAAAATAAGTACTAATGTATTTATGCGTTTTTCATTTATTAATAGCAAAAATATGCAGTAATAGAATTCATGGTTTTGTATTTAATCACTAGAACTATTTGTGACATCTATTCTATTGTCGTTATATGCCTGATTGTCCGACGATCGATTACTTGGTGTCAAGTAGTTGTTCAAAAGCAACAACTACATCTGTTCGAAAATATTAGTTTGTTTTGACTTTTCGACATAGTATAAATTAGATTATGTTAAAATGTCAAATTGGATTTATATGTTTTTGAGACGGAGAAAGTATAAAGTTCTATATTTGTGAAAAAATTATAGGTTTAATGATTAAATAACATTTCTACATATATACATATAGGCACACATATACATAAACAGTCTTACATAATCTTCCGTATCTCCTTTAAGGTCATCGTTTACTCCAATGATTACATAAAGAAAAACATTTTCAAATCATTCAAGTCTGTTACCATTTCAAGCTGGATCAGGTAGAGGGTCAAAAAAAGATGCTGGAAAAGAAAGTTGGAACCGCTATGTATTTCTAAGCAACTAATATGTTTTCTTCTTCTATAAGAAAGGAAATAATAAAGAAAGAAAAAAGAAAAAAAAGGCGGAAAGACGAAGCAAATCGCACTCAAATTAATTGTATATTTACAACTTTTTTCTATGTTCAAAAGTTAAAGTATTAATGTTTACTTAGTATCCCATAAATATATCTATTACAGACACATCTGCTAAATATATATATATGTATATATATATATATATATATATATATATATATATATATATATATATATAAAGTAGAGTACTTCATAGGTGTTTTATAAGTTTATAGGTATACACTTGCCATTTTCGACCATTCCACTGGGTAATTACAGCTCCCGGTTATATTTATAAGTTTATAGGTATACACTTGCCATTTTCGTGTATGATCATGAATAAAACATTAAGGTAGCCTGAAATCTGTTGCTTTTCACACATCTCGTTGTCAAAGGGCGTTTTTAGTGCACTAGGTTTCTGTGTTAGCACACGGTTTGGCGAGAAGTCGGATCATTTCGCAATATAATGTATGCCGCCTTACCCTACACTTTGTGTAATAGGGTGCTTCCTCGGCTCGAACACGTGACCTCAAGGTCACAAAGCAGCAACTACACCAGTTGCTCTTAGGCTCGTCCTCATCTTATTGTCACTAGAATGTTGTTGAAACTTGGGCATACATGAGTTAAAGCTCATATCCACTCAAAAGCTTAGCAATGGGTGATGGTACCTCATTCTCATATAACCCATCTATTTTTTCTCAAATAGGCCAATATGGAACAATATTCTCAAAAGCCGCCTTCACATAATAACATAGCTTGACAAATACACGCGCATTAAAACCCGCACTCAATCACAAACCACAAGTTAGGCATGAATATCTTGACTTGGATGAGAGGAGATAATAAATGGTCAACTATAGGACAGTCAAGATGTGAGTCAACATCTTAAACTGGCTCTGATATCTGTCCACATTTTAAACTTGCTCTGATACCATGTTAAAACTTGGGCTTGCATGAGGTGAGGCTCATATCTACTCAAAATCTTAACGCAATGGGTGGTGGTACTTTATTCTTATATAGCACATATATTTTTTTTTTCAAATTGACCAATGTATAACAATATTTTTAACAGATTTTGATAAAATCAGAATCAAAATCAATCAAACATCAAACAACAGGACAACCAAGCAAGAAATTATATGCTGCTAACAAAGCGAAAGAAAACTTGAACGAATTAAACAAACGAAGAATGAAAATCATTCATTAACTTGCAGAGGAATTGAGAGAGAGACTATTAACACCAAACAAAGAATTCTCTCACACTACTAATTCTGTAACCGCTACTCCATATATACACTTTGTACAGCAGCTAAAGAGAAGAAGAAGAAGCTACAATTACAAGAAATTCCTTTTGTTAATTCAGTTGCTGATTATTAACAAAAGGGCAAAACCGTCTTTTCACCCCTTTTAAAACCGTTTAACCGCCAAATCCTCCTTTGCTTCTTTTCATTCTTTGCCCGCTGATTCCACCTCCAGCAACCTTGTGTTCTTCCTCTTCACTCGCCAGCTTCTACCTTTGATCACTAATATCTCATCAATTCTTTCTACTGCGCGATCTCAATTTGACTTCACAGTTGCTTCTAAAGCACTGTTCTTCTAGCCCGCTACTTCTTCCTTATGTTAGTACTCTCCTCAGCTGCTTTAACACCGCCCCTGAAATCTGACTGCATATACAAGTTACATAATCCGAGTGAAGCAGTCAGATTATGCATTCTTTGCAAATCCAAAGCTTTGGTGAATATGTCAGCAAGCTGATGTTCAGTCCTCACAGGCATAGGCTTAATCACCCCATCATTGTATTTTTGCCTCACAATATGGAAATCTATTTCAATGTGCTTGGTCCTTTCATGAAAGACAGGGTTCTCAACTATGTATAAGGCGCTCCTACTATCACAGAAAAGCTCAACTGGTCTTGCTTGATGTACTCCCAAATTATTCAACAAGTATAGCAACCATTGTACTTCTCATGTGGCGGCTGCTAAAGCTCTGTACTCCGCCTCTGAAGAAGATCTAGAAACAGTAGTCTGTTTCTTAGCTTTCCATGAGACCATTGAACTACATAGAAACATACAAAATCCCGTAATTGACCTCCTCGTCTCTTGGCAGCATGCCCAATCAGCGTCTGCAAAGGCCTTTAGCTTCAGTTCTGTGTCCTTAGCAAAATACAGACCTTGCCCTGCAGTCCCCTTAATGTGTCTAAGTAGTCTGTGAGCTGCCTTGAGGTGATGCTCAGTTGGTGTATCAAGGAACTATGATAATTGCTGCACAACAAAGGCAATGTCTAGCCTTGTGATGGTCAAGTATAACAATTTCCCAATGAGGCTTCTGTATTTAGACACATCTTCAATAGCTGGTGAGTCTCTATGCTGAAGCTTGATACTTTTATCCATAGGTGTCTTTGCAGGCTTTGAACCAAGGAACCCTGTGTTATTCAGTAACTCCATAACATATTTTCTCTGACACAACATAATGCCCCCTCTTGATCTAGCCACCTCAATGCCTAAGAAATAGTGTAAGTCTCCTAAGTCTTTAATCTGGAAAGTGTCATGGAGATAGGCCTTGAACTGTTTGATAGCTGGTAGTGAGGGGCTAGTCACTATGAGATCATCAACATAGACAAGAACAACCAGAAGGTGATCTGCAACACCTTTAGTAAACAAAGTTTGATCATGCTGAGACTATTTGAAACCTTGTTGTGTTAGTGCTTGAGTGAGTTTTTCATTCCATTGCCGGCTGGCTTGCTTAAGGCCATAGAGAGACTTTTGGAGTCTGCATACAATGTTGGGAGCAGGAGTAACAAGTCCTGGGGGTGGCTGCATATAGATCTCTTCAGACAACTCTCCATGCAGGAAGGCATTATTCACATCCAGTTGATGGATGAACCATCCCTTGCTGGCAGCTAAGGCCAACACCAATCTAACCGTTGTTAGCTTACCCACTGGGGAAAAGGTATCTATATAATCAATTCCTGGCTATTGGGTGAAGCCCTTAGCCACCAATCTTGCTTTATAGCGATCCACTGATCCATCTACAAGATATTTCGTTTTGTAGACCCACTTGCAGCCAATAGGAATTTTACCTGCAGGGAGAGAGACTAAGGACCAAGTCTTATTAGCCTTGAGGGCATTAAGTTCCTCTTTCATAGCCTGTAACCAGCATTCATGCTGTGAGGCATCCTGGTAAGTAATAGGATCAGGTCTCATACTAATGTGAATAGCAAAGGTCCTATATTCAGGAGAAAGCAAATCAAATGACATGTATTGATGAATGGGATGATAGTTGGAGCTAGTGAGAGGGACTGTATTAGTGAGGAGATTGCAGTAGTAGTCTTGGAGGTATGAAGGTTTTTCTCTGTGTCTAGTAGGTCTGGTTGATTCAAGGGGCGGCAAGTCTATGGTGATGTGTGGAACAGGTGTTTGAGGCAAGGGAGTTGGTGATTGTCTATCCAGGGTGCAGCAGGAGAGATTGGGGACTGTGGCTGTGAAGTACCAGATGGAGTTAAAGGAGATGTAACAAGAGATGAAGGAGTATGAGGGGTGTTTGCTGTTGTTGGCATAAGATGTGATAAGGTAGGAATGGAAGGGAGTGCAGCAGGAAGGGATGTTTGGTTGAAAGGGAATGTATGTTCTTGAAACATCACGTGCCTGGATACAAATATGGCATTGGTTTCTAGATTTTGTAGTATATGGCCTTTGGTGTAAAGAGGTATTCCCAAGTACACACAAGATACTGCTTTGGCATCAAATTTGCCCTTTTGTGGTGCTGAGTTATATGCAAATGCTTGGCAACCAAAGACCTTTAGATCACTGTATGAAGGATTATGATCGTATAAAATAGAAAACGGGGTTCTGTTGTTTAGAATTGGAGTAGGCAGTATGTTAACAATGTGGGTAGCATGTTGAATGCAGAATCCCCAATGATCAAGTGGGAGGTTTTCCTGAAACCTTAATGCTTTGGCAACGTTAAGAAGATGTTGCTACTTTCGCTCAACTAAACCATTCTGTTGCGGGGTATATGGGCAAGTTTTCTGATGCACAATGCCCTTTTGAGAAAAGAATTGATTCAAGGCCAGTTCAGGAGCATTATCAGATCTAATGGTTTTTATTCTTTTGGAAAACTGGGTTTCAACATACTGGTAGAAGTTCTGAATGGTCTGTCTAGTTTCTGATTTGGCCTTGAGTAAGTATGTCCATGTAAACCTACTTTTATCATCAACAATGGTGAGAAAGAAAGTCTGTCCATATAGCGTAGGCACTCTATATGGACCCCAAACATCAACATGTATTAAATCAAAGAAAAATTTAGAATCAGATGTAGACACAGGAAATGGACTTTTCTTTTGCTTAGCCATTGGACATACTTTGCAATGTGCTTTTACATCAGCTACTGCAACTGAAGGGACCATTTTATTTATTTCCTTTAGTCTTGGCACTGAAGCATGGCCAAGTCTAAGGTGTCATAGCATGGAAGAAGAACAACAGTGTGAACAAGAAGAAAAACAACTAGGGGAACACTTCTCAATCAAAGATTCTGTGCTCACTGGATTGTTGGATTTGGTGACTGACATCTTGGGCATACCAGTGACCAGGTCAAGTCCATTTATGAACCAATTTTCCTCTGGGAGTATTGGTCTTGAAGAATACAATCATGGCCACGAAAGTAAGCACATACATGAGAAGTTAAAGACAACTTACTCAAAGACAATAAGTTAAAGGAGAAGGATGACACATATAAAACCTCTGTCAACGTAATGAAGGGATTGAGAATAAATGTACCAATATGGGTAGCCAATGCTGAAACCATGATAAAAACATATCTGATACCATGATAAAATCAGGATCAAAATCAATCAAACATCAAACAATAGGACAACCAAGCAAGAAATTATATGCTGCTAACAAAGCGAAAGAAAACTTGAACGAATTGAACAAACGAAGAATGAATATCATTCATTGACTTGCAGAGGAATTGAGAGAGAGAGAGAGAGTATTAACACCAAACAAAGAATTCTCTCACACTACTAATTCTGTAACCGCTACTCCATATATACACTTTGTACAGCAGCTAAAGAGAAGAAGAAGAAGCTACAAGTACAAGAAAGTTCTTCTGTTAATTCAGTTGCTGATTATTAACAAAAGGGCAAAACCGTCTTTTCACCCCTTTTAAAACCGTTTAACCGCCAAATCCTTCTTTGCTTCCTTTCATTCTTTGCCCGCTGATTCCACCTCCAGCAGCCTTGTGTTCTTCCTCTTCACTCGCCAGCTTTTACCTTTGATCACCAATATCTCACCAATTCTTTCTACTGCGCAATCTCAATTTGACTTCACAGTTGCTTCTAGAGCACTGTTCTTCTAGCTCGCTACTTCTTCCTTATGTTAGTACTCTCCTCGGCTGCTTTGACAGATTTATTTAGATCAAATACATGAACTTTAAGGTGTATGGCAGCTTATCATTGTTGAAGTATCTGTCAATATATCATTATTAAATATTAATACACCTGAAATCTCTCTTATATTGAACGCGGTTGGAGACATGTAGACAAGGACCGCGTGTGCATTGAAAATGGAAAATACATGCGGTAACCAAATTTAGATGGATAAGTTTTTGTAGCGCGTCATTTAAACATCACTTGAATTACATTGTATTCCTCAACATTAGCTATAACTCGAAAAATACACAGTGGATTCACTTAAAAACAGAACAAGTTTTTAATCTATTAAATCTATTCTTATTAGTTATTCAATAACATGTTATACAAGATATCTTAGCCTTAATGTGGTTATGATAGACCGGTACTTTGTTAGGTTAAAACCATACTATGACACGATGTGCTATAAATTGATCGACGAAAAAAAAGATAAATAGTTATATAAAAGATCAATCTTGTACACATCGTGTTCAGAACAAAACAAAGTTTTTCGGTCTTGACAAAATATACAGATATATACGCGCACACCCACACACACCATATACACACACATATATATATACATATATATATACACACACACACACACACATATATATACATATATATATATTTTGGCAAGTTACTAGCTTGGTAATTGAGGTGCTACCAAACAATATACGTGCACACATGCATGCATACATATATAGACACACATATACGTGCACACAGACATGTATGCAAACGAAACACTTCAATGGTTGTGTTATAATATTATATATCTATATATGTATGTGCATAAAAATATATATGTATTTGATAGCGATATTTATATAATATATATATATATATATATATATATATATATATGTGTATTTATATCTATCCATATATATACACATATGCTCACGTATGCATGGATATATGTATCTATGAATGAAACACTCCAATGGTTGCACTTACGACTTACGTACACATGCAAAATGCTTTGTCCAGGTCGTTTACTGTAGCATGACATGACTATAATGGTAAAATGAACGATAGACTAAATCAAATGATGATTTCTATTGACATGAGCTAATTACACAACACAATTATACAATCATAACAACACTCAAATCAGAATATTATGTACTTAATATGTTTTTATTATGTTTGATTATATTCCTAATACAGATATAGGAATTGTACTATACATAAGAGAGGATGTATGCGTTTGTAATCAATGAAAGATAACTTTCATTCGATTCTAAACTCTAACTTTGTATCTAAGCAAGTTTGCTCCTTAAGGACTTAGATACAAACTCATCGTTCAGATCACACACCAGAAAAAAACTATATACACCCAGAAAAAACTAACCAAAGAAAATATATCTTCCAAGACACAGACCACATTACAACTGACCAAACAACTGAAAAGAGAACCAATCAAATAAATAACGATTGGGGCTTAGATAAATCTCATCATAGCCTTATTATACCCTTCTCGACCCATACCAAATGAGAACCACAGCTGTGCAGAGATGAGCCAACGTCAACAACCTCCATTCCGGTCACAGTACCATACCACAATCCAATAGCCTCGGACAACAAAATAAGAAAATGTCAGGAACAATTAAGGGTTCCAAATTGATTACTCAACTAGTAAATTTGTTGCAAAGTGACAAAAATCAAGAACAACTACTGTTTTAAATGGTGACAGGACTTGATGATAAAATTACAAACATACACTACAACATTATGAAAATTCCAAAAATCACTGCATAAATTAGAAAATTGCCACAAATCCATCACACAAACTCCACCTCCCACATACGTCGAGACAGAAGCCATAAGTAGATCTTTAATTATGGAGCCACAACTTAAGACCTCTGAGATTTCACCCATCTCTCTATAGCGGCAAAAACCCATATAGAAATGCTTAGTGGAGAGTTAATCCTGATTCAAGAAGGGGGGCCATTGTGCTTTCCCCCAGTTGAAGTTAAATAACTGTTTATATGTCTCTTTGTTGTCCTATAAACTATTAGCAATCAGTCAAGTCACAAAAAGCTTTAATTGGGTTGTACTTATGTACATAAATTTTGCCTCTTGTAGGATATTCATACAAAGAAGATCATTGGGTGTGACACTTAGCTCAGGAAGCCAGTGAAAATCTAGAATGTCAGCAGGAGATGAATACCAAGATAGAGGCCCTAGAAAAACCAAAATGTGGAAAAAGTGTGTTATACCGAGAGAAAAAACACTAGTCAGGTGTCGATGTGTTTTCACGATTAGGTACTACAAGGCAGATGGTACGATTGAACAATATAAAGCGAGGTTGGTGGTTAAAGATCATACTCAGTCATACGGTGTTGATTATTCAGAGACTTTCTCTCATGTGGCAAAAATTAATACCATCAGGGTCCTTTTCTCGATTGCGATAGGCCACTTCTTTATTTTGATATAAAAAATACTTTCTTATGCGGAGACTTGAAAGAAAAAGTATATGTGGAAGGCCCGCTAGGTCTCTGCAGAGTTCAATAAAGGAGGAGAAGTATGTCGTCTCAGAAAATCTCTTTATGGACTGAAGCAATCTCCACGTGCCTAGTTTGGAAAATTTACAATGGCTATGAAAAATTATAGGTAGTGGAATGAAATAATTGTAATAGGCGACAACAACGAAGAGATTACTTGCCTTCAGACAAATCTATTCAAAGAATTTGAGATGAAGGATTTGAGTGGCTTGAAATACTTTCTCAGGAACAAAGTACTTCGTTCAAGAAGATGAATTCACATATCTCAGTGAAAGTACGTATTGGACTCACTAAAGTTGTCATGGTCTATTGCAAGCCTAGCGACACTCTGATGGTGGCAAATCATCGACTCCAGATAGTTGAAGATGGTACGACAGCTGACCGTGAACAATACTAGAGGGTAGTAGGGAAGGAGATATATTTATCACACACAAGACCGGATATAACATATACAGGTGGGGACGCGAGTCAGTTTATGTATCGACCTAAAGAACACATGGAGGTTGTGATGAGGATAGTGCGGTACCAAAAAGACATGCCAGATAGAGGCATTGTGTTTAGCAGACATGGGCATCTAGATGTTGAGGTATTCACTGACGCTGAGTGGATAGAAAATTCAAACGATGGACGATCCATCTCATGATACTTTCCTCTAGCTGGAGGCATCCTGGTGACATGGTGAAGCAAAAAAAAAAACAGAAGCTAGTAGCGTTTCCATCACAGTTTAGAGGCATTGCCCAGGGGATAATGGAAGTTCTATGGATACATAAATTAATAATATGATTGGTTTTTCACTAGCACTTCCGACGCGATTGATATGCGATACCAAAGCAGCTACCAGTATTTGTAAAAATCCGGTTCAGCACGATCGAACAAAACATGTTGAAATATATCAGCACTTCATCAAAGAAAAAGTCAAAGATGAAATAGTGAAGCTTTTGTTTGTGCGCTCCGAAGATCAGGTAGCAGACATCCTCACAAAGGTGGTCAAGGAGGATCTCTGATTCAACATTATGTGAGTTAGGCTTTGGTGGTCCCATTACCTAATTTGATGGGGAATGTTGACAGGAGCTAATTACCGCAGCAAAATCAGCTAATAACGGCAACACAATCACATAATCATAGCAACAATCAAATCAAAATATTCTGTGCTTAATGTGATTTTATTATGTTTGATTATATTTCGAAAATAGAGATAGAGATTTTATACGTTTATAATCAATGGAAAATGACTTTCATTCAACGATTCTACGTTCTAACAACTTCTAAAAAAAAAAAGGGTAAGATGGCCGAAGGTTTTCGACAGAGAAAAATTCAGATAAGTCGGATTGCAAGTAACAGAGTACAAATTAATTAGCAGGTCATTTCGCCATCAAGTTGGATCATCTCAAGTGTGATTGGAAAATCATTTTGATGTTGAACACACGGTCTGGTAGACACTTAATCAGTTGAGAAAACTTATTTAATCAATATTAAAATAAAATAATGTTTGTGCTCCTAGTCTTTTTCAATTTGGACAATTTTGATCAAATTATAGGGTTTATATATCTGCTGGGTTAGACAATTATTTGTAAGATAAGCTAACCAAACCTCGGCCGAGGACATGATAGCATGGAGTACTTGACTACTATCAACTAACCATATGAGGTTCCTAAAGCTTACATAAAGAGAGACAAGAATCTTGCCAAAGTTAGATAATGGAGTATAGTAACTGACAGAAATCAGTGTAAGTGGTTACTTTTTGACCAGTAATCTCTACTTAATCTTGGCCATGTAAGGTCAAAGGGGAAACCCTTGAAAGTGTAGGCTCAAAAGCTTGGGAATCCTATGTGAAGGAAAGCTCTTTATCATTGAAAGTCTAGTTGAATAAGCCCTCTAGTCCCCTCCACCAACAAAGACCATGCCTTTGACAAGATAAAGAACTGGCCATTTAGAATCATTTCTTTCTCAAGCTCTTCAGAAAAATATCATTGCTTTATCATGCTATAAATGATTCTCTACAATTGCTACTGCGCTTTAAAAATTTCAGAGTTTAATCATTGTTTATCTTTGCTTTTCAAAACCTAAAGAAAGGCCACTTTGAAGAAGGCTATTTTTTTTTCTTTTTGCATGAGCTGTTATATCAAATTGCCAGCCGAAATATAGAGACTCTAGTCATTAACTAAATTAAGCACTATCAGCATTGTTCGTAAAATATGTTGCGCCTGGCAAATATATGTCATGTTCTTACTACACCATTATTCTACACATACGCACAATGAAAGGACAGATACATACACGAAATTTTTTTAAATCTAACGGTTGAGTAGTACTTTTTGCATCTTACGTATTCGAGTTTGAATCTCTTCTCCAAATCTTTTTATTTAAAAAAGGGCAGATAAATATGTTAGAAAAGTACGTTAAAGTACTTTCCTATGTGCTCCAAACTTATATAGAACATATATGAGGTTGTTTAGGAGATTGATATGGTGTTTGGAACACTTTGAACTTGAAATAGGTCAACTGGATCGATCCATGTTTAGACTGGATCCAACTAAGTGAAAGATGGAATAAAATTAAGTATTCTGAAGGACTTCGATCGATCCATGTAAGGGACATCGATTGATCGATGTAGTGTGTTGCAATACTAGAAGCTTTCGGTCCAACGTAGATCGATCATATCGATCAATCTATGTGACATCGATAGTTGTAAGGCCGAAGCTTTCTGCCTGACTTCGACCGATCATATCGATCGATCGAAGTGACATCGATTGATCGATGTGCCAACGGACAGAATTTTTCACTTTGAATTACATCCTTTGGACCAAGGTTCATCTCCCTTCGCCTATGAACGGTAAAAAATGGCCATTAGAGGTTGAAACCATGCTAAGACAAATTTCAAAAGTAGTCTTTGACACACCCCAAGGTATATATATAGTAGACCTTGGTATCTTCAATATATACAAGATATTCTTGCAAAAATTAAGAGAAGTTCTCAACATTCTTTCTCCTACCTCTACAATCTCCTTATTTATCTCTTCAATATCAAGTTCAATCTTCTTCTCCTAGAGCAAAGGAAAAGGAGAAACCGTTATATCTTGGGAAGCATTAGTCTCGTTGTCTACCTTGCTTGTTGGTAGAGGCTAAATTTCTTTAAGGACACAATTATCTTAAAACTCATCTCGTCTTTACTTTGATCATCTTCTTGCTTGTTTACCATCATTTTCTAACAATCTTAAAGCAACTTATGATGACATTCAAGCAAGCACGTCAGGATATGTCAAAGATGGAGCCATTTGATGGCAAGTTCTACAAGAGGTGGGCGGCCAAGGTGTTGTTCTTCCTCGAGATGCTCTCAGTTTCATATGTGCTCGAGATGGACAAACGGCCAAGGTGTTGTTCTTCCTCGAGATGCTCTCAGTTTCATATGTGCTCGAGATGGACAAACCAGAGGATGAAACCGAAGCACGCAAGTATGATGCGGACAACACTACTTGCAGAGGCCATATACTACACTTCCTGTCCAATTCTCTATTTGACATTTATGTCAAATTCACGTCTGCAAAAGATATTTGGTCAGCACTTGAAAATAAATATGGTGCTGAAGACGTGGGCAAACGCAAGTACGTGGTAAGTGAATTCCTCAAGTTCCAGATGGTTGATCATGCTCCAATCAATGATCAAATCCATCAGTTCCAACAGTTGGTGGATAATCTGGGAACATGAAGGAATTAAAATCAATGAGACATTCCAGGTGGCTGCACTGTTGGAAAAACTTCCTCCTCCTTAGAGCAATTACAAGAAGAGAGGAAAGCATGATGACGCCAAGTTGTCTCTAGATACAGTAATCAAACATATACGCATCGAAGAGAACAACAGGTTGGAGGACGAGTCTCACCGTGAAGAGGGCATCAAAGCCAATGTGGTGGAGCAAGCTGCAAAGAAACCGAAGTTTCATAACAATAACAGCGGCAACTACAGTGATGGGAACAAAGGTAAAAAGATTGGTGTGCAGGTCCAGAACAAGATAAAAGTCGTTTGCTGGGTGTGTGTGAAGCCAGGACACCGAGCAGTCAACTGCAGAAAGAGGAAGGGCCAACCAAGCAACCAGGCAAAGAAAAATGAGATTATTCAGGAATACACATTGAAAGGCTGAAACCGGTGAAATAAAGGGACATGGGGAAGAGGACCGAAACATGCCACTGAATGTATGGAATATATGACAAAGGTGGAATATTTCTAACCCATCTGAGCCATAGCGAAAGCGAGTCCTTGTGGAGACCAAAAGAGCAGCAGACGACATCATAGCAGCATCCATCCTAACAGAGGTAAACTTTGTCGGTAGTACTACAGAATGGGTGGTAGCCACAGTTGCTACCTATAAAGACCTATTTTCTGAATACAAAAAAATAGGCAATGATGAAGAAGTTTTCTTGAAAGATGCACACAGTACCCAAGTCCATGAAAAGGGTAAGGTGCTTCTCAAGTTGACTTCTGGAAAGAAACTAGAGTTGAGCAATGTGATGCATGTTCCTGCCATGCATAGGAACTTGATCTCTGGAGTGCTATTGAACAAGGCCAACATCAAACTTGTCTTAGAATCTGATAAAATTTTTTTGTCTAGAAATGGGGAGTTCATAGGCTAGGGTTTCTGTAACGGGGTGTTGCTTGTACTTGATGCTACATGTGTTTTCAATAATAAAGATAAGAATGGGGAGTTCATAAGGCCTCCTCTCTTTGACGGTGAGTCTCTCATTCAATGGAAGTTAAGAATGAAACTTTTTTTTATGGCAATTGATATTTATCTTTGGTCAATTATAGAAGATAGTCCATTTGTTCCATCAAAATTATCCACTGTAGATGGAGTCACACTAGAGGTCGTTAAGCCTAGACAAGAGTATACTAGTGATGATAAAAAGAGACTGAGCATGAACGCTAGGGCTATGCAATTACTTCTAAATGGACTAAGTAAAAGTGAATGTAGATATGTTTCAAATTGGTCTAGTGCTCAAGAAATGTGGAAAATTCTTGAAATGAAACACGAAGGCACTAATCAAGTAAAAGAGTCCAAGATCAATATGCTTATGTCCACACTTGAGTCATTTAAATTATTGCCAAATGAATCTATCGTTGATATGGATCTTCGCTTGACTAACATTTACAATTCTCTTGAGTCTCTTGGCAAAGCCTTTACTATGCAGGAAAAGGTACAAAAGGTCTTGCGAAGCCTTCTATTCGAGTGGGACCCTAAAGTAATGGCCATAGAAGAAAGCAAAGAAACTAAATCAATTAAGATGGAAGAACTAATTGGATGACTAAAGGTATATGAAAACAAACTCACTTTAAGACATTCTGAGTCTATTTCCAAAAATGATAAGGCTATAGCATTTAAATCAAATGAATACGTCGTAGATGATAGTGACATAGATTCCGATGATGAGGATTTTTTCACGATGGCTAAAAGATTAAGAAAAATCTTGAGAAAATTGATTAAACATAAGTCTACCTCATCTAAGGATCATAAAAATAAAAATAAGGAAATAAAGTGTTATGAATGTGGACAACCTGGACACTTATCATATGATTGTCCAAACAATGATAAACAAACGAATAAATACCTTGACGAGGATCGGACAAAAACTAGACTCGTCTCAGAACCTAAACAAAGGAGAAGAGCCTTCAAAGCCTCTACTTGGAGTGACACATCCGACTCTGAGACTGATGATACAGAAGAACAAAAGGCACAAGTGTGCTTTACATCTAAGGCATCAAATGAGGTATCTTCCAACTCTGATTCCGATTCTGAATATTCATATGATGATTTATTTAGTCAATATTTAGAGTTGCATAAGTTCTCAAAGACTCTTGCAAAAGAAAACAAGCAATTAATTGAAGACAAGAAATTGTTAGAATCTTGTAACAAAAATCTTGTGTCTCAATTAAACGATTCAAAAGAAGAGTTGTCCTGCATTATAAATTCATTAAAGTCTGAAATTTCATCATTGACATCCGAGAACATTGAACTGAAATCCGAGATTTCAAACTTGAAATCAAGGAATGCGGATGTAGAGAAAATGATGAAACAATTTGACGCGGGAACCAACATGCTAGATCGCATCATTTCTTCACAAAAGCATGATAGTGACAAAACCGGACTAGGATACATTGAGAAAAATGATTCATTAAATAAACAAACAAAATTTATTCCATCAAAGAAAATGGATGCATCTAAGACACATATGGCATCTAAGAAGACGCCTAGACCTTCCCCTATGACATCTCATCGTGCTTCATCTTTATATCATACGAGATATAACTTTGCGTCGTACAAATATAAAAAGAGACCATAAATGCATATGCAACACTCATATAGCTCACGTCCCGTGCATGCAAACCGAAATGTGTATCAAAAACAAAAATCATACTATATGCAAGATGAGATTCTTGGCCAAAGGCCAAATGCATTTGCCCTTAACGTATATAATGTTGCGTTTTCATCACCTTTCTCACCTTTTGTAAGACCTAGAAAGGTCACCCAAATTTGGGTGTCAAAAGGGACATTCTCAAAGGATTGAATAAATAACCCTAAAGAACGCAATTTTAATATTATTCGAAATGCATGATTTTTTTCTTCTTTACATGCGCTTTTGATTGTCTTTCCAAAATAAAGGGGGAGAGAATGCATGATTTAAGGGGAGAGAGAGAAAGATTGATTGCACAAATCAAGGGGGAGCGAACTTGAAATTTGAAATTCAAAATTTGAATTTATGCACGATTGGAGGGGGAGCAACAAGATTTAAATCATGAATGTAGGTTATTTTGAAAATCATCAAAAAGGGAGATTGTAGAGAAAAAGGGTTTGAGTGATTTCAAAATGCATGATTTAAGTAACGTGTTATAAAGAAATGCATGACTAATTTTATGACATGACACGTTGTTGCATAAAACTTGCCTTATATAGTTCATATATAATGTTGTCATACTAACGAGCCATGAAGCTTTAAAGCTTACATCAAATGGCAAACATTTGTTGTGTTTGAACTATTTTCAGGTGCCACCATTAATGAACTAAACTAGTTCATTAAGTGAAGTACTTAGTTAATTAAACTAAGTAGTTCATTAAAGGAAGCCATATTTGGAAAAGGCACAAAGGCAACAAGTTGAAGAAAGGAAAGTTCTCTTCATCCCTCTCCACACAACTCACACCATTTTCAAATAAATATATATATATATATTTTCAGATTTTTTGAAAAAGGCACATACACATATATTCCAACATACTACCGACACGTTATATATTTTACGTACGTACGTTAACGTCACACCACTATACTTAACTCATATTTATGAGTATATTCAGGTCTAATATCATATGATGTAAGTCATGGTGATGACAAATTTATTACGACACGTTAAAAGGTTATAAACCGAAAATTGTCGTATCGAATGAATACCAAAACTTCGCCAACGTGTCACGTACTTGCCATAAATAGATGGCCAGCCCCTACACTTCGAAAATGGCCACAAATTTTGTGGCTTACATGGTATGTACAGCCATAAAATCATTCCATGTTGGCACACAGAAATTACCCCACATTAAGGCCAAATTGTGGAGATTCCAATTTCAATTTTGTCACATGGTTTAGACGCCACGTTAATCAAGATTATGAGCTGAATATTAAAGTTTAATTTATGTATATTATGTGTAACACAATATATATAACATGTGCAAAAAGTTGGAATTTAATTAGAGAAAAATCGGGTAATCGATAAACGTCGAAAATTCGGTTTTCTACGTACACGAAACATGGAACATTTTTGGCATGTCATATAACATGTATCTAGACACTTTCTACATATTTCATACATCTCAAAGTGTTCTAGAAAATTCAATTAAGGGCTGATTGAAATATACCATGTGTATATAATTAAATATGCACTATTTTACAAAGTTTGCAAAAATAAAATTAAGCACATGAACAACCTTCATCACACGCCTATACCAGCTGTATTGGAGCATATGTGGAGCCTTGTTGGCATATTGATTGGTCAAGAATGAAGCATACAATGTTGATGACATAAAGGAAGGAGCTACACAAGGTAACATTTCAAACTTATGTCACATTTGTAACACATGCTGAAAATTTCAGCATGTGCATATGGCTGGCCGATTTTTATCCTTTATGAGCCATATTTTGTTGTCTTGAATAATGTGGATTGATTGGAAGATCATATGGAAGTGTCTTGAATATTCTATGGAAACAAATAAGGTGATATTTTCAAATATCACACATGCTGAAAATTTCAGCATGTGTGGATGTATGTTGGCCGATTTCTGGGCCTCATTGGTGTCTAATTTTTATTCCATAAATGTTAAGAATGTCTTGTACTAAATGGTGATTGATTTCTTTTTTAATTTCAAGGATTAAATCAATGTAAAATTGGCAATATTTTGAATAAAAGGTGAATGTTACACATGCTGAAATTTCAGCATGTGAAGAGTCTCAATGGCCGATGTTATGCTCTAAATTCAACATATTTGATTCTTCAATCTTCAAGGAATTAATTTATACATACATGGCAATGTTTTTAATATTGTGTGAATATCACACATGCTGAAAATTTCAGCATGTGGAATAAACACATGGCCGATTTTTATGATGATTAATGTGACAATTTGTCTAGCTAATTTTGTTGGATAATCTTGTGACTTATGACAATAAGTTTATGGCTAATTGGCACATGTTTTTTGAGCTGTAATTTCAGATTTATCTAGTCATCAAATGATGACAACCTTCAACCAATCAATGAGTGCCATGTAAGCAAGAGTTTAATGATCATCCAATGAGGAGATGCCAAGTAAGCAAAGACATGTCACAATGATGCATACACTCTTCCAAGGACTTAGAAGATAATTTTCAAGAGGAGGAGGATGCTATAGGGGGCGGCCACAATGTTAAAAAGGAAGGAAGAGAGCAAAACAAAAACAAGAACAAGTCTTGCAACTTCAAAGATCAAAAACGTGTTCTAGCCTTCTCTTCTACACTCTCTTTCTTTCTTCTCTCTAAAATCCTATTGTACTTACATTCATATACTTGAATAGGCTTCATATAGTTCACCACATATTCTTTATCATTGTAAAAGATTGATCAAGGTGTGATCAATCTTGCACTTGCAAGGTGGTGGTGTTCGTGACAATTGTATTCTCATACAAGGTTCGTAAAGGGTTGGAGTTGGTGTGTAACTCCGTCAACCCTGTGGTCAGGTGTTCTTTGTGTTGTGTGTTTAGTGCTAACTGAGGAACGTGTCCTCGAAGACTGGAGTAGGTTGTTTATAACCGAACCAGTATAAAATTCGTGGTGTTATTTACTTTCAGCACTTACTTTCAGTTTTAGCACTGTTTATTGTTTTTAATCATGTTGGTAAAAATAGTAAACGAATTTCAAAAATCACGAAACTTTCCAAAGTCATAGAATCACGTCTTATGGTTCTTTTAGCACAAGTTTCAATCCTTTTGGACAAGTATAAGTCATTCAAACGTCCAAAGTTCTGAGACTAGTGCAGTCTGATTTTCAGGCTTGCAAAGGTTGAGACTTTGATCGTATTTGACTAACTTCCCAAAAGCATTTTTCAAAACTGTTTCAACCCATTTAAATATAACTAATAAGGGGTTAGTCATTAAATTTTCAGAGCATTTGGAGTTAAGGACAAATAGGAATTAATTTTTCAAAACAGGCTACCAGTTCTGGCAGATTTGTGCAATCTGACCACCAACGATTTTTTATGGGGTCAGAGGTTGAATTTTGATCTGAAATTTTTAGAAGATAATCAGAACATCTGAGGCTAAGTTATATCCAAATTGCAGAATTTTTGAAGACCTGCAACCTAGTTTTCAAAACATTTTAAAACTGGTCTTGAAAACAGAAACTGTTTTCAGAAGTTGGGTTTTTGGTTTAGAACAATTATAAAAATTACATTTTCCGCACCCACTATTCAACCTCCCTTCTAGTGGTGCCTTGCAGATCCTACAGAGAGTTCTTCATGAGGGGAACCCAACCCACTATTAGTAGAGATCCTACAAACGGTGTTCAATATGGTAAAAATAAGTCATGAAAGAATTCTATGTTGCACTATCTAAATGTTCCTCCCTATGGTGTTGTTGTTGATAGTGCTCGCTGTAATGACTTGAGGGTGAGACTTAAAGAATCTCTTAATGAAAATTCATAGCCATAACGTTTGGTGGTGTGAATAGTGCACACTTGATGAATTTCACCTATATAAGCTTGGAGTGGTGCCACTTCCTAATAGAGCCTGGAAAACCCTCTAGAGAGCTTATGAAATCCGAGATAGGTGCATGGCCGATATCGCACCAAAACCGCGAACTTGAAGAAGTAGATAATGATATGTCTTCTAGTTGTTCATATAAACAATAGTCGAGTAAGATTCAAGACGAAGTTCATCTTACTTCCGTTTATATAACTCAAGTAGTACTACTAGCGTTTCAAGACCACAAGTCATCGTATCCGTTATGTGTCATTATCTGCGATTGATAATGGAGAGGTTAGTTGTTTAGCGTTCTAAAGTTTTTTTTATATAATTTTGGATCATGTGGAGGATTGTTGGAAAAGTACGTTAAAGTACTTTCTTATGTTCTCCAAACTTATATAGAACATATATGAGGTTGTTTGGGAGATTGATATGGTGTTTGGAACACTTTGAACTTGAAATAGGTCACTTGGATCGATCCATGTTTAGACTGGATCAAACTATGTGAAAGCTGGATAAAGTCAAGTGTTCTGAATGACTTCGATCGATCTATGTAAGGGGCATCAATCGATCGATGTTGTCATAGCCGTTAAAAAGAAAGAAAAGGAAAAGATATTAATTAATTAATTACAATTAATTAAACCCTAAACATTAACTACCCACAACCCCTAACCACTCCCCCACTTCTCCCAATCCCTCCCAAAACTGCCCCACACCCTTAATTCTAGCCTTTCCCTAATTAAATTCTCCAACCTCTCTTTTTATCAGCCATTCGGCAGCAACACACAAAAAGAAAAAAAATCTGAGCGTGTAGAGAGGCAAAAGAGAGAGGAAGAGAAAGAGAGAAAGGAGAAAGGGAAGTAGGCACCACCACACCAAATCCAACCACTGTGTATAGAGAATTCAATCACTACGAGGTAGGTTACCCTACCCTCTGTCAGATTGCTTTGGATTCCCTCGCATTCTATTTTGGGAATTATTTGATTATCATTGTATGTCTATCTTTATACATTTATTACGAATTCTTTATGTTTTGGTATGGAAATTGCATGAATGGCCTTAATTGTAGATCAAATAGCACGGAAATATGTTGGAATGGGTTTAGATGGTGGGAAAACGCACATGGCGGCGGCGCGTGTATCAAACGTGCAGCTGCCACAGTCGGTGCGTGTGGCCCATGCGCGTCCTTGGCGGCGCGTGTTGGACACGCTTGACGTGTCTAGCGTTGTTGCGTTTGTCGTGTTATAATGAGTCGAATGCAACTGGTTTGGGGTTAATCGGAGTTAAAACGAATAGGTTATGAATTTTTGAAGAAAATTAGGAATTAAAGAAATAAAGGAAAGAATACAGAAAAAAAGACAAAAAGGAGTAAGGGCCGGCTAGCCTGTTTTTGGCCAGCATGCCAATCTCAGCAAGCCGGCCTTGAGACCAGCAGGCCAATAGAAATCGGCCCAAACTGCACAATAATTAAAAAAAGAATAAGGGA